>CM060920.1:559346360-560546360 GCA_030737875.1 Allium sativum | reverse complement strand
ACCCGGCCCACACATGACCGACCACTCATTTCGCTTGAGTGTATCGAATGTATATCACCAACGGTTGGACTCAAACCACCGTTTCCCGAATGGGCAGAATCGATAGATTTAGAAACAAAAGGAATTTCTCTAGATAGGTGATTATACACCCTAATGGGTGCGACCCACATAGCCATGCTGCCTGCCCGATTTTTGTCCTTTCCCGGTTGTTGAGGCCTGAGGCTACGATTACTTACCATTCATTGATAACACAATCACTTTGAATGCCACATTGTCAGATCCGTTAATCACTAGTTGAGTTTGCACAAATATTCTGGATGTTATGCTAAGGGAATAAATCCGTTGCAACCATATATATTCATACAGACCAACCCATTTGATCATTGGAAATACTCTGTCAGACATTCGTCCATTTACGTTCGTTCTGGGATTGAACGAAACCGAAGGCACTATTTCTATAAATAGAAAAGCCCTTGCACTTTACTCCGTCTTCAATATATTCAGCATACTTGGTTCGCAACGCTTATGCCGATACGGAGTGGTTCTTCGGATAATAATCCAACCGGTCTCTCCATATTGACAACGATGGTCAAAACTTCGATAGTCTGTGATTTAATTATCGAATAAAAACAAGTGTTCAATCAACATATCAACCAAATCACTGGGCTCTTAAATTAATATTCATTAATTAAACCACTTCTCTATTTCCTCTATCAATATTTGTTAATCAAATATTTTCAATAATCAATCTTGGCCCTTTACGCTATTTTTGATTTCGTTTCTTTATCGAATTCTATATATATCGATATATAGATTTCTAATTGTCAAATTTCTTAAAAATATTCTAACTCCCTAAATTCCCGGAAAAATTCGCCATAACCTCCCCTGTATCGGGAGCATCGGGAAATTTCAAATAGCTTTCCCGGTCCTTCTAATCTCAAAAAGAAAAAGAAGAAGCCAAGCGGCTTGCCGATACGGCGCATAAAACTCATATATGAATTTAAACATGTACCTTTTTGTCGAGCACATAAATTTAAATCTTCATATACTCATCCCATATCTGTTTAACACCTGTTCACCTGTTTCCAATTCAATTCAACTCAATCTATTCGTTTGAATTCAATTTCGCCCATTTATTCTTTAATTAGTCATTTTGCATATTTCACTTCTTTGTTGAACATAACATGTTCAAACAAAATATTTAACTTGTTCATAACCAAATTGCGTTTCAATTTCAATTCTAGTTCTCTTTTCTATTTCGAATATAAATTCTCAAATCGAATTCACTTATTCAACCCCCAATATCCCTTCGAAAACTCATTAACTAATTTCAATTCAATTTAGTTAATTCTATTCAATAAATCAAAATCTGGTTTCTGTTTCAAAAATCATATTCATTTACACAACTTGAATTCGCATATATCTTACAACTCAACTCTGAAATTTTCTAAATAGAAATTCGGATTTTCCCGCTTGAAATCCTTTTATAACATTAAATAAACCATTATGGTTTTAAAACGATTCTAGCGCTGCTTTTCTGAAAATTTGATTTTGACATAACTCAAAATCTATACGACGAAATTCATATTTTTCTCTTTCATTAGAAAGCTATTATCAAATCGGTCCTGACGTTTCTTGTTTCAAAGAGATCCGACTCCAATTGAGTCCTGTATACTCGATTGAAGTTCGAGTCGCCAATTTACGAACTGCAGCGCTGCGGCGAGTTCGTTTTAATTATATTTATATATATAAACTTTTAAAACTTCGTAAAATGAATTCAATTTCATTTAACTCTATTTGAATTCCTTGATTCAAATTCCAATCTCACTTTTATTTGAATTCTATATTCAAATCCCAATTCCTTTTCTATTTGATATTCAAATTCAACACTTGAATTTCCATTTGAATTCCCTATATTCAAATTCGATACTTGAATTCATTTGAATTCTTTTATTCAAACTCTATATTTAAATTCCATTGGAACTTCTATATTCCAATTTCTATATTTGAATTCTGTTGAAATTCAAATATTCAAACTCCTTTTTAAATTCTAGATACAAAATTCCATAGTTTAAAATTCCATTTGAATTTCATATTCAAATCCCATAGATCAAATCCTATTTGAATTCAATTTGAATTTCTTACATTCAAATTCCATTTTCCTTTTCCATTTGAATTCTAATATTCAAATTCATTTCCAACCCCATTTGAATTCTAATATTTAAACTTATTTTTAACACCATTTGAATTTCTTCACTCAAATCCATTTGAATTCCCTTGAATTCAAATTCCATTTCAAAACCCTTTGGATTTCCTATTTTGAAATCCTATTTGAAATTCAATTTCCAATTCTACTTTAAAAATCCTATTTCAAAGTTTATTTCAAATTCTATTTTGAAATTCTACATTCAAAACTCTATTTGAATTTTCTTTATTCGAATCCCTTTGAATTCAAATTTTATTTTAATTTCTTGAATTCAAATTCTATTTGGAAATTCTATTTCAAATTCTCTATATTCAAACACCATTTGCAAGTTCTATATCCAAATCCACTCTGGATTTTCTATTTGAATTCTAAATTCAAATTTCTATTCCCTTTTCTATTATTCCAATTCTATATTTAAATTTCCTTTTGAATCATATTTTCAAAACACTTGTATTTCTATTTTTGAATTATCAAATGATAATTCTTTTCACTTCATTTATAACTTCGTTATAAAAGAACTATTTATAGACTTCGTTTATAAAGGAACTACTTGTTTTATTTTTCAAAAACAAGTTTTATATTTTATTTCCATTAAAAATTCAAATTCTATTTAAAAATAGAATTTTCCCTTTTTAAATCTCAACTATCCTTTTCACGATATTTTTAAATATCATTACTTAAGCCCGGTGATATTCAAACACACAAAGCAACGAATTACTTATTTTTCTAACACATCATATATAAAGATATATGTGCAAACAAATAAACAACAGATAATATATTTTTGAGGAATCCAGTTGGATTCCTCCAACCTGTTTTCCTGCATCCACAGATGTTAGCACATAAATAATACCCATTCTGCTTCGTGGCAGAATATCGCGGTATAGAAGGTCATCCACTAATCATAGCGTGGGGCGTATAGGGTAATCATCCGCTATGAAACTGCGGGCATCCGCTAATGAGACTGCGGGCATCCAACCAATCAATCAACCCAATATATATATATATAGCCTAAATAACTAATATATATAAAATAACAAGAAAACATTCACATAAGCAACAAACAATTATTTTTAACGAAATAAAAATAATTCTAAAGGTGAGTGAGATTTACTCACATTGGTTTTTCTTTTGCTGAATATCCAATTTACTCCTTATCATCTCAGCTACCCATTTACTTGTATCGTCTCAAATGATACCTAACATCACGATTTATTTATTTTCATTAATCGATTAAGTTGTTATTAATTTAAATAATTATTAAAATAATTAAATAAATTATCCCATGTATAATTAAATTAAAGAAAAATGTATACCTCGATGTTACTACCTATATCGAACTATATCTTCAAACATCATCGACCTAATCGCCACTGAAATCCTTGTCCAAGACACTTCGACATCACCAAGCTACTAGTACCAACGTACTGCAGAACCCATCGCGACTTCACCATTCAACCTCAGCGCCATCGTCCACTGGTTTGACTTCACAGCGTCGGCCTTCTCACCCTTCAAGTTCGAAGACTGTCATCCCAAAATAAAACCGATCTCCTCACAGTAGAACACGACATCCAACCCTCGAAGTCCACAAGTTCCGACTCCATCAACTACTCAGCATCATCCCCCAAAAGCCACCGCAGTTGACCAGAACCACCCTACCGAACACCCAATCTCCATCGCACCCTCTTCTGAAAGTCGCGACCTTGAATTTGAACCCCGACATCACTGACCTCGCCTCCGAACTCGAGCAGACATCCCCTTTTGAATCCCGAAATCACAGCCCTAGTTCGTTCCTTCAGTCGACGTCCAGGTGATCGCGCCTGACTCTGGTGATTCAAACGTGATCGTTTGCGGATGTAAGGGAGGATGGAGCTTCCGATTTTGAAGGAGATTTTGATTTCGATTTAGAAATGGTTTTGGGAAAGAACTCGAAAGAATGAAAAGAAGGAACCGTGATTTTTGATTTCCAGAAAAGAATGAGGAGGGTAACTGCGGTTTTTATAAGGGCGGAGGGAGACAGTAGTATACGGCCATTAAAATGATGTTTCTTGTGATTTGAAAGTGGAAGACCATTTTTCCTGCTCGAGGAAGCAATTTAGGTCTGCGCCATAAATGGTTAGGTCGGCTTGAAGAACGTATGCGGGGTTAAGTACAGACAGTAATTAAATTTGATTTGAATTTTTAATTAGTTTTCTATTCCAAGATATTTTACGGTTCCCAACCTCAACCCCAAACCCCTATTTTAAATTAACGAATTATATTAAATACGATTTAAAATATAACTTGATTTTAAACATTAAATCCATCGATAAAAATCTATTATTATCGTTCTATTCGATATTAAATCATATAATGATTTTTAAACTGATAAATTCCATAATAAAAATCCATTTATTTTTTTGAATCAATATTTAAAACCATACTAAATATTTAAAATAACTGTTCAAAAATCTGGGTCGTTACACTCTGCCTCCTCAAAATTCCCCGTACTCGTTTACTACGACGGCGGTGGATCCTCCATTGAGTCCGCTTTCTCTCCAACCTAACACATGTTTCTTAACCACCTAGTGGAAAAGGCTCTGATTGTTGTGGTGCCGGTCAATTACAGCCTTGCCTCGGAGCATAAATTGCCGATTACGTACGATGATTCATGGGAGGCGCTGTAGTGGGTTATGACTAGTGGTGATACTTGGATAGAAAAGTATGGTGATTTGGAGAAGGTTTTCCTTGTTGGTGACAGTGCTGGAGCTAATACAGCGCATTAATTGGCGATGCGTGGTGTGGGGATGAACATTGATGGGTTGATGATGATTCATCCGTATTTTGGGAAAGAGACCGCAGATCCAGAGCAGAAAGCAAAGCATTACATATCTTGGAAAACTATCAGCTCAATCGAGGTGGATGATCCACATAATAATCCGAAGATCAGCAGTGGAAAGGGAACAATGGAGGTTGCTTGCAAAAGAGTGATAGCGCGTGTCGCCGAAAATGACTTTTTGGTGGAGAGAGGAGTCAAGTATTATGAAAAGTTGAAGGGAAGCGACTGGAAAGGGAAGGTGACATTTGTAAGCACAGAAGATGGACGTGTATTTCATCTTCAAAAGTCTGGCTGTGACAAAGGGCTCGAGCTTACTAAGAAGCAGATTGCTTTCATTCATAATCAACGAAAACTGAACGGTTTTTTTTGTGTGTTTGTTTAAATGCTACATTTGGATATACAATACACAATGTATGTGGACATTCCAAGCCAAAGCTATCTATGATTTTATGTGTACTAATTTAAACAAAAAACACAGGAAAACTGAATATGCATACAATACATATGCAGGTGGGTTAGAATTGTAAACTAGAAAATTTAACATAAATCCTAGAGAACTAAAAAACCTAATACGCATCCATATATTCCTTTATGAGAACCAAACTGAAATGTCAGCTTTTTCACCTTAATTTTAGACCAAGTATTATCTTGTAGTCCATATGCTATCAAGTTGTGCTAGAATAAATATGGTATCACTTTTAAATACCTGAGTGAAGCCTTTCTGCTTAGACTTTAGAGCGTTGGAGGCCCTTAACCCTTTCTATTGCGCCTCCCGTCTTCACTCCTGTCTCACCGTTACATTCCAATTGTAATTCTCCTTTTGTTCTTTCGGTACTGTACTTGTGGAACTCCTGAATCGTCGAATTCAACAAAAAGCGGGCTTCAAAAGAGAGAATGAAAGCCATTAGTCGTTAGGGTGAGTGCCCTAAAATTGATATGGAGGGAATTATGATCCATGACTGACATGCATATGAAAAGATACTGGATCACTTATCAACATATATGAAAATGTGTGCCTTTCTTAGCTCCTCCTTACTCCCTCAATTACTACCCCATTTATCCCACCCTCTCTCACTCCACACGCACATAGAAAAAAAATTAAATATATAATAATACACATGAATTCTCTTATAAACTTTAATTTATACAATACTAAATTGTTTATTTTCATTTTGATGTGGTGAATTCGACATGTAGATCAGCTTTACAAAGAAACCAATACACAAATTAATAATGCAAGCAAGTGCAAATCATTCTTCTAGAACCAACGTAACATTAGTTAATCAAATTAATGATTTGAGGAGTTTTTATTTCAAACCCTGAAATTATTCTTGTAGAAATAATATCAACAAGTCGTTAGACATTCTTGATGCAAACAGAAACATACTATAAACTAAATTTAAACATGTATGCATATAATACATCCAGATCTATAATCCACAATTATATAAGCTACTAGATTTTCATCATGACCACTTACCAAGCACATATTAGGATTTAAAATGTTAGTAAGGGATCTCATAGTCTACATGTGTCCCTTGTAAAAGAATTCATACAATTAACCACAATAAAAGAAATAACATACATTAAATCTAGATTTACCGCTTGTTTGAAGGGTTTCGTCAGTTACAGTAGATATATGTTTGATTGTCTGTTCACGGTCTCCATCAATACAAACTGTTATTATCACAGAGAACTGCACCATCACCATCAATACAACCCCTATTTAATTTTAGATCTGAACTAGTTACAAATGAGTAAGTAAATTATCAAGTATTCTATATGTAAGGAAGGATAAAAAATCTTAGGGTTTTAATCCTAACTAATATATTTTTTAACTAGTATGCAATCAATATAATAACTAGTATGTAATCAATACATCTAACATGACAAGAGTTAAGGTGCTCACACAGGGCTTTTTTTTCCTTTCTTTTGAAACAGGCATACTTCAAATAAAATCAGGCATCTTCTGGTAATCGACTACTTTTCTTACCTACTTAAAAAAATCATTTTCAAATGAAGATAATAATAAGTTTCCTTTCTTTTTCTTTTTAAAAAACTGAAAATCCTTATAGTTTTAATACACTAAATCAAAATTTATATAAAGACATAGAAGTTGAGATCAATGTGTTGTTTATAGATCATCATGCATAAAATTTTAGCTTCTTTCTTATAATTTTGGAAATTGTTTGGATAGTTCAATAATTTTATTTTTACCTCAAACCTAATAGCACAACTTATCATGCTTACAGAATTTAAGTTAATACAGAAAATTAATTATGATTCTCTATTTCAACAAAATAGCTGGCTTGAAATGCATATAGACAAGAGCGGTAAAAGTAAAAATGAATAGGGATGTGAAAAGGAATGTGTCCTAATTAAAAATTATTTATTCTAAAAGAAAATAGGAATGTGAAAAGGAATGTGCAAAGTGAGGGATCTATCAATTGAGCTACATCCCTAGACGTGATTAATTTTCTGTACAATTCATTAGGAGATAGTGAAACATGTACAGAGTCACCAAATTTAATAGGAGAGAGTAATAGCAACTATATATAAGCCGTCGTTCGCTTCTAATTCTATACTACAGTCACAACATTTTAATCCAAAAAAGAGCGAAACAACATTAAGAAGAATTCAAGAATTTCTGAAAAACCAAAAATCTTCATAGGCGAAAATCAAGAGGAAAGATTTTCTACTACTACATAGTTTTACAAAGTATGACCTTTTAGTGGGTTAGCCTGTAATTTTTTATGTTAACCAAATGGAACTTCTCCTGATACTATGATATGCTAATTGCACTAATTAATTTGTAATACCTTTTCAGGTAATCTAGTGAATCTGCGACTTTGTAGAGTATTGCAAAAAAAAGAAACACTGGATATAAAATTAATACGATAACACTGCATTTTCTTACAATTATAATACCAATATATTCTGTTCAAGACGAGAAATCACTGAATAAATCGATATAATAAAAAAGTGACATCTCTACTAACATTCCTTATAAGTGATCAAAAATCTAAGGCGAACTTAAAAAATTGAAGATTAGGAGCTCAACAAAAACCTGAGTGTGACAAATTTAGGTCAACACCCAATTGGTAGAAAGGTGATGTTGTACATCGAGCATAAAAGATCATACTATAGACCAAATATTAATTTTTTAATGATGAACAATTTATAATCACATACCTTTGTTGGAGAATGGAGTTTTGATGACAATAACCTTATTTTAATTATCATTGATTATAAAATATATGCTAACACTTTTTGTGTAGAATATATATATATATATATGCAGGAATTATATACAGGAAGTATTATTGAAGACTGTACAGTTATAAAGATGATAGAGATTCAAAGATCATAGAAATTTCAAGACTCATGAGTAATCAAGATTTCAAGAGTTCAAGATTAATATATTTATAGAGTCTAGATTTTGTAACACTCTAAATAGCACTCCAGGTTCAAATTCAAATTCTGATTTTCAATTCTATCCTCAATCCTCTCTATTTTATTTTTCTATTTGTTTCTATTTTTGTTCTTATTTGTTTTTCAAACTTAAATTTTTTATACTTTATATATAGTTTAAAACCTTATAATTTTATAAATATATTTATATAGTTTAAAAATATGTTTTCATATGTTTTTCTATCATATAATATTAATATTAATTTACAACACTAGAATTTTACTCAAGAATTTCCAGAATTTGTTTTATATCAAAAACACTTGAAAATCAAAATTGTACATGGGTATGTCGACATAGCAAAAAGAGCATGTCGACATATAACGGTTATTTTTTCTAATTTTGAAGGGAAGTGTCTTTTCACTATTTGAAATGCTTCAGAACCATTGCAGCCCTTCATACTCTATTAAAAGAGGTTAAAACCGAATTTTTTAACATATCTTCTTCTCTAACTTCATCCTCTTTCATCCCACCATTATTCTTAATCATTTTCATGATTCTTACACTTATACTCTGCCGAATTCACTTCTGTTTTGATTAATCTTCTTCTCTCTACACTCTCTACTCTATGAATCAAGTGCTATTGAAGAGTTATAGGGCTTTTTTGTAATTGTTTGTGTTGAATAAACCTTGTTTACAAGTCAAAGACGAATCAGTTTATCCTTGTAGCCGTGAAATCAAGAAATAGGAGTCGGTGTGCCCTTATTGAGCCGTGAAATCAAGGGATAGGAGTCGATGTCTCCTTATTGAGCCGTGAAATCAAGGTGGTTGTATTTGACTATTGGAAATAGTAATAAAACTCTGCACAATCCAACGTTGTGCGGGACTGGACGTAGGAGTGATCCGAACCAGTATAAAATCCGGTGTGTTCTTTCCTTTTTCTGCATTTTTATTTCTATTTATTTTGAATCCGTGTCTATGATTGTGTTTGTGGTGTTTGATTCATTCCATAATTCTCTTTAGTTTTAAGTTTTGTTTAAATTCTTACAAACACTATTCACCCCCCTCTAGTGTTTGCTTTGCCTTAATGATCCATTCTGCAGTCCCTAACAATTGGTATCGGAGCAATGTCTTTCAAAAAGTTCATAATCTAATTTTTGAAAATTTGGTAAAATGGAAAATTTTGGAATCTCTGATAATACTAGTATCAATTCATGCATTGCATCAGTGATAAAAGAGTCTGTATATGTTAAAGTCAAAGAAGCATATGATCTACTGAAATATTACTCAATATAGAAAAGGAGGAGTTCTATGACTTTTGAGAATTCAAAAGTTGAAAAGATAGGTGAAGTGGCTATTGGCAATTCAAATTCTGAAAAGGTGGCTATTGGAAATTCAAATCTTGAACTGGTGTGTTAGATGGCTATTAATTCAAATTCTGGAAAGCAACTGGTGGAAATGAAAAAGGACAAATAGATACTGGATAGTGGCTATTCGAGACATATGGCTGGAAATCCAAAACTATTCAATAATCTGAAGTATGAAGATGGTGGATTGGTAAACTTCGGAAATAATTCTAAAGGGTACATCATTGGAATCGGAAATATCGGTAATTCTGAAACTCCTACTATTTCTGATGTTTTATTAGTTAGGAATTTAAAACACAATTTACTAAGTATAAGTCAACTTTGCGATAAAGGATATAAAATAAAATTCGAAAAGAATAAATGTTTCATAGAAGATAGGAATTCAAAAGTTATATTCGAAGAAGATAGAAAAAAAATTATATATTAAGTATGAAAATTTCAAATGATAATTTATGTTTTATGGCCAATACAAGTGATCCCTGGATTTGGCATAATAGATTCGGTTATATAAATTTCAAACATATTTCTTGAATTTCTAAATTAGATTCGGTTAGAAGATTACCCAAAATGAAATTTAAATTTAATAACTTATGCGATGCTTGTCAATTTGGAAAATTAAAGAAGAGTTCATTTAAATCAAAAGAAGAAATTACTACTTCAAAACCATTAGAGTTAATACACATGGATCTATTTGGTCCATCTCAAACTCAATCAATAAATCAAAACAGATATGTGTATGTAATATTTGAAGATTTTTCTAGATACACTTAGACTTTAAAAGCGATGGTTTTGATCAATTTAAAACTTTTTCTAAAAAAATTCAAAACTTATTATCACAAAAAATTAAAATAATACGTAGTGATCATGGTGGAGAATTCGAAAATGAGAATTTTGAAAAATATTGTAATAAAAAGGGAATAACCCACAAATTTTCAATTCCAATAACTCCTCAACAAAACAGAGTAGTTGAACGTAAAAATAGAACGATACAAGAATATGCAAGAACTATGTTATCCGATAGTAACTTACTAAGCAATTTTTGGGCTGAGGCAGTAACAACATCTTGCTATATTATTAATAGAATTTCGATTAGACTTTTGACTCATAAAACTCCTTATGAACTTTTATATAATAAGAAATCAAAAGTATCTTATTTTAAAATATTTGGAAGTAAATGTTTTATACTTAATACAAAAGATATTTTAGACAAAATTGATTCAAAATCAGATAAAGGAATTTTTATTGGATATTCAGAATGAAGCAAGGCATATGGAGTTTTTAATACTCGAACCAACACTATAGAAGAAACATTAAACGTATCTTTTGATGAAAACTATAAAAGTATAACTCAAAACAATAAAGACGATTGTGAGGATGAAATTAATGAAATAAATAATGAAGATAAACAACGAGATAAAAAAATTAGATTACTTAGAGACCATCCTATAGAAAATATCTTAGGGGATATTGAATCCGTTGTTAGAACTCATAATCAATTAAATAATATGAATAGTACTGCGTTTATATCTACTATAGAACCCAAAAATCCAAAGGAAACTTCTTCCGACGATTCATGGATACTTTCTATGCAAGAAGAATTGAATCAATTTACTAGAAATGAGGTATGAGAACTTGTTCCTAGACCAGAGGATAAAACAATTATAGGAACCAAATGGGTCTATAAATATAAAATGAATGAACACGGTGAGGTAGTAAGAAATAAGACACAACTAGTAGCACAAGGATATACTCAAGAAGAAGGAATAGATTATGATGAAACTTTTGCTCCCGTAGCAAGACTAGAAACTATTAGAATTTTACTAACTTTTGCAAACTACAATAATTTCAAATTATATCAAGTGGACGTTAAAAGTGCATTTCAAAATGGATTTGTTAAAGAAGACGCATATGTAGAGCAACCACCCCTATTTGAAGATGAAAAATTACCCGATCACGTATATAAACTAAAGAAAACGTTATATAGATTTATACAGGCTCCTAGAGCTTAGTATGATAGATTATGAAATTATTTATTACAATAAAACTTTGAAAGAGGAAAACTAGATAATACGTTGTTTATTAAGAAAAATAACAAAGATATACAATTAGTACAAATATATGTTGGTGACATAATCTTTGGGTCAACAAATGAAAAAATGAATAAAGAATTTTAGATATCATGACCAAAGAATTTGAAATGAGTCATATGGGAGAATTATCATTCTTTTTAGGTTTACAAATTCGACAACTAAAGAATGGAATATTTATTAATCAAGAAAAATATGCAAGAGATTTAATTAATAAAAACAATCTAACAACAATAAATGGTAGACCAACACCTATGGCAACTAATATTGCTTTAAGCAAAGATGTCACATCAAAAGATGTTGATCAAAAACTATATAGAGGAATGATAGGATCATTATTATTTATAACCGCCAGTAGACCAGATATAATGCATTGTGTATGTCTTTGTGCAAGATATCAATCACAACCTAAGGAAACCCATTTAACAGATGTAAAACGTATTCTGAGATATATAAAGAATACATTAGATTTTGGATTATTTTATCCTAAAAATGATTCATTTGATCTAATTTCATACTGTGACGCTGACTATGCGGGATGTAAATCCGATCGTAAAAGCATTAGTGGAACATGTCACTTTCTAGGACATTCCCTTGTATCTTGGTTTAGTAAGAAACAGAATACCGTATCTTTGCCTACAACTAAAGTGGAATATATATCTGCTTCTTTGGCGTGTTCACAAGTAATTTATATGCAACAAACTTTAAACGATTTTGGTTTAAACATAAGTAAATCATCTATATACTACGATAATACAAGTGCCATAAATATTTATAAAAATCCTACTCATCATTCGAGAACTAAATATATTGATGTGCAACATCATTTTCTAAGAGATAATGTAAGTAAAGGAAAGATTTCACTTGAATTTATAGAAATAGATAAACAAATAGCCGATATATTAACCAAACCATTAAATGAAGCAACATTCACTAAATATAGAAGAGAATTAGGTATATGTTCATTAAGTGAATTAGAATAATTAAGTAATAATATATGTAAAATAAGGAATTAAAATAATGAAATTTATAACAACACCATGTCGACATGAAATTTCTGCTATGTCGACATATAACTGAATTTTTTTAAAATTAATTCCCACCATAAGTTAGTTATTTCAACTATATAAATCTTTTAATTCGACTTTTCTTCTTCATTCTCATTAGTTATTTCAACTATATAAATCTTTTAATTCGACTTTTCTTCTTCATTCTCATTATTCTTCTCTGTAAAAACTCTAAATTAAAAATTACAATGGCTTCCACTAATCCAAATACTCAAAACAACTCTGATTGATACGTTGGACCATCCGAGGGTCCATTTCAACGATCTACGCTTTTTAGAGTGATCAAAATCAAAGAGAAAATGGAGTATTTACTGCAAATGGTGGCTGAGATGCAAGTACTTCAAATTAGACTAAGTCAAGAGCAAAAAACAAGGAAAAGTAATGAGAAGTCTCTTAAAGTTTATAATGGATAATGAGACTAATCCAATTATCATCAATGATGATAATCAACCAATGGAAGAAGAGGAATAACTAGAAGAAGCAGAAGAAGAATCGGAAGAGGAAGAAGAAATGATGGAGGAGGAAGAACAACATGACAGAACCAATGGTTGTAGGCGAAGATGATAACGTTGAGTGCGTAGGAGAGGTTCTATTTGATGAAAATGGGAATGTGATTGAGAAGAATGGAGAATTCTGTCTCAATTATCCAAATTGTCCGGTTCACAAATCTCCCATTGTCAAATAATTAAGTGTTTAAAGGTTTTTTAGATTTTGTTTTATTACGTTCTTACGATGTGTCGTATGTGTATAAATCCATGTATATGTACACGTGTTTGTTTAATAAAATTATCATTTATGATTAATATAGTTATAACTTTCTAAAAACATACTTACATAAATATCAAATTAAGGGGGAGTATTTTTTATGGATAATTATTTATGTTCTATTCAGAGAATTATACAATTTAGGGGGAGTATTTTTAGGAATATTACTTAGATCCTAGATTTGTATAACTTAGGGGAGTATCTTTACTCTTTCTTTTTGATAATGCCAAAGAGGGAGAAATTATAAAATATAGGAATAATTTTATAGAATTCTTACAAATAGGGGGAGTATAAGAGGAACATTATCAAACAGGTATATACAGGTATGATATTTTATAAACTAAGGTTGTCATCATAAAAAAGGGGAGATTGTTGGGGAATGGAGTTTTGATGACAACAACCTTATTTCAATTATCATTTATTATAAAATATATGCTAACACTTTTTGTATAGAATATATGTGTGTATACGTATACATATATATATATATATGTGTGTGTGTGTGTGTGTGTGTGTGTGTGTGTGCATGAATTATATACAGGAAATATTACTGAAGACTGTACGGTTATAAAGATGATAGAGATTCAAAGATCAGAGAAATTTCAAGACTCATGAGTAATCAAGATTCCAAGAGTTCAAGATTAATATATTTATAGAGTCTAGATTTTGTAAGACTTTAAATAACACTCCAGGTTCAAATTCAAATTCCGATTTTCAATTCTATCCTCAATCCTCTCTATTTTATTTTTCTATTTGTTTCTATTTTTGTTCTTCTTTGTTTTTCAAACTTAAATTATTTATACTTTATATTTATACTTTATATACAGTTTAAACCTTATAATTTTATAAATATATTTATATAGTCAAAAATATGTTTCCATATATTTTCCTATCATATAATATTAATATTAATTTACAACACTAGAATTTTACTCTAGAATTTCCAGAATTAGTTTTATATAAAATATACTTGAAAATGCTTTGAAATCAAAAACGTACATGGGTATTCGACATAGCAAAAAGAGCATGTCGATATATAGTAGGTATTTTTTCTAATTTTGAAGGGAAGTGTCTTTTCACTATTTGAAATGCTTCAGAATCGTTGCAACCCTTCATACTCTATAAAAAGAGGTTAAAACCGAATTTTTTAACATATCTTCTTCTCTAACTTCATACTCTTTCATCCCACCATTGTTCTTAATCATTTTTATGATTCTTACACTTATACTCTATCGAATTCACTTCTGTTTTGATCAAACTTCTTCTCTCTACACTCTCTACTCTGTGAATCAAGTGCTATTGAAGAGTTATAGGGCTGCTTTGTAATTGTTTGGGTTGAGTAAACCTTGTTTATAAGTCAAAGAGGAATCAGTGTATCCTTATAGCCGTGAAATCAAGGAATAGGAGTCGGTGTGCCCTTGTTGAGCCGTGAAATCAAGGGATAGGAGTCGATGTCTCCTTGTTGAGCCGTGAAATCAAGGAGGTTGTATTTGACTATTGGAAATAGTAATAAAACTCTGCACAATGCAGCGGTGTGCGGGACTGGATGTAAGAGTGATCCGAAACAGTATAAAATCCGGTGTGTTCTTTCCTTTTTCTACATTTTTATTTCTGTTTATTTTAAATCTGTGTTTATGATTGTGTTTGTGGTGTTTGATTCATTCCATAATTCTCTTTCGTTTTAAGTTTTGTTTAAATTCTTACAAACACTATTCACCCCCTTTAGGAGTTTGCTTTGCCTGAACGATCCATTCCGCAGTCCCCAACAACCTTAGCAAAAGCAGAGATGATGTCCTTAATACGTGTGGTAGGTCTACCTTTCTGGATAATAAATTTGCCTTCTTTGAGCATAGAAATCCAATCTTATATTACAACATACAAATATATCATATATGAATAAATGCTGAAGGAAAATAACTACAGGGATAAAACTTATAGGACAACACTTTTTTTTATCACTTTGATGCCAATTGTTAAAGTATATAATAATATATCTTATTGAATTTTCTTATCTAGTGATCCTTACATGTATTTCCTTCGCCACTTAAGATTCAATCATTTACATAATTTATTGAGTATCATAACACTCAAAAAAGATATTAGATGAATTGCAGATAATTTATTACACGTCTAATGTGATATCAAACGAGGTGGCATCATGACTTAAGTGACATAACAGGATACTACCATTAACAATAAAATCTTAATTTAACTAACTTGAATATAACCATTTTGATAAGTATTCATATATGACTCAGTAAGAACTTAAAATTAATATTTTTAGTAGGCACTTATGTGCTACTACTCTGTGAATTTGCACTGCTAGTTTAATGTGTAATAAGCCATTGATAACAATAACTCTTACTTATCATACTGCACATGATTTCTCTGTTAATAATATAATCAAAATTGTATCCCTTAATATAGAAGAGTAATTTTGGTTAAAAAACACATATGTAAATTAAAGGATCAATAAAAGGGCAATAAACAATGAAGATTATAGCCAAAGCCATTGTCTGTCAAATTTGTGCAAGTAAATAATACAATATGATGTTGTTAGTCAAATGAAATAAACAAATATGACACAAAGACATCAACAAATAAGAGAACACATATTTGTAGGTAGCATTTGCGCTATGCATTATTTCATGCCTATATGATTGTATCTTAATTGTCTGTAGATAAATCATCTACGCATTGACATATAAGATCATAACCACAAATATAAACATTTTTTATGATATAAATTGTTGAGTCTGCCACATTAAAAGAAGAATGGTTAGGACTCCATGGGATCACATAGAAAGAAGACCGATATCAATAAACTCAAACAACCACCCAACTGATAATCTCTCAAGTAAATCAACGATCTAAACAAGTTGATGGTTTCATTACCAGCTATTTGAATTTCATTATTGAGATGTTTCTAAACCAGTGTGGTATTTGATAAACACCTACTAGTACACTAAAACCCAAATGCAATGTAACAAGATGATTATAAGAAGCACCGTAAAACAAATTTCATAATTAATATTTATCATATTTAATATACTTATAGTTATAATTGCTTTGAGTGTCAGAAAATTATAGGTGACTAAGTTTGAAAACAGATAAAATAGTCGTGCTATTGTGATAAATATAACATACTTCTAACTCAAGCATGCACCAACATTGACCTCTAAATCATCAATACTACTATGCTTATATATGAGGCTAAATTATGAAAAAATGATGTAGCTTCTTTTGTTTTGTCTAACTAAATAATTTCATCACTAAGCATTGAAATTTCTACACATAATAACCAAGAGGAAACTATATTTTTTTAAAGACAGTAAAGACATATTAATCGACTCCAAATTATTAATAGGCATCCAGTTACGTGAATGCTTGATAAATTCCAATGATAAAAATAACAAACTTTTAATTCTCAAATAACTCAGCACTATTCTAGGATTCCATTTTGAAAAAGCTTCACAAGACAAACAAGAAATAAAATCGAAAGCAGATCTCATTTAAATCAACTATGGTCGGGATTTTAAGTTTGCCAAGATTTCAGGTTT
This sequence comes from Allium sativum, assembly GCA_030737875.1. Classification (NCBI taxonomy): domain Eukaryota; kingdom Viridiplantae; phylum Streptophyta; class Magnoliopsida; order Asparagales; family Amaryllidaceae; genus Allium; species Allium sativum. The sequence goes on along the minus strand of CM060920.1, from coordinate 560,529,081 downwards.
CTAACGAATTCTAACATGAAATCTCATTAGTGATAGACATAAAAAGAAAAGGCATATGCATACCCAAACCAGATTAAATGAGAAGAATCTAGAAATTGGCTTCCTAAAACACAAATTCGGCGATAAAATTTATGTTGGAAAATTGTTAATTCAATGAAATTGTTACTAAATAGAAACATGTAAAATTGACGGAAAAGTGAAATGAAATCATACATCTGTTTCGTATTAAGGTAAGACATGCAATAAAGGAGGATGAGTGTGCCTTCGAGTCGAGCTCAGGTGACCGGAGTGGAGCATTCTCGAAGTGGAGTCATATGGCGAAGAACAAAGTTGCGTTTAGTAGAGGGATGAAGGAGATTTCGGTGGAGGTATGGGTTCATTTTACTGTTCGGGAGAAGGAAGTGCCACCATAGATAATGGGATGCCAGGTTGAGCGAACAAGGAGAGGACTTAAGAAAAGGATAAGGAGGAATAAAGGAAAAGAAAGTATCTTGACAGGAAAGAGCAATTTAGTAGAAGTGGAAGTTCCATGAAATATAGTGCCTCGCGTGATTTGTACTTCCCGCCTGTTTGTTCTGATTTTCAGCGCGTCTTCTTTGTTCCCTTTTCGTTTTAAGAAGACTGACTGATGCACTTGAACCTTAAATGATGAAATATAATGTAACTATAAATATGTTTTCTTGTAGTGACTCTAAGGCTTTATGAGTATAATATATTACGATTGGTGCTCTTATTTATCAATCATCTAAACAAAGAGCAAATTTTAAACCAAATAAGCCTTGAAAGGCTTAATATCAATCTCTAATTGTACGTATATGGACTTTATCACATATATGTATATTTTCAACATTCAATCGAGTTAACCGTATGCTACAAAATTAAATATCATTTTTGATAAAAAAAAATTGAAAAATGGTTCACTTTTATTATCTAATAAAAAGCAGTACAAAAAGATAGGTTAGCATACTAACCGTTACAAACTAAGATAAGAGCGCAAAAACAAAACATTTAATACAAGTAAAATCTAAATATAACTAAGGAAAAGCCAGTCCGTGATGAGGCCACCACACACTTATAACTCACTGCCTTGAGTCATATGCTCACTCGCTTCACCATATCTCTCACCCTCATATCATACTACACTTTCATGGTTAGTTCAATCTTGCATGCAAAGCAACAGAATGTATGATCCCTAACAAGATGCACGGAAAACTGCTAATAGACATGCTAGTTTTAGATGAAAATCATGAAAAGGACTATTCCAGATGTCATTCACTTCTTTGCTACTTCCAGAAAACGCAAAGTATTCCAATAATATACCAAAAAATTTGAGCTTATCCTACTCCAGCTTGCATCATTGATCGTCTGCAAACATCCCACATGAATTGGGAATACGGTACTGGAGCAGGGCAATGCGTAGACATAGCATCTTGGTACTGGAACTAAATAGCACTACTCTACTTCCACAAACTTTCAGCAAATACTTAGGAATGAATACCAGATAATCATAACTAGATCCAAATCTTACAGGAAAACAAAATGAAGTCCAATACCATTTCACACCTTTTTAAGTTGCCCTAGGTGTGGTAAGAAATAGCAACCGTAAGATGTGAATGAATACTTCTACCATGTTATTGAAATCAATAATGTACTGAGGAAATATCCAACAAAAATCCAATCGCATATTTGTAGAAAACCATATCGAGATGTTTGAACCCCAAACCGGACATAAATAATTCATTAGGAACTAAAACCACAAATTCAACTAATCAATTACTTACCAAACCACGTAGATATAGTCTTCTACAGTAGGATGGATCTAACTTAGAACTGTTCGAAGTCAATATTCAGCCTTCATTTGTTTAAAATGCTGAATTCGGAATTCTGATTGCAAACTCTGAAATCTTATGCTGATTGCTTAATGCTGAATTCTTAATGATTACTAATTTGTTTGTTTGCATTCAGCATTCAGAACAAAAAAACAATATTCAGCATTCAGAACAAAAATTAAGCATTAAAAATGTTCTGAATTATTTTGTCTGAATTGATGGTTTCATTCAGAATTTCAACAAAAAACAAACAACTTCAAAAGTTCTGATTTATAATTCAGAACAAGCATTCAGAACATTTAACAAAAAACAAACCCAGCCTCAGTCCAATTAATGCGATCTAAAATTCGCGAATTACTCAGATCTGAAATTGGAGAAAAGCGATTTGGGGATATGCAGTCCAGAAGAGCAAGTTGAATGAACGATGAAAGGAAGCTTCCCAGTTCTAATGTTAATTGAGGAAAGATGAAGAAAGAGCAGAGAATTATCAACGTGACCAAATCTAGTTCAAATTTTCATTGAGAATTGGATGTAAACCGCAAAACAGTTATTATACATGTGGAAATAAGATGAAATAAACGAAGGCTAATCAACGAAAGGAATTCGTTGAAGGTTGAAAACAAATCAAGAGCGACTTGTTATCGTTGGAGGAAATGGATTACAGAAAGAAGATGAAATTAGGGTTTGTCTAAAATAAACCGGATCTGACTTTTAGTTGTGAAAATCAAATGTATTATCAACGAGAAATCGTTGAAGGGTGTTGAAATAATACGATTGTAAGAAATTAGGTGGAAGAAGGTAAAGAAAGGTGAAGAGGAGACTCACGCATGACGAAAACCGGTGAAAATCTCACCAATCGCCATTAACGAGCCCCTATCATTCTAATTGTTCGACATCATTTTCGATAAATTTTTATAAAACATAAACTTAATTATTTCCATTTCCACTAAACGTCCTTTAACAAGCCTAAAATCTTTCATATATTAATTCATATATATGTACATAATTCTGTTGTGATACAAACAACATAAACCTGCAATACATAAATTAATAACAAGAATTGAGCCTCAATCAATTCAACATATACGTAGATTAATTAACAACACTATACATACAAGACTATATATCCACATATACATACTACATAAACTAATTAACCCTAGATTAGCAACACCATACATAGATTAATAAAATGATTAATTCAACCTATATGTGCACATAAAAACAACACAATACATACAAAAATATAATCTAACAAACTAATTAACTTAAATTAGCAAATCTAGGGTATTAAAAAATGATTAGGGTTTATACCTTGAATATTGGGGAAGAATTGGAGCCTCGAGAGGAGTAGAGAGGCTTTCACACGTTGGAGAGGGTAGGGGAGACCGTTTCTAGCAGTGGTGGAGAATTATGAATTGGGGAGGAGGATTTGGAGAATTTTTGGGGCAAAACTAAGGGGAAGGATGAAGCAGGTCGGTCAATTTCCGCTCGACAAACCAGCGGCTAGCAACGACCACTAATAACAATAAAATCAGTAGTTTCCAACGGCTTCCAATGTTTTATTTTTATAACGTAAATAAAATTCCAGAAATAATCTTCCGTTGGAAGCCGTTTCCCCCGTCCATTGTTATATACTGACGTTTCATAGCGATATTTTTCTTTTTTTCCTTTTCGTTTGGCGGGTAAATGCTCATTTATTTTTTCCAGATATATAGTCTAACCACTGTATACACATGTAGTGTCTACCTAGAAACAATTATTTTGTAAGTAAAAGACTTACCGGTGACATTGCATGATTAGCTTGAAGAATTTTCTTTGACTATGTCATTAGGTTCGGATCCTCGAACTTGAGTAACTTGGCCTGACAAAGAAGACGCCTTCTAGTAGTCCGACTCCTTTTAAGATTAAGCTTAAATTCCCTTATGTTGACACATACGTTTCTCACAGACAGACTCTCATTTCTCATACCATGAATGCTGTAATTCAAAAGGAATATAGCCTTGAACAGTATAAGTATAGCTGTAAAGCCGAACCGGTTATAAGAAACAACACCTACAAGCTATCAAGGCCGAGACTCTCTTCAGTTCGATCCATGGTTGTTGTTGGATATGACCCGATAGAGAGAGAAAACCACTTCTTTTCTAGTGAAACCCATTAAACCCATAAATATGGAGTCTCTAGGTATGCTTTTGTTACCTTTCCAGACTCGAAGGCTGAGTGGTATTCATATACACTATAGATTCTCTCAGTCTATTCGTACTTGTAGTGTGGCACATCTTATAAGTAGTGACGATGAATGAGTTGCCTTCGCAGCCTATTTTTCTATCATTGGAGACTGGCCTAAGAGTTTAGATGGTGAGAATGGATCTTAGACAAGCGGTAGAGGCTGAAGTTAGTATTAGAAGCACAAGCACCCATGCTACTAATGCTATTTTTGTGCAGTAGCTGTGAAGTTTTCCATGAACGAAGAACATGGTGCTGAAAATGAGCCAAAGTGTGGCATGAAGCTAGGTATGCGATCTACCATGGAAATCGGGGTTGTCCTTTTGTATAAGGTACCATATAACAATGCAGCTGTAGGTGTATACGTAACTGGCTGTAGGTGTATATGTAACCCGCACCAAATTTTCAAACCCGATGGATGGTTCTGTAAACGATGTGGTGCTCAACCACAATTAGATGCTTGAAATTGCGATGACCTCTAGCAACGACTAAAAAAGCGGTCGTCGCACGATTGCTGATAAAACAGTAGTCGTTACTTCATCTTTCCCATTTTCATTTCCCCAAAATTATTTCCTAAAACCCGTCGCTCCCCGTTGCTACAACACTCCAAGCCTCCAAACACGCCTCCAAGCATCTAATTTTGTGTCGGTATGTCTTCTAACCGTATTCAATGTTTAATTAGGGTTTAGTTGCATGTTTATGGGTTTGAAAATTGTTTGTTTATGGGTTTGAAATTGGTTGTCATGTGGGATACATATAATGATGATTGTGTTGTAGGTTGATTTAGGAGTAAATGTAATTGATTAGGAGGTTGAAAACGATGATTATCACATAGTTGCTGTCATGATAATATTGTGTTAGTTGATGTAGAATTGTTGATTGGTGTGTGATTTGAAAATTAGTGTGTGCTGTTTATTAACATGTTTATTAATAAGTTTGAGCGAATATTTGTTAACAACGTTTGTTGTTGTTTAGGAAATGTGTGTACTATATTAAAATTGTAACGTGTGGTAGTTGTATGTATTAGAATAAGTTAAAATAATTATAACTTAATTTATTAAAGTGCTAGCTTTTGAATTGTTTTTATAAAAAACCATAATTTAAAACTTGATATAGTTGGCTAAATGTTAAATTACCTGTTAATATTTGAAATTTAAAGGTTTTGAGTGGAAGTGTTAATATTTTAAATTACGTATTAAAAAATATTATGTAGACATTAAAATACAAATTATAAAATACGTTTTACTTATGTGAACCCTTTAGAGATTTTTGGCCTCGTTTGACAAGTGTTGTATATGATCGTTATATGGATATTCGTTTTTACACAGAACGGAAATCTATATTCACCTGATACAATATTTGATGGATTTTTCCAAGTATTGGACAAGTTAAAATTACAATAATGTAATTATATTTTTATAAATCATTTCAGTGTAAACGGTTAACAAAATTTCGATGGCACTTCCTTTTTGTTCCCTTTGTACATGCATTTGTGTACGATACAAGGACCAAAGCGAAGTGTTTATGAAATTTTATTGAATCGTTTAACCTGAAATGATTTATAAAATATGATCACGTTATTTTATTTGTAATGGGAAATAGATGACCGGTTGTCAAAATAAAAAAACAATAAACTAATCAACCCAAAAAAATGAAATATAGTTATAAATGAAAATTTACAAGACTTTAATTAATATAAAGTGATTGACTGAATTTTCTAACATATTTCTTGCAAATCAGGAAAATGTTTGATTATTTTCTTAGTCGTAGTTAGTTGTATGATTCCCAAACTGGTATGAAAAGATCGATAAAGGAACATTTTTGTAACGGTGTCCAAGAATTTATTAGATTTGCTAAATCTAATAATCGAAATAATGTAGACGTTCATTTTCCATGTAGTAAGTGCAAACATCTGAAGCATTGGAAGCCAGATATGGTAGAAGTATATCTGTATAAATTTGGTTACTTATGGGATCATTATGAAGAACTTGTTCAACCTACATCTAATCCTGTAGTGGTAGAGGATGATAATACAATGACGAATTCGATAGAAAATATGGCGTAAGATGCAGCACGAGATCAATGTTTCCTACCATTGATCAAGACAACAATGAAAACGAAAATGTTGAAGAACCACCGGCGGAAGATAATTTTTTTATGATTTAGAGGCCTTTGTGTGATGGGTGTACAAGTGGAACCAAATTATCTGTAACCATCGAATACATTACCATGAATAAAAATTTAATCTTACGGAAGCTACATTTACAGGGGTTGTACGAATTGCAAAACGACACAGGTTGCCCAATAATTTGATGTGCGATAGTCACTATAAAGTGAAAAAACTAATGTCTGCTTTTGGACTGCCGTATCAGAAGATAGATACATGTGTAAAAGGCTACATATTGTATCGGAAAGAAGACGCACACCTTAGAAAATGCAAAATATGCAACGAAGATAAATATAAACCAAGAAAAAAGAAAGAAAATGAAGTTTTATATAAGAGAATGCATTATCTACCCATAACTCCCAGACTTCAACGGCTATATGCATCTTCTGCTATAGCATGCCATATCCAATGACACAACGTGAGAACACCAGAAGAAGGTACTTTGGTACATCCGTCTGAAGGTGAAGCATGAAAACACTTAGATATGACTTATCCTGAATTTGCTGCAGAGAATCGTAATGTTAGGCACGGTTTATGTACGAATGATTTTTGCCATTTTCTCAATTTGGTAGTAAATATTCATCATGGTCTATCATTGTTACACCTTATAACTTACCTCCATGGGTGTTTATGAAAACTCCATATATGTTTTTAATGATTATCGTCCCTGGTTCCAATGATCTGACATAAGGAATTGATTTTTATCTACAACCATTGATTGGAGTTGAAAGTAATTTGGTATGAAGGAGTAGAAACATATGACATTTTGAGATTTTTTTTGTGTGTTTGCTTCTTTATTATTGACTATTAGTGATTTTCCTGCGTATGGCATGCTTTCAGGTTGGATCACATCTGGATGTTTAGCTTGTCCTCATTGTATGAATGAGACACGAACATTTTCATTAAAATATGAAAAAAAACAATTCTTGGTTTGACTGTCATCGGTGCTTTCTACATATTAATCATAAATTTAGAATGGATAAAAAGAACTTTAAAGCGAACAGAGTAGAGAGTATGTTAACGCCTAAAGTTTGGACAAGTGAAGAGATATATTAAATCGTTAAAGACTATCCAAAGGTACATGAAACCGGGGAATAGGTTGAAATTCTAGGTAAATCGGACATTCATAATTAGTGCAAGCAAAATATATTTTGGGAGTTACTTTACTGGAAAAATCTCTGACTTCGACATAATATCGACATCATGCACAACAAAAAAATGTTTTTGATAACATTTTTAATACAGTTTTGAATATAAAGGGGAAAACCAAAGACGATGCGAATTCAGTATGTGATATAATACACATCTGTAAGCAGCCCAAACTTCACTTGTACGACGATAATTAAAAAAACCAAAGCATGTTATGAGCTAGACAACAAGGAAGTAAAACTCGTGCGAAAGTGGGTGGAAGGAATAAGATGTCCAAATGAGATTTCTTCTAACCTCTATAGATGTGTGGACTTTAAAAACGGTAAATTGAATGGGATGAAAAGCCATGATTGCCATGTCATGATAGAATATTTTTTACCTGTGATTTTTAAAGAACCATTACCCACAAAAATATGGAGTGTTATAATAGAATTAAGTATGCACTAGTATAAAATATGCTTACAGTTGTGACAAAAACAGATGCAAATGGTGATTTTTGCATTGGTTCCATCTGAAAATCCGGTGCAATTGGTACAAGAAAGCAATAGGTAATACAAAATTACATTTTGCAGTGGTTTTCTACAACAACCGATGAAAATATACAGATGCAAATAGTTTCCTTTCCACCGGTTGTAAATACAACCGATGAAACTATATTTTTTTGCATTCCTACTGACCTGGAAATTTGCATGATATAAATGAAAATTTCTGGCATCGGTTAACTCACGCGACGCAATTGCAAAATATTTACATGTAATGTTTTTTTTAGCTTTGCACATTACTTTCTCACTAACGCACCTTAATTTTCCTGGCATGATCAATTTTGTTTGACACCGGCAGCCCTCCGAATTGTTCTATCATGGCGCCCTTAATTTTCATTTACCTCCTTAATTTTTCATTCACCAACCAAAATTTATAAATTGCCTTAAAATATAGATTTGGTCTTCCACTATTTCTATTCCATAAAAGTAGGACCTTTCCTCGCAATCAACTGCTAATCACCCAATATTCCAAAAAACATCACCGTTGTTTGATTATTTGCTTTGAGATACTTTATCCTAGTTATTGAGGAAGACGAAGTAGTCACCTACGCTAATTCCAGATCTGAACTTTATTTCTTTTCGATTTGGAACTTAAGGCATTGTTGTTCGTCGATGATGGAAAGCTGATGATAGGTACTACCGACTTTGATTTCCGGTGAGTTTGGTTAGGTTGTACTACACCATATATGAAAATTAAGTTGTGCTTTTGGCTGTATCTACTGCAATTAGGCAGTGCTTTAGGCCGTATCAAATTATTGCGTGCTTTCCACTTAGATACGGCCATAAGCGGTATTTAAATTAAGATAGGATACGGTTATAAGCCATATCAAATTCATAAATTGATACGGCTCTAAACCGTATCAATTTCATAAGTTGATACGGCTCTAAGCCGTATCTGAATGATCGTTAGATACGAATATAAATCGTATCTAATAGATCATTACATGCGAATTAAAACCCTATCTAATGGATCAGTAGATACGGATGTAGGCCGTATTTAATGGCTCGTTCCTGCAATGCTTTCAATGAATTAGATATGTTTTTACCCATATCGAAATCATGAAATCATGTACAACATATATGCAAAATAAAGAAACACTACACCCATTTACTTACCATGCAGTGTGCAGTAGAACAAAGAAACACTGCAACCATCGATATATATGCATAATAAAGAAGATACACTGCACCCTTGTAAAATAAGAAGATACACAAAGCATAACTTCAATTAATACACAAAGCATAACTTCAGTTAATACACACCGCATAACACAATTTATACAAAGCATAATGTTCACATTTCTTACTCTAAAAAAAAATTGGGCTAATAGTTTGATAAAAAATTTGGAGACTACTAAACTGCAATAGTCGAGCCCATACAACCTGAACAAAGAATAATTTTGTATTAGCTCATGCTTGTTCCAAAGCCTGAAAAGAAATAAAAATAAAAAGCATCAGCATAACCGACTAAAATTGAAAACAGCTAACATAATTGAGATAGATGAACAACGACAAAGGATGAGATACATACTAATGAAACAAGTAATTAAAACAAGTGCTAGTAAAAACTAACAGAAAAGACAACCAATCTAAAATAAATGCATGAACAGAAAAGTAAACCAAGTGAAATACAACATAATTTTTCATTAAAAGTAAGCCTAAATGAAAGCAAGGACACAAATAAACACTAGAGTTGAGACTAATGGTTCACGTCTGTAAAATCTACGTGATCGCGACTTAAATCCATAGAGAAAACCTACATGATCTAGATTTTTGTTATATGAAGAAAGGTAAATCAATAATATAAAATCTTTAGTATACCAAGGGAATTGAAAGTCAAAACACTGATAGATGTGTTTCTTAAAATGCAAACTGTAAAATTTTAATCAAAGCTAATCAAAGCACTAGTGCACTCTTTTATCATATTTGAGTGGGAACAAAGTGCCTAATGAGTAACCTGCAACACACAAGATAAATGTGCATAACGCGTATGATTGAAAAGCACGATGGTAGGGTATTTTTCAATGCACATAACAAGCGTAGCGATGTAAATTTTGCATGCACTGATCTTTGGGGAATGTCTATCCCACAAACACAACAAATTTATTTCACAAAAATCCATAAGCCTATTCTTTAGAGGATCAAAGCAGTATAACCTTAAAGGGATCTTTTGAATCGGAAACTAAAAAAACAAAGCTGCCTTGTATTAGCAAGATTTCATATCCATGCCCATAGATACTTCCAATGCCAAATTGTTGCTGCTTAAATGGGCTAGACGAGATAGAACAAGCGTAAAGTATAAAATTGAAGTTATATTAAATATTTTCATTAATCCAACACTGCATCAACAGAAAAATGGAATTCACAAACAAAATATAATATAAAATGACCTGAGGAGATAAATTGAGCCATAAACGAACTAGTTCAACTCCGTGATACCATGATTGAAAGAAGAGGAAAAGAACAACTGATAAATAGAAGATTCTGATTACTAGCAAACACAAAAATATGCATCCTCCAAACTTAATAATGATTAAAACATAAAATAAAATAAAAGAAGTGCAGTTGGAATAACCCGCCTTTATTTATATCATGGCACAAGTATAAAATATTGTGCTCCAATGGCGGGCAATCTTTATCGCAGATGCAAAGCAGCGGCCAAATCTACAAAACCCCAGCGGATGTTAGATGGAAACATGACGAAACGCAGCCACATCCTGACCTAAATCAGGTGGCAATGACTCAGACAGTCCTCAATCAAACTAAACAGGGGAGATGTGGCGGCTGCAAGCTCTTTTGCCTAGATAAGATCAAGTATCCACTGGAGTTGAGAAATGATATGAAAAGATTGATCACCTACTTGGACTCCTATACTGTGAAAATGGTTCAAATGGTTAATTTATAAAAAGGTTTAGTAGGTTACATAACTGCATATTTATTCATGTTGTAGTGATGGTGCATAATGACTCATATGATTATATATTCTTTTTGTTCAACACCAATGGCTTTGATAACTTTAATGAAGCTGCCCCACACAAGTGACACCATATAATTTGGAAGCATGGCATACAAAATTTTGCAATTTTATCTCCATATATTGAAATAAATAGGTCTATTTAACATAATTTATGAACATACTTTGCAAACCTTTGCATCAATATTGTTAAATGTGAAGGATCGTAAACTTTCCATATGGCTATAACGGTGAGCATATCAATGTAGAAATTCCCCATGTTATTTGCATACATGTATGTCTTTCATTTTGGCATTTTCACATTCTCAACAAAAGAGAACTTTAGAGTATATTTGATAGCTACACACAGCATGTCCATTCAATTCTTATGTAAAATACTACGAAGAGTTAAGTATAAAATTATATATACTTGCTCTAGCGTCTAAAGATATCGAATCGTAATCTTCGGATGACACACAGACCCACCCACTCCAAAATCAACAAAGGTCTCTGCAAATTGATGATTTATTTTGTTGGTTTTTCATTTGGTAGCAGTATATTATCCAAAACCAATTTTCCATGTGTAGATGGTACAGATTTCCCATGGATTTTGGACGGTGTAGAATCTTGACATATAGTACTAGTTGCAATAAAGTTGTACAGATCTATCCAACAAAACAAATACATCGAAATCAACTAATAATAAAATGTTGCTAATAATACCAATTGCTATTATGTCTAGATCATAGCTGAGAATTTTACACTGTTGATTGTTCGAAACATTGGTCGTATCCTGCAACTGAGAAACAATGACTTTAGATGCACCGAGTTGTGTGTTGCATCCTCCATCAGAAGGATTTAATGGTACATGGATTCCTTGTTCGATGTTTCCCACCATTTGGATCAGAAGCTCCATTTGCCCACACAAATTTCCAACTGTACCCTCCAAATTTCCCACCCTCATTTCCAACTCATCATTGTCTTGACGAACTTGTTTGAATCATTTCTGTGCAATAGCACAAGCATTAAAATTAGTCTTTAGTATGACAGTCCTAACACCGCGATTTCTACCCCTTATATCCTTATCCAACACCTGTGATAAGATATCTTCATCCACTGTAACAATTGAGAATTTCGCTCGATCCGAATCGATCGCTAAACCGACCAAGACCGTTCGAAACCCCTAATTGTTTTGAGAACACGACAAATTGGAACACAAACAGAAGAACATTCCATTGCTTATTACAACAATTCCATCAGAATACAAGAATATACAGAGTACGAATAAATATTATACATCAGAAAATTATCAGAGATTTAAATTACATTACATAGCAGCGGAAAATAATACAAAACACAACTGAAAGAGATATACGGATACAGAGCTTTCCGGATATCGTTCCAGTTGTAAATCAGGATCCTGTGAATATAAATCTGCAAAACCAAAACTACTAGCTGCCCGTGCGGAAATTAGAGGCACCTAGAGTTTAGGTTAAAACAATAAACTCTAGGTCAGTCATGTGACTGGTGTGAGAACTAAAACAGTTGTTAATCTTTATTTTAAAGTTAGGTAAATCAAGGGACCACGTCGTATAACACGGAATGGATTTCCTCCCAAGAATACCAGTGCATAAAACAACATCGCAATGCTAAATAAAGAACAATGAAGCTATTATAAGACCCAGGTCCCATCACACAATGCAACACAAGTCGGAGGATAGGGTTTTACCTTATAATAGCCAAAGAATGCTTGATACGCTAAACTTCATCTTTTATTATTACTATAAGTGTATAGTGTTAAAACAATTTCAATCATAAGTATCAATCATAGACGGCATAAGTGCCCCATACCACTATGCCGCCATACTAGACTCTACAATCAAAACTGCAAAGTCACGTATTGGAAGTTGGATTTCCATCTGTGAACTGAGGCAAGGGATCGTCCTCACCGAATTCGAGACTCTCTAGCCCGAGCCTCAGGAACAGCCGCAACTGCCCCATGGATCGTCAGGGCCGGTCCACCGATGTGGATTATAATGCCTGAACACTGAGTTTCCCCTCCCTTTGGGGCGTAAATGAGCCAAATGACATCATAGGCTCCACATAGTCACCGATATATCTAAGGCGCCTCGCAATCCAACAACCACATAGGTGAAAATAATATAAATGTCAGGGCTGGTAGGTCACTGACACCACCCTAGCTAGAAAGAAACGCATGCCCTCCCTAATGTCCTCTCCCGTTTATGGTTCACAACTGGGGTGTGAGGCTCGCGAATTAACGCTACACAAAGCTATGCCACAAAGGCCGTTCTTTGATCATCAACCACTAGACTCTGCTTTTCAACAGAAGCCTTGATCATTTGCATCTTAGCATGCCACACAGGCAAACCACTCCATGCCACCGATATCCATCAATTACACAGAATGATATCCAATGTCAGACACACAATCCATTTACAAGTCCGTTCTGGGTCTGAACTAAAATGGAGGCACCTTGTACCTTGCATATCCATCGATCTCCAAGTACGTCTGGACGATGACCAACTGATTCCCTCCTCTTGGGTGTACAGCCCAATCAAGATCATCAGTAATTATCCAAATGATGTGAAGACCTCCGGTCTTCGACCACCGTCTTCTTCCTTGACACATCGTCGAATCAGTTATTCAGAATGGAATAAACCCGGTCTTTCTGAATAACTCGCGTATATAACAAACAAGTGTTACACAAACACAACATACACCTCATTCCAATTCAGAATATTCTTTTATTCAAATATTCTTATACGTTGGGAAAGGTTCCCATTAATTTTATCAAAGATAAATTCCATAAATTTATTCTTTAACCTTCCTTTGAATATCAATTCAAACCAAATTATGGTTTATCCAAACAAGTCAGGATTAACGAACCTTACCGAAGTAATCATTTGTTTTAATTTCCCAATCCCAACCTATTCATCCCATGAAGTAAAACTGGTAATACTTCATATCTAACACCACGATGTTCTCGGGAAATTCAATTACCATTTCATGTTCAAATCTAATTAAAGATTTAACTATCGCCTGGAGAAAAACTGGTGATACTCCATTCTCGATCATTTCAATCTATTTAAAGATTCATTAAAACTCCACTTGGTTTTAATCTTCCCAAAAATCACTATCAAAGATTATTTAACTTGGGAAATCGTATCCTGTCTTTAACTGGGTTAAAGAACCAATGTCATTTAAAACACGGTTCACTATAAACCCAAAATCACATTCCATTCTATCTGTCTCTAACCGTAAATTAGCAAGTGAACAATCCCCTAAGTAATAACCCCGAAGGCCGAAACCAACATCAGATCAATACCCAGGAAACCATTCAACTTAACTAATCTTCAGTTGGTTTCTGATTTTCTTAACTCCGTTGGGTCTAAGAACAATATTATTAAAGATACCATTCACGAAAACCCAAAATGACATTTCATTTACAATGGAATCTTCATGGAAACCAAGTCGATATATGTAATCGATATAAACTTCCATATCCGACTAATAATATAAATGGAATAACGGCAAAGCCTTCTAAATTCCAGATATATTAGTTGTCTTCCTCCACAGAAATTAACTTCGATTATTACCAAATTGAAATCCATCCCATTCCAATTTATTTTATTAAATTGGAAAACTTTACTTTGGAAAATCTCCTTTAAATCTTAACAAAAGATTTATAAATTCCAAATCACATTTCACTGTAAATCAGGTTAAAGAACGAATGTCGTTAAAACACAGTTCACAACAAACCCAATTCACATCCCATTAATAATCGGGTTAAAGAACAAGTGTTATTTAAAACACTGTTCACGATAAACCCAAATCCCATTTGATATTAAATACAAAGCTCTGAATAGAAAATATATCGGCTTATATTCAATATCAAATACTATAACCAACCAATATTGTATTGGAGATAACGATATCAATATATCTTTCAAATTTCCATAACAATATCTGTATAATCACGAAATCCAACATCGAACTATTCCAAAGACAATTTCGATTCAAATCCATTCCAATTCAATTATTGGAAATTCTGGTTACTTTTAAAACCCTTTCAAATCCAATTTATTTATTTCAAAAATAAATGGATTATAATTCTAGTTCAAAACTAGTTCATTTCGATAAAAATCTATTTTTATCTTTTCAAATATGGAATTTTTCATCCCAATTCTTTCCAAATAATTTCTTATGATTTCACACAAATTATTGCTATTTTTAATAATTTTATCAAGGCCCGTACAGTCGATTTCCATAAACGGCCATCGAACTGCACTTACATCGACCTTTTCCAAATTTGATTTGGACATAATTCCAAATCCAACCGTTATATTTCAAATCTCTAATATTCATTAGAATGATCTTTTTGATACGAACCCAACGATTCCAGTTTTAGGAGAATCCGACGGTCGGATCTCCCATAATGTCCATTCGAAGTCAATGGTCGAAATTCGCGAACTGCCGCGGCGCGGCGCGTTCTATTCAGGCCATTATATATATATAATATAAATATAAATATATTTCGTCGATTTCAATTCAAAACGTATTTTATAAATCGTTTTAACTTCGTTTTAAAAACGATTTCAACTTCATATTCAATTTTAAATCAAAATTGAATATTCCATATCATCGATATATAAGTGATAATATTTTCAAAACATTATATTTTGAAATCACTTCCTTTTCTATATTCATTATAAAAATGAATA
This sequence comes from Allium sativum, assembly GCA_030737875.1. Classification (NCBI taxonomy): domain Eukaryota; kingdom Viridiplantae; phylum Streptophyta; class Magnoliopsida; order Asparagales; family Amaryllidaceae; genus Allium; species Allium sativum. The sequence goes on along the minus strand of CM060920.1, from coordinate 560,513,473 downwards.
TAATCGATATAAATATCGTTCGCGTCAAAATGGCGCATATCTAATCAACACGGCTTTATATATTTCAATAACTTCGTTATTCTATTCAACAAATGAATATTTCCTTCAACACATGAATATATATTTTATTCAACACATGAATTTTCATTTATTCAACACATGAATATTTATTCTATTCAACACATGAATTTTCATTTATTCAACACATGAATATATTCTCAACACATGAATATTGTCAACACATGAATATTTATTTTATGATATTCTTTATTTTCCAAATTAGAATGAGGCCCAATCAACTACCATATAATGTTAATAATATGGATTCCATACAACACATGTATATAATAGCAACGATAAATAATCAACCATCATCCAGAGTGCACCGCACAACTGCATAAGCATTGAATATAAATAATTAATTCTTACACAGTCTATCAACCAATCGATCGACATACAACTAAATAATTGGGATTAGTGTACGCCAAATATCATGCCAACACCCGTGTGGGGTTTCAAATCAACAAACACAGATTTTTATTTGTGCAGTTGGGCGATGTGTAAAATTTATCGTCCCAATCCATATCAGTAAATTGAGTGTACATAAACAAATCATCTGATTTGCAAATGAAGATTTATTTCAACACATGAATATATTTTCCATTCCACATCACTTACTAAATTCACACAAACAAATCAATTAAAACACAACCAAACAAACAAGTCGCCCATGGTCTGTGGACGACGGGTGTCGGGTGCAGCTAAGCACCGTCTGCATCCTAGTACATATTTCAAACTAGAAATAAAATAAAAGTGAGGAGTTCTCACTTTTGGGATCCACTCCACCGTGCTTTGATTGCCGATCTATGTAGTATACCTACATTAAAAATTATATTTTTAACCCATCAATAATTATTTCTTTGTATGATTATTCTACAAATAACATACATAGGCTAAAAATTATATTTCTATTTTTCTAAAAATAATTTCATATTTTTATAACAACGCTACATAGATAAAAATACCATTTTTATTTCGCTACTATATAGATAAAAATCAAATCTTTCTATCGCTAATGAATATATAAAAATCACATTTTTACATTGCTATTCAAACGATAAAAATCATATTTTTACATTGCTACATATATGATAAAAATCACATTTTTATATCATCACTTTATATACAAAAATTGTATTTTTATCCTATTGCTACATATATAAAGATCAAATTTTTACTATCTATATATTATAAAAATCATATTTTTATTATCTCTATAATATAAAAATCATATTTCTATATCGCTATTTAAATTATAAAAATCTAATCTTTCATATTATTATTTCACTTCATATATAAATTAGGCTATTTACTTTAATAAAAATCAGATTTTTAAAAGAATTAAACTAAACAATTAAAGTAAAAACTTACTGGGCTAATCGAAGGAAGGGGTAGCATTTCTGATCGTTGGAGGGCGAATGGTGGCGGTCTGTGGCAGTACGAAGTGGCGGCGGTGGGCTTCTTTTGCGTCGTGGTTCTCTGAAGAGGGGCAGGAGGCGAGAGGGGGAAGTGGTGGCACGGCACAACGATGGAGGGCGTCAGGCTGAGGTAGGCGACGACGACTTGGTGGATGCGACGGCGCGGACATCGATGGGGAGGGCGCGATCGAATTAGTTTTTTTTTTTAGATCTGAGAACACGACCGGGGGGTGGGTTGGGTAAAGGAGTTAAAGGGAAAGAGAGTTGACTAAAGGGTGTTTATATAATATTTATTTAATTTATTTTATCCCATAAAGTAACTTTTAATTTCGAACTCGAAATTGAACCCACCGACTATCGTCCCTAGCTAATTACCTCCATTCCAAACACAATGAGATATGTATCGTAAGTTGATTCGATCGTTTCAATCAGTTTCCATCAAAATCAAAATATAAATCTATATATTGAATTTGAACGCACATTTCAATCTACCGGGGCCACATACGGACTCTAAAAATTCCCAAAAAATTATTTCTAGCTTCGTATTGACGATACGGTCCTAACAAAACTAATTTCGTCAAATTCTGAGACCGTTGGAAAATGGTCATTTTCTGTTCAATCGAAATTGACTGAAACTGTTCAAACACGTTTTCCTTTGCCACGCTCACATATTGATTCAGAAAATTATGAATTTTGGAATCTAGCAATAACTTGTCATCCCGGATCCAACAAAAGTGGTTTCATCGAAAACCGAGGTCGTTTGCAAAATTTCCATTTTTAAAGGCCGAAAATTCCATAGCGACTATTCTAAATTTTCATCTAGACGTAACTTTTGATACCCGCTATGAAATTTTGATTTTTCGGATTCGTTGGAAAGATATTCTCAAATAGATTCTAATATTTTTGGTTTCACTAAAATCCGGTTTTTATTGAATCCTGTACATTCATTCGAACTTTGAAATCGAATTTTCAAACTACCGCGCCATTTTTAATTCCTTTTATAATTAAAAATAATTATTTATATTCTAACGACGATTCAAATAAATATATACGTTCTAATTCTATTCAAAATAAATTTCTCTTTGTTATTATTTAAAATAACTCATTTTAAATATTCAAAATTCATTAGAACTGCCAAAATAAAAAAAATTAATTGGCTTGGATTTCCGGGTTATTACAATCTCCCCCACTTAAAACTTTTCGTCCCCGAAAAGGAACGAAGCTGAAAGTTGTTTTATAAATCAAATCAACTTTCAATATTTTCATTATGGCTTAAGTTCTTCAACTTTTCAGTTTCTAAGAACTTTTCAAATTCTTCAAAAATTTGGCTAACACCCTGTGACGAGAAGGAATTTCGCTCGGTCCGAACCAGTCGCTAAACCGACCCAGACCGTTCGAAACGCCCTATCGTTTGAGAACACGACAAATCAGAATGCATACAGAAGAACATTTCACTGTATATTACAACAATGCATCAGATTACAAGAATATACAGAGTATAAATGAATATTACACAGAAATATCAGAGATTTAAATTACATTTAAATACATAGCAGCGGAAAATAATACAATACACAACTAGAATGAGATATACGGATACAAAGCTTTCCGGATATCGTTCCAGCTGTAAACCAGGATCCTGTGAATATAAATCTGCAAAACCAAAACTACTAGCTGCCCGTGCGGAAAATAAGGGCACCCAGAGTTTAGGTTAAAACAATAAACTCCAGGTCAGTCATGTGACTGGTGTGAGAACTAAAACAGTTAATCTTTATTGTTAAAGTTAGGTAAATCAAGGGACCACGCCGTATAACACGGAACGGGTTTCCTCCCAAGAATACCAATGCATAAAACAAACAGCGCAATGCTAAATAAAGAAAAATGAAGCTGTTATAAGACCCAGGTCCCATCACACAATGCAACGCAGCCGAGGATAGGGTTTTCCCTTATAACAGCCAAAGAATGCTTGATACGGTTAAAACAAATCGTTTGATACTATAATAGGTGCATAGTGTATAAAACAACTTCAAATCATAAGTATCAATCATAGGCGGCATGAATGCCCATACCACTATGTCGCCATAAATAAGTTTACAATCAAAACCGCAATGTCGTATTGGAAGTTGGGTTATCATTTATGGTATGAACCGAGGCTAGGGCAAGATCCTCTACCGATTCGAGACAATCTAGCCCATGTCTCAGGAACAGCCGCAACTGCCCCATGGATCGTCAGAGCCGGTCCACCGATGTGGATTATTATGCCTGAACACTACGTTTCCCCGCCCTTTGGGGCGTAAGCCTGGCCCGTCAGCCGACCAGAAGCATCGGCCGAAACCGATATCACGAGGCGCCTCGCTTTTCAGCAAGTAATAATAAGTAACATCCACATGAGTCAAACTCGTTAGCCAGTTCAAGCACTGACGCCACTCCTAACTAGAAAGAAACGCATGCCCTCCCTGAGGTCCGTCTCCCGTTTTTGGTCCATACCGGGTGTGAAACTCGCGAAGTAAACGTTACACAAAGCTACGCCACAAAGGCCTTGCTTCGATCATCAACCACAAGACTTTGCTTTTCAACAGAAGCCTTGATCATTTGCCACTTAAGCATGCCACACAGGCAATTCACTCCATGCGATTGATATCCATCAATATATAACCCCTGAGCTCGTACGTCTCAGAGAAGGGCGTTAAGCAAGAGAATAAATTCTCCGCCGCCAAACAGATATATATTTAATAGAGACCAATCACACGGACTAAAATCCAATGTCCGACACACAGTCCATTTACAAGTCCGTTCTGGGGCTGAACGAAACCGGAGGCACCTAGTACCCCGCATATCCATCGATCTCCAAGTACGTCTGGACGATCACTAACTGTTTCCATCTTCTTGGGTGTACAGCCCAATCAAGATCATCAGTAATCACCCAAACGACGTGAAGACTTCCGGTCTTCGACCATCGTCTTCATCTTCGACTTATCGTCGTATCAGTTATTCAGAATGGGATAAACCCAGTCTTTCCGAATAACTCGCGTATATTTTAAATAAGTGTTACACAAACACAACATACGCCTCATTCCAATTCATTAGTCACTAACCGTAAATTAATCAAGAGAATAATTCCCCAAATATTAACCCCGAAGGCCGAAACCAACATCAGATCAATATCCAGAAAACCATTCTGTTTGGCTAACCGGTAGTTAGTTTCTAAATTTCACATTCATAGGGAAAGGTTCCCATTAATTTTATCCAAGATAAATTCTTTATATTTATTCTTTAATCTATTTTTGAATATCAATTCAAACTAGTCGGGATTAGCGAACCTTACCGAAGTAATCATTTGTTTTAATTTCCCCATCCCAACCTATTCATCCCATGAAGTAAAACTGTTAATACTTCATATCTAACACCACAGTGTTATCGGTAAATTCAATTACCATTTCACGTTCAAATCTAATTAAAGATTTAACTATCGCCTGGAGCAAAACTGGTGATACTCCATTCTCGATCATTTCAATCTAATTAAAGATTCATTAAAACACCACTTGGTTTTAATCGTTAACTGGGTTAAAGAATCAGTGTCATTTAAAAACACGGTTCACGATAAACCCAAAATCACATTCCATTAATTATCGGGTTAAAGAACAAGTGTTATTTAAAACACTGTTCACGATAAACCCAAAAATCAATATCAATTCAATTCCAATTAAATATTATTGAATTGGTACACTTCATTAAATCTAAATAAAAAGATTTAATCTTTTCTCAACTGGGTTCAAGAACAGTGTTAGTGAAGACACCATTCACGACAAACCCAAATCACATTTGATATTCAATACAAGGCTCTGAATAGAAAATATATCGGCTTATATTCAATATCAAATTCTACAACTAACAAATGTCGTATTGGAAATAACGATATAAATATATATCTTTCAAATTTCCATAACAACACCTGTATAATCACGAATTCCAACATCGAAATATTCCGAAGACAATTTCGATTCAAATCCACTCCAATGCAATCATTGGATATTCTGGTTATTTTTAAAACCCTTTTTAAATTCAATTTATTTATTTAAAAATAAATAGAATTATAATTCTAGTTCAAAACTAGTTCATTTCGATAAAAATCTATTTTTATCTTTTCAAATATGGAGTTTTTCATCCCAATCCTTTCTAAATCATTTCTTATGATTTCACACAAATTATTACTATTTTTAATAATTTTATCAAGGCCTGTACAGTCGATTTCCATCAACGGCCATCGAACTGCACGTATAGCGACCTTTTTCAAATTTGATTTGGACATAATTCCAAATCCAACCGTTAGATTTCTAATTTCAAATATTCGTTAGAAAGCTCTTTTCGATACGAACCCAACGGTTCTGGTTTTAGGAGAATCCGACGGTCGGATCTCCCGTAATATCCGTTCGAAGTCAATGGTCGAAATTCGCGAACTGCCGCGGCGCGGCGCGTTCTATTCAGGCCATTATATTATATATATAATATATAATATATATATTTCGTCGATTTCTATTTAAAACGAATTATATAAATAGTTTCAAAATCGTTTCAAAAGCAATTTCAACTTTCTTTTCAATTCAAATCAAAATTGAATTCTTCTTTATAAATTCGTTTTAAAATTCATTTCTATTCAATTCAAATTTCAATTCAATTTGAATTCATTTCAATTCGCTTTCAATTCAATTTGAATTCGTTTTCAATTCAATTCATTTCGAAATCGTTTTCAATTCAATTCATTTCGAAATCGTTTTTAATTCAATTCATTTCGAAATCGTTTTTAATTCAATTCATTTCGAAATCGTTTTTAATTCAATTCATTTCGAAATCGTTTTCAATTCAATTCATTTCGAAATCGTTTTTAATTCAATTCATTTCGAAATCGTTTTTAATTCAATTCATTTCGAAATCGTTTTTAATTCAATTCATTTCGAAATCGTTTTCAATTCAATTCATTTCGAAAATGAATAAAATCGATATAAATATCGTTCACGTCAAAATGGCGTCAATCTTATCAACACGGCTTCATAAATTTCTATTTTCAAATATTCTATTTCAAATATTTCTTTTTCAAAATAGTTGTTATTATCAAAATATTTCGTTCAACACATGACCAATCTCAATGGATGAGTACTGTCAACACATGAACCTTTATTTTATATTGATAAAGATGTAAATTTTATTACTAAAATATTTCGTTCAACACATGACCAATCTCAATGGATGAGTACTGTCAACACATGAACCTTTATTTTATATTGATAAAGATGTAAATTTTATTACTAAAATATTTCGTTCAACACATGACCAATCTCAATGGATGAGTACTGTCAACACATGAACCTTTATTTTATATTGATAAAGATGTAAATTTTATTACTAAAATATTTCGTTCAACACATGACCAATCTCAATGGATGAGTACTGTCAACACATGAACCTTTATTTTATATTGATAAAGATGTAAATTTTATTACTAAAATATTTCGTTCAACACATGACCAATCTCAATGGATGAGTACTGTCAACACATGAACCTTTATTTTATATTATTCTTTATTTTTCAAATTGGAATGAGGCCCAATCAATTACCATATAAAGTTAATCATATGGATTTTCACACATCACACGTACATAATAGCATTGAAAAATAATCAACCATCAACCAAAGTGCACTACACTGTATAAGCATCAAATATAGATATCTAACGCTTATAACAGCCTGTCAATCAATCGATCGACATATTTAATCAATCAGGATGAGTGAACTTCAAATTTCATCCCAACACCCGTGTGGGGTTTCAAACAATCAAACACAGATTTTATTTGTGCATTTGGGCGATGTGTGAAATTTATCGTCCTAATCAATGTCATTCAAATAGGTGTACATAAACAAACCGTCCGGTTTGTAAATGAATATTTTATTTTATTCACTTCACGTTAAAAATTATATTTTTAACGATAAACATTTTATTTTAACATATGAATTTCTATTCAGTTCATTCTTTAAATAAAATGATATTTTTATTTTTCTAACTTTTTTTAGAAAATTTCGGCGACATAACGGCACGATACTAGAAACGGGACGAGGCCTAGCCTTATCCCCGGTCTAGTGAAGGCCCACGCCATTCACATATCAATCAAATTCACCAAACAATCAAATTCAAATCAAATCATCAAACTAATTTATGCAACCAAACAAACAAGTCCATGGTCTGTGGACGATTGTGTCGGGTGCTACTAAGCACCGTCTGCATCCTAGTATATATATATAACTAGAAAAGAAATTGAAAGGTGAGAAATTCTCACAAATAGCTATCCAACTTCACGGCACTTCTTATGTAGGACATCTTCACCGTGCTTTCACTTGGTCCCCTCGCACTCTGTTTCACACGGTATGCGTTAAAAATCACATTTTTATTTCAACGCTATATATATAAAAGATTATATTTTTAACACGCTTTTAAAATAGACAAAGATTATATTTTTACAACGCTATAAAATATATAGTTTCCGCCCTTTTAAATATAAAGTTCACTCCTTTTAAAATATAAAGGTTTCGCCTTTTAACTTCTAAAGTTCTCGCCTTTTTAACAATCAAAATCATACCTTTTCATATATAAAAATCGCATTTTTACTTTGCTTTTCAATATATAAAAATCGAATTTTTACTATGCTTTTCAATATATAAAAATTGAATCTTTTCAGTTTTAAAAAAACTAATCTAATGCTAAGTTTCATCTTCTCAAAAACATTGTATACTTTCAAAAAGAATGCTCCTTTGTTATTCAAAAACAATATATGTTTATTTTCCAAAAAAAACTCTATTTCTTTTAAAACAATGCTATTTTAAACAAATTCCAGATTTTTTTCCCAATGCTCTTTCTATAAATTTCTGATTTAAAACAATGTAATTTAAATATATATAAAAAGAATAGAAATTGCTCACTGTATATCGTCGAACTGTCTTCACGAGCTAGGGTTCGATTTTTCGGCTAATCCGCGTAGCTAGGCGACGATCAGAGAGTACCACAGCGGAGAGCGTCGAGAGGGCTTTCCGGCGAGGTAGGACACGTCGAGCTCGGACCCCTGGTGGTGGCGAATTCTGGCACGACGGCGGCGGACTTCCCAGGCGTAGAACTCGAGATAGGCGGAGAGGTAGGTGGTGCAGCGGGTGTTGATTGGAAGAGGGAGGAGAGGCCTTCGATAATCAGGTGGTGGCGCACGTCAGAGATGAACGAAGGCGCCGGAAAAAGCTTGGGAAGGGGCGAATGGTTTTCCGTCGTGAACGAGAGGATTGGGGCGAGTTTGACTTGGTCAAAAGAAGTGAGAGAGAAAGGAGTGGATTGGCCCATTATATTTTATTTTTAAAATATTTTAAATTCAAAAATATCTTCTTCTCTCCACGAACTCCACTCCCAACCCAACGACTGTCGACCCTAGCTAATTACCCCCATTCCGAACACAATGGGATATGTTTCGTAAGCTGATTTGATTATTACAATCAGTTTTCGTTTGAATTTACATTTAAATCATTATACTGAATTTTAAACGTATATTTCAAATTACCGGGGTCAAGTACGGACTCGAAAAATTCCACAAAAATATTTTCTAACTTCGTATTGACGATACGGTCCTAACAAAACTAGTTTCGTCAAATTCTGAGACCGTTGGAAAAATGGCCATCTTTCAGTCGATTAAAATCAACTTAAACTGGTCAAACCCGTTCTCCTCTGCCACGCTCACATATTGTTTCAGAAAATTATGAAATTTGAAACCTAGCAATAATTTGACACTGCGGACCCAACAAAACAGGTTTCGTCCAGATCCGAGGTCATTTGCAAAATGTCCATTTTTAAGGGCCTGAATTCCATAGCGACTATTCAGAATTTTCAACTGGACATATCTTTTGATTCCCGCTATGAAATCTTGTTTTTTCGGATTCGTTGGAAAGATAACATCAATTAGATCCTATGATTTTTGGTTTCACTAAAATCCGGATTGTTTTGCACCCGGTACATTCAATTGAAGTTTGAAATCGAATTATCGAACTACCGCGCCATCTTCAATTCTATTTATAATTATATATAAATATTTATTTTCTAACGACGGCGTATATAATATATACGTTCTAATTATATTCAAAATAAATTTCTCGTCGATATTATTTAAAATAATCTATTTTAAATAATCAAATTTCGCTAAAATTGCCAAAATAAAAAATTTAAACTGGCCCAGATTTTCGGGTTATTACAATCTCCCCCACTTAAAACTTTTCGTCCCGGAAAAGGAACAAAGTCGAAAGTGGTTTGATTAATCAACTCTATGTTCGATCTGGTTTTCATTCTCCAACTTTTCAGTTTCTGAGAATTTTCAAAATTTCAAAAATTTGGCTAACTCCCTAAATTTTCGAAAAATTTCGCCATAACCTCCCCTGCACCGGGAGCATCGGGGAATTTCAAATAGCTTCCCCGGTCCTTCTAATCTCAAAAAGAAAAAGAAAAAGCCAAGCGGCTAGCCAATAGGCTCATAAAATCATCATCACCCAAACAAAACAGTAAATTATGTAGTAAACATGTACCTATTTGTCGGGCAAACAAATTTTATTCTTCGGCTCTAGCCTCCTTGCTATGACCTGTTCAATGTAAGTATATGTATATGCAAGCAAATGCGACCAATTTTCAATATTTGATTCAATTAGACATAATGGTTCAAAATTATCAAACAAATAAACAAACAACACAAACATTAATCAATTAGTGACTTTAACGTTTCAAATTGATAATTTTACTACTTATAAAGAAAATCATGTTTTTGATGCCAATTCACAACAAATAAATCTATCTATATAAGTTTTGGTTCTCACACCAGTCTAATGGAAATATATAGATATCACACCTTCGAAACACGAAAATAATTACTAATGATGACGCGTCAATCATCAGAATCAGGTCCGTGCGACTAGAGTGTGATTCTATATCTATCCAATATATTAAAATTTTGAATATACGTTTGCAAGGCGTATATGCAAATTCTTTATATACTGAATTGTCCAAAATCAATATAAACAAATAATCAAATACGAATAGTTGATTTAAATTTTCAAGACAAAATTAGTTTTCACTTTAAAAATATACTCTTCACACTCGTTCTAGGATACTATTGATCCTATCTCTAACGAGTCATTCTAATTGGATATTACTAATCCAATATCTGATGAATTCTTTCGTATGGTTCTAATGTGTCTTGTTCTATAGCTTTGTAAACCAAAGCTCTGATACCAACTGTGACGAGAAGGAATTTCGCTCGGTCCGAACCAGTCGCTAAACCGACCCAGACCGTTCGAAACGCCCTATCGTTTGAGAACACGACAAATCAGAATGCATACAGAAGAACATTTCACTGTATATTACAACAATGCATCAGATTACAAGAATATACAGAGTATAAATGAATATTACACAGAAATATCAGAGATTTAAATTACATTTAAATACATAACAGCGGAAAATAATACAATACACAACTAGAATGAGATATACGGATACAAAGCTTTCCGGATATCGTTCCAGCTGTAAACCAGGATCCTGTGAATATAAATCTGCAAAACCAAAACTACTAGCTGCCCGTGCGGAAAATAAGGGCACCCAGAGTTTAGGTTAAAACAATAAACTCCAGGTCAGTCATGTGACTGGTGTGAGAACTAAAACAGTTAATCTTTATTTTTAAAGTTAGGTAAATCAAGGGACCACGCCGTATAACACGGAACGGGTTTCCTCCCAAGAATACCAGTGCATAAAACAAACAGCGCAATGCTAAATAAAGAAAAATGAAGCTGTTATAAGACCCAGGTCCCATCACACAATGCAACGCAGCCGAGGATAGGGTTTTCCCTTATAACAGCCAAAGAATGCTTGATACGGTTAAAACAAATCGTTTGATACTATAATAGGTGCATAGTGTATAAAACAACTTCAAATCATAAGTATCAATCATAGGCGGCATGAATGCCCCATACCACTATGTCGCCATAAATAAGTTTACAATCAAAACCGCAATGTCGTATTGGAAGTTGGGTTATCATTTATGGTATGAACCGAGGCTAGGGGCAAGATCCTCTACCGATTCGAGACAATCTAGCCCATGTCTCAGGAACAGCCGCAACTGCCCCATGGATCGTCAGGGCCGGTCCACCGATGTGGATTATTATGCCTGAACACTACGTTTCCCCGCCCTTTGGGGCGTAAGCCTGGCCCGTCAGCCGACCAGAAGCATCGGCCGAAACCGATATCACGAGGCGCCTCGCTTTTCAGCAAGTAATAATAAGTAACATCCACATGAGTCAAACTCGTCAGCCAGTTCAAGCACTGACGCCACTCCTAACTAGAAAGAAACGCATGCCCTCCCTGAGGTCCGTCTCCCGTTTTTGGTCCATACCGGGTGTGAAACTCGCGAAGTAAACGTTACACAAAGCTACGCCACAAAGGCCTTGCTTCGATCATCAACCACAAGACTTTTCTTTTCAACAGAAGCCTTGATCATTTGCCACTTAAGCATGCCACACAGGCAATTCACTCCATGCGATTGATATCCATCAATATATAACCCCTGAGCTCGTACGTCTCAGAGAAGGGCGTTAAGCAAGAGAATAAATTCTCCGCCGCCAAACAGATATATATTTAATAGAGATCAATCACACGGACTAAAATCCAATGTCCGACACACAGTCCATTTACAAGTCCGTTCTGGGGCTGAACGAAACCGGAGGCACCTAGTACCCCGCATATCCATCGATCTCCAAGTACGTCTGGACGATCACTAACTGTTTCCATCTTCTTGGGTGTACAGCCCAATCAAGATCATCAGTAATCACCCAAACGACGTGAAGACTTCCGGTCTTCGACCATCGTCTTCATCTTCGACTTATCGTCGTATCAGTTATTCAGAATGGGATAAACCCGGTCTTTCCGAATAACTCGCGTATATTTTAAATAAGTGTTACACAAACACAACATACGCCTCATTCCAATTCATTAGTCACTAACCGTAAATTAATCAAGAGAATAATTCCCCAAATATTAACCTCGAAGGCCGAAACCAACATCAGATCAATATCCAGAAAACCATTCTGTTTGGCTAACCGGCAGTTAGTTTCTAAATTTCACATTCATAGGGAAAGGTTCCCATTAATTTTATCCAAGATAAATTCTTTATATTTATTCTTTAATCTATTTTTGAATATCAATTCAAACTAGTCGGGATTAGCGAACCTTACCGAAGTAATCATTTGTTTTAATTTCCCCATCCCAACCTATTCATCCCATGAAGTAAAACTGTTAATACTTCATATCTAACACCACAGTGTTATCGGTAAATTCAATTACCATTTCACGTTCAAATCTAATTAAAGATTTAACTATCGCCTGGAGCAAAACTGGTGATACTCCATTCTCGATCATTTCAATCTAATTAAAGATTCATTAAAACACCACTTGGTTTTAATCGTTAACTGGGTTAAAGAATCAGTGTCATTTAAAAACACGGTTCACGATAAACCCAAAATCACATTCCATTAATTATCGGGTTAAAGAACAAGTGTTATTTAAAACACTGTTCACGATAAACCCAAAAATCAATATCAATTCAATTCCAATTAAATATTATTGAATTGGTACACTTCATTAAATCTAAATAAAAAGATTTAATCTTTTCTCAACTGGGTTCAAGAACAGTGTTAGTGAAGACACCATTCACGACAAACCCAAATCACATTTGATATTCAATACAAGGCTCTGAATAGAAAATATATCGGCTTATATTCAATATCAAATTCTACGACTAACAAATGTCGTATTGGAAATAACGATATAAATATATATCTTTCAAATTTCCATAACAACACCTGTATAATCACGAATTCCAACATCAAAATATTCCGAAGACAATTTCGATTCAAATCCACTCCAATGCAATCATTGGATATTCTGGTTATTTTTAAAACCCTTTTTAAATTCAATTTATTTATTTAAAAATAAATAGAATTATAATTCTAGTTCAAAACTAGTTCATTTCGATAAAAATCTATTTTTATCTTTTCAAATATGGAGTTTTTCATCCCAATCCTTTCTAAATCATTTCTTATGATTTTACACAAATTATTACTATTTTTAATAATTTTATCAAGGCCTGTACAGTCGATTTCCATCAACGGCCATCGAACTGCACGTATAGCGACCTTTTTCAAATTTGATTTGGACATAATTCCAAATCCAACCGTTAGATTTCTAATTTCAAATATTCGTTAGAAAGCTCTTTTCGATACGAACCCAACGGTTCCGGTTTTAGGAGAATCCGACGGTCGGATCTCCCGTAATATCCGTTCGAAGTCAATGGTCGAAATTCGCGAACTGCCGCGGCGCGGCGCGTTCTATTCAGGCCATTATATTATATATATAATATATATATTTCGTCGATTTCTATTTAAAACGAATTATATAAATAGTTTCAAAATCGTTTCAAAAGCAATTTCAACTTTCTTTTCAATTCAAATCAAAATTGAATTCTTCTTTATAAATTCGTTTTAAAATTCATTTCTATTCAATTCAAATTTCAATTCAATTTGAATTCATTTCAATTCGCTTTCAATTCAATTTGAATTCGTTTTCAATTCAATTCATTTCGAAATCGTTTTCAATTCAATTCATTTCGAAATCGTTTTTAATTCAATTCATTTCGAAATCGTTTTTAATTCAATTCATTTCGAAATCGTTTTTAATTCAATTCATTTCGAAATCGTTTTCAATTCAATTCATTTCGAAATCGTTTTTAATTCAATTCATTTCGAAATCGTTTTCAATTCAATTCATTTCGAAATCGTTTTTAATTCAATTCATTTCGAAATCGTTTTCAATTCAATTCATTTCGAAAATGAATAAAATCGATATAAATATCGTTCACGTCAAAATGGCGTCAATCTTATCAACACGGCTTCATAAATTTCTATTTTCAAATATTCTATTTCAAATATTTCTTTTTCAAAATAGTTGTTATTATCAAAATATTTCGTTCAACACATGACCAATCTCAATGGATGAGTACTGTCAACACATGAACCTTTATTTTATATTGATAAAGATGTAAATTTTATTACTAAAATATTTCGTTCAACACATGACCAATCTCAATGGATGAGTACTGTCAACACATGAACCTTTATTTTATATTGATAAAGATGTAAATTTTATTACTAAAATATTTCGTTCAACACATGACCAATCTCAATGGATGAGTACTGTCAACACATGAACCTTTATTTTATATTGATAAAGATGTAAATTTTATTACTAAAATATTTCGTTCAACACATGACCAATCTCAATGGATGAGTACTGTCAACACATGAACCTTTATTTTATATTGATAAAGATGTAAATTTTATTACTAAAATATTTCGTTCAACACATGACCAATCTCAATGGATGAGTACTGTCAACACATGAACCTTTATTTTATATTATTCTTTATTTTTCAAATTGGAATGAGGCCCAATCAATTACCATATAAAGTTAATCATATGGATTTTCACACATCACACGTACATAATAGCATTGAAAAATAATCAACCATCAACCAAAGTGCACTACACTGTATAAGCATCAAATATAGATATCTAACGCTTATAACAGCCTGTCAATCAATCGATCGACATATTTAATCAATCAGGATGAGTGAACTTCAAATTTCATCCCAACACCCGTGTGGGGTTTCAAACAATCAAACACAGATTTTATTTGTGCATTTGGGCGATGTGTGAAATTTATCGTCCCAATCAATGTCATTCAAATAGGTGTACATAAACAAACCGTCCGGTTTGTAAATGAATATTTTATTTTATTCACTTCACGTTAAAAATTATATTTTTAACGATAAACATTTTATTTTAACATATGAATTTCTATTCAGTTCATTCTTTAAATAAAATGATATTTTTATTTTTCTAACTTTTTTTAGAAAATTTCGGCGACATAACGGCACGATACTAGAAACGGGACGAGGCCTAGCCTTATCCCCGGTCTAGTGAAGGCCCACGCCATTCACATATCAATCAAATTCACCAAACAATCAAATTCAAATCAAATCATCAAACTAATTTATGCAACCAAACAAACAAGTCCATGGTCTGTGGACGATTGTGTCGGGTGCTACTAAGCACCGTCTGCATCCTAGTATATATATATAACTAGAAAAGAAATTGAAAGGTGAGAAATTCTCACAAATAGCTATCCAACTTCACGGCACTTCTTATGTAGGACATCTTCACCGTGCTTTCACTTGGTCCCCTCGCACTCTGTTTCACACGGTATGCGTTAAAAATCACATTTTTATTTCAACGCTATATATATAAAAGATTATATTTTTAACACGCTTTTAAAATAGACAAAGATTATATTTTTACAACGCTATAAAATATATAGTTTCCGCCCTTTTAAATATAAAGTTCACTCCTTTTAAAATATAAAGGTTTCGCCTTTTAACTTCTAAAGTTCTCGCCTTTTTAACAATCAAAATCATACCTTTTCATATATAAAAATCGCATTTTTACTTTGCTTTTCAATATATAAAAATCGAATTTTTACTATGCTTTTCAATATATAAAAATTGAATCTTTTCAGTTTTAAAAAAACTAATCTAATGCTAAGTTTCATCTTCTCAAAAACATTGTATACTTTCAAAAAGAATGCTCCTTTGTTATTCAAAAACAATATATGTTTATTTTCCAAAAACAACTCTATTTCTTTTAAAACAATGCTATTTTAAACAAATTCCAGATTTTTTTCCCAATGCTCTTTCTATAAATTTCTGATTTAAAACAATGTAATTTAAATATATAAAAAGAATAGAAATTGCTCACTGTATATCGTCGAACTGTCTTCACGAGCTAGGGTTCGATTTTTCGGCTAATCCGCGTAGCTAGGCGACGATCAGAGAGTACCACAGCGGAGAGCGTCGAGAGGGCTTTCCGGCGAGGTAGGTCACGTCGAGCTCGGACCCCTGGTGGTGGCGAATTCAGGCACGACGGCGGCGGACTTCCCAGGCGTAGAACTCGAGATAGGCGGAGAGGTAGGTGGTGCAGCGGGTGTTGATTGGAAGAGGGAGGAGAGGCCTTCGATAATCAGGTGGTGGCACACGTCAGAGATGAACGAAGGCGCCGGAAAAAGCTTGGGAAGGGGCGAATGGTTTTCCGTCGTGAACGAGAGGATTGGAGCGAGTTTGACTTGGTCAAAAGAAGTGAGAGAGAAAGGAGTGGATTGGCCCATTATATTTTATTTTTAAATTATTTTAAATTCAAAAATATCTTCTTCTCTCCACGAACTCCACTCCCAACCCAACGACTGTCGCCCCTAGCTAATTACCCCCATTCCGAACACAATGGGATATGTTTCGTAAGCTGATTTGATTATTACAATCAGTTTTCGTTTGAATTTACATTTAAATCATTATACTGAATTTTAAACGTACATTCCAAATTACCAGGGTCAAGTACGGACTCGAAAAACTCCACAAAAATATTTTCTAACTTCGTATTGACGATACGGTCCTAACAAAACTAGTTTCGTCAAATTCTGAGACCGTTGGAAAAATGGCCATTTTTCAGTCGATTAAAATCAACTGAAACTGGTCAAACGCGTTCTCCTCTGCCTCGCTCACATATTGTTTCAGAAAATTATGAAATTAGAAACCTAGCAATAATTTGACACTGCGGACCCAACAAAACTGGTTTCGTCCAGATCCGAGGTCATTTGCAAAATGTCCATTTTTAATTGCCTGAATTCCATAGCGACTATTCAGAATTTTCAACTGGACATATCTTTTGATTCCCGCTATGAAATCTTGTTTTTTCGGATTCGTTGGAAAGATAACATCAATTAGATCCTATGATTTTTGGTTTCACTAAAATCCGGATTGTTTTGCACCCGGTACATTCAATTGAAGTTTGAAATCGAATTATCGAACTACCGCGCCATCTTCAATTCTATTTATAATTATATATAAATATTTATTTTCTAACGACGGCGTATATAATATATACGTTCTAATTATATTCAAAATAAATTTCTCGTCGATATTATTTAAAATAATCTATTTTAAATAATCAAATTTCGCTAAAATTGCCAAAATAAAAATTTTAAACTGGCCCAGATTTTCGGGTTATTACACACCCTAAATTTTCGAAAATTTTCGCCATAACCTCCCCTGCACGGGAGCACTGGGAAAATACCGAAATTGCCATATAGGCCTCTCCAATCCAAAAGGAAAAAGAAACAGCCAAGCGGCTGGCCAATCGGCTCATAAAATCATCCGAAACCCAAGAAATACAATAAACATGTACCAATTTGTTGGGCAAACAATTTTATTCCTCTTCTCTAGCCTTCTTGCTATGACCTGTTCAATGTAAGTACATGTATATGTATGCAAATGCGACAATCTTTCAATACAATTTACTATTTGGTTTAGTTTGGCTAAAGGTTCAACATTTAATGAATCAAACAATAATCAAACAACACAACCATCAACCAATTAGTTGATTATCATTTCAAATTCATAATTTTGATACATAGTAAAAAAAATCACATTTTTGGTGCCAAATCACAACAATAGACCCTATCTAATTTTGGTTCTCACACCAGTCAATTGGAAAAATATAGAAATCCCACTTTCGTAACACGAACACAAATACGGATGATGTCCGGACATCACCAGCATTATTCCCGAGCAACTAGACCATGATTCTATATCTATCCAGTATATTTGAGGCTTCAATACACGTGGATCAGGCGTATAATAAAATCTCTATATACTTGATTATCCAAATCAATACAAATAAATATTCAAATACGAATAATTGAATTTAATATTTCAAAACAAAATTTGTTTCCAATTTAAAAATATACTCTTCCGACTAATTCTAGGATACTGCTGATCCCATCTCTAACGAGCCATTCTCATTGGATATTACTAATCCAATCTATGATGAATTCTTTCGTTCGGTTATAATGTGTCTTGTTCTCCGAGCTCTGTAAACCAAGGCTCTGATACCACATGTAACAATCGGGAATTCCGCTCGATCCGAATCGATCGCTAAACCTACCGAGACCGTACAAAACCCCTGATTGTTTTGAGAACACGACAAAATGGAACACAAACAGAAGAACATTTCATTTCTTATTACAACAATTCCATCAGAATACAAGAATATACATAGTACGAATAAATATTATACATCAGAAAAAAATCAGAGATTTAAATTACAATACATAGCAGCAGAAAATAATACAAAACACAACTGAAAGAGATATACGGATACAAAGCTTTTCGGATATCATTCCAGCTGTAAATCAGGATCATGTGAATATAAATCTGCAAAACCAAAACTACTAGCTGCCCGTGCGGAAAATAGGGGCACCCAGAGTTTAGGTTAAAACAATAAACTCCAGGTCAGTCACGTGACTGGTGTGAGAACTAAAACAGTTATTAATCTTTATTTTAAAGTTAGGTAAATCAAGGGACCACGCCGTATAACACGGAACGGGTTTCCTCCCAAGAATACCAGTGCATAAAACAAAGGCGCAATGCTAAATAATGAACAATAAAGCTATTATAAGACCCAGGTCCCATCACACAATGCAACACAAGCCGAAGGATAGGGTTTTACCTTATAATAGCCAAAGAATGCTTGATACGCTAACCTTCATCTTTTATTATTACTATAAGTGCATAGTGTCAAAACAATTTCAATCATAAGTATCAATCATAGACGGCATAAGTGCCCCATACCACTGTGTTGCCATACTAGGCTCTACAATCAAAACCGCAAAGTCACGTATTGGAAGTTGGATTTCCATCTGTGAACCGAGGCAAGGGATCCTCACCGAATTCGAGACTCTCTAGCCCGAGCCTCAGGAACAGCCGCAACTGCCCTATGGATCGTCAGGGCCGGTCCACCGATGTGGATTATAATGCCTGAAAACTGCTTTTCCCCGCCCTTTGGGGCGTAAATGAGCCAAATGACTCCATCGGCTCCACATAGTCACCGATATATCCGAGGCGCCTCGCAATCCAACAACCACACTGGTGAAAATAATATAAATGTCAGGGCTGGTAGGTCACTGACACCACCCTAGCTAGAAAGAAACGCATGCCCTCCCTGATGTCCTCTCCCATTTCTGGTTCACAACCGGGGTGTGAGGCTCGCGAATTAACGCTACACAAAGCTATGCCAGAAAGGCCGTGCTCTGATCATCAACCACAAGACTCTGCTTTTCAAACAGAAGCCTTGATCATTTGCATCTTAGCATGCCACACAGGCAAATCACTCCATGCCACCGATATCCATCAATCACACAGAATGATATCCAATGTCAAACACACGGTCCATTTACAAGTCCGTTCTGGGTCTGAACAAAACCGGAGTCACCTTGTACCTCGCATATCCACCGATCTCCAAGTACGTCTGGACGATCACCAACTGATTCCCTCCTCTTGGGTGTACAGCCCAATCAAGATCATCAGTAATTACTCAAACGATGTGAATACCTCCGGTCTTCGACCACCATCTTCATCCTCGACACATCGTCGAATCAGTAATTCAGAATGGGATAAACCCGGTCTTTCTGAATAACTCGCGTATATAATAAACAAGTGTTACACAAACACAACATACGCCTCATTCCAATTCAAAATATTCTTTTATTCAAATATTCTTATACTTTGGGAAACGTTCCCATTAATTTTATCAAAAATAAATTCCTTAAATTTATTCTTTAATCTTCCTTTGAATATCAATTCAAACCAAATTATGGTTTATCCTAACTATTCGGGATTAATGAACCTTACCGAAGTAATCATTTGTTTTAATTTCCTAATCCCAACCTATTCATCCCATGAAGTAAAATTGGTAATACTTCATATCTAACACCACGGTGTTATCAGTAAATTCAATTACCATTTCACATTCAAATCTAATTAAAGATTTAACTATCGCCTAGAGCAAAACTGGTGATACTCCATTCTCGATCATTTCAATCTATTTAAAGATTCATTAAAATTCCACTTGGTTTTAATCTTCCCAAAAATCACTATCAATGATTATTTAACTTGGGAAATCATATTCTGTCTTTAACTGGGTTAAAGAACCAATGTCATTTAAAACACGGTTCACTATAAACCCAAAATCACATTCCATTCTATCAGTCTCTAACCGTAAATTAGCAAGTGAACAATCCCCTAAGTAATAACCCCGAAGGCCGAAACCAACATCAGATGAATACCCAGGAAACCATTCAACTTAACTAATCTTCAGTTAGTTTCTGATTTTCTTAACTTCATTGGGTCTAAGAACAGTATTATTAAAGATACCGTTCACGACAACCCAAAATCACATTCCATTTACAATGGAATCTTCATGGAAAACAAATCGATATATATAATCGATATAAACTTCCATATCCGACTAATAATATAAATGGAATAACGGCAAAGCTTTTTAAATTCCAGATATATTAGTTGTCTTCCTCCACAGAAATTCACTTCGATAATTACCAAATCGAATTCCATCCCATTCCAATTTATTTTATTAAATTGGAAAAATTTACTTTGGAAAATCTCCTTTAAATCTTAATAAAAGATTTATAAATTCCAAATCACATTTCACTGTAAATCGGGTTAAAGAACGAATGTCGTTAAAACACAGTTCACAACAAACCCAATTCACATCCCATTAATTATCGGGGTAAAGCACAAGTGTTATTTAAAACACTGTTCACGATAAACCCAAATCCCATTTGATATTAAATACAAGGCTCTGAATAGAAAATATATCGGCTTATATTCAATATCAAATACTATAACCAACAAATATTGTATTGGAGATAACGATATAAATATATGTTTCAAATTTCCATAACAATATCTGTATAATCACGAAATCCAACATCGAAGTATTCCAAAGACAATTTCGATTCAAATCCATTCCAATTAAGTTATTGTAAATTCTGGTTACTTTTGAAACCCTTTCAAATCCAATTTATTTATTTCAAAATTAAATGGTTTATAATTCTAGTTCAAACTAGTTCATTTCGATAAAAATCTATTTTTATCTTTTCAAATATGGAATTTTTCATCCCAATTCTTTCCAAATCATTTCTTATGATTTTACACAAATTATTGCTATTTTTAATAATTTTATCAAGGCCCGTACAGTCGATTTCCAAAAACGGCCATCGAACTGCACTTACAGCGACCTTTTCCAAATTTGATTTGGACATAATTCCAAATCCAACCGTTAGATTTCAAATCTCTAATATTCATTAGAAAGCTCTTTTCGATACGAACCCAAGGTTCCGGTTTTAGGAGAACCCGACGATCGGATCTCCTGTAATGTCCATTCGAAGTCAATGGTCGAAATTCGCGAACTGCCGCGGCGCGGCGCGTTCTATTCAGGCCATTATATATATAATATATATATATATATTTCGTCGATTTCAATTCAAAACATATTTTATAAATCATTTTAACTTCGTTTTAAAAACGATTTCAACTTCATATTCAATTTTAAATCAAAATTGAATATTCCATATCATCGATATATAAATGATAATATTTTCAAAACATTATATTTTGAAATCACTTCCTTTTCTATATTCATTATAAAAATGAATATAATCGATATAAATATCGTTCGCGTCAAAATGGCGCATATCTAATCAACACGGCTTTATATATTTCAATAACTTCGTTATTCTATTCAACAAATGAATATTTTCTTCAACACATGAATTTTCATTTATTCAATACATGAATATTTATTCTATTCAACACATGAATTTTCATTTATTCAACACATGAATATATTCTCAACACATGAATATTGCCAACACATGAATATTTATTTTATGATATTCTTTATTTTCCAAATTGGAATGAGGCCCAATCAACTACCATATAATGTTAATTATATGGATTCCATACAACACATGTATATAATAGCAACGATAAATAATCAACCATCATCCAGAGTGCACCACACAACTGCATAAGCATTAAATATAAACAATTAACGCTTACACAGTCTGTCAACCAATCGATCGACATAAAACTAAATAATTGGGATTAGTGTACGCCAAATATCATCCCAACACCCGTGTGGGGTTTCAAATCAACAAACATAGCTTTTTATTTGTGCAGTTGGGCAATGTGTAAAATTTATCGTCCCAATCCATATCAGTAAATTAGGTGTATATAAACAAATCGTCTGATTTGCAAATGAAGATTTATTTCAACACATGAATATATTTTCCATTCCACATCACTTACTAATGTAACACCCCGTATGTTGAATAACTTGCTATAATATAAAACAGGGCAGAATTAAATTTTAAAATCTGAATCAGGGGAAATGGGCTTTGCCATTGCGTTCATCTCGGAAAAATACGCGAAATAGAGTCCGAGTTTTCGAAAATCGGAGTCTGTATGACCCAATTAAGGCCCGAAGAAGTTTTCAAAAAAATTCAAAACAGATTTAAATATAAAAATTTCAAGTTTCAGAAGAGGCGGGAAAATTCCCGCCAGACTCAGGGAGTCGACCCAGGGGTCGACATGGGTGTCGACTCCCCCCTAGGGGTCGACCTAGGGGTCGACCCCCCTGTCAGTCTGTGTGACCTGGGTGCAGCCTGAAGGAGTTTGGGCTGTGTCTGGTGGCTTGTGACGAGATCTGACGGCTCTAACCTAGTCTAGGGTTAATCTAAGGGCCTAAACTAAATCCTAATTCTATAAATACACCCTAAGACTACCCTAATTCATACTAAAATTGGATACAACTTCGTTATGAAGTCAAAATGCAACTAGGAGGAGCCACCAACAAATTTAAGAGGAGGATAGCTTCTCAAATCAACTTCTAATCAACTCTAGCAACTTAATCTTCTTCATTGAAGTGCTAATCAACAAGTTGTGAGTTTCTATAGCCTTAATGACCAATTGTTGAAATGATTATGATAGGATATAACGAGGTTATGGCTATGAATGTGGATCAATGCAAGTTATGTTATCATATGCTACGTGTTCATGATGTTATGCAAGTTATATGCTATGTGTTCATGATGTTATGCAAGTTATGCAAGTTATATGATATGTGTTCATGATGTTATGCAAGTTATATGCTATGTGTTCATGATGTTATGCAAGTTATGCCAGTTATATGATATGTGTTCATGATGTTATGCAAGTTATGCAAGTCATATGCTATGTGATCATGATGTTATGCAAGTTATGCAAGTCATATGTTATGTGATCATGATGTTATGCAAGTTATGCAAGTCATATGCTAGGTGATCATGATGTTATGCAAGTTATGCAAGTTCTAGGCTATGTGTTCATGATGCTAGTTATGCAAATCGCTATGATAAACATTGATCCATTATGACACCATGTTATGCAAGTTTGGTGTATGATTATATGCAAGTTCATATATGACATGTTATGCAAGTTTGGTGTTTGATTATATGCAAGTAACATGTGCAAGTTTATACCTTAGTATGATATGCATACATATGCAAGTTAACCCCTTTGTATGTCATACATACATATGCAAGTTTACCCCTTTGTATGGCATAAGTAGCTTATGCAAGTTACCCTCCTTATGACATATGTGACTCATGCAAGTTTGGGTTGATTATTT
Source organism: Allium sativum (assembly GCA_030737875.1). Taxonomy (NCBI): domain Eukaryota; kingdom Viridiplantae; phylum Streptophyta; class Magnoliopsida; order Asparagales; family Amaryllidaceae; genus Allium; species Allium sativum. Next base: position 560,489,242 of record CM060920.1, on the reverse strand, counting down.
ATGCTAGTTGGGTTTGATGCTATATGCATGTTGACACCTTTAAAACCCATGTTGATGCTAATGTTATGCAAGTTGAACCCATTGTATGTGTGATGAATCTTCCCTTTTGAATATGTCATGTTAGCGAATTACGTGGGGAACGATGGGGTTAATATACATGTTAATGAAATGGTGTGAAGTTGGTATGATTATGCATACCATAAAGTGGATGGACATAATTGAGTCAATTATGTACATCGTTAAATTTGTAATTAATTAGGGATAATTAATACAAATTATGGGGGTGATTAATTAGGTGTAATTAATCGGATAAGACACGAGGTTGGACACTTTTTGTAGCATAAGACTGCCCGGAACCGACCCGCAAATCCAGCGGCTACAAATGATTGGCCCAATGTGAGAGGTCTTAGGCATAAACTAAACACGTGACAAGTGTAAAGACACGAGGTTAGACTCGGTTATGGCGTAAGGCTGCCCGGACCCGACCGGCAAATCCAGCTGCCATAAAAGATAGTCTAATGTGAGAGTTCTTTACAACGGTTACGTTCTTAATCAACTAAGAAACACTTAACCAGATAAACATGTAGTGGGGCATGAGGGGTTAAGTGGGTGCCTTGGGTGGCATGTGGAAATCAAGTAAGTGCCTTGGGTGGCATGTGGAAATCTAGTGGGTTGCCTTGGGTGGCAATAGAAAATACGATTAGAATACTTAACCAAGTGGAAACATGTAATTAAACATGATTAAAGGGTTAAGTGGGATGCACTAGATAAAGGGACAAGCTTAGGTGGGTAGCTTGTGGGGGCCCATTTCAACCAGTAACCCATATGTATCTTATTGGGCTCGACCCATGTCGAGGACGGGACACGCGTACTGGGCTTGACTATAAGAGGCCAAAACGGGTTAGCGGTGGCAACACAAGTCCAACGGATTTCATATGCGTGTGTGGACCCGTGCTGGTAGGTAAGACGTTGTTGCATTGTGTAGGTATAAGCCGTGCACCATTGGTTGTATCGGGTTGCCACTTTGGGGAGTGATACACCCCACTGTGGGGCCAGCACGGGTATCTACGGTAGGGAGCCGATCGCTTGGGGAGTAGTGGGTACACCTAGTGGAGATAGGGGCAGACAGCACCTATGTAGTCAGCTAGGGGTACATGAAACTACTGGGTAAATTTTCTAAGTCCTTGGGTGGGATCAACCTTTAAGTAGGAATGACTGGTGTGGTGCAGTTAGTAATTACCCTTGGGTGGGTAGATGCGTCTTTACCGTTATCTTAGTTCATCCTATGTCTAGTTGGCTACTTAGTGTAGTCATTTATCCCCAGTCATCACCGTACCAAGTTTATATCATACCCAAATTACTTTAATGATTGTGTTGTTAAAGTTATAGGGCTCACTCAGACTTATGTCTGACCCCGTTGTTTTTATCTTTTTCCCCCTCAGGTCCTCAGGTTGGGCCTAGCACTAGTGGGCTTTGATCAGATTTCTTTATCTATCTTTTGGAGCTTGGACCGTGATGTAAAGCCCAGCTTATCTTTTCTATTATGGCTATTAGTTATGTAGTGGGATTATGTACTTATGTTTTAATCAGGATGGATATTTGGTACTTGACTCTTTTTATGGTGTTGTAACTAAACATGTTTACCTTCTGCTGCAATGAAATGATGTTTTAGATTTCAAGTATTATTTATATCTGTCTTGTTGTAATTTTTCTGTTCTATATTCACTTAAAATACTCCACCGAAGTTAAGGCATTCCCTTAGTGAGTGACCTTAGCGGGAGTGGGGTGTTACACGTGGTATCAGAGTGAAGGTTAACGGAACAGATAAAATTTTTAGAAAACTATTTTTCTAAAAACATTTTTGGAAGAAGTATTTTCAAAAACATGTCTTTTAAGAGAAAAGTTTTTGAAAGAAAAGCATAATCCCCAATAGCCATATCTTTATCTTTCGAATTCTCCGTTTTGAATCTTTCCTTTTTCGTTTCAGCATGGCTGAAGATCTTAACTTTCCGGAGGGTGTGACGATACCAGTATGGTATAGGAGATTGATGGAGGTTAGGGCCGCCACTGCGGGTCCAGCAAATGTTCCTCCACCAACAGTAGCACCCGATCTTCCTCCTCCCCCTCCTCCTCCTCGCACGGATACTTTTGCTAAGACTTGCAAAGAATTTAAGGCTATGGGAGGGAAACCTTTTCAAGGATCAGAAACTTTTGTGGAAGCTAGGGATTGGCTTAAGGAGGTGGAAGAGTTGATAGATATCTTTGAGATGGAAGAAGGAAAGAAAGTCAAGTTAGCTGCTTGGTTAATGAAGGGAGAGGCCTCATTCTGGTGGGAGGTCACTAATGGAGAGCGCCCTGTTGACTCTTGGGCGGATTTCAGGCAAAGGTTTGTGGCAAAGTTTCTTTCAAGGGCGGAAGAAAATCTGTATATGGAAAGGTTCTTGACTCTAAAGCAAGGAAACCTCTCAGTGAAGGAATATGTCAACAAGTTTAATCAATTTGCAAGGTTTGGCATAGACATGGTGAATACACCGGAGAAGAAGGCTTTGAGGTTCGTTAAAGGCTTGAATGAACCGATGCATGGATTGGCTATGACTCACATCCCTATGGGGGGCACCTTTGAGAAGCTAGTAGACATGGCACTCATGCATGAGGAAGAGAAGGGTCCCAATGCTAATAGGGCACCCGAGAAGAAAGGAGATCAGAAGAGACCTCAACAGCAATAGCAAAACAAGGGTGGGAAAGGCAACGGTGGCAAGGGAAAGAAGAAGTGCTTCAATTGCGGGACACCAGGCCACCTAAGCAAAGATTGTCGGAAGAAGAAGAAGACTGGCTGCTTCCACTGTGGCGAAGCAGGGCATCTAGTGAAAGACTGCCCTAAGAAGGGGCAAAGGACGGGATCTACCTCAGGAGGACAGGTGCAAGCTCTTGTGGCACCAGGTCAGGCAAGGGGGCAAGTTCAGGCTCTCGCGGTTCCACCGATTCAGGAAAGAGGTAGAACTATTTCTGTTGAAAGTCTGGTTTTTCTGTTTGATCATCCTGTCTGTACTTTGTTTGACTCTGGCGCATCGGATTCGTTTATCTCATCATCATTAGTTGAGTCACTGCACTTAGACACCAGTCTATTAGATGATCCCTTGGTTGTTTCAAACCTAATTGGGGGCTCCACTTATTTGTCCATGATATGTTTGGGTTTGAAGATTTCTATACTTAGCGTTGAGTTTAGATGTGATGCTTTTGTTTTGGGCTTCACGGGCTATGGGTTGATTTTGGGCATGGACTGGTTATCCAGTAATGGTGCCGTTCTTGATTGTGAAAGGAGAGTTGTTAGGCTCATGACCCGCTTGGGTAACACTCTCGAGATCTCTTGTAATTCCATGGATTCTGTTATGCTAAGTTATCTTGAATCGCTTGACGCTTCAGTCGAGAGTTTGCGATCTGTTAGAGTGGTCCGGGAGTACTCGGATGTGTTTTAGGAGGTGAAGGGCTTATCTCCGAGGCGGGAGATAGACTTCCGAATATATCTGGTGGACAATGCTAAACCAGTATCTTTGCCAGTACGCCATATGGCTCCTCGTGAGAGGAGGGAACTCCATAAGCAAGTAGGGGAGTTGCTTGAGAAGGGGTTCATAAGATGAAGTATATCGGAGTGGGGTGCTCCAGTAGTTTTTTCCATGAAGGCGGATGGGTCCCTCAGACTTTGTGTAGACTATAGAGAACTCAACAAGCTCACAAAGAAGAATAGACACCCATTGCCGAGGATTGATGATCTCTTTGATCAGTTGGTTGGCGCCTCAGTGTTTTCGCAGTTGGACTTGGCCACGGGTTTCATCAGTTGAGAGTGGCTGAGGATAGCATTGACAAGACTGCCTTTAGGACTCCGGATGGTTTCTATGAGTGGCTGGTGATGCCATTTGGTTTGACGAACGCCCCTGCATACTTTATTGATTTGATGAGTAGGGTGTTCAGGGAGTACCTTAATAAGTTCGTGGTGGTCTTTGTGGATGACATCTTAGTCTTTTCTAAGAGTGAAGAAGAGCATGCCCTACATCTTAGGGAAGTGTTGGAGACTCTTCGAGCTCATAGCCTTAAGGCTAAATTTTCTAAATGTCACTTCTGGAGGAAGGAAGTGCGGTTCTTAGGGCACGTGGTCTCTAAGGTAGGGATAGCTGTGGATCCCGCGAAGGTAGTATCCATCCAAGATTGGAAGGTTCCGAAGAATGCTACCGAGGTGAGGAGTTTCTTGGGGTTGGCTGGCTACTATAGGAAGTTTATCAAGGACTTCGCGAAGATATCAGCCCCATTAACTCGCTTGACAAAGAAGAATCTGGTCTTCGCATGGGACGTAGATTGTGATGATGCGTTCCGACGGTTAAAGAGAGCTTTAACCACAGCTCCAGTCTTAGTGTTGCCAGATGGGAGTAAGCCATTTGTTGTCTATACAGATGCTTGTGGCACAGGACTGGGCGCAGTCTTAATGCAAGAGGGAAGGGTAATAGCCTACGGTGGAAGGCAGTTGAGAGCGCATGATAAAAATTACCTTACCCATGATTTAGAGTTGGCCGCTATTGTTTTTGCGCTTAAGATTTGGCGCCATTATCTTCTTGGAGAGAGGTTCGAATTGTTCACGGACCACAAATCATTGAAGTACTTGTTTTCTCAGAAGGATTTGAACTTGAGACAGCAAAGGTGGATAGAGTTCTTAGCATCCTATGATTTCGAGATAGCGTATACCCCTGGCAAGGGTAACGTGGTGGCGGACGCCTTGAGCAGAAAAAGGTTGTCCTTGAGTCCATTGTTCGTGGAACGACGAAGCTTGGAATTTATCTCGATGTTTGATTTCAGACCTTCCGTTGACTTTGTACCCGGTTTGCTAGCATCTTTAGAGGTCATACCTACTCTTTTGGGACGGTTTGGCGAGGCACAGCGGGACGACCCACAGTTGGTTGAGTTGGTAGAGAGGCTCATAAAGGGGGAGTCGTCCAGCCATTTGAGTAGGTACACCCTAGACGATAGGGGGCTCTTGCGTAGAGACGGTAGACTTTGTGTACCGCAAGACGAGGGTTTGAGGAAGGCTATACTTGATGATGCGCATCGTTCAAAGATGACCATTCATCCCGGTGGGGACAAGATGTATCAAGACATGAAGCGAGTTTTCTTTTGGGCCGGTATGAAGAAAGATGTGGCCGAGTATGTCGCTAGATGCTTGGTGTGCCAACAAGTGAAAGCGGAGCAAAAGAAACCTGGTGGGTTGCTTCACCCATTAGAAGTTCCGCAATGGAAGTGGGATGGCGTCTCGATGGATTTTATTGATGGGTTACCGAGATCGAGGAAGGGTAATACGGGAATTTGGGTTGTGGTAGACAGACTTACTAAGAGCGCTCATTTCATACCCGTGAAGAGTAAGAGGACTGCTCCAAGGCTAGCTTCAGTTTACCTTCGAGAGATAGTTCGGTTGCATGGTGTACCTTCGAGCATAGTGAGCGATCGAGATCCTATCTTCACTAGCGAGTTTTGGAAGAGTTTGCAAGAGGCGGTAGGGACTCAGTTGTGTTTGAGCACCGCATATCATCCTCAGACGGACGGCCAGACCGAGAGGGTGAATTGTGTTCTAGAAGACCTTTTGAGGCTATGTATCTTAGATTTTGGAGGTACATGGGAAGAGCATCTTCCATTGGTGGAGTTCGCGTATAATAACAGCTTTCAGTCCAGTATTGGTATGGCTCCTTTCGAAGCCCTTTATGGAAGGCCTTGTCGGTCACCTACATGTTGGTGGGAATCTACGGATAAAATCTTGCTTGGGCCTGATATGGTTAGAGAGACTTCGGAAAAGATTGATTTGATTCGAAGAAGGATGAAAGCGGCGCAAGACAGACATAAATCTTATGCGGATAAGAGGAGGACGGATCTTGAGTTTGATGTTGGGGACATGGTCTTTGTCAAAGTATCTCCATTACAGAATGTTGTTCGCTTTGGGTCCATTGGGAAGTTAGCACCAAGATATGTAGGACCGTTTCCTATCAAGGAAAGGATTAGACGGATGGCATATAGAGTGGATTTACCCGAGAGACTTAGTGGGGTACATGACGTATTCCATGTGTCACATTTGACGAAGAGCCTACATGAGACCGCAGAGGTGGTAGAGCCGAGCTTGCTTAGAGAAGTAGAGGTAGAGCGTGATGTGACTATTCGACGAGCTCCTACCCGCATCCTTGGGTCAGAGATTAGGAAGTTGAGAAACAGAGAGGTTCGACTAGTCAAAGTGCAGTGGGGAGAGGATGAGAGCAATGCTACTTGGGAGACAGAAGCGAAGATGCGTTCACTGTACCCATTCCTTTTTTAGGGTATGTCTTTTAACTTCTCCTTTATCGTTTGTCTAGTACTTATCTTATCTTTAGTACGTCCTCTCATTAGTACCTTTGACCTTTAGATAGGGTAAACCTATGGTTGAAACATGTGTTTGAGACATGTTATGATTGATGGATGCGTGTGGATGCAAGTGGTAGCTAGTGGTTGCTCGTGGATGCATATACACACACTTTAGGCACTAGATCGGCTCAGTCACTTCATATTGCATATTGCATATAAATTGTGTGTAGGTAGCTTTACTAATGGATGTATAATGGTTGCGTTATCATATGGATGATGCATTTTGGTGTATGGTTGTGCACACATGTAGAAATAGTATGTGTCGATAGGGTTCTTTCGCATACATATTGGATGCATGGCACTATCATGGTTTGCATTAAGGAGGTCAACTGAATCAGTAGACCGCCTGATTTTGCATTAGATAGGGAACATATACACACACTCTTTGCATATGTTCATACAGCATTAGAAACTTTAAGGACAATGGATGCCAGCGTTTGATGGTTTGATTAGATGGTTGTTTGGTTGGTAGGATACGTTCTTCTTGACTTAGAGATTACGGGGACGAAATCCTTTAAGTAGGGGAGAATGTAACACCCCGTATGTTGAATAACTTGCTATAATATAAAACAGGGCAGAATTAAATTTTAAAATCTGAATCAGGGGAAACGGGCTATGCCATTGCGTTCGTCTCGGAAAAATACGCGAAATAGAGTCCGAGTTTTCGAAAATCGGAGTCCGTATGACCCAGTTAAGGCCCGAAGAAGTTTTCAGAAAAATTCAAAACAGATTTAAATATAAAAATTTCAAGTTTCAGAAGAGGCGGGAAAATTCCCGCCAGACTCAGGGAGTCGACCCAGGGGTCGACATGGGTGTCGACCCCCCCTAGGGGTCGACCCCCCCTGTCGGTCTGTGTGACCTGGGTGCAGCCAGAAGGAGTTTGGGTTGTGTCTGGTGGCTTGTGACGAGATCTGACGGCTCTAACCTAGTCTAGGGTTAATCTAAGGGCCTAAACTAAATCCTAATTCTATAAATACACCCTAAGACTACCCTATTTCATACTAAAATTGGATACAACGTCGTTATGCCGTCAAAATGCAACTAGGAGGAGCCACCAACAAATTTAAGAGGAGGATAGCTTCTCAAATCAACTTCTAATCAACTCTAGCAACTTAATCTTCTTCATTGAAGTGCTAATCAACAAGTTGTGAGTTTCTATAGCCTTAATGACCAATTGTTGAAATGATTATGATAGGATATAATGAGGTTATGGCTATGAATGTGGATCAATGCAAGTTATGTTATCATATGCTATGTGTTCATGATGTTATGCAAGTTATGCAAGTTATATGCTATGTGTTCATGATGTTATGCAAGTTATATGATATGTGTTCATGATGGTATGCAAGTTATGCAAGTTATATGCTATGTGTTCATGATGTTATGCAAGTTATGCCAGTTATATGATATGTGTTCATGATGTTATGCAAGTTATGCAAGTCATATGCTATGTGATCATGATGTTATGCAAGTTATGCAAGTCATATGCTATGTGATCATGATGTTATGCAAGTTATGCAAGTCATATGCTAGGTGATCATGATGTTATGCAAGTTATGCAAGTTCTAGGCTATGTGTTCATGATGCTAGTTATGCAAATCGCTATGATAAAAGTTGATCCATTATGACACCATGTTATGCAAGTTTGGTGTATGATTATATGCAAGTTCATATATGACATGTTATGCAAGTTTGGTGTTTGATTATATGCAAGTAACATGTGCAAGTTTACACCTTAGTATGATATGCATACATATGCAAGTTAACCCCTTTGTATGTCATACATACATATGCAAGTTTACCCCTTTGTATGGCATAAGTAGCTTATGCAAGTTACCCTCCTTATGACATATGTGATTCATGCAAGTTTGGGTTGATTATTTATGCTAGTTGGGTTTGATGCTATATGCATGTTGACACCTTTAAAACCCATGTTGATGCTAATGTTATGCAAGTTGAACCCATTGTATGTGTGATGAATCTTCCCTTTTGAATATGTCATGTTAGCGAATTACGTGGGGAACGATGGGGTTAATATACATGTTAATGAAATGGTGTGAAGTTGGTATGACTATGCATACCATAAAGTGGATGGACATAATTGAGTCAATTATGTACATCGTTAAATTTGTAATTAATTAGGGATAATTAATACAAATTATGGGGGTGATTAATTAGGTGTAATTAATCGGCTAAGACACGAGGTTGGACCCTTTTTGTAGCATAAGACTGCCCGGAACCGACCGACAAATCCAGCGGCTACAAATGATTGGCCCAATGTGAGAGGTCTTAGGCATAAACTAAACACGTGACAAGTGTAAAGACACGAGGTTAGACTCGGTTATGGCGTAAGGCTGCCCGGACCCGACCGGCAAATCCAGCTGCCATAAAAGATAGTCTAATGTGAGAGGTCTTTACAACAGTTACGTTCTTAATCAACTAAGAAACACTTAACCAGATAAGCATGTAGTGGGGCATGAGGGGTTAAGTGGGTGCCTTGGGTGGCATGTGGAAATCAAGTAAGTGCCTTGGGTGGCATGTGGAAATCTAGTGGGTTGCCTTGGGTGGCAATAGAAAATACGATTAGAATACTTAACCAAGTGGAAACATGTAATTAAACATGATTAAAGGGTTAAGTGGGATGCACTAGATAAAGGGACAAGCTTAGGTGGGTAGCTTGTGGGGGCCCATTTCAACCAGTAACCCATATGTATCTTATTGGGCTCGACCCATGTCGAGGACGGGACACGCGTACTGGGCTTGACTATAAGAGGCCAAAACGGGTTAGCGGTGGCAACGCAAGTCCAACGGATTTCATATGCGTGTGTGGACCCGGGCTGGTAGGTAAGACGTTGTTGCATCGTGTAGGTATAAGCCGTGCACCATTGGTTGTATCGGGTTACCACTTTGGGGAGTGATACACCCCACTGTGGGGATAGCACGGGTATCTACGGTAGGGAGCCGATCGCTTGGGGAGTAGTGGGTACACCTAGTGGAGATAGGGGCAGACGGCACCTATGTAGTCAGCTAGGGGTACATGAAACTACTGGGTAATTTTCTAAGTCCTTGGGTGGGATCAACCTTTAAGTAGGAATGACTGGTGTGGTGCAGTTAGTAATTACCCTTGGGTGGGTAGATGCGTCTTTACCGTTATCTTAGTTCATCCTATGTCTAGTTGGCTACTTAGTGTAGTCATTTATCCCAGTCATCACCGTACCAAGTTTATATCATACCCTAATTACTTTAATGATTGTGTTGTTAAAGTTATAGGGCTCACTCAGACTTATGTCTAACCCCGTTGTTTTTATCTTTTTCCCCCTCGGGTCCACAGGTTGGGCCTAGCACTAGTGGGCTTTGATCAGATTTCTTTATCTATCTTTTAGAGGTTGGACCGTGATGTAAAGCCCAGCTTATCTTTTCTATTATGGTTATTAGTTATGTAGTGGGATTATGTACTTATGTTTTAATCAGGATGGATATTTGGTACTTGACTCTTTTTATGGTGTTGTAACTAAACATGTTTACCTTCTGCTGCAATGAAATGATGTTTTAGATTTCAAGTATTATTTATATCTGTCTTGTTGTAATTTTTCTGTTCTATATTCACTTAAAATACTCCACCGAAGTTAAGGCATTCCCTTAGTGAGTGACCTTAGCGGGAGTGGGGTGTTACAACTAAATTCACACAAACAAATCAATTAAAACACAACCAAACAACAAGTCGTCCATGGTCTATGGACGACGGGTGCCGGGTGCTGCTAAGCACCGTCTGCATCCTAGTATATATTTCAAACTAGAAATAAAATAAAAGTGAGGAGTTCTCACTTTTGGGATCCACTCCCCCGTGCTTTGATTGCCGATCTATGTAGTATACCAACGTTAAAAATTATATTTTTAACCCATCAATAATTATTTCTTTGTATGATTATTCTACAAATAAAATACATAGGCTAAAAATTATATTTCTATTTTTCTAAAAATAATTTCATATTTTTATAACAACGCTACATAGATAAAAATCCCATTTTTATTTCGCTACTATATAGATAAAAATCAAATGTTTCTATCGCTAATGAATATATAAAAATCACATTTTTACATTGCCATTCAAACAATAAATATCATATTTTTACTTTGCTATGTATATGATAAAAATCACATTTTTATATCATCACTTTATATATAAAAATTGTATTTTTATCCTATTGCTACATATATAAAGATCAAATTTTTACTATCTATATATTATAAAAATCATTTTTTATTATCTCTATAATATAAAAATCATATTTCTATATCGCTATTTCAATTATAAAAATCTAATCTTTCATATTATTATTTCACTTCATATATAAATTAGGCTATTTACTTTAATAAAAATCAGATTTTTAAAAGAACTAAACTAAACAATTAAAGTAAAAACTTACTGGGCTAATCGAAGGAAGGTGGAGCATTTCTGATCGTTGGAGGGCGAGTGGTGGCGGTCTGTGGCAGTACAAAGTGGTGGCGATGGGCTTCTTTTGCGTCGCGGTTCTCTGAAGAGGGGAAGGAGACGAGAGGGGGAAGGGGAGGGGGTGGCGTGGCACATCGATGGAGGGCGTCAGGCTGAGGTAGGCGATGGCGGCTTGGTGGATGCGGCGGCGATGACATCGATGGGGAGGGCGCGATCGAACTTGTTGTATTTTTTTTTAGATCTGAGAACACGACCGGGGGGGTAAAGGAGTTAAAGGGAGAGAGAGTTGACTAAAGGGGGCTTATATAATATTAATTTAATTTAATTTAATTTGTCTTGTAAAGTAACTTTTTATTTCGAACTCGAAATCGAACCCACCAACTGTGGTCCCTAGCTAATCACCCCCATTCCGAACACAATGGGATATGTATCGTAAGCAGATTCGATCAGTTTCCGTCAAAATCAAAATATAAATCCATATATTGAATTTGAACGCACATTTCAATCTACCGGGGCCACATACGGACTCTAAAAATTCCCAAAAAATTATTTCTAGCCTCGTATTGATGATACGGTCCTAACAAAACTAATTTCGTCAAATTCTGAGACCGTTGGAAAAATGGCCATTTTCTGGTCGATCGAAATTGACTGAAACTGTTCAAACACGTTTTCCTTTGCCACGCTCACATATTGATTCAGAAAATTATGAATTTTGGAATCTAGTAATAACTTGACATCCCAGATCCAACAAAGTTGGTTTCGTCGAAAACCGATGTCGTTTGCAAAATTTCCATTTTTAAGGGCCGAAAATTCCATAGCGACTATTCTAAATTTTCATCTGGACGTAACTTTTGATACCCGCTATGAAATTTTGATTTTTCAGATTCGTTGGAAAGATATTCTCAAATAGATTCTAATATTTTTGGTTTAGCTAAAATCTGGTTTATTTTGAATCCTGTACATTCATTCGAACTTTGAAATCGAATTTTCAAACTACCGCGCCATTTTCAAATCCTTTTATAATTAAAAATAATTATTTATATTCTAACGACGATTCAAATAAATATATATGTTCTAATTCTATTCAAAATAAATTTCTCTTCGTTATTATTTAAAATAACTCATTTTAAATATTCAAAATTCATTAGAACTGCCAAAATAAAAAAATTAAATTGGCTTGGATTTCCGGGTTATTACATCCACCGTCAATTTTTCTTCTTCACTATCGCTGATCTTTTCCTTCATTTTCGCAATTTAATCCTAAGATATGATAATTCTCATACGAATAATGAAATTTCAAATAATACGCAAGTTAGTATTTGTTTAAATTACGAAATACACAAAAGCGACATTTGATATGCTACCTTCTTTTTTTTGTGTGTGTAATCTCCCATACTTGACGATGGTTGATATTTGCAGACAGATCTGCAACGATCTGCAATATATTCCTTTTTGTATATACTTTCTCTTATAATTGGGGTTTTTACTACTTTTGAAAGAAAATGAATTTAAATTACCATTTCGTGTTCTATTCTAGCATGACTTTTACGTCCTGCATGGTGAGCATAACTGAGCAATAATCTATTTTTTTGCATGGCTTCCTTCTTCCGCAGGCTTCAGGCGTTGCTTCATTTTTTATGAACTCGTTCCAATCTTCTTGAGTAATTGTTGGTGGACAAATTTTCAATCGTTCTTCGTCATTGTCGAAAATGTCAAAAAGACATGCTCATAAATTTTTCTTGTGTCTCCTAAAAGCCTCAACCATTCTTTTTAAAATGATTTCCTTTGAAAGTGTCTTAAGCGCATACATTTTTCTGCAAAAATTAAGAGTCAAACTGTAAAAATAGATTGTAGACATTTAAGTGCTATACCACCAAATTTATCAAGTAAAAACTTACCACAAACTGGTTCCAAATGCGGTCCTTATATGTCTGGGTACTTTATCCCAATTTATGCATGATACTGGCACACGAGCTCTTACTAGTTTACCGAGCATAGTAGTGATTTTTGAAGCGTTTTCTGAGTCTGGAATACCAAGTAGGTTTTGATCAACTTTATGCTCTTTTGAACATGATGAATGTGATGATGTTGGATTTGTTGACATAGTTTCCTGCAAAATATAATATTACTAATACATGTGCTTATCGTTACTATGCTCAATAGGTTATCCACAATTCACAAGTTAACATATGGTTTCGGTAAAAAAAAAGTAGTCAACAATTCATGACATTCCAAATACATGTGATTCCCTTGTAAAAAAGCATTCGACAATTCATAAGTTAACATATGGTTTTTGTAAGACCTTCTAATTTTCCATTGTGATAAAAAGTTGATTAGGAAACTCAATGTCATCCACGTTTGTAGTCAACCATTTTGGTGTATGCAAAACCACAGACCATCCGCTATATTTTAAATATTTTGAGTGGAACACTAGACTCACTTCTGATGCAAGAATAAATGGCTCATCATTCACGTTGTATTTTTCTTCAATTTTCCTAAATTAACCATGATCAAGTTTGAATCGGGATCTATTTTGCAACCATTGATCTTATCCTCGACCTTTACCCAATCATAATAAAAAATTGTTTGTTTGAAGTCAGTATAATCTAACTCAAGTATGTGCTAAATGACTCCATAATAGGTTGTGTCTACTTCCTTGTAATTTTTTTCTTTTCCACTTGCTTTGTAATTGCACTCATGCATACATGAGCTTGGTACTTCGTATGACCAAGCACCATGAGCTTTGGCCCGTGTACTTGCCGCCAAAGAGTTGGATCAACATCGCTGCACTTCAACAACTACATAAAACACAATAAGTAAAAAAAAACCATGGTCATGAAGGTGTATTGCCAACTTATAAACACGTGGAATACTTAAGATGATGTAATACCCAAGGTTTTAAATCTCAGATATCGATCGCATATCGTCTCGGGGATTTAATTGACTCGGTCTCGTATCGGGGAAAATCTCGGACGAGACGAGTCTAACTTGGGAGTTTGTCTCGGATTTTCATCTCGGGTCTGAAAGTTCATATCGGAACAATATCGAGGTACATGATATGTTAAAATGATATTTTAACAAAATGATTTTTATGAATGCTATTAAAAACATAGTAACTTAAACTTAAAATGAAAAATAACTCTGTTATTCTTCATTTTGCGAAAGATCATTCATACTCTAAATCGTAATATGCTTAAAACAAAAATATTGTTAGGCAAGAAATATTAAAAGGATCCAAAACATTAAAAAATTCAGCATAAATAGAACATAAAATACATAATTTCATAAGTAACATATATGTAAAAAGACAAATATGAAAATCATAAGCATTGTAAAACATATTCGAACATACAATATAGTCATTTAACATACAAAATGTAAATAACAAAATATTGATATGGATAGATTTGAGTTTTTTTAATTATAGTTCTAGTTCAAGCACAAATTTAAATTTTAACCAAAAAACTAAGATCTCGGATGATATTCCAGTATTTCGTCTCGGTCGATATATCGTTCGATATTGCAATATATCGGGCGATATATTCGAAAGGAGATTTAGAGGGATATTTGTTGTTTCGTTTCGGAAGGAGCCCAAAACGAGATCTCGGAGGAGATCTCGGGCGATATTTGCGAGATTTGATACAGTGGTAATACCTCATTACGTAACCATATTAAAATTTGGAATGACTTCGACAGTTGTACCTCTGCCTCGTAGTTGAAATCTAGTGCTTTTCGCATACGAGTTATACCTGCAATGGAAAACACATATCGAAATGAATAAATAAGTTGAATTAAAAAATGGAAATTCGAAAAAAATTCATGAATTTACTTCTTCCATTCATCCAATCCACCATGTTTATTAAGGACCTGTCTACACACTTGTTCAAACTGCACTTGGGTTAACGTTATATCTTTACCATTATCTAAAGTTATCTCACCGGCAAACTCATCATCTTCGTCTAAAAATGCTTCATGGATATGTTTATGATTGCCATAACCTTCGTTTGGCATATATTCCATACAGTAAAGGCTAACTTCTTGTACAAGATATCTTCTGCAATACACACTTCAACGTATCTTTTGTTGCAAACACATCCTTTATATGTTTTCATCGACCTGTGACTGTGATCAATTGTATATTGTACATGATAACTATTTATACCGAAAAATAATGTACATAACTGAAATTAGTTATTTACCGTTCAAAAAGATACATCCTTCTATACCTAACGAGGCCACCAATCAATGCCTGGTCCGCTAAATAAACCACAAGATGGATACATATATCAAAAAAAGCAGGTGGAAAAGGTTTTCAAAAACATACATTGCTTTTACCAAACTAGCCTTTGCTTTTATAAGGTGTTCGCTATTGATCACCTTTGCACACAAAATGTTAAAGAATAAACAAATAAGATGAACAACGTTTTGTAGATCCTTATGTTGTGTATAAGAATGTTGAAGCAATACTAGAAGAAAATGTTGAGCTATGACGTAGTAATCATGTGACTTCATATTTCTTAGTTTGGGAGGATTGATGCTCATATTGTTGGGGAAGCTAGAAGAGAATTTGTTAGATACTTTCAGGTTTTTCAATACGGTGCAAAACCGTATCTTTTCTTCTTTGTTCAAAGTAAAATTTGCCCTTAGTATGATTATTTTATTTGTTTCAGAATCTTCCATCACCCACAACTTTTGTTTTATAGCCATGATTTTCAAATCAATGTGTGCATTAATGCCATCTTTTGACTTATATTTATGGTCTGTGACATTCTTCTCCGTATGCATAACGTCAATATTATATCGAATCATATTTGCTTTCCAGTATGGTAAATCAAAAATGATAGACCTTCTATACCACACAGAAACGTTATCAACTTCTTCAATGGCTAACTTTATTCGTTTTGGACCAGTTTCTTATTTGTGTTTACCGACTATAATTTTGATATTCACTACTTTCTTTTCAACTTCAAAACCAGTCAGTGGAGGTTTAGGACGACGAAGTTTTTATTTGTTATTGAAATTTGTCTTGTCGTATCGAAATTTGTGTCTGTTAGGAAGAAACATTCGATGTACCATAAAATTCATCTTCTTACTTTCAGGAAGATGGTAAGAACAAGTGTTTTCCCCACAAACGGGACATGCAAAGTAACCGTGAGCTATACATCTTGATAAAGTCCGAAGAGCAAGTGATCATGGATTGCCCACAGCACCCTAGCTCTCATTGTAAACTCAGATTTATTTAATGAATCATATGTAATGACTACTTCCCATAACTGATTTAACTTGTCTATCAACGGCTATAAATAAACATCAATATCCTTCCCTGGTTGTTTTGGCCTAGAAATCATTGGTGTTAACATTGAAAACTCTCGTTTCATGCACATAAACGGAGGAAGGTTATATGGTACTACAATTACTGGCGAACAACTATAAGGGTTAGACAGAGAAGCATGTGGAAAGAAACCATCTGTTGTTATTCCAAATGTGACATTTCGTGGCTCAATAGGAAACGTTTGGTCAAAAGAATATGCGGCTTTCCATTGAGAAGTATCACATGGGTGATGCATTACAGTTGGATCAGACTTGGTACAACCATGTCAGGTCATTGCATCTTATATCCATGGTACAATATATAATCTCTTCAATCTAGAAATTAAAGGAAAATGTCTTAATGTGTTTCAAGGTACTTAGGTGCCTTTTCTCTCTTTGTTGAATGACGTCATGTATCTTGGTTCATTGAAGTTTGTAAAAGAAACTCTGTTCGCATCATCTTTCCAGTACAATATGCAATCAATGATGCATGCATCATAAGTTTTGCAATTCATCCCTACTTTCTTAATGAACTCAGAGTATTTTGTCAGCAGCGTGCTACCTTCAGGGAGCAACTCCTTTATTAGTTCGAGAAGTGTAGACACATCATTATTTGAAAAGCCGTATTGGGTCTTCAAGCTATTCAGTTTCACAATGGCATACAGCCTCGTTATCCCTTTTGAACATGAAGGGTACCATGGCTCTTTTGCGCTATCAAAAAGTGATTTGTACTTCTTACTTTCATTGGCCTGCCAATTGCCATCAACCATAGACTGCTCTCCAACATTAGCATGATAAGACAATGGATTTTTAGGTTGAAAATCATGAAATCCATCTGCATCATTGACTTGATCTTCCATCCTAATATGTTCAGCCTTGTCAGTACTCGTGGCATAACTAACTGATTGTTGTTTTTCCATCTCCACCATTTTTTCCCATGAAAATACCACATGCTATATGATTGGATAAAACCCCATCTAAGCAAATGAAAATGAATGTCATCTAACTTTATCGTCTTCATATTTTGGCACCGAGTGCAAGGGGATAAATACACTCCTTTCTTACCACCGTTTTCTTCAACAAAACTAATAAACTACTTCACCCCGTCTATATAGTATGCAGATCTTCGATCAGATTCATTTATCCAGTTTTATCTATACTGAATGACATGTTGCTATCCTATATCGTATATAATAGAACATAAGACGTAAATATAATATATTTGCAATGTAATCAACTTAAAGAAGTTTATTGCAAAATTACTATATATATAATCGCATCAAACAAATGGGACCACCCCCTGAAAATATGCTCATTTTCAGTTATCCCTTGACCGCTCCTTCAATGAATTAATGTTCTTTCTTCCAATTAATGATCCTCAAAGAACAAGTATCGCCGGTACTTCACTTTATTATCACTATGTGTAATAACCCGGAAATCCGAGCCAATTTAAAATTTTTATTTTGGCAATTTTAGTGAATTTTGAATATTTAAAATGAATTATTTTAAATAATAACGTCGAGAAATTTATTTTGAGTAAAATAGAATGTATATATTTATTTGAATCGTCGTTAGAATATAAATATTTATTTTTAAATATAAAAGGAATTGAAAATGGCGCGGTAGTTCGAAAATTCGATTTCAAAGTTCAAATGAATGTACAGGATTCAAAATAAACCGGATTTTAGCGAAACCAAAAATATTAGAATCTATTTGAGAATATCTTTCCAACGAATCGGAAAAATCAAAATTTCATTGCGGGAATAAAAAGTTACGTCCAGTTGAAAATTCAGAATAGTCGCTGTGGAATTCTGGCCCTTAAAAATGGAAATTTGCAAACGACCTCGGTTTTCGGCGAAACCACTTTTGTTGGATCCGATATGTCAAGTTATTGCTAGGTTTCAAAATTCATAATTTTCTGAATCAAAATGTGAGCGGGGCAAAGGAAAATGCGTTTGACCAGTTTCAGTTGATTTTAATCGACTGGAAAATGGCCATTTTTCAAATAGTCTCGGAATTTGACGAAATTAGTTTTGTTAGGACCGTATTGTCAATACGAAGCTAGAAAATATTTTTCGGGAATTTTTAGAGTTCGTATGTGGCCCCGGTAAATTAAAATGTACGTTTAAAATTGAATATATAGATTTAAATTTTAATTCAAACGTAAACTGATCGAAACGATCGAATTGGCTAGTGGTACATATCCCATTGTGTTCAGAATGGGGGTAATTAGCTAGGGGCGATAGTCGTTGGGTCTCGTTTTGAGTTTGAATAAAAAAGTCAACCTTTTGGATATTATTAAATATAATATAATTTTATATAAAAGCCACCCTTTTTCTCTCTAACCCTAAGCTGTCGTTACTTCAGAAAACAAAACAAAACCCGTAACCTTGCTCCCTCCCTTAAATCACGACGACGCACCTCAGCCCCAAGCCGCCACCTCCGATCGGACACCACCCTCATCGCAGCGCCTCCCATTCTCCGGCGAACCCCCACTCCGAACGCCTCTCTCTCACTCCCCCCTCTCGCGTACGCTCCCTCCTCTTCTTCCCTTAAACCGCCTGAACCCAACCCCCTCGCCTGACCGCGACCACCACCGCGAGCTCCGAGGTCAGACCACCGTGCGTCGCCCCTCAACCTCTTCCATGACCCCCAAGACCGAAGGTGACCCCCTCCATTCGCAGAAAAGCTGTAAGTTTTCTGATTTTTGGGTTTTCCCCCTTTTGCTTATAAAAATAGGGTTTTAGCTATCTAAAAATCGGGATTTTCTATATGTAAACATCAAATAAAAGAATTGGATTTTTCTTTAATGAAATGACATATAAAAAATTTGATTTTTACCGAATAATAAAAACAAAAGGATTTGAATTTTAGAGAAGAAAAGATTTAAAAAACAAAAAGATTTTTATGATAGGAAAGACGAGATTTTTATTATAGAAAAGATGTAATTTTTATAATGCAAACGAAGTGATAAAGCTATGATTTTTATCTATGTGAGGAAGCGATAAAAATGTGATTTTTATCTATGTACAGTTGAAATAAAAATATGATTTTTATATTATAGAAAGAATAAAAATATGATTTTTATATTATAGAAAGAATAAAAATATGATCTTTATAAGATAGAAAATATAAAAATACGTTTTTTATATATGTTGTAGCGGAATAAAAATCTGATTTTTATTATATATATAGTGAGATAAAAATCTGATTTTTAATGTGAACAGCGTGAAAAAGATTGCATTGGAATTCCAGGCAAATTCAAGCCGTTCAGAAATTCAGAAATGAACTGGCGGAGTGGAACCCTCGGTGAGAACTACTCACTTTTAATTTATATTCTAGTTGAAATATATACTAGGATGTAGACGGTGCTTAGTAGCACCCGACACCCGTTGTCCACAGACCATGGATGACTTGTTTGTTTAATTGGTGTGTTGTGAAATTTGATTGTGTGATGTGGAATGAAATAAAATATTTTATAGTTAAAAATATGATTTTTAACGTGTATATAAAATAAATAGTAATAAACAAATCGGACGATTTGTTTATATACACTGATTTGACTGATATTGATTGGGACGATAAATTTTACACATCGCCCAACTACACAAATAAAAATATGTGTTTGTTGATTTGAAACTCCACACGGGTATTGGGATGATATTTGGCGTGCACTAATCCCAATTATTTAGCTGTATGTCGATCGATGGGTCGACAGACCGTGTAAGCATTAATTATTTATATTTAATGCTTATGCAGTTGTGTGGTGCACTCTGGATGATGGTTGATTATTTATCGTTGCTATTATATACATGTGTTGTATGGAATCCATATAATTAACATTATATGGTAATTGATTGGGCCTCATTCCAGTTTGGAAAATAAAAGAAAATTCATGTGTTGAATAGTAAGAAAATTCATGTGTTGAATAAAATATAAATTCATGTGTTGAATAGTAAGAAAATTCATGTGTTGAATAAAATATATATATTCATGTGTTGAATAAAATATAAATTCATGTGTTGAATATTAAGAAAATTCATGTGTTGAATAAAATATAAATTCATGTGTTGAATCGTAAGAAAATTCATGTGTTGAATAAAATATATATATTCATGTGTTGAATAAAATATAAATTCATGTGTTGAATAGTAAGAAAATTCATGTGTTGAATAAAATATATATATTCATGTGTTGAATAAAATATAAATTCATGTGTTGAATAGTAAGAAAATTCATGTGTTGAATAAAATATATATATTCATGTGTTGAATAAAATATAAATTCATGTGTTGAATAGTAAGAAAATCATGTGTTGAATAAAAATATATATTCATGTGTTGAAGAAAATATTCATTTGTTGAATAGAATAACGAAGTTATTGAAATATATAAAGCCGTGTTGATTAGATTGACGCCATTTTGACGTGAACGATATTATCAATTTTATTCATTTTTATAATGAATATAGAAAAGGAAGTGATTTCAAAATATAACGTTTTGAAAATAATATCATCTATAGATTAATGATATGGAATATTCAATTTTGATTAGAAATTGAATATGAAGTTGAAATCGTTTTGAAAACGAATTTAAAACGATTTATAAAATACGTTTTAAAAGGAAATCGACGAAATATATATATATATATATATAATGGCCTGAATAGAACGCGCCGCACCGCGGCAGTTCGCGAATTTCGACCATTGACTTCGAATAGATATTACGGGAGATCCGACCGTCAGATTCTCCTAAAACCAGAACCGTTGGGTTCATATCGGAAAGAGCTTTCTAACGAATATTAGAAATTAGAAATCCAACGGTTGGATTTGGAATTATGTCCAAATCAAATTTGGAAAAGGTCGCTGTAAGTGCAGTTCGATGGCCGTTGATGGAAATCGACTGTACGGGCCTTGATAAAATTATTAAAAATAGTAATAATTTGTGTAAAATCATAAGAAATGATTTGGAAAGAATTGGGATGAAAAACTCCATATTTGAAAAGATAAAAATAGATTTTTATCGAAATGAACTAGTTTTGAACTAGAATTAAAATCAATTTATTTTGAAATAAATAAATTGAATTTGAAAGGGGTTTTAAAAGTAACCAGAATTTCCAATAATTGAATTGGAATGGATTTGGATCGAAATTGTCTTTCGAATATTTCGATGTTGGATTTCGTGATTATACAGACATTATTATGGAAATTTGAAAGATATATTTATATCGTTATTTCCAATACGATATTTGTGGGTCGTAGAATTTGATATTAAATATAAGCCGATATATTTTCTATTCAGAGCCTTGTATTTAGTATCAAATGTGATTTGTGTGTGTTGTGAATGGTGTCTTCATTAACACTGTTCTTAAACCCAGTTGAGGAAAAAAATTAAATCTTTTTATTTAGATTTAATGAAGCGTAACAATTAAATGGAATTTAATTGGAATTGAATTTGAATTGATTTTTGGGTTTATCTTGAACGGTGTTTTAAATAACACTTGTTCTTTAACCCGATAATTAATTAAATGTGATTTTGGGTTTATAGTGAACCGTGTTTTAAATGACATTGGTTCTTTAACCCAGTTAAAGACAGGATATGATTTCCCAAGTTAAATAATCATTGATAGTGATTATTGGGAAGATTAAAACCAAGTGGAGTTTTAATGAATCTTTAATTAGATTGAAATAATCGAGGATGGAGTATTACTAGTTTTGCTCCAGGCGATAGTTAAATCTTTAATTAGATTTGAACGTGAAATGGTAATTGAATTTACCGATAACACCATGGTGTTAGATATGAAGTATTACCAGTTTTACTTCATGGGATGAATAGGTTGGGATTGGGAAATAAAATAAATGATTACTTCGGAGTGGTTCGCTAATCCCGACTAGTTTGAATTGATATTCAAAAGAAGATTAAAGAATAAATTTAAAGAATTTATCTTTGATAAAATTAATGGGAACCTTTCCCAAAGTATAAGAATATTTGAATAAAAGAATATTCTGAATTGGAATGAGGCGTATGTTGTGTTTGTGTAACACTTGTTTATTATATACGTGAGTTGTTCAGAAAGACCGGGTTTATCCCATTCTGAATAACTGATTCGACGTGGTGTCAAGGATGAAGACGGTGGTTGAAGACCGGAGGTCTTCACATCGTTTGGGTGATTACTGATGATCCTGACTGGGCTGTACACCCAAGAGGAGGGAATAAGTTGGTGATCGTTCAGACGTACTTGGAGATTGATGGATATGCGAGGTACAAGGTGCCTCTGGTTTCGTTCAGACCCAGAACGGACTTGCAAATGGACTGTGTGTTTGACCTTGGATTTTATTCTGTGTGATTGATTTCTATTAAATATATATCTGTTTGGCGGCGGAGAATTTATTCTCTTGCTTAACGCCCTTCTATGAGACGTACGAGCTCAGAGGTTATATATTGATGGATATCAAATGCATGGAGTGAATTGCCTGTGTGGCAATATGATCAAGGCTTCTGTTGAAAAGCAGAGTCTTGTGCTTGATGATCAAAGCACGGCCTGTGTGGCATAGTTTTGTGTAGCGTTGATTCGCGAGCCTCACACCCCGGTTGTGAACCAGAAACGGGAGAAGGACCTCAGGGAGGACATGCGTTTCTTTCTAGCTAGAAGTGACGTCAGTGGTTTTACACGCCCTGACGAGTTTGACTTATGTGGTTGTTGCTGTTGCGAGGCACCTCGGATATATCGGTGACTGTGTGGAGCCGATCGAGCCATTGGGCTCATTTACGCCCCAAAGGGTGGGGGAACGCAGTGTTCAGGCATTTTAATCCACATCGGTGGACCGGCCCTATCGCTCCAAAGGCTTGACTGAGTACTTGCCTGAGACTCGGGCTAGACAGTCTCGAATTCAGTAGAGGACTATCTTTTGCCTCGGTTCACAGAAGGAAACCCAATTTCCAATACGTGACAATTGCGGTTTTGATTGTATACCTATATATGGCGACATAGTAGTATGGGGCATTTATGCCGTCTATTATTGATACTTATGGCTGAAATTGTTTTGACACTATGCACTTATAGTAGCATCAAAATAATCTGTTTTAAACGTATCAAGCATTCTTTGGCTATTATAAGGGTACTCCGACTTGCATTGCATTGTGTGATGGGACATGGGTCTCATAGTAGCTTCATTTTCCTTTATTTAGAATTGCGCTGTTTGTTTTATGCACTGGTATTCTTGGGAGGAAACCTGTTCCGTGTTATACGGCGTGGTCCCTTGATTTACCTAACTTTAAAATAAAGATTAACAACTGTTTTAGTTCTCACACCAGTCACATGACTGACCTGGAGTTTATTGTTTTAATCTAAACTCTGGGTGCCCTTCTTTTTGACACAGGCAGCTAGTAGTTTTGGTTTTGCAGATTTATATTCACAGGAACCTGGTTTACAGTTGGAACGATATCCGGAAAGCTCTGTATCCGTATATCTCTTTCGGTTGTGTATTGTATTATTTTTCCGCTGCTATGTAATGTATTGTATTCTCTGATAATTTATGTTGTGTAATATTTATTCATACTCTGTATATTCTTGTAATCTGATGGAATTGTTGTAATTAACAATGAAATGTTCTTCTGTTTGTGTTCTGATTTGTCGTGTTCTCATAACAATCAGGGGTTTCGAACGGTCTTGGTCGGTTTAGCGATCGATTCGGATCGAGCGAAATTCCTTTTCGTTACAGTTGGTATCAGAGCTTTGGTTTACAAAGCTCGAGAACAAGACACGTTAGAACCAAACGAAAGAATTCATCAGAGATTGTATTAGTAATATCCAATAGGAATGATTCGTTAGAGATAGGATCAGTAGTATCCTAGAACGAGTGTAAAGAGTGTTGTTTTGAAATAAAAAGTGAAAACAAATTTTGTTTTGAAAATTTAAATCACTTATTCGTATTTGATTATTTATTTTATATTGAATTTGGACAATCCAGTATATATAGATTTTGTATATACGTCTGATCCACGGGTATTCGAAGTTTTAATATACTGGATAGATATAGAATCACACTCTAGTTGCTCGGAGATGATGCTGATAATGACCATGGATTCATCAGTGTTGTGTTCGAGTTTCAAAAGTGGGATTTCTATATATTTCCAATTGACTAGTGTGAGAAACAAAGCTAGATAGGGCTTATTGTTGTGATTTGGCATCAAAAAAATCTGATTTTTTTTACTATGTATCCAAATTATGAATTTGAAAAGCTAATCAACTAATTGATTGCTGGTTGTGTTGTTTGATTATTGTTTGATTAATTAAATGTTGAACCTTTAGCCAAATTGAAGCAAATAGTGAGTTGTATTGAAAATTAGTTGCATTTGCATGCATATACATGTACTTACATTGAACAGGTCATAGCAAGGTGGCTAGAGCAGAAGAATAAAATTGTTTGCCCGACAAATAGGTACATGTTTACAAATTTATTGGGTTTGGATGATTTTATGAGCCGATTGGATGTTTCTTTTTCTTTTTGGATTGACGAGGGCCATGGGAGGCTATTTGAAATATCCTGAAGTCCCCGGTGCAGGGGAGGTTATGGCGAAATTTTTCGAAAATCTAGGGTGTTAGCCAAATTTTTGAAAAATTTGAAAAGTTCTTAGAAACTGAAAAGTCGAAGAACTTAAGCCGTAATGAAAATAATGAAAGTTGAGTTGATTCGTTAAACAACTTTCAGCTTCGTTCCTTTTCGGGGACGAAAAGTTTTAAGTGGGGGAGATTGTAAGAACCCGGAAATCCGAGCCAATTTAAAATTTTTATTTTGGCAATTTTAGTGAATTTTGAATATTTAAAATGAATTATTTTAAATAATAACGACGAGAAATTTAGTTTGAGTAAAATAGAACGTATATATTTATTTGAATCATCGTTAGAATATAAATATTTATTTTTAAATATAAAAGGAATTGAAAATGGCGCGGTAGTTCGAAAATTCGATTTCAAAGTTCAAATGAATGTACAGGATTCAAAATAAACCAGATTTAAGCGAAACCAAAAATATTAGAATTTATTTGAGAATATCTTTCCAATGAATCCGAAAAATCAAAATTTCATAGCGAAAATAAAAAGTTACGTCCAGTTGAAAATTCGGAATAGTCGTTGTGGAATTCTAGCCCTTAAAAATGGAAATTTTGCAAACGACCTCGGTTTTTGACGAAACCAATTTTGTTGGATCTGTGATGTCAATTTATTGCTAGGTTTCAAAATTCGTAATTTTCTGAATCAATATGTGAGCGTGGCAAAGGAAAACGCGTTTGACCAGTTTAAGTTGATTTTAGTCGACTGGAAAATGGCCATTTTTCAGACGGTCTCAGAATTTGACGAAATTAGTTTTGTTAGGACCGTATCGTCAATACGAAGCTAGAAAATATTTTTCGGGAATTTTTAGAGTCTGTATGTGGCCCCGGTAAATTGAAATGTACGTTTAAAATTGAATATATAGATTTAAATTTTAATTTAAATGGAAACTGATCGAAACGATCGAATGGGCTAGCGGGACATATCCCGTTGTGTTCGGAATGAGGGTAATTAGCTAGGGGCGACAGTCGTTGGGTCTCGTTTTGATTTTGAATATAAAAAGTCAACCTTTTGGATATTATTAAATATAATATAATATAATATAATTTTATATAAAAGCCACCCTTTTCTCTCTAACCCTAAGCCGCCGTTATTTCAGAAAACAAAACAAAACCCGTAACTTTGCTCCCTCCCTCAAATCGCGACGACGCCCCTCAGCCCCAAGCCGCCACCCTCATCGCAGCGCCTCCCATTTTCCAGCGAACCCCCCCTTCGAACGCCTCTCTCTCACTCCCTCCTCTCGCGTATGCTCCCTCCTCTTCTTCCCTTAAATCGCCTAAACCCAACCCCCTCGCCTGACCGCGACCACCACCGCGAGCTCCAAGCTCCGACCACCGTGCGCCGCCCCTCAGCCTCTTCCACGACCCCCAAGACCGAAGGTGACCCCCTCCATTCGCAGAAAAGCTGTAAGTTTTCTGATTTTTGGGTTTTTCCCCTTTTGCTTATAAAAATAGGGTTTTAGCTATCTAAAAATCGGGATTTTCTATATGTGAACATGATATAAAAGAATTGGATTTTTCTTTGATGAAATGACGTATAAAAAAATTTGATTTTTACCGAATAATAAAAACAAAAAGATTTGAATTTTAGAGAAGAAAAGATTTGAAAAACAAAAAGATTTTTATGATAGGAAAGACGAGATTTTTATCATAGAAAAGATGTGATTTTTATAATGTTAACGAAGTGATAAAGCTATGATTTTAATCTATTTGAGGAAGCGATAAAAATGTGATTTTTATCTATGTAGAGTTGAAATAAAAATATGATTTTTATATTATAGAAAGAATAAAAATATGATTTTTATATTATAGAAAGAATAAAAATATGATCTTTATAAGACAGAAAATATAAAAATACGTTTTTTATATATGTTGTAACGGAATAAAAATCTGATTTTTATTATATATATAGTGAGATAAAAATCTGATTTTTAATGTGAATAGCGTGAAAAAGATTGCATTGGAATTCCAGGCAAATTCAAGCCGTTCAGAAATTCAGAAATGAACTGGCGGAGTGGAACCCTCGGTGAGAACTACTCACTTTTAATTTATTTTCTAGTTGAAATATATACTAGGATGCAGACGGTGCTTTGTAGCACCCGACACCCGTTGTCCACAGACCATGGATGACTTGTTTGTTTAATTGGTGTGTTGTGAAATTAGATTGTGTGATGTGGAATGAAATAAAATATTTTATAGTGAAAAATATTTTATAGTTAAAAATATGATTTTTAACATGTATATAAAATAAATAGTAATAAACAAATCGGAAGATTTGTTTATATACACTGATTTGACTGATATTGATTGGGATGATAAATTTTACACATCGCCCAACTACACAAATAAAAATATGTGTTTGTTGATTTGAAACCCCACACGGGTATTGGGATGATATTTGGCAAGCACTAATCCCAATTATTTAGTTGTATGTCGATCGATGGGTCGACAGACTGTGTAAGCGTTAATTATTTATATTTAATGCTTATGCAGTTGTGTGGTGCACTCTGGATGATGGTTGATTATTTATCGTTACTATTATAGACATGTGTTGTATGGAATCCATATAATTAACATTATATGGTAATTGATTGGGCCTCATTCCAGTTTAGAAAATAAAAGAAAATTCATGTGTTGAATAGTAAGAAAAATCATGTGTTGAATTAAATATAAATTCATGTGTTGAATAGTAAGAAAATTCATGTGTTGAATAAAATATATATATTCATGTGTTGAATAAAATATAAATTCATGTGTTGAATAGTAAGAAAATTCATGTGTTGAATAAAATATATATATTCATGTGTTGAATAAAATATAAATTCATGTGTTGAATAGTAAGAAAATTCATGTGTTGAATAGTAAGAAAATTCATGTGTTGAATAAAATATATATATTCATGTGTTGAATAAAATATAAATTTATGTGTTGAATAGTAAGAAAATACATGTGTTGAATAAAAATATATATTCATGTGTTGAAGAAAATATTCATTTGTTGAATAGAATAACGAAGTTATTGAAATATATAAAACCGTGTTGATTAGATTGACGCCATTTTGACGTGAACGATACTTATATCGATTTTATTCCTTTTTATAATGAATGTAGAAAAGGAAGTGATTTCAAAATATAACGTTTTGAAAATAATATCATCTATAGATTAATGATATGGAATATTCAATTTTGATTAGAAATTGAATATGAAGTTGAAATCGTTTTGAAAACGAATTTAAAACGATTTATATAATACGTTTTAAAAGGAAATCGACAAAATTTATATAATATATATTATATATATATATATATATATAATGGCCTGAATAGAAAGCGCCGCACCGCGGCAGTTCGCGAATTTCGACCATTGACTTCGAATGGATATTACGGGAGATCCGACCGTCGGATTCTCCTAAAACCAGGACCGTTGGGTTCGTATCGGAAAGAGATTTCTAAAGAATATTAGAAATTAGAAATCCAACGGTTGGATTTGGAATTATGTCCAAATCAAATTTGGAAAAGGTCGTTGTAAGTGCAGTTCGATGGCCGGTGATGGAAATCGACTGTACGGGCCTTGATAAAATTATTAAAAATAGTAATAATTTGTGTAAAATCATAAGAAATGATTTGGAAAGAATTGGGATGAAAAACTCCATATTTGAAAAGATAAAAATAGATTTTTATCGAAATGAACTAGTTTTGAACTAGAATTAAAATCAATTTATTTTGAAATAAATAAATTGAATTTGAAAGGGGATTTAAAAGTAACCAGAATTTCCAATAATTGAATTGGAATGGATTTGGATCGAAATTGTCTTTCGAATATTTCGATGTTGGATTTCGTGATTATACAGACATTATTATGGAAATTTGAAAGATATATTTATATCGTTATTTCCAATACGATATTTGTGGGTCGTAGAATTTGATATTAAATATAAGTCGATATATTTTCTATTCAGAGCCTTGTATTTAGTATCAAATGTGATTTGTGCGTGTTGTGAATGGTGTCTTCATTAACACTGTTCTTAAACCCAGTTGAGGAAAAAAATTAAATCTTTTTATTTAGATTTAATGAAGCGTACCAATTAAATGGAATTTAATTGGAATTGAATTTGAATTGATTTTTGGGTTTATCGTTAACGGTGTTTTAAATAACATTGTTCTTTAACCCGATAATTAATGAAATGTGGTTTTGGGTTTATAGTGAACCGTGTTTTAAATGACATTGGTTCTTTAACCCAGTTAAAGACAGGATATGATTTCCCACGTTAAATAGTCATTGATAGTGATTATTGGGAAGATTAAAACCAAGTGGAGTTTTAATGAATCTTTAATTAGATTGAAATAATCGAGGATGGAGTATCACTAGTTCTGCTCCAGGCGATAGTTAAATCTTTAATTAGATTTGAACGTGAAATGGTAATTGAATTTACCGATAACACCGTGGTGTTAGATATGAAGTATTACCAGTTTTACTTCATGGGATGAATAGGTTGGGATTGGGAAATAAAATAAATGATTACTTCGGAGTGGTTCACTAATCCCGACTAGTTTGAATTGATATTCAAAAGAAGATTAAAGAATAAATTTAAAGAATTTATCTTTGATAAAATTAATGGGAACCTTTCCCAAAGCATAAGAATATTTGAAAAAAAGAATATTCTGAATTGGAATGAGGCGTATGTTGTGTTTGTGTAACACTTGTTTATTATATACGTGAGTTGTTCAGAAAGACCGGGTTTACCCCATTCTGAATAACTGATTCGACGTGGTGTCGAGGATGAAGACTGTGGTTGAAGACCGGAGGTCTTTACATCGTTTGGGTGATTACTGATGATCCTGACTGGGCTGTACACCCAAGAGGAGGGAATCAGTTGGTGATCGTCCAGACGTACTTGGAGATCGATGGATATGCGAGGTACAAGGTGCCTCCGGTTTCGTTCAGACCCAGAACGGACTTGTAAATGGAATGTGTGTCTGACATTGGATTTTATTCTGTGTGATTGATTTCTATTAAATATATGTCTGTTTGGCGGCGGAGAATTTATTCTCTTGCTTAACGCACTTCTCTGAGACATACGAGCTCAGAGGTTATATATTGATGGATATCAAACGCATGGAGTTAATTGCCTGTGTGGCATGCCTAAGTGGCAATATGATCAAGGCTTCTGTTGAAAAGCAGAGTCTTGTGGTTGATGATCAAAGCACAGCATGTGTGGCATAGCTTTGTGTAGCGTTGATTCGCGAGCCTCACACCCCGGTTGTGAACCAGAAACGGGAGAAGGACCTCAAGGAGGACATGCGTTTCTTTCTAGCTAGAAGTGGCGTCAGTGGTTTTACATGCCTTGACGAGTTTGACTTATGTGGTTGTAGCTGTTGCGAGGCGCCTCGGATATATCGGTGACTATGTGGAGCCGATGGAGCCATTGGGCTCATTTACGCCCCAAAGGGTGGGGGAACGCAGTGTTCGGGCATTTTAATCCACATCGGTGGACCAGCCCTGTCGCTCCAAAGGCTTGACTGCGTACTTTCCTGAGACTCGGGCTACACAGTCTCGAATTCGGTAGAGGACTATCTTTTGCCTCGGTTCACAGAAGGAAACCCAATTTCCAATACGTGACAATTGCGGTTTTGATTGTATACCTATATATGGCGACATAGTGGTATGGGGCACTTATGCCGTCTATGATTGATACTTATGGTTGAAATTATTTTGACACTATGCACTTACAGTAGCATCAAAATAATCTGTTTTAAACGTATCAAGCATTCTTTGGCTATTATAAGGTAAAAACCCTATCCTCCGGCTTGCGTTGCATTGTGTGATGGGACCTGGGTCTTATAATAGCTTCATTTTTCTTTATTTAGCACTGCGTTGTTTGTTTTATGCACTGGTATTCTTGGGAGGAAACCCGTTCCGTGTTATACGGCGTGATCCCTTGATCTACCTAACTTTAAAATAAATATTAATAACTATTTTAGTTCTCACACCAGTCACATGACTGATCAGGAGTTTATTGTTTTAACCTAAACTCTGTGTGCCCTTCTTTTTGACACGGGCAGCTAGTAGTTTTGGTTTTGCAGATTTATATTCACAGGAACCTGGTTTATAGCTGGAACGATATCCGGAAAGCTCTGTATCCGTATATCTCTTTCAGTTGTGTATTGTATTATTTTTCCACTGCTATGTAATGTATTGTAATCTCTGATAATTTATGTTGTGTAATATTTATTCATACTCTGTATATTCTTGTAATCTGATGGAATTGTTGTAATTAACAATGAAATGTTCTTCTGTTTGCGTTCCGATTTGTCGTGTTCTCATAACAATCAGGGGTTTCGAACGGTCTTGGTCGGTTTAGCGATCGATTCGGATCGAGCGAAATTCCTTTTCGTTGCACTATTAATTATTATGTTGAAAGCTAAGTTTGTTTAGAATCAGATTAATTAATCATTGATGAGCAAAATCCAAGGAAATAAAATATATGTTATTAGTGCATTGATCTGCTATTAATTAAACTCTCAGTATAGGCCTTAGTGTTGTATATTCTTCGAAAAAATAGACAATATAAAATGTAATGTTACTCATTACCTTACAAATTATAATTTGGCTGATACAATTTTAAGCACCACTTTCCGAATTTTGAAATAGTTTATAAATACAAATTTAAAGTTCGTATTGTTATTTTCAGGTTGAAATCCAAATTTATAAAGAAAAGTACAACTTATTATCATATTAGGTTTCATTTAAATTAGTTTAAATTATGAAAAATATTATTTTTTGAAATTATTCAACTAAAACAGTCAGTTTTCAAATAATAATGGTAGTTTTAAATGACTTATTTAAATAAATTAGTTTAATAATTTCGGAATTATTTATTACATCTTACTCTTGTATTTTTTATTTTAATTAAATATTCACAGATATAATGATATGTTTTGAACTTATATTTGTTTCGTTTCTTTTTTTCTTCTATCCATTAATTATTTAGAGTTACAAAATAACTAAACATTAAGATTACATCGATCCTACTTGATATATAATAAAAATGATTGTACATTTTGTGATAGATTCGAGTTAATGCATTGATAGTATATTCTAATTCTCAAGCTGATTTACATGTAAAATTCAATTTAGCTACATTTCTAGTTTATTAATTTCTTCCATTTTCTCTTTAAGTACCCTATAATTTTTTGAATAAAATTCTACTTGGAGTATGTTTTAATAAATAATTTTTATTCCATATTGAACACTTTAACGATCGGAAACATGGTATAAAACAGATAACAGAACGTGCAGCAGAGCTTTCGTATGATATAAAAGAGATAAGAGAACGTGCAGTAGAGATTCTGGATGAGTATTTTGTATAATTGGTTGGAAACATGATAACAGAGGAGGCTTTCCCTACTTATCAGACGGTCCTAAATGTAATCGATGGAATCAAAGATGACACAGGCTCGAGCAACATGACTTGGGCTGTATGGACTAGGATGTGGACTGCAAAAGAAAAAAGACATGGTCATTTGCTTAACAAATATTTATCTTTGAGTGGAAAATGCGATATGAGGCAGATTGAGAAGACTATACGGTACTTGATCAGATCAGGAATGGTATGTCACTAGTGCACATACTTCTATACACATACATATTTTTATATATACGTACATATTTCTATATACATACATGTGCATGGATATATGCATATATAAGTCATCGCATAAAAAGACTAAGATACACATGTAAATCGAGGCTTGCACCATTTTACCCCCATCGTGGGTATTTTAGTCATTTACATGCCATAATATGAATTAACAAATAAATTTTAATATTTGTGTTATTGATCCAGATTCAGTTTTCTCTTTATACATACCTCTATGTATAATAATTTTATGTAGCTAAATTCATAACTACGATATTTTTCTGAACAATAGGACACTTGGGTAGACAACAATACATACCTGGCTTATTTATACAAGTCATTTCAAGAATGTGCGACGTTCATTATAATGGAAACACCGATCGCTTTTCATAAAAGTATGGTGATATAAATTTAGCAAAAAATTGTGGCTTAAAAGCGGTAGATGAAAAAAGGCATGAGAAGGCGTACACAAAAGCAGTGGAAATGCTATTCCAACTGGAGCCAGACACCATGATGCAAGCATTTGCAGACATGATGAAGAAAAAAATCAAAATGTTTGGAGTTTGGATGTTTGATGGTCAAGATGATAATTTGTTCGATCATTTTGGATCTTTATCCGCAAAACTTGGAGTTTTTATGAGGAAAGATTATGCTGAAATGGTAGAGTTTTTCATTAAAATATGGAAGGTGGAGGGGATTACAAATTTTTTGGGTGGAGGAAGGAAAGATGACAGTGTATTAATAGTCTACCTCAAGTACACATCAAGGCGCATCTGATGGCGAGAAGGGTCAAAACGTATTGAGGTTAATTTAGCTAAGGTCTTTCGCCGGCAAGGCTGACAGTTTACCTACTTAATATATGCAAGACGTACTCTTAGACTATTGAAACTCACGATTTACAATAGAGGAAGACATCCAATTATACCATTGCAAAATAAAACTGATGCGCCATTATTTTCTACATATTTAAATCTACTAATACCACTACATCATATATGCTAATTAGGCTGTATTTTTAGCTATCTAAAACAATTAGGCATGGCTAGAAGCCATATCAGAAAAATGGGTGTTAAATTATTAGATACGGCTATAAACCGTATCTCGCTAGTAATAACATACGGCTCTTAGCCATATCTAAATGATTACTAGATACGAAAATAAACCATATCTAAATAATTTGTAGATGCATATGGTGTAATTCAGACATGGTCTTAGATCGTATCTAATTATGTGTGTGTGTGTGTATATATATATATATATATATAGAGAGAGAGAGAAACTGCAACATATATTTTTCATAACACAATGCATAAATAACACAATTTATACATAGGTTAACACAATTTATATATACTCAAAGCATAACAAGATTTTTCATAACACTAATATAATGTACATACAAGTATATACAATAAAAGGAAACTGACAAAGATTTTTCATCAAAATACAAAGTAGCAAACGTAAACAAAAAACAGATCAGCATGATAAAACTACAAGAGGCCGGGAAGATTGAGCATACGTGATGATCATGCTGATAAAGTACATGTTGCTGTAAATCAAAGCAATTATGAGCATAAGCTAGATGCTGATAAACAGAATATACAAAATTTATATGTTTCAAAGCAGTGATGAGCATAATTAAGCTAACTGTCGATGTGTGCACAAATCATTTGCATAGTTTGTGCATATTCATGAAAATACCAAACCACTCATTACACAAAATTCAAGTACTAAGCGGTAATGGTGACAAATCAGGTTAGTAATGGCGACAAAGATACAAGGCTAGCAACGTGTACATGGGCAAGTAGGCATATGGCAAGTCAATAGGTCAAGGGCAGTCAAAACAATGGGTACAAATGCATGTGCAAGTTTAAGGGCATCATTGTTATTATGATGGTAAGTCGAGTCTAGTCGAGTACAGAGGTCCAGTTAGTTGACTAGTAGATTAGTCATAGACTAGTCGTAGACTAATCGACAAATATACTGCTGCCACCAAAAAGTTGTCAATTCTAATATATTGCTACAAACAAATATATTTCTACTGAACAAAGAAATTAAACAACACGAAACTTGGGTTCAGGGCATCGACCGACTTTTCATAACACAAAGCATAGAATATAATAAAGTGCAAGTTGCAAGATGGCAGTGGAAAGACGGCGCTGCAGGTTCAAGGTATCGATCAACTTTCGATCGAAGCTTGGGTTTGAAGATTTTTTCTGTTCGATAATCGATACTCGATCATTTTCAATTCGAAAATTGTAAATCAACTTTCGATCGATTTGTTTTTTGGATCGATACTAGGAGTCGATCATTTCCTACTTTTTTTTATTATTCGATACAGGTATCGATAACTTTCATTTTTTTTCCTGTTTGATGTATCGATAACTTTAAGGGGTTCGGATTTTTTTTCTTTTCTAAAATGGGCCAATACCAAACCAGTCGACACCAATAACGACGTAGTCGACTCGACTAGTCGACTAATTTCTACCCATGCTCCCGAAATTCATACAAAAAGCAAGTCGATCCTTCATGTCGATGGTTTGATCTCGATTATCAACTAGTCGAGCGTCGTACTGATAACAGTGAAGGGCATATTGTGTCTTTGTGTTCATATGTGCATATCGTGTTGCTTTGAAACAAAATACCAAATATAACAAAACCAAACAATTAGTATGTTGTTTAAGTATAAGTACCACATTACGCTCCTGTATGAGAAGTTGCAGTAGAGAAGGATATGAAATGTTGAGCTGTTTATACAGTTTGAAAGGACTTCCATCCATTTTCTGATCCTGCTTTGCATAAAAAGATAAAAAAATTGATATGACAAATTCCAAGCAAGCAAAGGCACACAAAGAATGATCGTTCTAACTGTTCATGTTGCTTCCTGCGATTGTTAGTCAATTGTATCTATCTTAACATGTTTATGATGCTAATGACATGATTTCATGAACTCGCATAGACAACCTAGAAACATACCAGCATCTCACATGCTTTATTGTTTAACATGACCTCCAACATCATATATAGCTGATACACCTCCCCACTTTTTCTGTTTTCTCCAACAGGATTGCATATAAATTCATTATACAAGTTATAAATACTTCACTGGATAGGAGATCGACATTGTAAGTCACCATGACTGAGATGCAAACATAAATACAGAGAAACTAAAATAGCATTCAGTTTGAAAACAAGTTCTCTATTTTTGTGTAGTCGATCAGTGTGTTTCTGTACAGAGAAACTAAAATACGCATCCATGTGTTTAATACAGAGAAACTAAAATAGAACTTTAAACCTCATCCATGTGTTTGTGTAGTCGATCAGTATATGTCTCAAAGATGAATGAATACACATTGCAAACTAGTTTTTCTATGACCATAGGCTTTTAAATGAAATTAGTTGTAGGCAGGAGTGGAAATTTGATAGCCATTAGAAATGCATACCCAAAATTAGAATCACCTAACTGTAGTCCATCTGCAACTCCAGTAGTTCGTACCCTAGCATACAGAATATCCTCCTATACACATAAAAAAGAACAAATAAACTAAAAGAATATTCGAGATGATATCATGTCAAATTTCAGATATCACCATATGTCTATTGTAATTTATTGGGTTTTGTGGATGTATATTTGGAAAATAAAATGTCAGTTACCAAAGGTATAACAGTAAGAGTAAAATCAAACTACCATATGAACACAATATATATGGACATGGTTCTAGCAAGGCACAGTACATGTGCACACAACATGTCCATTCAATTCTTATGTAAGATACTATGTAGAGTTAAGTGTAAAATTATATATAACTGCTCCAGCATCTAAAGATATCAAATCATCATCTTTAGATGACATATGTACTCGACTTTCTGGTTAAGAATTTACTGGATGATCCACCAGGTGAACATTTTAGCTCATGCACAAGGTCGGTAATCCAAGCTTATTAGCTTTATCCAAGTGTCGAATGCTACTTCACTTTACCTCTGGAAAAAGCTGCTTTTACTTGCAACTTTCAGTTTCTTTAAAGTTGTGTAGTGCAACTTACACCAAGTCTCTGCTACAAAGTAGGGGAATGTTGCTAGTGAAAGCAGCTTTTTACTAAGATTAAGTGAAGCAGCATCCAACACTTGGATAAAGCTAATAAACATGGATACCCGACCCTACGCATGAGCTAAAATGCATCCACTTGGTAGATCGCCCATTATATTATTAACCAGAAAGTCGAGTAATCATCCATCTTCCAAATTTTCAGCAAACCTGTTAATATATTTTTAGTAAACTTGGTATCTCTCAGAACAGAGTAATCTTTACAAAGTACGATATAGTATGACAACAATATAGCACAAAGTAGCAATAACTAATACACTAATGCACTAAGACATACCAATTAAAACCAGTATGATTTGTCATAGTAATACATACCAATTAAAACCGGTATGATTTTCAATAATACACAAAGTAGTAATCATCTACATACCAATTGAAACCGGTAGTACACCAATACACAAAGTAGCTATCAACTAATACATTATTACATACCAATTAAAACCGGTATAATTTGTCACAGTAAGACTTTAACTTGTGCCCTGCTATTAGGCATGCACAACATAATTCCATTGAAACACATATGTGTTGTCGATAGAGGGCTAGGGACCTGGCTAGGTTTGCTATGTTTCTATCGAAGAAGAGGGTTGCTCGTCACTGTCGGAGGAGGAGATTCCAGAAAGAGGTGGAGGCATGATTTTTTGACCGAAAACCCTAATTTGGGTTTTCGGTAACCATTAAATTAAATTAAATAGAGGGAAAGGGGGGCAACATTTTTTTTTATTCCAAGTGCCAAATAGGATGCACAATATGATACGCATTCGTTTGGCCCGAATCCGTACCAAATTAACTGATTTGCAGTTGTGTTGATGGACGGTCGGATTTAAGGTGTTCGGGGTGGTGCAGATCGCAAAATGTAGTTTGATACGGATCTGAGCACTATCAAATTTGATACGGCTTTAAGTCGTATTGTATCTCTGCATCCTAGTGTGAAAATTTTGTTGTTTTGGTGTAGTGTACCACATTGTTTCCATCCGAATATTCATAAGTTTACCCTTTTAGCAAAACAATATTATCGGTATTTTACATTTTGAATAACTATATGCAACAATTTGTTTTTAAATTTGTGTAGTTAAAAACATAACCAATACCTATCTCCTCATAGTGTACAATGTTAGAATTTACGTCTATGAATAATGTTTCAACTAAAAACTATGAATACCAGAACTTAATATGCAGATGGATACAAATTAATATGCAGATATGGTACATATTGCTGGGCAAACACACATATGTACCATAGCTAAATAGTATACTATCCGTAAGTAATATGGATACATGACATATATACTAAAATCAAGGTAAACCAGAAGTAAATATGCATACCAACTTAGAACATACAGATGATATTACACACAGATAAGAATAAAATAACGGCTTTAAAATCTTGACTGCAGCACCAAAGGCAGAATTAACGACTTTGTTGTTTTTCAAACACAGTCGGTGAATTGTCTAGCAATTCCTCCAAACATTGACGACACTAAATCCTCAAACAAAATGGGAAAGTTCTAAGAAACACATACTAAAAATTTACATATAAGGACAGTTGAAAAAACACAAATAACGAGGAAATGTGTGAGCAAACCTCTGCTAGTGAAACAATTATATCTGTTCGCAAAGGAGTGACATCTTTGATATCAGGTACAATAAGCAATTGAGGCTGCAAAATATATGAGTATAAAATTACACAAGATAGCTTTTCATGTTCCATGCTTGTATATCAAGTGAAAACAAAATCAATAGTATAAAATTAAAACCACATTGCTATGCTAATCATTCTAAACATGTTGTGTGAAATAGTTGCTGTTTTATTCTATTTTCCATCTTTATTTGATTTTCCTGGCAATTAATTAAAGCTAACAAAAAGAAATTAGCTAGTTTACAATCCTGAAATGGGAATGAAAAAGTTGTAAGGACATGTTTGCGTCGTCATAACTAAATGCTGTAGTCCAAAAGTTCCTATCAAATAAAGGTTCATGACAAATTCACCATAACTAAACCGGTGTACTGACTAACTACTTTGCTTATTAAGTAAGCAGTTTGTTTCCTATTGGTCATCCAAACCACCACGTAATAATTGCTTTTACACGACACTTAATAGAAATTTGGTAAACTGATACCCCCCATATTTAGTAGCATGCATAGAATCAGGATACACAATATAAAAAGTATATAAACATTTCTATTCTAGCTCCCGTTAGTAATAACACACATTCAAATATTTTTTTTGTTTTACCAAATGGGCATATTTCGGTTGATGACCACCAAAAATAAAAGATACACAATTGTTTGTTATTGTGAACTGCTAAATATCGATAATGTACGACTGTTTAGCATCGATTGAAAAAATTGAATTTGTGTTAAATAACATTTTTTAAAAAAGAAAGGAAGATACGTTTTAGAATTTTTATGACATCAAGAAGCAATTTTTTGGATATTAATAGAAGCAAGCATGCTGCAAAACAACAACTTGCCTTCTCTTAAACTGATATTAGTTGTGTTTTTGGCTCCAAGAGCCTTGAAATGACTCGGATGTTTCTGAACCAATTTAGTCAAAACAATTTAGTAAGCCACACATGATTTATCTATTTATCTAACTTGAATATCCCATGCAACAACCTCACTTTATCAGACTCAAACATGACAAGGTTTTCAATTGAAATTTATTTTCGTCACCTAAAGTTTTCTTCACATTCAAAGGATAAAACTTTGATTATAGTTTAAGATTTTTGATAGAATAATGCTAATATGAATTGAAGTAGAAAGTAATTTGCATTTGATAGATGAAATGTGTCAAATTCTATATAGATGATAATGATTGTTTATGCATAGCATACGAAAATAAATCTATTATTTTACCACATGATAATGATGCTGATATCACTGATTACAAAGTTTACCATTCCTTGCTTTTACAGCCTCTATGATCTTCCTTGCCCCATCTCCAAAAAAAAAATCCATTATTTTACCACACTCGCATCTTGCTTTTGGTAGCAAACTAAAAAAGGAAAGTATTTTATAATGCAACTATTTTTCTTACAATAGAAAATTCGGGGATTTGCATGCTTCAATACTCAATATTAAATTAGTTTTCATCCAATTTCTCAACACCTCCATAAAATTTATTCATGCATCCAAGTGAGATCTGCTTGTTTAGAATATTAATTAGGGAACAAGGAGGCATAATTTCTTTTTATACTAAATTGGAATTCTGACTAACTATTATAGTCCATGTTTGCATCGTCATAACTAAAGATGGAAAATCAAATAACTTAGTTTGTATATGTAATGGATATGTATAAATAGTTGTAAACCATTATCAGACACTAACAGGAGCATCCTTGGTGTATATAAGCCATGGCATAGGCATTTTTGCGATGTACACAAGCATTCTAACATATACATTGTTATAGTGCATGCAAGAAACGGTCTTGACATTCATGGTGATTGTCGATGTGACGTGGAGTTACGAATAGTGGGGGAATGTATCCTCGTCCATGGGGGACCATGGTACTTACATTTATGCACGCATGCGCATGTGCTCATATTTGGGTTTTTTTTTAATATTTTAGGAAGGCTAAGAAATCCATACATGTAAATAAAGTTAAAATGACTTAACTTCAAATAATTGACATAACATGTAGCAGAAAACGATCAACATATAACAATATTACGAATAAAGAACGTAATTTACCACTTATCAAAACATTGTTATGACCCCCTTTTCATTACGATCATTCGGTCGACTTAAGCAAATAGGTATTTGTACATGGTGGAAATGGTGAAATAACAGATTTTCTCATACATGTTCCACACAGACAAGGGCACTAGAGACTATACCTTTTCTATAATTATTTCCCATCTATAAAAAGTATGAAAAGTATTTCACACAATTTCACACACTGCTATGCCAATCAAATAGCTATATTTCCATACAATTCCACACACTTCAACGTACAAATAACTTAGTATTTCTTTTTGTTAGCTTCAATTAATTGCTAGGAAAATCAAACGAAGATTGAAAATTGAGTAAAACAGAAACTATTTCATGCACTTCAACATACCAATAACTTAATTGATGCTGAGAAACGGCAACAAAGTCGATGCTGAGAAAAGGACAAAAGATTTAACCCTAAAACATGGTATGGAAAGAAATGTTCGTTGAATCAAATCAAAAATTTACCAGGATTGTAATCTGAAGCCGATTTGAACTGATTTGAGCAGAATTTTTTCTGATTTGTAAACTTTTTGCAATGATTTGAGAAATTGAAAGAGGGCACGGGTACAATCTACGAGAGGGAAATAAAAAAGGGGAAAAGATCGTGAGGGAACTTAAAAAAGGAGGGAGATTGTGCGTGTTGGTGGGAAATATTTACATGTAAAACTACGACATAGATTGCATACGACAACCCCAGAGAAGTGATGCAGGAAGTGCAAAAAAATGTTGTTATATGCCAAATATGATCTGTGGCAACACTTTATTGGGGTTTCCTTTTGCCGCGTTGCCTTAGAGTCAAAGGCGACATCTTTGCTATCCTAAGGTAACATCGCTACATGTGTTGCTACAGGTACTAAATTTACAAAAATGTAGGGCGTTCTGAATCCTGGGTTCACAGAATTCTGTTGTGCCTCTAAAATCTGTATTCGGGTTCATGGAATCCTGTTGTGGGGCCTACATGCATTAATTTATGGCAACATTTAACATTACATACTGCAACTTTATATCATAGCTATTGCAACATTATACAACATACTATAACATAACAGCAATTAACATCACACATTGAAATTAATAAACAACTTTTTATTTCAAATTAACCAGTAACATAAGTACTACTTAGTCAACTACGGAATAACAAAACATAGCCAATAAATTCAGTTTATAGAGTACTTAAAACACAGCCGGTACTAAATTCATGTTTACATCAAACTAAAACAATTTCAAATTAATAAAGCGCGAGCCTCCAGCGCATTCAGTACCTTTACTTCCTCCTTCACCTGCAAAATAAAGCAGTTTCAAAAGTCATGCATTTCAGCAAAAGCCTTTAGTACAACTAATGCATTTCAGCACAACCAAAGTCATGCATGCCTCAGTTACAAACTGATGCAATGCCTCATTTACTTTGCAACACAAAATGAAAGACATGTGTCGGCCCGCCCCGCACCAGCCGACATTTCCTCCGAAGGTGCGCTGTACACAAGCCCAACTAGCACGGGGCGGTCGTCAGAAAGAAAAAGGAAGAAGAGAGTGAACTAACAAGGAACCTATAGAATGTCTCACATCGCATGGAACAAAATATAATAATAATATACTTGACATAAAACAGGCAAGACAGTGCATAAGCTGATAACTAAAACCAACATCAACATCGTCATCAGAGTAGCGGAAATCCAAATACAGCTTATTACAACTTTCCAAATTACTGTCTCTAAACAAAAGAAAGAAAGGTACACCACTAATGCCCAAAGTAGTGACCGTTGTGACACCCCCATTTCCCGTACAGACGGAGACAAGGGTTATCTTTGGAATATACCACAAAAACAGATAATAGCAGAACAGAATTAAATAAATACACCAGATAATGAACAATAGAATATACTAGATAAAGGTAATCATCAGAGTTACACAGTATACAGGATCTTACTTAGTACAAATACAGTTCAGCTATACATAAATGTCTACGGCGGAAAACAAACAAAATATGTACAATAGGAGCTGAACAGCATAAAAAGAGATAAATGATAGAATCCATCTTCAGCTCCAGCTATCCAGAAATAACCAGCTAAAGCTGAATACAAGGCTGCCCGTGTAGAAAAAGGGGCACCCGAGTTTGAAAGTGAAACAAACTACGAGTCAGTCATGGGACTAGTATGAGAAATCCACTCCACACATTTAATATAGGGAAAATCACAGGACCACGCCACTTTCGTGGAACGGGTTTACTCCATTGGATTGCCAGTGCTTTAAAATAAATCATTCTTTTAAACATCGCTATGCTTTTTATAAAAATGAAGCCATTATAAGACTCAGTTCCCATCACACAATGCAACGCAAACCGGAGGATAGAGTTTTTACCTTATAAAGGCCAAAATATGCTTGATACGAATAAAATAAAGGCATTTGATATTATTGCTAGTGTTTATATGTTTTGAAAACAATTTCAAATCATAACTATCAATCATAGACGGCATGGGTACCATATATCATGTCGCCATATATATATACAATCAAAACCGCACAGTCACGTATTTGAATTGGATTTCCTTCATGAACCAAGGCAAAAGATAGTCCTTACCGAATTCGAGACGCTCTAGCCCGCCCCTCAGGCAAGTACTCAGTCAAGCCTTTGGATCGTCAGGGCCGGTCCACCGATGTGGATTAAAATTCCTGAACACTGCATTTCCCCACCCTTTGGGGTGTAAATGAGCCAACGAATGGCTCCATCGGACCCGAAT
The DNA here is from genome assembly GCA_030737875.1 of Allium sativum. NCBI lineage: Eukaryota > Viridiplantae > Streptophyta > Magnoliopsida > Asparagales > Amaryllidaceae > Allium > Allium sativum. The sequence continues at coordinate 560,446,244 of CM060920.1, read as the reverse complement.
CGTCCGATCTAACCGAGGCGCCTCGCAACAGCAACAACCACATAGGTGAAAAGTATATAAATGTCAGGGCTGGTAGGTCACTGACACCACCCTAGCTAGAAAGAAACGCATGCCCTCCCTGAGGTCCTTCTCCCGTTTCTGGTTCATACCGGGGTGTGAGGCTCGCGAATTCACATTATACACAAAGCCACGCCACACAGGCGGTGCTTTGATCATCACCACAAGACTTTGCTTTTCAACAGAAGCCCTGATCATTTGCCACTTAGGCATGTCACACTAGCAATTCATGCCATGCGACTGATGTCCATCGATATACAACCTCTGAGATCGTACGTTTCAGAGAAGGGCGTTAAGCAAAAGAATAAATTCTCCGCCGCCAAACAGATGTATATTTAATAGAGATCAATCAACACATAATAAAATCCAATGTCAGACACACAGTCCATTTACAAGTCCGTTCTGGGTCTGAATGAAACCGGAGGTACTAAATACCTCGCAAACCCATCGATCAACACGTACGTCTGGACGATCACCACTCATTATCCATATTTCGGGATGCCTCCCAATCAGGAACTCGGTTATCATCCAAACGAGGTGAAGATCTTCGGTCTTCGACCACCGTCTTCATCTTCGACTTTCAATCGTCGGTCAATTATTTGAAATGAGAATTAATTCGGCCTTTTCAAATAATTCACGTATATTTAGAATTTCAAATCAATTTATTTCAATGGTTAAAATATTCGACAACACCAATTTTGTTCTTTAATGTAATTTTCACACCAAACACATTCAACCATCAAATACCACATAAATCAAGCAAATTCAGTTTATTTCCATTCTATATCGTTTATGATATTTTATAACGATTTATCGCTATTTTTATTTATTTTAAAATAGCCAATTTATTCAAAACGACGCTTCGGGCCATAACGCGGCCGTGGCGTTGTTTTTCTTCAGATTTGATTTACACATATCTGAAAATCTAACCGTTGGATCTTCACAAAATTTACATCATTAGAAAGGTCTTTTCAAAACGAATCCAACGGTTCCAGTTTCGGGAAAATCCGACGGTCGGATCTCCCGGTACAATCGTTTGAAGTTTCGATTTCAAAATACGAACTGCAGCGTCGTTATTCGATTAAATATAATTATATTTATATATATATAAATATAGTCGTTTCTGGCGCTGTTTTTCTTCAGATTTGAATTAAACATTCCAGACAATCCAACCGTTGGATTTTTACAAAGTTGGTGCCGTTGGAAAGATTTTTCCAAAGCGAACCCAACGGTTGCGGTTTCGGGAAAATCCAATGGTCGGATTTCCCGCACTAGTTGTTTGAAATCACGGTTTCAAAACACGAACTGCACGGCCACGTTTCGTTTTAATTTTATTTATATTTATATAAATATAGTTCATTCAAAAATTCCTATATTGATTCCACTTCAAATATTTCACTAACGCCTTTAAATTTTAGAAAATTTCGCCATAACCTCCTTTGTACGGGAGGGGCTGGGAAAATTCCCAAATAGCCACACGGGCGTCTCATGTCAAAAAGAAAAAGAGAAAGCCAAGCGGCTAGCCAACAGGCTCATAAAATCATCACCCAAACAAAACAGTAAATGTGTACCTATTTGTCGGGCACAAAATTTTATTCCTCTTCTCTAGCCCCTTTGCTATAACCTGTTCAATAAATATGCATGTACATATATACAGTTCTTATCACTTATCATTTTCCATTCAACTTCATATTTGATTCCATTTGGTTTAAAAACACCATTCATTCTAATGTTGCATGCATAGGCAAAAATCATATCATTAGCTAATTAATGAATATTTCAACTCATGCATATTTATTTGAACGAGTTGCTATTTTTAACACTTCACATTTCAACAATTCATGTATATAATAAAAATGTGATTTTTATTGTAAAACAATTCATTTCAAAACGCTATTATTTTATATAGTTTATATAGGTGATAAAAAGGTGATTTTTATTATAAAACAATTTATTTCAAAACGCTATCATTTTATATAGTTTATATAGGTGATAAAAAGGTGATTTTTATTATAAAACAATTTATTTCAAAACAGGATTATTTTATATAGTTTATATAGGTGATAAAAAGGTGATTTTTATTATAAAACAATTTATTTCAAAATATGAATACCATTCAACACATGAATTTCTATTCAACGATTGAATATCGATTCAACACATGAAGGTTTTCTATAGTTTATATACATAGATAAAAATGTGATTTTTATATTTAAAACACGAAGACCATTCAACACATGAATTTCTAATCAACGAATGAATATCGATTCAACACATGAAGGTTTTCTATTCAACGAATAAATATAGTTTCAGCAAATGAAAATAATTCAAACGCATGAATATTATTCAAAATTTCGGCAGCATAACGGCAGGGTAGTTAAAACCGGGACCGTCCCTAGTACGGCTCCTCGCTCTACCTTAAAACCTCGCGGTTTTTGACAATGGGGATTATGCATCTAGTTCGCACGCAGGCGGCATGTATATATTTTTTTCATTTCCACAAACTAATCCTATGTGGTTTCAACCAAATATTTCTCAACCACAAATGGGTATTTTTCAACCACAATCAATCAATATCAACCACAAACAATCCCAAACAACCATTCGCTATCAATCAATTTTCACACCAATCACAATCAATAAATATCGTCCATGGTTTGTGGACGAGGGGCGTATATATATATATTTATATATAGCAATTCACTTCTATTTCAACACATATATAATTTTTACAACGCATATATAACTTATACATCGAACATACAACTTATACAACGCTTATACAAGAGGTGTACAACGCTTATATAACTCATACATCGACTATATAATTTATACATCGTCGTTTTCCATATTGTTTATAAATTAGAAATCTCACATTGGGTTCCACTCCATCAAAAATAGCAGAAGGCTCAGAAAAAAATGCGGTCTCTTCTAAAATGTAGAAGACGTCCACACGGTCATGATGTTTCCTGTTTCATCGAATTTCGTTAATGAACGAAAAATATATGAATTTTCGAAGTTTGCAACGGTTTTAAACTATTAAAATCAGTTCAGAAAATAAAAACCGCACCTCTCTTGGTTTGTTCGAAACTAGGTCACCAGATTTCACGCGAATCGATGCGCGATATGACGATCGGCCTTCGCAGCGGCGAAGAGCTTGGAGAGGCGCTCAGAACGAGGGTGGTGAAGCTCAACTCGGCGCGGCGGTGGAGGCGCGATCTGGCTCGAAACGGCGGATCTTCCCAGCGTCGAAACTCTCCAAACGCTGAACGAAAAAATCCAAACTATATATGGATTTGAAGATCTCTCCGAGCTCTACAAAATCTTCAACTGGAGGAGGGGCTAATTTTGCGTGGATTGATCAGAATCGAGGAGGGAAGATTCGAACGCATTTCCGTCGTTCGTCGGGGAGAGAGAAACGAGGGGTTTGTTTTTTTTTTTTTAAAAAAATTCTGATTGGCCGGTGGAGTTTTAAAGGGGTTTTCTAACACGACCACCAATCTAAACCCAATGACTGTCGTCCCTAGCGTTTTACCCCCTTTCCGAACACAATGGAATATGTTTCGTAGGCCCATTCGACTGTTTCAGTCAGTTTTCCTTCAAATTAAAATATATTACATTCAATATTCAATTTGAACGTACATTTCAATTTGCCAGGGCCACAAACTGATTCGAAAAATTCCAGAAAAATAAATCTAGCTATGTTTTGACGATACGGTCCCAACAAAACAAGTTTCGTCGAATTCTGAGACCGTTTGCAAAAAGGCCCATTTCTGGTCGATCTAATTTAACTATAATTGACCAAAACACATTTTCCTTCGCCACGCTCACATACTAGCTTCAAAAATTATGAAATTTGAAACCTAGCAATAACTTCACATCCTGGATCCAACAAAAGTGGTTTCGTCGAATTCCGAGGTCGTATGCAAAATGGCCAATTTCACGGGCTATATAAATTCCATAGCAACCTTTCTGAAAATTCATTCGGCCATAACTTTTGCTTTCCGCTATGAAAATTCGATTTTTTAGATTCGTTAGAAAGGTATTCACTAACAGATTTAAATATTTTTGGTTTCACTAAAATCCGTTTTGTTTTGCACCCGGTACAGTCCGACACAGTTAGAAGAAACTACAGCGCCATTTCAGGCCTTGTTTATAATTATAATTAATTATATTCGTTTTCAATTGTCGATTCAACTCACTTTTCATCTCTATTATTTAAAATATTTATTTTAAATATTTAAAATCCATTATTTTAGCCAATTTAAAAATTTTAAATTGGTTCAGATTTTCTGGGTCGTTACAATCTCCCCCACTTAAAACTTTTCGTCCCCGAAAAGGAACAAAGTCGAAAGTGGTTTGATAAATCTACAATCACACAACACAACAACCAATCCAATTGTTTTCAACTTTTCAAAAATATACTAATCAATTTCTATACTCTTTTTAAAATCATTCAGACTGTAACACCCCACACCCGCTAAGGTCACTCACTAAGGGAATGCCTTAACTTCGGTGGAGTATTTTAAGTGAATATAGAACAGAAAAATTACAACAAGACAGATATAAGTAATACTTGAAATTTAAAACATCATTTCATTGCAGCAGGAGGTAAACATGTTTGGTTACATATCAAAAACCAACAAGAGTCAAGTACAAAATATCCATCTCGTTAAAACATAAGTACATAATCCCACTACATAACTAATAGCCATAATAGAAAAGATAACCGAGCTTTACTTCAAGAGTCCAAGCTCCAAAAGATAGATAAAGCAATCTGATCAAAGCCCACTAGTGTTAGGCCCACTCTGATAACCTGAGGGTTGGGAAAAGATAAAAACAACGGGGTCAGACATAAGTCTGAGTGAGCCCTATAACTTTAACAATACAATCATTAAAATAATTAGGGTATGATATAAACTTGGTACGGTAACGACTGGGGATAAATGACTACACTAAGCAGCCAACTAGACATAGGAAGAACTAAGATATCGGTAAAGACGCATCTACCCACCCAAGGGCAATTACTACACTGCACCACACCAGTCATTCCTACTTAAAGGTTGATCCCACCCAAGGACTTAGAAAATTTAACTAGTAGTTTCGTGTACCCCTAGCTGACAACATAGGTGTCGTCTGCCCTTATCTCCACTAGGTGTACCCACTACTCCCCAAGCGATCGGCTCCCTACCGTAGATACCCGTGCTGGCCCCACAGTGGGGTGTATCACTCCCCAAAGTGGCAACCCGATACAATCAACGGTGCACGGCTTATACCTACACGATGCAACAACGTCTTACCTACCAGCCCGGGTCCACACACGCATATGAAACCCGTTGGACTTGCGTTTCCACCGCTAACCCGTTTTGGCCTCTTATAGTCAAGCCCAGTACGCGTGTCCCGTCCTCGACATGGGTCGAGCCCAATAAGATACATATGGGTTACTGGTTGAAATAGGCCCCCACAAGCTACCCACCTAAGCTTGTCCCTTTTTCTAGTGCATCCCACTTAACCCTTTAATCATGTTTAATTACATGTTTACACTTGGTTAAGTATTCTAATCGTATTTTCTATTGCCACCCAAGGCAACCCACTAGATTTCCACATGCCACCCAAGGCACTTACTTGATTTCCACATGCCACCCAAGGCACCCACTTAACCCCTCATGCCCCACTACATGCTTATCTGGTTAAGTGTTTCTTAATTGATTAAGACCGTAACCTTTGCAAAGACCTCTCACATTAGACTATCTTTTACGGCAGCTGGATTTGCCGGTCGGGTCCGGGCAGCCTTACGCCATAACCGAGTCTAACCTCGTGTCTTTACACTTGTCGCGTATTTAGTTTATGCCCGAGACCTCTCACATTGGGCCAATCATTTGTAGCCGCTGGATTTGCCGGTCGGTTCCGGGCAGTCTTATGCTACAAAAGGGTCCAACCTCGTGTCTTAGTCGATTAATTACACCTAATTAATCACCCCCATAATTTGTATTAATTATCCCTAATTAATTACAAATTTAACGATGTACATAATTGACTCAATTATGTCCATCCACTTTATGGTATGCATAATCATACCAACTTCACACCATTTCATTAACATGAATATTAACCCTATCGTTCCCCACGTAATACGTTGACATGACATACTTAAAACGGAAGATTCATCACAAACACAATGGGTTCAACTTGCATAACATTAGAATCAACATGGGTTTTAAAGGTGTCAACTTGCATATATGACCATGGCATCAAACCCAACTAGCAAAAATAATCAACCCAAACTTGCATGAATCGCATATGTCATAATGAGGGTAACTTGCATAAGTTACTTATGTCATACAAAGGGGTAAACTTGCATATATATATATATATATGTGTGTGTGTGTGTGTGACATATAAAGGGGTTAACTTGCATATGTATGCATCTCATACAAAGGTGTAAACTTGCACATGTTACTTGCATATAATCAAACACCAAACTTGCATAACATGTCATATATGAACTTGCATATAATCAAACACCAAACTTGCATAACATGGTGTCATAATGGATCAATGTTTATCATAGTGATTTGCATAACTAGCATCATGAGCACATAGCATAAAACTTGCATAACTAGCATCATGAACATATAGCATAAAACTTGCACAACTAGAATCATGAACTCATAGCATATGACTTGCATAACTTGCATAACATCATGAACACATAGCATATGACTTGCATAACTTGCATAACATCATGAACACATAGCATATGACTTGCATAACTTGCATAACTTGCATAACATCATGAACACATAGCATATGATAACATAACTTGCATTGATCCACATACATAACCATAACCTCATTATATCCTATCATAATTAGTTTAGCAATTGCTTGCTAAAAGCATAGAAACTCACAACTTGTTGATTAGCACTCCTATGAAGAAGATTAAGTTGCTAAGGTTGATTAGAAGTTGATTTGAGAAGCTATCTTCTTCTACAATTTGATGGAGGCTCCTTCAAGTTGCATTTTGACGGCATAACGACGTTGTTTCTATTTTTAGTATGAATTAGGGTAGTCTTAGGGTGTATTTATAGATTTAGGATGTAGTTTAGGCCCTTAGATTAACCCTAGATTAGGTTAGAGCCGTCAGATCTCGTCACAAGCCACCAAACACAGCCCAAACTCCTTCAGGCTGCACCCAGGCCAAACTGACCGACAGGGGGGTCGACCCCTGGGTAGACACATGGGTCGACCCCTGGGTCGACACATGGGTCGACCCCTTGGGGGGGGTCGACACCCATGTCGACCCTAGTGTCGACACCCTCTGTCTGGCGGGAATTTTCCCGCCTCTTCTGGAATTTTAAATTTGAATATTTTAAATCTGTTTTGAATTTTCTGAAACTTCGGATGGCCATAACTTCTTCATACGAAGTCCAAATCATGCAAACTCGGACTCTATCTCAACCAGAATTCCGAGACGAACACAATGGCGCAACCCGTTTCCCTTAATTCTCACGTCTGAGATTAATTATTCTTTAACTACCAAACATTAATATTAAGTGAAATTCGGGGTGTTACATTCTCCCCTACTTAAAGGATTTCGTCCCCGAAATCTCTATGTCTAGAAGAACGTATCCTACCAACCAAACAACCATCTACTAAACCATCAAACACTGGCATCCATTGTCCTTAAAGTTTCTAATGCTGTATGAACATATGCAAAAAGTGTGTGTATATGTTCCCTGTCTAATGCAAAATCAGGAGGTCTACTGATTCAGTTGACCTCCTTAATGTAAACCATGATAGTGCCATGCATCCAATATGTATGCGAAAGAACCCTATCGACACATACTATTTCTACATGTGTGCACAACCATACACCAAAATGCATCATCCATGTGATAACACAACCATTATACATCCATTAATATAGATACCTACACACAATTATATGCAATATGCAATATGAAGTGACTGAGCCGATCTAGTGTCTAAAGTGTGTGTATATGCATCCACGAGCAACCACTAGCAAACACTTGCATCCACACGCATCCATCAATCATAACATGTCTCAAACACATGTTTCAACCATAGGTTTACCCTATCTAAAGGTCAAAGGTACTAATGAGAGGACATACTAAAGATAAGATAAGTACTAGACAAACGATAAAGGAGAAGTTAAAAGACATACCCTCAAAAAGGAATGGGTATAGTGAACGCATCTTTGCTTCTGTCTCCCAAGTAGCATTGCTCTCATCCTCTCCCCATTGCACTTTGACTAGTCGAACCTCTCTGTTTCTCAACTTCCTAATCTCTGACCCAAGGATGCGGGTAGGAGCTCGTCGAATAGTCGCATCACGCTCTACCTCCACTTCTCTAAGCAAGCTCGGCTCTACCACCTCTGCGGTCTCATGTAGGCACTTCCTCAAATGTGACACATGGAATACGTCATGTACCCCACTAAGTCTCTCGGGTAAATCCACTCTATATGCCATCCGTCCAATCCTTTCCTTAATAGGAAACGGTCCTACAAATCTTGGTGCTGACTTCCCAACGGACCCAAAACGAACAACATTCCGTAATGGAGATACTTTGACAAAGACCATGTCCCCAACATCAAACTCCAGATCCGTCCTCCTCTTATCCGCATAAGATTTCTGCCTATCTTGCGCTGCTTTCATCCTTCTTCGAATCAAATCAATCTTTTCCGAAGTCTCTCTAACCATATCAGGTCCAAGCAAGATCTTATCCGTAGATTCCCACCAACATGTAGGTGATCGACAAGGCCTTCCATAAAGAGCTTCAAAAGGAGCCATACCAATACTAGACTGAAAGCGGCTATTATATGCGAACTCCACCAATGGAAGATACTCTTCCCATGTACCTCCAAAATCTAAGATACATAGCCTCAAAAGGTCTTCTAGAACGCGATTCACCCTCTCGGTCTGGCCGTCCGTCTGAGGATGATATGCGGTGCTCAAACACAACTGAGTCCCTACTGCCTCTTGCAAACTCTTCCAAAACTCGCTAGTGAAGATAGGATCTCGATCACTCACTATACTAGAAGGTACCCCATGCAATCGAACTATTTCTCGAAGGTAAACTGAAGCTAGCCATGGAGCAGTCCTCTTGCTCTTCACGGGTATGAAATGGGCACTCTTAGTAAGTCTGTCTACCACAACCCAAATTCCCGTATTACCCTTCCTCGACCTTGGTAACCCATCAATAAAATCCATCGAGACGCTATCCCACTTCCATTGCGGAACTTCCAATGGGTGAAGCAACCCACCAGGTTTCTTTTGCTCCGCTTTCACTTGTTGGCACACCAAGCATCTAGCGACATACTCGGCCACATCTTTCTTCATACCGGCCCAAAAGAAGATTCGCTTCATGTCTTGGTACATCTTGTCCCCACCGGGATGAATGGTCATCTTCGAACGATGCGCATCATCAAGTATAGCCTTCCTCAAACCCTCGTCTTGCGGTACACAAAGTCTACCGTCTCTACATAAGCACCCCCTATCGTCTAGGGTGTACCTACTCAAATGGCTGGACGACTCCCCCCTTATGAGCCTCTCAACCAACTCAACCAACTGTGGGTCGTCCCGCTGTGTCTCGTCAATCCGTCCCAAAAGAGTAGGTCTGACCTCTAAGGATGCTAGCAAACCGGGTACAAAGTCAACGGAAGGTCTGAAATCAAACATCGAGATAAATTCCAAGCTTCGTCGTTCCACGAACAATGGACTCAAGGACAACCTTTTTCTGCTCAAGGCGTCCGCCACCACGTTACCCTTGCCAGGGGTATACGCTATCTCGAAATCATAGGATGCTAAGAACTCCATCTACCTTTGCTGTCTCAAGTTCAAATCCTTTTGAGAAAACAAGTACTTCAATGATTTGTGATCAGTGAACAATTCGAACCTCTCTCCAAGAAGATAATGGCGCCAGGTCTTAAGCGCAAAAACAATAGCGGCCAACTCTAAATCATGGGTAGGGTAATTTTTCTCATGCGCTCTCAACTGCCTTCCACCGTAGGCTATTACCCTTCCCTCTTACATTAAGACTGCGCCCAGTCCTGTCCCACAAGCATCGGTATAAACAACAAATGGCTTACTCCCATCTGGCAACACTAAGACCGGAGCTGTGGTTAAAGCTCTCTTTAACCGTTGGAACGCGTCATCACAATCTACGTCCCATGCGAAGACTAGATTCTTCTTCGTCAAGCGAGTTAATGGGGCCGATATCTTTGCGAAGTCCTTGATAAACTTCCTATAGTAGCCAGCCAACCCCAAGAAACTCCTCACCTCGGTAGCATTCTTCGGAACCTTCCAATCTTGGATGGACACTACCTTCGCGGGATCCACAGCTATCCCTTCCTTAGAGACCACGTGCCCTAAGAACCGCACTTCCTTCCTCCAGAAGTGACATTTAGAGAATTTAGCCTTAAGGCTATGCGCTCGAAGAGTCTCTAACACTTCCCTAAGATGTAGGGCATGCTCTTCTTTACTCTTAGAAAAGACTAAGATGTCATCCACAAAGACCACCATGAACTTATTAAGGTACTCCCTGAACACCCTACTCATCAAATCAACAAAGTATGCAGGGGCGTTCGTCAATCCAAATGGCATCACAAGCCACTCATAGAAACCATCTGGAGTCCTAAAGGCAGTCTTCTCTATACTATCCTCAGCCACTCTCAACTGATGAAACCCCGTGGCCAAGTCCAACTGCGAAAACACTGAGGCGCCAACCAACTAATCAAAGAGATCATCGATCCTCGGCAATGGGTGTCTATTCTTCTTTGTGAGCTTGTTGAGTTCTCTATAGTCTACACAAAGTCTGAGGGACCCATCCGCCTTCGTGGCAAAAACTACTGGAGCACTCCACTCCGATATACTTCGTCTTATGAACCCCTTCTCCAGCAACTCCCCTACTTGCTTATGGAGTTCCCTCCTCTCACGAGGAGCCATGTGGCGCACTGGCAAAGATACTGGTTTAGCATTGTCTACCAGATATATTCGGAAGTCAATCTCCCGCTTCGGAGGTAAGCCCTTCACCTCCTCAAACACATCCGAGTATTCCCGGGCCACTCTAACAGATCGCAAACTCTCGACCGAAGCGTCAAGCGATTCAAGATAACTTAGCATAACAGAATCCATGGGATTACAAGAGATTTTGAGAGTGTTACCCAAGCGGGTCATGAGCCTAACAACTCTCCTTTCGCAATCAAGAACGGCACCATTGCTGGATAACCAGTCCATGCCCAAAATCAACCCGTAGCCCGTGAAGCCCAAAACAAAAGCATCACATCTAAACTCAACGCTAAGTATAGAAATCTTCAAACCCAAACATATCATGGACAAATAAGTGTAGCCCCCAATTGGGTTTGAAACAACCAAGGGATCATCTACTAGACTGGTGTCTAAGTGCAGTGACTCAACTAATGATGATGAGATAAACGAATGCGATGCGCCAGAGTCAAACAAAGTACGGACAGGATGATCAAACAGAAAAACCAGACTTTCAACGGAAATAGTTCTACCTCTTTCCTGAATCGGTGGAACCGCGAGAGCCTGAACTTGCCCCCTTGCCTGACCTGGTGCCATAAGAGCTTGCACCTGTCCTCCTGAGGTAGATCCCGTCCTTTGCCCCTTCTTAGGGCAATCCTTCACTAGATGCCCTGCTTCGCCACAGTGGAAGCATCCAGTCTTCTTCTTCTTCCGACAGTCTTTGCTTAGGTGGCCTGGTGTCCCACAATTGAAGCACTTCTTCTTTCCCTTGCCACCGTTGCCTTTCCCACCCTTGTTTTGCTGTTGCTGTTGAGGTCTCTTCTGATCTCTTTTCTTCTCAGGTGCCTTATTAGCATTGGGACCCTTCTCTTCCTCATGCATGAGTGCCATGTCTACTAGCTTCTCAAAGGTGGCCCCCATAGGGATGTGAGTCATAGCCAATCTATGCATTGGTTCATTCAAGCCCTTAACGAACCTCAAAGCCTTCTTTTCCGGTGTATTCACCATGTCTATGCCAAACCTTGCTAACTGATTAAACTTGTTGACATATTCCTTCACTGATAGGTTTCCTTGCTTTAGAGTTAAGAACCTTTCCATATACAGATTCTCTTCCGCCCTTGAGAGAAACTTTGCCACAAACCTTTGTCTGAAATCCGCCCAAGAGTCCACTAGGCGTTCTCCATTAGTGACCTCCCACCAGAACGAGGCCTCTCCCTTCATTAACCAAGCAGCTAACTTGACTTTCTTTCCTTCTTCCATCTCAAAGATGTCTATCAACTCTTCCACCTCCTTAAGGCAATCCCTAGCTTCCACAAAAGTTTCTGATCCTTGAAAAGGTTTCCCTCCCATAGCCTTAAATTCCTTGCAAGTCTTAGCAAAAGTATCTTTGCGAGGAGGAGGAGGAGGAGGAAGATCGGGTGCTACTGTTGGTGGAGGAACATTTGCTGAACCCGCAGTGGCGGCCCTAGCCTCCATCAACCTCCTGTACCATACTGGTATCGCTACACCCTCCGGAAAGTTAAGATCTTCAGCCATGCTGAAACGAAAGAGGAAAGATTCAAAACGGAGAATTCGAAAGATAAAGATATGGCTATTGGGGATTATGCTTTTCTTTCAAAAACTTTTCTCTTAAAAGACATGTTTTTGAAAATACTCCTTCAAAAATATTCTTAGAAAAATAGTTTTTCTAAAAGTTTTATCTATTCTGGTAACCTTCAGCTCTGATACCACGTGTAACACCCCACACCCGCTAAGGTCACTCACTAAGGGAATGCCTTAACTTCGGTGGAGTATTTTAAGTGAATATAGAACAGAAAAATTACAACAAGACAGATATAAGTAATACTTGAAATTTAAAACATCATTTCATTGCAGCAGAAGGTAAACATGTTTGGTTACATATCAAAAACCAACAAGAGTCAAGTACAAAATATCCATCTCGTTAAAACATAAGTACATAATCCCACTACATAACTAATAGCCATAATAGAAAAGAAAACCGAGCTTTACTTCAAGAGTCCAAGCTCCAAAAGATAGATAAAGCAATCTGATCAAAGCCCACTAGTGCTAGGCCCACTCTGATAACCTGAGGGTTGGGAAAAAGATAAAAACAACGGGGTCAGACATAAGTCTGAGTGAGCCCTATAACTTTAACAATACAATCATTAAAGTAATTAGGGTATGATATAAACTTGGTACGGTAACGACTGGGGATAAATGACTACACTAAGCAGCCAACTAGACATAGGAAGAACTAAGATATCGGTAAAGACGCATCTACCCACCCAAGGGTAATTACTACACTGCACCACACCAGTCATTCCTACTTAAAGGTTGATCCCACCCAAGGACTTAGAAAATTTAACTAGTAGTTTCGTGTACCCCTAGCTGACTACATAGGTGCCGTCTGCCCCTATCTCCACTAGGTGTACCCACTACTCCCCAAGCGATCGGCTCCCTACCGTAGATACCCGTGCTGGCCCCACAGTGGGGTGTATCACTCCCCAAAGTGGCAACCCGATACAATCAACGGTGCACGGCTTATACCTACACGATGCAACAACGTCTTACCTACCAGCCCGGGTCCACACACGCATATGAAACCCGTTGGATTGCGTTGCCACCGCTAACCCGTTTTGGCCTCTTATAGTCAAGCCCAGTACGCGTGTCCCGTCCTCGACATGGGTCGAGCCCAATAAGATACATATGGGTTATTGGTTGAAATGGGCCCCCACAAGCTACCCACCTAAGCTTGTCCCTTTTTCTAGTGCATCCCACTTAACCCTTTAATCATGTTTAATTACATGTTTCCACTTGGTTAAGTATTCTAATCGTATTTTCTATTGCCACCCAAGGCAACCCACTAGATTTCCACATGCCACCCAAGGCACTTACTTGATTTCCACATGCCACCCAAGGCACCCACTTAACCCCTCATGCCCCACTACATGCTTATCTAGTTAAGTGTTTCTTAATTGATTAAGACCGTAACCTTTGCAAAGACCTCTCACATTAGACTATCTTTTACGGCAGCTGGATTTGCCGGTCGGGTCCGGGCAGCCTTACGCCATAACCGAGTCTAACCTCGTGTCTTTACACTTGTCACATATTTATTTTATGCCTAAGACCTCTCACATTGGGCCAATCATTTGTAGCCGCTGGATTTGCCGGTCGGTTCCGGGCAGTCTTATGCTACAAAAGGGTCCAACCTCGTGTCTTAGTCGATTAATTACACCTAATTAATCACCCCCATAATTTGTATTAATTATCCCTAATTAATTACAAATTTAACGATGTACATAATTGACTCAATTATGTCCATCCACTTTATGGTATGCATAATCATACCAACTTCACACCATTTCATTAACATGAATATTAACCCAATCGTTCCCCACGTAATACGTTGACATGACATACTTAAAAGGGAAGATTCATCACAAACACAATGGGTTCAACTTGCATAACATTAGCATCAACATGGGTTTTAAAGGTGTCAACTTGCATATATGACCATGGCATCAAACCCAACTAGCATAAATAATCAACCCAAACTTGCATGAATCACATATGTCATAAAGAGGGTAACTTGCATAAGTTACTTATGTCATACAAAGGGGTAAACTTGCACTTATATGTGTGACATATAAAGGGGTTAACTTGCATATGTATGCATCTCATACAAAGGTGTAAACTTGCACATGTTACTTGCATATAATCAAACACCAAACTTGCATAACATGTCATATATGAACTAGCATATAATCAAACACCAAACTTGCATAACATGGTGTCATAATGGATCAATGTTTATCATAGTGATTTGCATAACTAGCATCATGAGCACATAGCATAAAACTTGCATAACTAGCATCATGAACATATAGCATAAAACTTGCACAACTAGCATCATGAACTCATAGCATATGACTTGCATAACTTGCATATCATCATGAACACATAGCATATGACTTGCATAACTTGCATAACATCATGAACACATAGCATATGACTTGCATAACTTGCATAACATCATGAACACATAGCATATGATAACATAACTTGCATTGATCCACATACATAACCATAACCTCATTATATCCTATCATAATTAGTTTAGCAATTGCTTGCTAAAGGCATAGAAACTCACAACTTGTTGATTAGCACTCCTATGAAGAAGATTAAGTTGCTAAAGTTGATTAGAAGTTGATTTGAGAAGCTATCTTCTTCTACAATTTGATGGAGGCTCCTTCAAGTTGCATTTTGACGGCATAACGACGTTGTTTCTATTTTTAGTATGAATTAGGGTAGTCTTAGGGTGTATTTATAGATTTAGGATGTAGTTTAGGCCCTTAGATTTACCCTAGATTAGGTTAGAGCCGTCAGATCTCGTCACAAGCCACCAAACACAGCCCAAACTCCTTCAGGCTGCACCCAGGCCAAACTGACCGACAGGGGGGGTCGACCCCTGGGTCGACACATGGGTCGACCCCTGGGTCGACACATGGGTCGACCCCTTGGGGGGGTGGACACCCATGTTGACCCTAGTGTCGACACCCTCTGTCTGGCGGGAATTTGCCCGCCTCTTCTGGAATTTGAAATTTGAATATTTTAAATCTGTTTTGAATTTTCTGAAACTTCGGATGGCCATAACTTCTTCATACGAAGTCCAAATCACGCAAACTCGGACTCTATCTCAACCAGAATTCCGAGACAAACACAATGGCGCAACCCGTTTCCCTTAATTCTCACGTCTGAGATTAATTATTCTTTAACTACCAAATATTAATATTAATTGAAATTCGGGGTGTTACACAGACTATAGAATTAAAAAGTGCACACCCATGGAAAGAAAATAACAACAGAGTAGAGAATTAAATGGTAATGCAAAGTAGGGTAAATGTACCTTGCACCAGAGTCAATCAGAGATATCTACTCGGCATCTGGGATAGGCTTTCTGAATGCTCTCCTCAGTTTCCCAAGTACAATCTCGCGGATCTCCACTCCATTGCACTTTGACTAAGTGAACCTTCTTGTTCCTCAGCTCTTTGGTTTCTTTGCCGATGATCTTTAGCGGCTCTCGTCTCACAACTAATTCTGGAGTAATTTCAATATCCTGTTGAGCTGCTTCTTCGACGATCAAGTCTGGATCATGAACGTGCTTTCGAAGTTGAGATATGTGAAATACATCATGAAGTCCAGGCAACCAGTCAGGCAATTTAACCCTATAAGCGAGAGTTCCGATCCGTTCCAGAATAGGAAACGGACCTATGAATTTGGGCGCCAACTTTCCAGTTTTACCGAACCGGATAACTCCTCTCATCGGCGATACTTTCAAATACACGTAGTCGCCAACAGCAAAGGATATATCTCTTCTTCTTCTATCGGCATAGCTCTTTTTTCGGCTTTGAGCGGCGAGTAATCGCTTCTTAATAAAATCGACTTTGTCGGCAGCTTCTCGAATCATGTCTGGCCCTAACACAAGTCTATTACCGGGTTCGACCCAACAAGCAGGAGATCGGCACGGTCTACCATACAATGCTTCGAATGGAGACATTGTCAGACTCGCCTGGTAGCTGTTGTTATATGAGAATTCAGCCAAATGTAGATGGTCTTCCCATAATCCACCGAAATCTATAACACAAGCCCGCAATAGATCTTCTAAAATACGATTCACCCTTTCAGTCTGACCGTCTGTCTGAGGATGATAAGCGGTGCTCAAGTTCAACTTCGTTCCCATCTCGACTTGAAACGCTTCCCAGAATTTGCTAGTGAATATTGTTTCTCTATCACTGACTATACTGAGCAGCACTCCATGCAGTCTAACTATTTCCTTGAAGTATATCTGCGCCAGACTCTGAGCAGTTCTGTTTGATCTGACAGGTATGAAATGGGCGGTCTTCGTGAAGCGATCTACGATCACCCAAATACTGTCATTCCCTTTTCAGGTTCTGGGCAGACCATCAATGAAATCCATAGAAATATGTTCCCACTTCCAACCAGGAACTTCTAGCGGTTGTAATAATCCAGCTAGTTTCTGTTGGTCGCTTTTGACTAGCTGGCAAGTAGGGCATCGGCTAACATATAGAGAAATGTCCCTCTTCATCGACTTCCACCAGAAACTGCGTTTAATGTCATTGTACATTTTGCTTACTCCCGGATGGATACTAAGTTTTGACTTATGGCATTCATCCAGTACTTCCTTTCGAAGCTCAGGAATGTTAGGGACACGGATTCGACCTTTGAGCCTTAGAATTCCATCATTATCAACTTGAAAACTCGAGGGCTCGCCTTTCTGAATTATCTCTCTGATCTTCTGAATGAATTGATCATCCTTTTGAAGAGCAGATATTTTATCTAGCAATGAAGTCGTGATAATAAAACTGGCGATCATTTCATTATTTTTGCTTAACGCATCGGCCACGACATTGGCTTTCCCTGGAGTGTATATAATTTCAAAGTCATATGCTGCAAGAAACTCCAGCCAACGCTGCTGCCTCAGATTCAAGTCCTTCTGGGTGAACAAATACTTCAGTGACTGATGATCTGTAAACAGTTCAAATCTCTCACCCAGAAGATAGTGTCTCCAGATTTTCAAGGCGAATACTATAGCCAATAACTCAAGATCATGAGTTACGTAGTTCTTCTCGTGAGGCTTCAGCTGACGGCTAGTATAAGCAATCACTTGACCCCTTTGCATTAACACTGCGCCAAGGCCTTCTCCAGAAGCATCAGTCCAGACTTTCAAATCCTGATTGCCATCGATGATGGTTAACACTGGAGCAGTCGTTAGTCTTAACTTTAGCTCTTCGAAAGCCTCCTCACTTTCTGGAGTCCATTTGAATTTAGAGTGCTTCTTCGTAAGCTTCGTTAAATGACCCGATATCTTCGAAAAGTTTTTAACGAACTTCCGGTAGTAGCTAGCCAATCCGAGAAAACTACGAACTTCAGTGGGGGTACTGGGCTGTTTCCAATTCTGAATAGCTGTGATTTTGCTTGGATCCACAGCGATTCCTTCTTTCGATACGACATGGCCTAGAAATTTTACTTCATCTTGCCAGAAGATACATTTGGAAAATTTGGCTTTTAATACATTCCGTCTGAGGATTTCTAACACTTGTTCCAAATGTTTTTCATGTTCGGCCTTTGATTTAGAGAAGATTAGAATATCGTCAATGAAAACCAGAACAAATTTATTCAAAACTCCTCTGAACACTCTATTCATCAGATCGACGAAGTACGCTGGAGCGTTACATAAGCCGAACGGCATTACTAACCACTCGTAGAATAGGTCGGGACCTCTGAATGTTGTCATTGGAACACACTCTTCGGCAATTCGAAGTTGATGGAAGCCTGTAGCTAGGTCCATCCTTGAAAATACTTGTGCTCCATTTAATCGATCCAACAAATCATCAATCCGCGACAATGGATACTTGTTCTTTATTGTCTGTTTGTTCAGATCTCGATAATCCACACATAGACGTAGAGTACCGTCAGATTTCGGGACAAACACCACTGCTGCACCCCAATCAGAGAAACTAGGCCTGATCAGACCCTTCCATACGAGTTGTCGTGTTTGATTGTCTAATTCCTCCTTCTCTTTCAAGGACATTCTTCGAATAGCGTGAACTACCGGCCTTGCATTCGGAATTAAAGCAATTTTGAAATCTATTTCTCTGCGGAGGTAAGCGAACAACTTCTTCGAACACATCCGCATAGTTCTTGACGACAGGAATATCTTTCACTAGGTCGGGAATATTCTCTGTGATTTCAGGGACATTTTCCATTTGGGCTGGAGAAACATTCAAAGCTGCCCAGAAGACTTTTCTATTAGCATTCTGACCTTCACAGGGAATGGTTATATAATCATCTGATTTAATCTTCGCCTTTACAACTCTGTCGGCGCATTTAACTTCAGCTTCATATTTGGTCAACCAGTCTAACCCCAAGATAAGATCAAACTCTTTAAAATTCATGACGACCGCGATGGTGGGAAACCGATAACGAGAGAAAGAAACCGGCACTCCACAAACCCAACTGAGATCAATGGAACCCCCAACCGGATTCTGGACAGTCATTGGTTCCTTGAGCTTTTTCAAATTCAAATCCAGTTTCTTAACTGCATCTGTGGAAATGAAGCTTCGTGACGCGCCTGTATCAAACAGTACTTTGACTGGAATGTTTTTGACAGTTAGCGTGCCTTCTAAAACATCAGCTCTTTCTGGACTAGGTGGGGGCTCGGAAGTCTCTGCCAATTCATTTATATGTACTGCTTCAGATTTCTTTGAGAGTTGGCACTCCCGTGCAATATGACCTGCTTGGCGGCACTTATGGCATCTCCTTTCCCCATGTGGGTTCTTTTGTTTCTTAGTGGGCTTAGATCCACTTTTTCTTCGTTTGTTCCAAGATTTGCAACTTATCGCCAAATGCCCTTTTCTATTGCAGCTTGAGCACGTGGCGGTCGTTATTCGTTCGTTCCCAGATTCGGCCCTTTTTCTTTTGGCACTGGGCTTCTTATTGACCTCAGATCTCGAACTGGCTTCAGGAATATCAGTTTTCGACTCTGCTTTGTCACTACAACAGACTTCTTCTTCGTCGCGTAACATTCCTTTCTTATGGAGATCTTCATACTGATAAGCCATGTATATCATTTCAGAAAAAGGAAGCTTCACATTCCTCAGCACACTATTCTAATATCTCCTTTGCAGGCCATGAATAAATCTCAGATTTTTCCTCTTTGGATCTTGAATCAGATGAGGAGCAAAGTGAGCAAGTTCGTTGAATTTCTTATGATATTCTGGGATGGTCATATCCCCTTGTATTAGATAAGAAAATTCATCACATAATCGCTCCGTTGCTTCAGGAGGAGTAAATCTTTCTAGGAAAATCACTTTGAATCTGTCCCAGGTGATATCAGCTTCTGGATTATCTTTGATGATTGTTTCCCACCAGATTAAAGCTTCTTCTTTGAGCGCCCAAGATGCTACTAACCTTTTCTGGTCATCCCTCAGCTGGATACGCTAAAAAATTCTTTCTACAGAACTCATCCAAGCTTGATTCTGAATTATAGATTCATTGCCCGAGAACTATGCTCCGTTCAGATTTCGATATCTCTTTAATAGAGCCTCTAGATCGGGTTCTGTATTCCTTCTGTTTCTGGCACTCATTTTCCTAGTACTTCTGCAAATGGCAGATCAAGTGTCAGGTCACAGAAAAGATAATTTTAAAACATAGAAACATATACTTCAAATGTAAATGTGTCTATCGAGGTGTAATTTCATTCTGCTTTACTCATACAAGGATATTGCTGATCCTATCTGTATAGAGTTACCCGTCCTAGAACACTACTCGTTCTATTTCTGACGAGTTCGTTCAAATGTAATATTGCAGCACTAAGCTTAACCAAAGCTCTGATACCACGTTGTGACCCCCTCATTTCCCGTACAGACGGAGACAAGGGTTATCTTTGGAATATACCACAGAAACAGATAATAGCAGAACAGAATTAAATAAATACACCAGATAATGAACAATAGAATATACTGGATAAAGGTAATCATCAGAGTTACACAGTATACAGGATCTTACTTAGTACAAATACAGTTCAGCTATACATAAATGTCTACAGCGGAAAACAAACAAAATATGTACAATAGGAGCTGAACAGCATAAAAAGAGGTAAATGATAGAATCCATCTTCAGCTCCAGCTATCCAGAAATAACCAGCTAAACCTGAATACAAGGCTGCCCGTGTAGAAAAAGGGGCACCCGAGTTTGAAAGTGAAACAAACTACGAGTCAGTCATGGGACTGGTATGAGAAATCCACTCCACACATTTAATATAGGGCAAATCACAGGACCACGCCACTTTCGTGGAACGGGTTTACTCCATTGGATTGCCAGTGCTTTAAAATAAATCATTCTTTTAAACATCGCTATGCTTTTTATAAAAATGAAGCCATTATAAGACTCAGTTCCCATCACACAATGCAACGCAAACCGGAGGATAGAGTTTTTACCTTATAACGGCCAAAATATGCTTGATACGAATAAAACAAAGGCATTTGATATTATTGCTAGTGTTTATATTTTTTGAAAACAATTTCAAATCATAACTATCAATCATAGATGACATGGGTACCATATATCATGTCGCCATATATATATACAATCAAAACCGCACAGTCACGTATTTGGAAATTGGATTTCCTTCATGAACCAAGGCAAAAGATAGTCCTTACCGATTTCGAGACGCTCTAGCCCGCCCTCAGGCAAGTACTCAGTCAAGCCTTTGGATCGTCAGGGCCGGTCCACCGATGTGGATTAAAATTCCTGAACACTGAGTTTCCCCACCCTTTGGGGTGTAAATGAGCCAACAAATGGCTCCATCGGACCCGGATCGTCCGATCTAACCGAGGCGCCTCGCAACAGCAACAACCACATAGGTGAAAAGTATATAAATGTCAGGGCTGGTAGGTCACTGACACCACCCTAGCTAGAAAGAAACGCATGCCCTCCTTGAGGTCCTTCTCCCGTTTCTGGCTCATACCGGGGTGTGAGGCTCGTGAATTCACATTATACACAAAGCCACGCCACACAGGCGGTGCTTTGATCATCACCACAAGACTTTGCTTTTCAACAGAAGCCCTGATCATTTGCCACTTAGGCATGTCACACTAGCAATTCATGCCATGCGACTGATGTCCATCGATATACAACCTCTGAGCTCGTACGTTTCAGAGAAGGGCGTTAAGCAAAAGAATAAATTCTCCGCCGCCAAACAGATGTATATTTAATAGAGATCAATCAACACATAATAAAATCCAATGTCAGACACACAGTCCATTTACAAGTCCGTTCTGGGTCTGAACGAAACCGGAGGCACTAAATACCTCGCAAACCCATCGATCAACACGTACGTCTGGACGATCACCACTCATTATCCATATTTCGGGATGCCTCCCAATCAGGAACTCGGTTATCATCCAAACGAGGTGAAGATCTCCGGTCTTCGACCACCGTCTTAATCTTCGACTTTCAATCGTCGGTCAATTATTTGAAATGAGAATTAACTCGGCCTTTTCAAATAATTCACGTATATTTAGAATTTCAAATCAATTTATATCAATGGTTAAAATATTCGACAACACTAATTTTGTTCTTTAATGTAACTTTCACACCAAACACATTCAACCATCAAATACCACATAAATCAAGCAAATTCAGTTTATTTCCATTCTATATCGTTTATGATATTTTATAACGATTTATCGCTATTTTTATTTATTTTAAAATAGCCAATTTATTCAAAACGACGCTTCGAGCCATAACGCGGTCGTGGCGCTGTTTTTCTTCAGATTTGATTTACACATATCTGAAAATCTAACCGTTGGATCTTCACAAAATTTACATCATTAGAAAGGTCTTTTCAAAACGAATCCAACGGTTCCAGTTTCGGGAAAATCAGACGGTCAGATCTCCCGGTACAATCGTTTGAAGTTTCGATTTCAAAATACGAACTGCAGCGTCGTTATTCGATTAAATATAATTATATTTATATATATATATAAATATAGTCGTTTCTGGCGCTGTTTTTCTTCAGATTTGAATTAAACATTCCAGACAATCTAACCGTTGGATTTTTACAAAGTTGGTGCCGTTGGAAAGATTTTTCCAAAGCGAACCCAACGGTTGCGGTTTCGGGAAAATCCAATGGTCGGATTTCCCGCACTAGTTGTTTGAAATCACGATTTCAAAACACGAACTGCACGGCCATGTTTCGTTTTAATTTTATTTATATTTATATAAATATAGTTCATTCAAAAATTCCTATATTGATTCCACTTCAAATATTTCACTAACGCCTTTAAATTTTGGAAAATTTCGCCATAACCTCCTTTGTACGGGAGGGGCTGGGAATCCCAAATAGCCACACGGGCGTCTCATGTCAAAAAGAAAAAGAGAAAGCCAAGCGGCTAGCCAACAGGCTCATAAAATCATCACCCAAACAAAACAGTAAATGTGTACCTATTTGTCGGGCACAAAATTTTATTCCTCTTCTCTAGCCCCTTTGCTATAACCTATTCAATAAATATGCATGTACATATATATAGTTCTTATCACTTATCATTTTCCATTCAACTTCATATTTGATTCCATTTGGTTTAAAAACACCATTCATTCTAATGTTGCATGCATAGGCAAAAATCATATCATTAGCTAATTAATGAATATTTCAACTCATGCATGTTTATTTGAACGAGTTGCTATTTTTAACACTTCACATTTCAACAATTCATGTATATAATAAAAATGTGATTTTTATTGTAAAACAATTCATTTCAAAACGCTATTATTTTATATAGTTTATATAGGTGATAAAAAGGTGATTTTTATTATAAAACAATTTATTTCAAAACGCTATCATTTTATATAGTTTATATAGGTGATAAAAAGGTGGTTTTTATTATAAAACAATTTATTTCAAAACAGGATTATTTTATATAGTTTATATAGGTGATAAAAAGGTGATTTTTATTATAAAACAATTTATTTCAAAATATGAATACCATTCAACACATGAATTTCTATTCAACGAATGAATATCGATTCAACACATGAAGGTTTTCTATAGTTTATATACATAGATAAAAATGTGATTTTTATATTTAAAACACGAAGACCATTCAACACATGAATTTCTAATCAACGAATGAATATCAATTCAACACATGAAGATTTTCTATTCAACGAATAAATATAGTTTCAGCAAATGAAAATAATTCAAACGCATGAATATTATTCAAAATTTCGGCAGCATAACGGCTGGGTAGTTAAAACCGGGACCGTCCCTAGTACGACTCCTCGCTCTACCTTAAAACCTCGCGGTTTTTGACAATGGGGATCATGCATCTAGTTCGCACGCAGGCGGCATGTATATATTTATTTCATTTCCACAAACTAATCCTATGTGGTTTCAACCAAATATTTCTCAACCACAAATGGGTATTTTTCAACCACAATCAATCAATATCAACCACAAACAATCCCAAACAACCATTCGCTATCAAACAATTTTCACACCAATCACAATCAATAAATATCGTCCATGGTTTGTGGACGAGGGGCGTATATACATATATATATATATTTATATATAGCAATCCACTTCTATTTCAACACATATATAATTTTTACAACGCATATATAACTTATACATCGAACATACAACTTATACAACGCTTATACAAGAGGTGTACAACGCTTATATAACTCATACATCGACTATATAATTTATACATCGTCGTTTTCCATATTGTTTATAAATTAGAAATCTCACATTGGGTTCCACTCCATCAAAAATAGCAGAAGACTCAGAAAAATATGCGGTCTCTTCTAAAATGTAGAAGACGTCCACATGGTCACGATGTTTCCTGTTTCATCGAATTTCGTTAACGAATGAAAAAGATATGAATTTTCGAAGTTTGCAACGGTTTTAAACTGTTAAAATCAGTTCAGAAAATAAAAACTGCACCTTTCTTGGTTTGTTCGAAACTAGGTCACCAGATTTCGCGCGAATCGATGCGCGATATGACGATCGGCCTTCGCAGCGGCGAAGAGCTTGGAGATGCGCTCAGAACGAGGGTGGTGGCGCTCAACTCGGCGCGGCGGTGGAGGCGTGATCTGGCTCGAAACGGCGGATCTTCCCAGCGTCGAAACTCTCCAAATGCTGAACGAAAAAATCCAAACTATATATGGATTTGAAGATCTCTCCGAGCTCTACAAAATCTTCAACTGGAGGAGGGGATAATTTTGCGTGGATTGATCGGAATCGAGGAGGGAAGATTCGAACGCGTTTCCGTCGTTCGTCGGGGAGAGAGAAACGAGGGGTTTTCTTTTCTTTTTAAAAAAAAAAATTCTGATTGGCCGGTGGATTTTTAAAGGGGTTTTCTGACACGACCACCAATCTAAACCCAACGACTGTCGTCCCTAGCGTTTTACCCCCATTCCGAACATAATGGAATATGTTTCGTAGGCCCATTCGACTGTTTCAGTCATTTTTCCTTCAAATTAAAATATATTTCATTCAATATTCAATTTGAACGTACATTTCAATTTGCCAGGGCCACAAACTGATTCGAAAAATTCCAGAAAAATAAATCTAGCTATGTTTTGACGATACGGTCCCAACAAAACTAGTTTCGTCGAATTATGAGACCGTTTGCAAAAAGGCCCATTTCTGGTCGATCCAATTTAACTATAATTGACCAAAACACATTTTCCTTCTCCACGCTCACATACTAGCTTCAAAAATTATGAAATTTGAAACCTAGCAATAACTTCACATCCCGGATCCAACAAAAGTGGTTTCGTCGAATTCCGAGGTCGCATGCAAAATGGACAATTTCACGGGCTATATAAATTCCATAGCGACCTTTCTGAAAATTCATTCGGCCATAACTTTTTCTTTCCGCTATGGAAATTCGATTTTTCAGATTCGTTAGAAAGGTATTCACTAACAGATTTAAATATTTTTGGTTTCACCAAAATCCGTTTTGTTTTGCACCCGGTACAGTCCGACACAGTTTGAAGAAACTGCAGCGCCATTTCAGGCCTTGTTTATAATTATAATTAATTATATTCGTTTTCAATTGTCGATTCAACTCACTTTTCATCTCTATTATTTAAAATATTTATTTTGAATATTTAAAATCCATTATTTTAGCCAATTTAAAATTTTTAAATTGGTTCAGATTTTCTGGGTCGTTACACCGCAGCAACACAGGGAGAATATCTATATATATGTATCATACGTGGAAGCCTCATGTTCGTCTCTGGATCAGCTACTCGTGCATACCCAGCTAACCTGTCTCTAGTCTGCTCGTGAGATCACCCAGAGTAATAAGAAGAGACATAAAACTCTGGGTCAGACAAAAAGTCTGGTATGAGCGATAAGCAGCTAAACGGAACAATAACAGGTATACAAAACCATACTTGAACTTGGACCTGCAGCCAAAGAGTTAGCACTACATACTGTACAACACTCTAAGGCGCCACTAACATATGGTCTAATGAATACGGGGGTGGGGGGTGTGCATGTCATAATGATGGCAAACAATCAAGCATAGCAACCATCCTCACATCTCTCACTCAGTGCGTAAAGCATACGATGTCCACCACTGTCAATCACTAGACCCATCGAAGTAGTGACGGAGTTCGACTTGTACAACTACTGCTACTACCAAGCTTACTACACGGAGTCATGACCATATCTTTATAAATGACCCCACTTCATTGGTCCATAGCTCTTTAGTCATACCTAGGCCACTGTGACCCTGAATCCGTTCACGTACTCCCTACACATAGTGATTCAAAGTTACAGACATCGACAACCTCTTAGCACACGTCCCGCAGCAAAGCCCAATCATGAAGCTCACTCATTTGTTCCCATCTGGATCCTGAGTCAAAGCTCTTCATTTGGACCTCCTTTGCATCTCGGGTTTTGGTCGAATTGGAGTTGGTCTTAAAAAGATTCGTCGCGTAGTAGTAATAACACACGTACGGTTCGGTTCGGATATGCATAGTGCTCCAGTCCTCATCGGTTCGGTTTGGTCCAATGCTTCCTAGTATGCTCCTGGGTGCAGTTCGGTTCGGTGTTCCCCTTCTAGCTCGGTTCGGTTCGGATGCCCTGAAGTGGTTCGGTTCGGGTGTGCCTCCTCACGTCTCCAGATACGTTCTCCTTTGGTTTCTTCGACCCGATCCTCTTTGGTCTTTCCGACCCGATCCCCTTTTGCCTCTCCGATCCGATCCCCTTTGGTCTCTCCGATCCGATCCCCTGCCCAACTCCAACTCTAAGCAAATGGCCTTCCTTCTCGCCAAGCCCCTTATGCTAAGTTCCAATCCGAATCAGGTCCCCTTGCCCAGTTCTCCTATCCAATCCGAGCCCAATGATTCGATTCGATCCGGTTTGAAACCCTGCATATTTCCTGCAACTTTCCAGCGACTGTTTTGTGCCATTCGACGGCGTTTTCGACCAATCTATCACTTCTAGACAATCATAAAACATACCATACAATCATAGCAACATGTACAATCAATCATAAACACCAAAACAGCAACCATAGCATGTAAAATGGATCAAACATAGCCAAAAACCCATATTTTCCCTTAAGCATGTTTAGGCATAATTAGTCATAGGATTAACAAAACTTAACCAAATTTTCTAACAGAGGCCTAAAACATTATTTCGAATTTTGTAAATATTTTTCCAAAATTTTATCATGTTTAAATTCGCTAATCTTCACTGATTACCCTTAATTAACCGTAATTAGTGAGGAACTATGCAAATCACTCACCTTTGCCATAATTTAATTCTCAAATCTGAAACTTCTCTAATTTGGATCCAATCTCTATATATTCCAGCAGCTCTATCCCAATTCTTATGCTAATCCGCCTTAATTTGATGTAGTTTAAGCCAAAACTCGATTAAGAAGTGATTAGAGGTGTATTTAGATGTTGGAGGCCATTGTTAGGTTGAAGAGAGGGTTTGTGGCGGCTGGGAAATGAGTGAAAAACCGAAATCCTAACCCTAGCAGCCCTCAAATACCTTTAATCCTGAAATCCCTCATTGGGCCTAGCTGTTAATCACCCGGTTAAGCCCAATTAAGCTGTTTTCACTATCTGAAACTTGTTTCAGCCATATCTCCCAAACGGTGAGTACGTTTGGCTAATGTGACCACTCTACGGAATTGTAAACCATCAAACGAATCTAATGGAAGTGGTTTCAAGTCAAAATTCCTTTCCAGTCAAAAGTTATGGCCAAAACAGTATCAGCTAGGGGCAAAACGGTCATTTAAAAATCGGGAAAAATCATGAACATGGGAAATGACCCCAATAGTCGTCTCCCAAAGTTACATGACCATACAACTTCGTAAGTGAGAGAAATAAATATTCCACGATCCTTCGATGCATAGAATGCGGGTCGTTACAACATGCATGCCTCAGTTGCTTTTCAGCACAAACTATGGCCATAGTATAACTGACTTGCACTTCAGCACAAAGGCATTTCAGCACAAACTATGGCCAGAGTTGCTTTTTAGCATAGAGTTGCATTTCCCAACCTATGGTTGAGTTGCAAATTGATGCAATGACTCAGTTTGTTCAAAGCACGAACGACATCAAGGAATGCAATAGTATGCCTAAGGCACTGCTTTAGTGTGATACAATTTGAAGAAATGCCTCTTTTTGCATCAACAAAAATTTAGACATGCCACGACTCGTTCAAGTACAAACTCAACCATTGCATCAATTACGAACTATCACGATCATTACTGATTGAAGAGAAAATAAAATTCTTAAAATTCTGCAGTTCACTACTAAAGCATCAGTCTTGTACATGATCAGTTACATACCAGCATTGAACTACAGAATTGTAAGAATTAGACTAATGCTTCAGCAAGCGGAAATTGTAAGAGTTCTAAAGCATACCTCCAACTAACCACAAAAATAAGCAAAAATACATACCAGCAGTCTATGTCTGTATATGATCTCTGATTTGCACAATTTGTAAGGGCTTTAGACCACAAAAACATGAAATTAAGAAGCGTTGTTTTTCACTTTGTTAGGTGGAAGGCGGATTCGTCTTATTGGGACATTATCTCTGCACCAACTAACATCAAAATCTTGATTTCCCATTCCGTAAGCAGACTGTATATCACTCAAATCTTCATTTTCATATTCTCTTTCAAGTTCACACTGGTCTTTTGGCAATTTCTTGATAACATTGTGGCACATCTTATCAATTGGTTCTTCTATATAAAACACCTGTTTTACTTGTGAAGCCATAACATGAGGATCCGATTTTTGTCACAATCGATTAAAACTGACACAAGTCGGCCCATATAAATCTTTCTCTTCTTGGTACCAACAACACTTAAATAAAACCACACTAAATTCTCCCCAATGATCTAGTTCTAATATTTCTTCAATTGATCCATAGTAATTAACTTCACCAACCAATGGATTTTGATCATTCGAACTTGCAAAACTAGTAGTCAAGGCTGTCAAAAATACACCACTGTTTTGTGTTGTTGGCATCTCTGAACCTTGTATAAAATCTGTATCCATTGATAACATATCCAGTGAACCGCTTAGTCATTGGAAAAGGCCCCATTGCAAGCAGTTGTACTTCTTTTGAAATGTCCTCCTTTTTCCTAACCTCTTCCTTTAACCACTTCCAAAATTCTTCACTGTGTTCTCTCTCTCTCTTATATTTTTTTGATTATGCATGACCATCAATTAAAGCTCGATGTTCCCTAGAATAAAGACCAGATTAATAAAAGATAGAAACAAATTTGGCTGATTCTATTACTAAAGTTGAAACTGACTATATGAAAATCAATTCTGTATGAATGAGAACATAACTTAAGTACAAACATGCCTGAAATCCCTGAAAGTGCTGAAACTTGGAATTTACAACTATCACTACATGAGGCTGGAATCAATAACATATTTGTAGATTGTTTAAAAGAACTGATTTTGCTGACAAAAGGATGACATCAATTTTTTTTTTGTAATCTAGCTGACATCATTTCAAAAGCTACGCAAAGAATATTATTATTGATGTTAACTGAACTTATCCACTTTTCTAATTAAATAAACCATTGTTAACTTTAATTGCATAAAATTCCATCTGCCAGGTTCAAAAAGGAAAAAATTATTTATTATGAAAAAGGTGAAGCAAAGAAAAAACTACAAGGAACAAAATAAGTAATAAAGGATTCATAAAGATAGGGATAATATTTCAGTACTTACTAAAATAAAAATAAAAATACTTACCCAAGTAAACTCTCTATTTCCTTGTTGCCACAATTGAATAGAATGTAACGATGACATTCCTTCCATTGAGAACTTTTAAGATGAATAGCTTTCCTATCTTTGTTTCTTCTTGTGCCAATAGGATATTCCAGATTTTGTGGACATGTTTCAAATTGCAGTTTTCCTACTCCATCGCCATCTAAGAACCTTGAATAGAATATCAAACATACCTCTGCAAGATAACCTTTAGCAATGGACGCCTCGGGTTTACATTTGTTGCGAACATATGATTTCAGTTTACAAAGATAACGCTCAATAGGAAACATACAAGGAACATGTGCAGGTCCACCATATTCAATTTCCTTGCATAAATGAACTAGCAAGTGCAGAAGAAAGCATTTGGGAATATCATCTCAAACTGACAAAGAATTTCCACAATTTCCTTTCGTAGCCTCTTGAGATCAGCCAACTCGATACTTTTACTCCAAAGACTTCTTAGAAATGCACCTAATCTTATCATAGGTATTGCAACTTTAGGTTTTACAGATTTCTTCACGGCAAACTGCAGTAAGTGGTGGAGAAGAAAATGAGCATCGTGGCTCTTATACCCTACAATTTTCCTCTCTTTCTTCTTTACATATCGGCTGATATTACCTGCACAACCATAAGGCATTTTAGCATTCTCCAACACCAAGAAAAATAGTTCTTTCTCCTTGTTCGTCATTTCAAATATGGAAGCCCTCATCTCAAGGTAATTCCCATCAGTTGATAGAACCGGATGAAGGACCTCCCTGATGCCTATCTCTTGCAAATCATACCAAGCATTTAAATGGTCTTTCGGCTTCCCATTAATACTTAGTAAAGTACCAAGTGTGTTATCACAAAATGTTTTTCTCTATGTGCATAACATCAAGGTTATGTCGACATACATTTTGACTCCAAAAATATTGACTCTTTTTTTTAATGAGATTCATTTTTATGCTTCTTGACCTCTTTCTTCCCAAAAATATTTTCATAACTAGCCAACAATTCTTCAATGTCAGTCCCGAATAAAATACCATGAGGTGTTCCCACTTCAATTTCACCATTGAACCTTTTCTTATCAAACCTCCACTTGTGTCCCGGGTCTAAAAATTTCCTATGATTCATGTAGCACATTTTTTTACTCTGTTTCAAGTAAGTTGAAGAAGTCTCGAAATGGCATACGGGACAAGCTAAATAACCCTTCGTGCTCCAGCCGGATAACATTGCATAGCCCGGAAAGTCGTTGATCGTCCATAACATGCTTGCACGTAATGTGAAATTATCACCAGTGAAGACATCATAAGTTTGTATGCCAAGATCCCATAATTCTTTCAATTCTGCGATAAGAGTCTGCATGTAAGCACCGATGTAATTGTTAGGAGATTCTGGACCAGGGGTAAGGGTTGAAAGTATCAAATTTTCTGTCTTCATGCATAACCAAGTTGGAAGGTTATAATTTACCAATACGATCGGCCATGTGCTGTGCAGTGTAGTCATTGTATGAAAAGGACTGAATCCATCATATGCTACTCCTAACCTGATATTTATGTTTTATGATGAAAAATGAGGATAATTAGCATCCATCCTCTTCCATACCTCGCCATCAGCTGGATGTCGAAGTCTGCCATCATTTTTTCGTCCCAATGCATGCCATAACATAAGTTCTACATACTCCTTGGACATGAACATCCTTTGCAACCTTGGTTTTAGTGGAAAATAACGCATCACTTTTACTGGTACTTTGTGAATCCGCCTCTCCGAATCTTTGTCAATAGCCACTTTCTCTTCGGGTATAACCCATCTTGAAAAACCACAACTTTTGCAGTTATTTTCATTTTTTGCCCAATATAGCATGCAGTCATTTGGACATGCTTGTATTCTTTGGTAATCGAGGCCTAAATCTTAATGATATTTTTTTGTAGCATTGAAAGATAAAGGGATGTGGGCTTGTGGTAAAGCTTCTTTCATCAATTCTAATAAATCGTTGAATGCAGACTCAGTGATTCTATGTTGGCATTTTAAAGAATAAAGCCTGACAAGGAAACTTAATCGCGAAAATTTAGTACACCCGAGATATAATGGATGTTTTCCCTCTTCCACACGTTGATGAAATTTTCTAGCATCGACATCTATTCCATTGATCCATCAGAAGATCCATCTTTATTGTTCTGCATATTTCCACAAGTACGTTGCAACATCTCATCGAGATTATCTGCAAAATTTATTCCTGCTTCACAATCCATATCCGTATCTTTCCTTTCAGGATCTAAACAGGAAACCTCATAAGTCCATTTCATGTACAATTCATATGAACTATTCCAAATCAGATTGTTGTAGACTACTTCTTGACAATGCCACTTGCGATTATGACACTTTTTGCAAGAGCATGTAATTTCATCACCTACCGCAAATCTAGAAAAAGTATTTCAAATAAAAAGTTTCACTCCACTGGTGTACCTTCACTGAACTTAGGAAGTTTTGCCCATAGTTTTTCCTCGTTGTTCATTGAGTGATACCTTAAAGTAGTAAATTAGGCACAAGAAAAGCAATACATTATGCAACACAACAATCAAATTAGAAAAAATTGAGATATACATTTAGTGATACCTTAAGAAGCAGACTAAATCTATGCCCTAACTGAAATTTGAAACCCAAATGAACCCCAATTGAAGACTTAATTGAAACACCGAAGCCCTAATTGAACTTGAACTCGAACCAGCCCTAATTGCACCCCAATTAAGCTTGTAAACTTGAACTTTTAGCCCTAATTGAACTTGAGAGTGAGTGTTTGTTGAGCGGTATATATTTTTTAAATTTCGATTGAAACTTTCAATATTTTGTTAGTTTTCCCCCTTTGTTTTTTCTTCCTATCGTAAACATTATTTCACGCGTGGATTGCTAATCTGGACTAAACATTATTTCATGCAGATCACTAACCTGGACCGTTAGATCATGTTGACATGGATTGATTATTTTATTCATGCGGCTACTGCAACACATGTTGATATATATGCCAACACATTTAAGCGAGCGTTGCAATAGATAAAAAACAGCATAGCGATTGCAACATTATAGCTAGCAACAACATGGATTTTCGTTGCGATAGGCCATCTATGGCGTAGTGTAAACAAGCACCATTTTGATACGGACTATAGTCATATCAAATTTGCATTAGGCTCAAAGCCTTACCAAAATATTTAGATACGGCTCTGAGCCTTATCCAAATTTGATACGGCTATAGATCGTATCAAATTTGGAGGATAGGGTAATGACAAAATGAGCTTTGTGGTGTAGTGTTAGTATTTGTTTATTTTGTTATGCTGCCAGATCTGATACCTGACTTGTTAGGGACTTTGATCTCAACTCCCAAAATATGAATTTGGGAATGTTTTATTTTTGTGTTGAATACACTTTTTTGGTTACTGCTAATTAGTTTTCCTGGTGATTTTTAGCATGTTCAGATTTCAATCTTATATTTGTAAACTTGTAATAAAACCGAGGTTAAATCTAGGTTTCAGTTTGTGTGCATAACATACATGGGTAGCCAGTGTAACTTGAAACGTTATGGGAGATAGTGATACTACCGTGTATATGCATGTTTGAGTCCTTGTAACAGTGTAGGTTTTATTAGTTAAATAGGAAGAAGGTGTTGAAACAAAGTTTGTGCATGTATGTTATGAGGCTGTTTACTATGTTTGAGAGCTATCTAAGTGTGTTTGAAAGCTAACCGGAACATGTTCAAAATCCATGTTCCCTCTTGGTATACACACTTCCACTTCAAACTATCTGAGTATCTCATCAACCCAGTAGATTCCTCCATCTTTGGAAAAGTTTACCGTTTTACCCCTCAGCATGTGCATCCTCCATATTCCCCTCATTCTGTGGTAGCCTTCCATGGAACCCTCATGAAGAAAGAATAAAAAAACCCAAGGCCTCAAACTCGACCTCCATTTCATAAACCATAAGCTGCACACAACTCCAAGGGTCCATGTGTCTCCATGCAAACTCTTCTGAGACTTACACAATATAACAGGAATATTTTGTTAGCAGGTCATTCTTTAGGTTCAACCAACACTGGTTGGAAAAACCTAGTAAAATATGGAATATACCTGAAAGAACATCTTTTTAATCCACCATTTTTGGCCATTCCAATAGAGAAAATTAAAGACGAGAATGTGAATAACGGTTTGAGAGCTGTTGGAAGTATGATAGCTGCAGGTTTGATGATGATGGTTAGAGGGAAGTAGTAGTCAGAGGAGTATTTCAGAGTGCTTGTTACATGGGTGCCGAATCTTTAGGTGAATAAACTGGATCATATAAGTTTGGAATATACAGGGTACTATGGTTAGAGTAGGAAGATGGAGGAGATTGGAGCTGTGAAAATTGGAAGGGTAGCAACCAAAAATACGATAATGGGATTGTTCATGACTACGGTCAGGGTTGAAAGCGAGCCTTTGCATCTTCTACCTTCTACTAGACTTATTGTGAATATGGGGCATTCTCCTGATTTTAAGAGTGCTCACAGGATTCTTAACGGTGGAATCCTGATTTGCTTTTGGAGTTCAAAGAGCACATTTTCATATAATGATGGTATAGCTTCGGTTCCTCTCTTCTCTTATTCCATGTCTCACTACCATAAATAATGTCAGTCGTTCATTAAAATAAAATAGGGAGATAGTAGGATGCATTATATTTGATAAATGACTAATGATAGAATTAAATTGTTGAGACTATTTTTATACATAGGAATAGGAAGACAGAGGATAGAGAATTTGATTACAAGTTGCTTAGGCTTATTGTAATCCTCAGTTGATTAGCAGTTTCGTTTTTGCATTTGGATATCAATAGGCATTCGTTTTCGTTGAGCACTAATTAATACATATGTTTAGAGTTTGATGCAGCCAATACAATTGAGAATTGACACCCATCATGTAACAGCCCGCATTTTACGTATCGGAAGATCGTAAAATACATTTGTTTTATTCTCTAAGGGTTGGATCATTCTCATCGTTTAATATGTTGTTTATTGGGATGTGAGACATGTCCATAATTTTTACCGATTTTGTTTGTGACCATTTTGCCCCTGTCAGCCTTGTATAGGGCATAACTTTTGACTCAGGTCGAATCAGAGGGTGAGATCTGTGCCGTTGGAAAGGAATTGATGATTGCCTTTCCGTAGAGTGGTTACATTAAGGATTTGGCTCAGCGGTTTGGGAGAAATCGTTGTATTAAGGTTTTTCAGTTGGCTATTCAGGTTTTGGAGCCTTAG
Organism: Allium sativum; assembly: GCA_030737875.1. Classification (NCBI taxonomy): domain Eukaryota; kingdom Viridiplantae; phylum Streptophyta; class Magnoliopsida; order Asparagales; family Amaryllidaceae; genus Allium; species Allium sativum. The sequence continues at coordinate 560,411,072 of CM060920.1, read as the reverse complement.
TGGAACCTATAAATGGGGGTGAGAGTGGAGGGAAAAGGTTTACTTTTTCCCATTCTCTCATTTGAAGGCATTTGATCTCCTTCTTCCTCCTACACCTTTCCACCATTAAAAATCCAAATCTAAGGGAGGAAATCGAAGATCTACGCCATCCAAGGCAAGATCTACATCATTTCAAAGGCAAATTCATCGGATCGAGGGGTTTGATTCGGAGTGCTCGCTGTATGGATTCTTATTTCTATCGTTTTAGATTTTTTTTCGGCAAATCGGTGAGTGATTTACATCTCTCACATGAATGCAATGAAGTATATGAGTGTTTGTGCATGTTTCTCATCAAATTGGGATGTTTTACCATAGATTTACACCATTACAAGTTCATTTTCATATGCATCACCCTATGATCTAATCTAATAGGTTTTACTCGTTAATTTCATGTCATTTTACATGTTTATGTTAGTTATATCTCTCATTTTGATCATATGTTCATTTTAATGGTTTTTGGTGAAATTTACATCATTTTTGTAGTAATCATTATATTCATGTGGTTAGTGGTGTGATGATATGTTTGTGATTGTGTTTGATGATTTTGGTTGAGTTGGTTTCGTCGGATTTGTCGTTTGGCAAAGTTTTGGTCGAAATCGAAGTTGAATTGCAATATGTAGGATCAGATCGGACCAAAGTGGATCGGATCGGACCAAAGTGGATCGGATCAGACCAAAGTGGATCAGATCGGACCAAAGTGGATCGGATCAGACCAAAGTTGATCGGACCGGACTAAAGTGGATCGGATCGAACCAAAGTGGATCGGATCGGACCAAAGTGGATCGGACCGGACCAAAGTGGATCGGACCGGACCAAAGTGGATCGGACCGGACCAAAGTGGATCGGACCGAACCAAAGTGGATCGGACCGGACCAAAGTTGGATCGGACCATTCTGGACAGCCATTTCTAGTCAGCCATTTTTTCCATTTCTGGGCAAGTTTTTCTGGTCGTACATTTCCGGTGATGATGTAACATCAAAGTAAATTCGATTGGGAAGTAAGGAAGTGCTGAAATAATGCTATGGATTGCTTTGAACCTTATAAAGATGTTGGTTGGTTCAACAATGATGGCGGCTTCGACGAGAGTCTAGAAGGGGATGTTCGAAGTGTTGGAGTGTTCGTTGGTCGAGGAGATGCAACGAATGCAGTTTCAACTCAAAGGTCGTGAGTTGGTGGATAATGGTTTCTCGAGAAGATTGCTTGAGCTATGAAATGTCGTCAAGGTTGGATGACTAGAGATACGAAGGCCGAGAAGTCATCATGGTCATAAGTTCTAGCAGGATCAAAGCAGGGGTACGATGGGGCACCCAATAGACCGGAAGGTTGCTGGTCGAGTACCATGGGTATCGTTGAAAGGCCTAGTTGTCAGGTTGGGCATATGGAGTTTATGTTAGAACTGGGTTACCATTAGCCCTTGACATATGGCAAGGTTGGTCGTCATACGATTAACGATGGTTTCAAAGCAAGATTGGCGGTGATAGCCAGAGTCAGTCATGGATGATTGGTTGTTCTATTTGTACTATCTCACATAGATTATCCAAAGTCGAGGGAAATGTTCTTTGAGTGCTTAACTAATATTGGTTTAGGCCTCTGGGGAGAGTACTTGGGGGATGTTAAACTCGATTAGGATTGTCTGTGTGAGACTTATATAATCTGGTGTTGAAATGCTTTTTTGTCAAAGCAGTCACACGTCGAGTATTTGGTAAGCGACATGCTCAAGCGTCAAAAAGCACAAAGCAGTTGGGTCGAAGTCGCGTCGCAAACACATGGAAACCCGAAGCCTCTATCAGATGGCCCCTGTCAGGCCCAATGGATTCTTATTCAAGTCATCATCCGAGCCGAAGGCGAGCCGTGCTCCGAGCCGAAGGCGAGTCGTCCAGCGTTTCCGGGCGCAGCGCCGGTGGGGGTCCGGGACCCTACAGTCCCGACGGTCGAAACTATGGGCGCCGCCTAATTCATCCGATTTTCTCCATGCCAGATGCTCAGATTCCTTCACTTCGGATCAGCATAACCGCAAATTCCTTCACTTCACATTCAGAAACTTTGACTCCCTCGACAGCACGATTTTCGCCTCATCCACTTCAATTTCGCACCCCACCAGTGGGGTCGAAATTTCGCACCCCACCTGTGGGGTCGAAATTTCAAACCCATGGGTGGGTTCGAAATTTCGACCCTCAGGCAGGGGTACGAAATTTCGAGCCCGCACCAGGAGGTGCGAATTTCCTGCACATGGCTCGTTCTGGGTGCGAAAATTGCTGCTATGGGCCCCGCTGCTCACCTACTCCCACCTAACCTCCTTCCTATAAATACCCCAAGCCTTGGCATACAAATGGATCCTTCTCCCTTGGAATTTTTGGACCTTGAGAGTTCCAAACACTCATTAATGGCCTCCAACACCTTCACCATGGCCATGGAGATGGGATAAAGACCTAAAACATGACAAGCATGTTTTCCTTCAACACTTGAAGATTAGCAAGCCTTGTTACACCGCCTCTAGACCTCTTGGACATTAAAGCCTACCTTGCCTACAATTGACTAAGTCAACTCACTTCAACGAAGAAGAAGGACGACTCATTCCAGGTTCATCATACATACGGCTTTGTACATAAATATTGTAACATCTCTTGCAATCGATCAAAGGAATGATGAATGAGAATTATAAAGTGGGCGTAGGCGTTAGTGCCGAACCACTATAAAAGCTTTGTCTCCCTGCATTCACATTATTTACCGCTTATTCTGATAATTATCCACACACTCACATTGGGTGTTGGCATGCGACAATTTTGCCTGTCAACATTTTGGCGCGCCAGGTAGGGGACGCAAAGCTTCAACCTCTGCATCGAATTAAGTACTCGAATTTGTCTTCAAACCTCGTCTTCAACTTCAACCTTACTCGCTCTACATCATGGTTAAGCGCAAGAAGCTCCCAGCTATCACTGAAGCTCATGCTGAAGATGAAGTAAGTCATGAACTTTCTTCGAATGAAGTTCCATCGAACTATGTCACTCGAGAAGACGTCGATGGAATAATTAAGAACCTCGCTACTGATTTGGATGCTCAACTCGAGCGACATGAAGATGCCTTCAATACCTTCCTCGCTCGCATTGAAGATAGAATAAGGGCGCTTCAAGGCCGACTGCCCAGGCTGACATTATTGGAACTAGCACCAATGTTCCTCCACCCGCGACTCGAGACGTGGGGGCAACCCCGCCTACTAACCAACAGGCCGACGCCGCCCCTCAGAACGGCGTCGGTCCCGCCACACGCGGGGGCACCCTAAACCTCGACGTCGCTCCTTCCAATGGTGCCGGTCCCGCCACATGCAGGGGCACCCCAAACCTCGACGTCGCTCCTTCCAATGGTGCCGGTCCCGCCACATGCGGGAGCACCCCAAACCTCGACGTTGCTCCTTCCAATGGTGTCGGTCCCGCCACATGCTGGGGCACCCCTAATCCCGACGTTTCTCCAGCACGAGACGCTACCTCTGAGACTCAGACTACTAGTAGCGACGAAACTCGAGAACATTCTACAAATGGGGAACTCTCGGACTTGGTTACTCGAGATGATTTAGCGGAATTAGCTAGAGGATTGATCGCTTGTCTGGATCAGAAAGAAGAAGTTATGAACACGTTCCTCGCTCGGATTGAGGGTAGATTACATGCTTTTGGAACATCGACTGACCAAGCAGACGTCTTTGGAACAAGTGCCCATGTTCCGCTGTTTGTAACTTGGGACATGGGGACAACCTCGCACACCCCCACAACAGGACGACGCCAATCCTCGGATCAGCGTCGCTCCCTCGACACTCGGGCGCACCCCCATTCCTGATAGTAGCGCAGTCCTACAAGTTTCAGATACTCGAGCTATGGTCTGAAGTAAAGGAAAGCTCTATAATAAGGCTAATGGGCAACGTAGGTTCCCGACCTACTCGGAGCTTACTCACACTCTCGAGGAGATCTACAGAGAGGTTCACCCTATCGCTCCCTTCAAAAAGCCTCCCGCTCGGGAGCCCTCTCAACAAGAAATAAATTATAGCCGACACTGCATGTTTCATGACATCGGCGGTCACAATACAAATGAGTGTAATCATCTTAGGAATGCTATTGAAGAACGTGTTAGAAATGGAGAGCTGTCACGATTCGTTCGAACTCGGGCTAGGATGCCAGGACAAGTACAACCCCCAATTGCTATTCAAGATAGGCCCGAGCCCCGCGCTCGGGGCCCCAATCCAAACTAAGCCCCTTATTGGTTCGGATGTCCTGGATGCAAGTTTCCCTAGCATCGGTATCTTATGGCTTTTCAGTCTTCTAGTCTTATTATGGTTCTCTATGCCTCACAAATAATGCACTCCTCACTTATGGCTTTCTAGTTCCGGCTCTCTACGCCTGGTTATTTGGGCTTCGGCCTTAGGGACCTTAATCCTTTGGATGTATCCTTCCTCTTGGTTGTTAATGAAAAGTTTACTTTTCTGGCTTCGGATTGTGAATGGTTATGTTTGTTTACCCATGTAATTGGAATCGGTGAGATCCTAGGCATGCTCTTCACAAACAATAAACTATTCACTCTCCTTAATTAATGAACTTGGAATTAAAAAACGGTTAAGTCCGCTTACCCATGCACGGGGGAAGGCCAGCTCCCTAGGCATGCTCTTTGCGGGTGATGAACCATTGGGTTTTCCTTTGGCTTTACTAAAAAATCCTTAACGTTTATAACTTTAATAAAATTACTTCGCAAAGTTAGGACGCTTACTTGCAAAGTATGAAATCAATAACGGGATTGCAAACTCTAATAAGCATCTTTCTATTTTAGCTTCTCATCCTACTTCGACGAGATTGCCTTGACTCGTGGCAAGCATCGGATCGTGCACAATCCTGCTTGTTTGGATTAGTGGGTCGCCTTGTCAACGACCTTGGATTATGTCGGGTGGATTTGTCTGTGACACGACAAGAATATCCACTCATGGATTGGTGGCGAGTGTCGGATTGTGCACGATCCTATTCGTTTGGATTAGTGGGTAGCCTTGTCAACGACCTTGGATTACGTCGGGTGGACTTGTCTATGACACGACAAGGATATCCACTCATGGATTGGTGGCAAGTGTCGGATTGTGCACGATCCTACTCGTTTGGATTAGTGGGTCGCCTTGTCCATGACCTTGGATTACATCGGGTGGACTTGTCAAGTGGCATGACAAGGTGATCCACTCGCGGATTTGTGGAGAATTTTGGATCTCATACGATCCTTCTCGTTTGGATTATGGGTCGCTTTATCAATGAACTTGGCTTAGTACGGGTAGACTTGTCCATGACACGACAAGAATATCCACTCGTGGGATTTGTGGCGAGTTTCCTATCTCATACGATCATTCTCGTTTGGATTAGTGGGTCGCCTTGTCAATGACCTTGGATTACATCGGCTGGACTTGTCAGTGACACGACAAGAATATCCACTCATGACTACCTCAGCCTCTTGCCCTACTTCGATAAGGTTGTCGCAACTCGTGGCGAGTCCTGAGTCCTAGACTTTAGGTCGACAGATCCAGCTCGCTTGGTTATCGGATCATCTTCACTTGATGGTTCATATGATTTTCTGGCTATATAGTTATCCTGGTTATCTCTCAAAACGATCCCAAGCGATCGTCGGATTTCTCTCCTTAATACGATCCCACGCGATCGTGGTCTTACACTAATATGGTCCGAAGCAATCATGGATTTCTAGCTCATCGGCTTTGGTTTCCCGGATAATACGACCCGGCGTGGTCATGGCTCTTCCATCTTATGAATGTAGAAGCTCGCTCCGGACTTCTCCTAGCTTTGGTTTCCGGATTTCTCTTCTCCTCACAAAACAAACCTTCCTTGGACCAAGCAAGATATGTTTTGGGGGGAAAATGTTGACATGCTTTTTTGTCAAAGCAGTCACACATTGAGTATTTGGTAAGCGACATGCTCAAGCGTCAAAAAGCACAAAGCAGTGGGTCGAAGTCGCGTCGCAAACACATGGAAACCCGAAGCCTCTATCAGATGGCCCCTGTCGGGCCCAATGGATTCTTAGTCAAGTCGTCATCCGAGCCGAAGGTGAGCCATGCTCCGAGCCAAAGGCGAGCCGTCCAACGGGTCCGGGCGCAGCGCCGGTGGGTGTCCGGGGCCCTACAGTCCCGGCGGTCGAAACTATGGGCACCGCCCGATTCATCCGATTTTCTCCATGCCGGAAGCTCAGATTCCTTCACTTCGGACCAGCAGAACCGCGGATTCCTTCACTTCACATTCAGAAACTTTGACTCCCTCGACAGCACGATTTTCGCCTCATCCACTATCAATTTTGCACCTCACCAGTGGGGTCGAAATTTCGCCCCCCACCAGTAGGGTTGAAATTTCGAACCCCACCTATGGGGTCGAAATTTTGAACCCACAGATGGGTTCGAAATTTCGAACCCCCTGGTGGGTTCGAAATTTCAACCCCCTGGCAGGGGTACGAAATTTCGAGCCCACACCAGGAGGTGCGAATTTCCTGCACATGGCTCGTTCTGGGTGCGAAAATTGCTTCTATGGGCCCCGTTGCTCACCTACTCCCACCTAACCTCCTTCCTATAAATACCCCAAGCCTTGGCCTTCAAATGGATCCTTCTCCCTTGGAATTTTTGGACCTTGAGAGCTCCAAACACTCATTAATGGCCTCCAACACCTTCACCATGGCCAAGGGAGATGGGATAAAGACCTAAAACATGACATGCATGTTTTCCTTCAACACTTGAAGACTAGTAAGACTTGTTACGCTGCCTCTAGACCTCTTGGACATTAAAGCCTACCTTGCCTATAGTTGACCAAGTCAACTCACTTCAACGAAGAAGAAGGACGACTCATTCCAAGTTCATCATACATATGGCTTTGTACACAAATATTGTAACATCTCTTGTAATCGATCAAAGGAATGATGAATGATAACTATAAAGTGGACATAGGCGTTAGTGCCAAACCACTATAAAAGCTGTGTTTCCCCGCATTTACATTATTTTCTGCTTATTCTGATAATTATCCACACACTCACATTGGGTGTTGGCGTGCGACAATTTTGCCCGTCAACATCTAGATGTTATGAGTGTTTTCCATGATTGAATGGGTGTTTTGATTTCCATGAATGAGTGGTTGAATTGTTTATAGTAAAGGCTATCACTGTCCGATGTGGGGAAGATAAGGTTGAGGGCTTCTCTGGTGTTATAGGTAGATTAATATGTTTATTTATCCCCTCTCATACACTTTATTGTTGAAGTTTGTTAGCTGTTTTATCGCTCACTAAGACTGTTGTCTGATTCAAGGTTTTATGTTTTCTCTTATTACCTTGGGTTGTTCATCCGTTTGTGGATGGGCAGACTAAGTAGCAGGTGACAGGTGATGCTTTAGTGAGGACGATTGTGTTGATCGGTGGCGAGCAGGAGGCTCACGTACCAGTTTTACTGCTATCTAATAATTGGGTTTCCGCTGTTTGCTTTTCTGAATAATGTAGTTAGGCAACTTTGTATAAACATTATTTCCAAGTTTGTGGATATTACTTTCTAGTTGTATGAAAGTCTTGTGTTTCTGCTTCATTATTACTACCTTTTGTATATGTTCTATTATATTTTATCCTTGCGTTGTGAGTTTACGACAGGTTCCGCATGTGTTTACCTACCCTGATGATCGTCAATGACTTCCTTTCACACCTTTCAGCACGTTATTTCTTTTGTATAGTGCGGGGGGTTATGGGCGGTCGTCACATTTGGTATCAGAACTCTGGTCAATGATTTTTGGCCAAAGTTCAAAGATGTAACTACGTATGAGAGATGTATTTGTAGATTTTAGTTGGATGCTTACTATATATATTAGCATATATAGTAGTAGCGGTTGTATCTCTTTAGCAGTTTTTCTTGGAAGTGGCTAATTATTCTAAATTGCAGATTTAGAATGAATAGACGACCATCAAGACACGCTGCTAGGGGAGCCAATACTGGAGGGGGAAATGGTGTTGAACCTAATTACCCGGCCATGTTTGAAGCCATGGCAGAAACAGTTATACGAAGGGTACCTGCACCAGTGGCGGCAACGGTAGATGTTGGTGTGCGAGTTCCTAGAGTAGTAGATTTTGCAAAGTTGTGTAAGGACATTACATCTCTAGGGGGAAACCATTTAAGGGAACTGAACCAGCTGAAGAGGTTCAGAGGTGGATGGATTCATGTGTTCGAATCTTTGGAGACTTGGGTATCGAGGATGCTTATATCGGAAAACTGTTAGTGGACCATCTTGATGATTCATTTGAGAAGATTGTGGAAAAAGCTATTCGTCATGAGAGCTTGTTTCCTAAGGAAGCAAATGTTGTCGCTGCCACCAAAGAGGCTCAGAAACCATAGCAGGATGGTAATAATAAGAAGAGGAAGCAGCAACAACAAAAGGGAAAAGATGGCCAAAAGAAACCCAAGAGTGAGTTGGTTTGCTTAAACTGCCAGCAGAAAGGTCATTTTGCTAATGAGTGCAAGAATCCCAAAGCTGAGAAGAAGTGCTTCAAATGTGTGAAGCCTGGGCATAAGAAGAAAGATTGTCTAGAATCAGCTAAGGGCAAGCAGTCTGTGAGGGCATATGCTTTGGATGTTGTGCCAACTTCTTCAAGGGCTCCTACTGCAGAGGAGAAGGGAAATGGTGTCATGGTGCAAGGTACTCTTTCAGTTAATGGTGTTTCAGTTCGTGTGCTTTTCGATATTGGAGCATCGCATTCCTTCATTTGCAATGAGCTTGTGTGTCTCTTGGGTTTGGAACCTGAGATTTGTGATATACCCTTCATAGTGACTAATCCAATTGGGGGTTCGTCAAATCTTCGCATGATATGTCGTGGTCTAGTGTTGTCGAGTCATGGTTGCTCTTTTGTGTGTGATTGCTTTGTTCTTAACTTCGCTGGGTTTGGGATCATCCTGGGCATGGATTGGCTCAAGAGGTATGCGGGAAGGGTGAATTGCGAGAAGCTAGAGGTGAGGGTCGGGGATGTGGAAGGGCGAAAGGTGTTGATTAGATGTAAGCGCGAAGACGGGGTCTTCGTAAGTTATCTATATTCGCTTGGGATTCCACAAGAAGAACTGTCATCAGTGCTGATTGCAAATGAGTATGTAGATGTCTTTGACGAGGTCAAAGGATTGCCGTCGCATCGTGAGATTGAGTTTAGGATCAATTTGGTCGAAGGTGCTAGACCAATCGTTATGCCACTTAGGCGGATGGCGCCTAGGGAACAGTGAGAGTTAGAGGTGCAAGTTCGTGACCTTTTGGAAAAAGGGGTCATTCGGAGGAGTGTTTCCGAGTGGGGTGCACCAGTCGTATTTGCAACCAAGGCGGATGGCTTGTTAAGATTGTCCGTGGACTATCGTGAACTAAACAAGGTGACAGAAAAACAAGTATCCATTGCCAAGGATAGATGACTTGTTCGATCAGCTTCACGAAGCCAAAGTTTTTTCTCATATGGATTTGGAAACGGGATTTCACCATTTAAGGGTGGCTAAGGATAGTGTGCCAAAGACTGCTTTTAGGACACCATCTGGTTTCTTCGAATGGTTGGTGATGCCATTCGGGTTGACTAACGTGCCAGCGTATTTTGTGGATCTTATGAATAGAGTATTCAGGGACCAGTTGAACAAGTTCATACTTGTGTTCGTGGATGATATTCTGGTTTACTCCAGAAATAAGGAAGAACATAAGACGCACTTGAGAGTTGTGTTAGAGATCTTGCGGAAACATCAGCTTATGGCTAAGTTCTCAAAGTGTCACTTCTGGAAGGATGAAGTGAGGTTCTTAGGTCATGTAGTTTCTGGAAAAGAGATAGCGGTTGACCCCGCTAAAGTTGCAGTAATCCAGGACTGGGATCGACCTAAGAATGCGACGGATGTTCAGAGTTTCCTTGGGTTGGAAGGATATTACCGACGGTTTATCAAGGATTTCTCCAAGGTAGCTGCACCGTTGATAGGATTGACGAACAAGATCCAAGTGTTCACATGGGATGCAAAGTGTGAACAAGCATTCGGAATCCTGAAGGAGAGATTAACGAGTGCACCTGTGTTGACCATTCCAAGTGGGAATGAAGAGATGGTGGTATATACCGATGCATGTGGTACTGGACTTGGAGTAGTACTAATGTAGAAGGATAAGGTTGTTGTGAGGACCCGTTTCTTCCCTGTTAAGGAAAGGGCGGATACTTTGAGAACAACACACAAATGAACGCAGACGGGAGAACATTTCATTGCTATTACAACAATCCCATCAGATACAAGAATATACAGAGTATAAATGAATAAATTACATTCCATACATATCAGAGATTACATTAAATTACATAGCAGCGGAAAAATAATACAAAGCACAACTGAAGGTGATATACGGATACAGAGCTTTACGGATATCATTCCAGCTGTAAACCAGGATCCTGTGAATATAAATCTGCAAAACCAAAACTACTAGCTGCCCGTGTCAAAATAAGGGCACCCAGAGTTTAGGTTAAAACAATAAACTCCAGGCCAGTCATGTGACTGGTGTGAGAACTAAAACAGTTATTAATATTGGTTTTAAAGTTAGGTAAATCAAGGGACCACGCCGTATAACACGGAACGGGTTTCCTCCCAAGAATACCAGTGCATAGAATAAACAGCGCAATGCTTTTTCTAAAAATGAAGCTATTATAAGACCCATGTCCCATCACACAATGCAACGCAAGCCGGAGGATAGGGTTTTCTCTTATAATAGCCAAACATGCTTGGTACGTTTAAAAACAAATCATTTGATACTATAATAAGTGTATAGTGTCAAAACAATTTCAATCATAAATATAAATCATAGGCGGCATGGGTACCATATATCATGTCGCCATACTAGTTCTACAATTAAAACTGCAATATCACGTATTGGAGATTGGATTTCCATCATGAGTCGAGGCAAGGGGCAAGCTCCTCTCCGCGTTCGAGACACTCTAGCAAATGCCTCAGGGTTACGCACTCTGGGCAACCCCGGATGTGGCCGGGCCGGTCCTCACTTACGTTAGAGGATTGGCAATTCCTGAACACACGTTTCCCGGTCCTTACAGACCTATAATCGAGGCGCCTCGCATTCCAACAACCACATAGGTGAAAAGTATATAAATGTCAGGGCTGGTAAGTCACTGACACCACCAAAGCTAGAAAGAAACGTCGTGCTCTCCCAGCGGTCCGTATCCCGTTTTTAACTCATACCGAGGTGTGAGGCTCGCGAATTCACGCTATACACAAAGCTGCCACATAGGCCGTGCTTTGATCATCAACCACAAGACTTTGCTTTTCAACAGAAGCCTTGATCCATGCAACTCAGTATGCCACACAGGCAATTCATGCCATGCAATTGATATCTATCGATATATAACCTCTAAGCTCGTACGTCTCAGAGAAGGGCGTTAAGCAAGAGAATAAATTCTCCGCCGCCAAACAGATATATATTTAACAGAAATCAATCAACACAGAATAAAATCCAATGTCAGACACACAATCCATTTACAAGTTCGTTCTGGGTCTGAACGAAACCGGAGGCACTTTCCTCGCATATCCATCCATCTCCAAATACGTCTGGACGACCACCAACTATTTCCATCCTCTTGGGTGTACAGCCCAATCAGGATCGTCAGTAATTATCCAAACGATGTGAAGACTTCCGGTCTTCTACCACCGTCTTCATCTTCGACTTATCGTCGAATCGGTTATTCAGAATGGGTGTAAACCCGGTCTTTCCGAACAACCCGCGTATATTAAAAACAAATGTTACACAAACATAACATACGCCTCATTCCAATTCATTAGTCACTAACCGCAAATTAGCAAGAGAATAATTTCCCAAACATTAACCCCGAAGGCCGAAACCAACATCAGATCAATACCCAGGAAACCATTCTTCTTAGCCAACCTACAGCTAGTTTCTAAATTCCACATTCTTAGGGAAAGGTTCCCATTAATTTTATCCAAGATAAATTCTTTAAAATTTATCCTGTAATCTTCCTTTGGATGTCGTTTCAAACCAAATTATGGTTTTTCTAAACTAGTCGAGATTAGCGAACCACAACGAAGCAATTATTTATTTTATTTCCCAATCCCAACCTATTCATCCCATGAAGCAAAACTGGTAATACTCCATATCTAACACCACAGTGTTGTCGGTAAAATTAATTACCATTTCACGTTCAAATCCAATTAAAGATTTAACTATCACTTTGGAGCAAAACTGGCGATACTCCATTCTCGCTCATTTCTAAATTTGATAATTTAGATTCAGATTTCAACCTAATTGCAGATTCGTTAAAACTCCTTTTACTGGGTTAAAGAACTAGGTGTTATTTAAAACATAGTTCACGACAAACCCAAATCACATTCTATTTGTTATCGGGTTAAAGAACTAGTGTTGTTTAAAACACAGTTCACGATAAACCCACAAATCAATTCTAGTTCAATTCAAATCAAATATATTAGGAATTCCGATTATTTAAAACCCCTTTTTAAATCTAATTTATTTAAAAATAAAAATCGGGTTTTAAATTGAGTTCAAGCTAGTTCATTTTGATAAAAATCCATTTTTATCTTTTCAAATATGGAGTTTTTCACCCCAATTTTTCCCAAATCATTTCTTATGATTTTACACAAATTATTACTATTTTTAATAATTTTATTAAGGCCCGTACAATCGATTTCCAACAATGGCCATCGAACTGCACTTACAGCGACCTTTTTCAAATTTGATTTGGACGTATCTCCAAATCCAACCGTTAGATTTCAAATTTCTAATATTCGTTAGAAAGCTCTTTTCGATACGAACCCAACGGTTCCGGTTTTAGGAGAATCCGACGGTCGGATCTCCCGTAATGTCCGTTTGAAATAAATGGTCGAAATTCACGAACTGCCGCGGCGCGGCACGTTCTAATCAGGCCATTATATTATATATATAATATATATAATATATATTTCGTCGATTTCTATTTAAAACGAATTTTATAAATAGTTTTTAAATTTGTTTCAAAAACAATTTCAACTGCTATTTCGATTCAAATCAAAATTTATTTTTCTTCTTATAAATTCGTTTTAAAATTCATTTCTATCCAATTCAAATTTCAATTCAATTTGAATTCATTTCAATTCGCTTTCAATTCAATTTGAATTCGTTTTCAATTCAATCCAATTTCAAAGTCGTTTTCTATTCGATTCAATTCAAATTAGTTTTCTATTCGATTCAATTCAAATTGGTTTTCTATTCAATTCATTCAAATTGGTTTTCTATTCAATTCATTCAAATTGGTTTTCTATTCAATTCATTCAAATTGGTTTTCTATTCAATTCAATTCAAATTGGTTTTCTATTCAATTCGAATTCAATTTGGTTTTCTATTCAATTCGAATTCAATTCCTTATATATTCAATTCATTTCGAAATCGTTTTATATTCAATTCATTTCGAAATCGTTTTCAATTCAATTCATTTCGAAATCGTTTTCAATTCAATTCATTTCGAAATCGTTTTCAATTCAATTCATTTCGAAATCGTTTTCAATTCAATTCATTTCGAAATCGTTTTCAATTCAATTCATTTCGAAATCGTTTTCAATTCAATTCATTTCGAAATCGTTTTCAATTCAATTCATTTCGAAATCGTTTTCAATTCAATTCATTTCGAAATCGTTTTCAATTCAATTCATTTCGAAATCGTTTTCAATTCAATTCATTTCGAAATCGTTTTCAATTCAATTCATTTCGAAATCGTTTTCAATTCAATTCATTTCGAAATCGTTTTCAATTCAATTCATTTCGAAATCGTTTTCAATTCAATTCATTTCGAAATCGTTTTCAATTCAATTCATTTCGAAATCGTTTTCAATTCAATTCATTTCGAAATCGTTTTTAATTCAATTCATTTCGAGATGAATAAAATCGATGTAAATATCGTTCACGTCAAAATGGCGTCAATCTAATCAACACGGCTTAATGTATTTCTATTTTCAAATATTCTATTCAACAAATGAATATTTATTTTTGTCAACACACGACTAATCTCAACGAATGAGTACTGTCCACGTGTGACTATTTTTGTTAATATATTTTATAAAAATTAAGGTATCTATCGTTTGATATTGAATCAGACTCCAACCGTAATTTAGTGAGAGAACGATTTCCTGAATATTAACCCCGAAGGCCGAAACCAACATCAGATCAATATTCAGGAGACCACTCATCTCATCTATTTTCCAGTTAGTTTCTAATTCTATATATGATAAAGATGTAAATTTTATTGTTAAAATATTTCATTCAACACATGACTAATCTCAACGGATGAGTACAGTCAACACATGAACCTTTATATTATATTGATAAAGATATAAATTTTATTATAAAAATATTTCGTTCAACACATGACTAATCTCAACGGATGAGTACAGTCAACACATGAACCTTTATATTATATTGATAAAGATGTAAATTTTATTGTTAAAATATTCTTTATTTTCTAAATTGAAATGAGGCCCAATCAATCACCATATAATGTTAATTATATGGATTTTCATACATCACATGTATATAATAGCATTGAAAAATAATCAACCATCAACCAAAGTGCACTACACTGTATAAGCATCAAATATAAATATCTAACGCTTATAACAGCCTGTCAATCAATCGATCGACATATTTAATCAATCAGGATGAGTGAACTTTAAATTTCATCCCAACACCCGTGTGGGGTTTCAAGCAATCAAACACAGATTTTATTCGTGCAGTTGGGCGATGTGTAAAATTTATCGACCCAATCAATGTCCTTCAAATAGGTGTACATAAACAAACCGTCCGGTTTGTAAATGAATATTTTATTTTATTCACTTCACGTTAAAAATTATATTTTTAACGCTAAAATATTTTATTTCAACATATGAATTTCTATTCAGTTCATTTATTCAGTAAAAATGATATTTTTATTTTTCTAACATATTTTAGAAAATTTCGGCGGCATAACGGCACGATACTAGAAACGGGACGAGGCCCAGCCTTATCCCCGGTCTAGTGAAGGCCCACGCCATTCACACATCAATCAAATTCACCAATCAACCAAATTCAAATCAAATCATCTAACTAATTTATGCAACCAAACAAACAAGTCCATGGTCTGTGGACGATTGTGTCGGGTGCTACTAAGCACCGTCTGCATCCTAGTATATATATATAACTAGAAAAAGAAATTGAAGAGTGAGAAGTTCTCACCAACTAGCTAATCCAATCATGTCGACTCTTCTTATGTAGAAAATCTTGTCGTTCTCGCCTTTTGTCGCTTTCGTTGCCCGTAGCCACTACATGTATAAAAATCACATTTTTATTATCTACATTACATAAAAATCTTATCTTTATATCCTCTATAAGTTAAAAATTGTATTTTTATCCTCTCTATAATATAAAGATCATATTTTTATTTACTTCATATGTCAAAAACTGTAGAAGCTTTAAAATGGAGAAAACTCACTTTTTTTCTAACGCCCGGATTCGCTGTTCGGGTTCCAGAATTTGCAAACGAGCTTCAATCTTCACACCATCTTTTTTTCTAGCTTAAACACGCCATTCCGGACAACTTTCGCCTAAGGGTCTTTTTGCCGAAAATGCTCCAATTCGCCAGAATTCGCGAAAGTACACGAATTTTACCGCTTTTAAACAGCAGAATTCGAACGCGTTTTCCGAGCAGCTCCGAACTCCAAAACATGACTTCCATATAGCCAAATCGAAGAGAATTTCGTGCCCTACAACTTTGGTCTCCAGGGACTTTGGCCAAAAGCGCACCGTTTGGGAGTTATTGGCGAAATACGGTCAGGGACTTATTTGCAAAACGGGCGATTTTGGTGAAAATGAGTTTTTTGAGCGTAGCGGGGCCCACGGCCGGAGTTGGGTGGCTAGGGTTGGGCGCCGGACCTGATGTGGCGTGGGGAGTCGGCTAAGGGGCGGCGGCGGTGGTGGTGGGGCCCGTGGTGGTGGTGGTGGCTTAGGGTTTTGCAAAACAAAGAGGGAAAGAGGAGGAGAGAGAGAGGAGGAGGAAGAGGAGGAGGAGGGGAGGAAGAGGAGGGGCGGCCGGCGGTGGAGGGGCTGGGGAGGCGGCGGTGGAGGTGGGGGCAGCGGGTTTTGGGGAGCGGTGGCCATTAATGAGTTTTTTTGAAGAAAGAGGAAGAGGAAGAAAGTGAAGAAGAAAAGGAAGTAAAAGTGTTTATATGCTAGTTTCTCGCGTATCGCCTGAATGCTAACGATCTCCAATCGCCGCGGATTTCGGACACGAGATAGTAGACGTGAAGACGAGTCCAACGAAATAAGTTTCGTCGAATTCCGAGTTCGTTTGACCATTCAAAAAAAATCACAAAAATGCTCAGATAAGCTCTAGAAATGCGATTTTGGCGCACCTTTTCTTCTCGCACGCTCACATGCTAACTTCAAAAATCATGCCCTTTTGGATTTAACCATTATTAGACGATACGAATCCATAAAAAAAAACGAAATCGAATTCTGAGGTCGTATCCATAATGTTCCTTTGTAAAATGACTGCTCGCTTTACCCGGAACTGTTTCAGCTCGCACGACCACATATTAACTCCGTTCGACGCGCCATTTGGAACTCAACAATGATTTGTCATTGTGAATCCATAAAAATTTATCTCGTCGAATTCTGAGCTCGTATGCAAAATTTCACTTTTTAAGGGCTATGTTTTGTTAACCGAACAACTCCAGCCCATAGCCACTATTCCGGATATCGGAATATATCGAAGCTTATACTTTTCGGAGTTCTAAACGACATTTTGAACTCAATGGAAGTAGTTTCGGGTCCAAATTCATTCATATGCAAAATTTGACTTTTTGGGCCATGTAATTTTACACAGCGACTATTCTGAATTTTCAACTGGGCATAACTTTTGATTCCCGCTATGAAATTTCGATTTTTCTGATTCGTTGAAAAGATATTACGAATAGATTCTAATATTTTTGGTTTCGCTAAAATCCGGATTGTTTTGCACCCGGTACATTCAATTGAAGTTTGAAATCGAATTATCGAACTACCGCGCCATTTTCAATTCTATTTATAATTATATATAAATATTTATATTATAACGACGACTTATATAATATATACGTTCTAATTACATTCAAAATAAATTTCTCGTCAATATTATTTAAAATAATCTATTTTAAATATTCAAAATTCGCTAAAATTGCCAAAATAAAAATTTTAAACTGGTTCAGAATTTCCGGGTTATTACAATCTCCCCCACTTAAAACTTTTCGTCCCCGAAAAGGAACAAAGTTGAAAGTGGTTTGATTAATCAGCTCTGCGTTCGATCTGGCTTCCATTCTCCAACTTTTCAGTTTCTGAGAATTTTCAAATTTTCAAAAATTTGGCTAACACCCTAAATTTTTGAAAAATTTCGCCATAACCTCCCCTACACCGGGAGCCACGGGAAAATCCCGAAATTGCCATATAGGCCTTCTGATCTCAAAAAGAAAAAGAAAAAGCCAAGCGGCTAGCCAATAGGCTCATAAAATCGTCATCACCCAAACAAAACAGTAAATTATGTAGTAAACATGTACCTATTTGTCGGGCAAACAAATTTTATTCTTCGGCTCTAGCCTCCTTGCTATGACCTGTTCAATGTAAGTATATGTATATGCAAGCAAATGCGACTAATTTTCAATACAGTTCAATATTTGATTCAATTAGGCATAATGGTTCAAAATTATCAAACAAATAAACAAACAACACAAACATCAATCAATTAGTGAATTAACGTTTCAAATTCATATTTTTGATATACATACTGAAAATCGTGTTTTTGATGCCAATTCACAACAATGTGTTCTATCTATATAAGTTTTGATTCTCACACCAGTCTAATGGAAATATATAGAAATCACACCTTCGAAACACGAACATAAATATTGATGATGCCATGGTCATTATCAACATCATCTCCGGGCGACTAGAGTGTAATTCTATATCTATCCGGTATATTAAAACTTCGAATATACGTTCATGACGCGTATACGCAAAATCTTTATATAGCGGATTGTCCATATGCAAAATAAATAAATATTCAAATACGTAGAATTGATTTAAATTTTCAAAACAAAATTGTTTTCAATTGAAAAATATACCCTTCACACTCGTTCTAGGATACTACTGATCCTATCTCTAACGAGTCATTCTAATTGGATATTACTAATCCAATATCTGATGAATTCTTTCGTATGGTTCTAATGTGTCTTGTTCTCGAGCTCTGTAAACCAAAGCTCTGATACCAAATGTGAGGACCCGTTTCTTCCCTGTTAAGGAAAGGGCGAATACTTTGAGAACAACACACAAATGAACGCAGACGGGAGAACATTTCATTGCTATTACAACAATCCCATCAGATACAAGAATATACAGAGTATAAATGAATAAATTACATTCCATACATATCAGAGATTACATTAAATTACATAGCAGCGGAAAAATAATACAAAGCACAACTGAAGGTGATATACGGATACAGAGCTTTCCGGATATCATTCCAGCTGTAAACCAGGATCCTGTGAATATAAATCTGCAAAACCAAAACTACTAGCTGCCCGTGTCAAAATAAGGGCACCCAGAGTTTAGGTTAAAACAATAAACTCCAGGTCAGTTATGTGACTGGTGTGAGAACTAAAACAGTTATTAATATTGGTTTTAAAGTTAGGTAAATCAAGGGACCATGCCGTATAACACGGAACGGGTTTCCTCCCAAGAATACCAGTGCATAGAATAAACAGCGCAATGCTTTTTCTAAAAATGAAGCTATTATAAGACCCAGGTCCCATCACACAATGCAACGCAAGCCGGAGGATAGGGTTTTCTCTTATAATAGCCAAACATGCTTGGTACGTTTAAAAACAAATCATTTGATACTATAATAAGTGTATAGTGTCAAAACAATTTCAATCATAAATATAAATCATAGGCGGCATGGGTACCATATATCATGTCGCCATACTAGTTCTACAATTAAAACTGCAATATCACGTATTGGAGATTGGATTTCCGTCATGAGTCGAGGCAAGGGGAAAGCTCCTCTCCGCGTTCGAGACACTCTAGCAAATGCCTCAGGGTTACGCACTCTGGGCAACCCCGGATGCGGCTGGGCCGGTCCTCACTTACGTTAGAGGATTGGCAATTCCTGAACACACGTTTCCCGGTCCTTACAGACCTATAATCGAGGCGCCTCGCATTCCAACAACCACATAGGTGAAAAGTATATAAATGTCAGGGCTGGTAAGTCACTGACACCACCAAAGCTAGAAAGAAACGTCGTGCTCTCCCAGCGGTCTGTATCCCGTTTTTAACTCATACCGAGGTGTGAGGCTCGCGAATTCACGCTATACACAAAGCTGCCACGTAGGTCGTGCTTTGATCATCAACCACAAGACTTTGCTTTTCAACAGAAGCCTTGATCCATGCAACTCAGTATGCCACACAGGCAATTCATGCCATGCGATTGATATCTATCGATATATAACCTCTAAGCTCGTACGTCTCAGAGAAGGGCGTTAAGCAAGAGAATAAATTCTCCGCCGCCAAACAGATATATATTTAACAGAAATCAATCAACACAGAATAAAATCCAATGTCAGACACACAATCCATTTACAAGTTCGTTCTGGGTCTGAACGAAATCGGAGGCACTTTCCTCGCATATCCATCCATCTCCAAGTACGTCTGGACGACCACCAACTATTTCCATCCTCTTGGGTGTACAGCCCAATCAGGATCGTCAGTAATTATCCAAACGATGTGAAGACTTCCGGTCTTCTACCACCGTCTTCATCTTTGACTTATCGTCGAATCGGTTATTCAGAATGGGTGTAAACCCGGTCTTTCCGAACAACCCGCGTATATTAAAAACAAATGTTACACAAACACAACATGCGCCTCATTCCAATTCATTAGTCACTAACCGCAAATTAGCAAGAGAATAATTTCCCAAACATTAACCCCGAAGGCCGAAACCAACATCAGATCAATACCCAGGAAACCATTCTTCTTAGCCAACCTACAGCTAGTTTCTAAATTCCACATTCTTAGGGAAAGGTTCCCATTAATTTTATCCAAGATAAATTCTTTAAAATTTATCCTGTAATCTTCCTTTGGATGTCGTTTCAAACCAAATTATGGTTTTTCTAAACTAGTCGAGATTAGCGAACCACAACGAAGCAATTATTTATTTTATTTCCCAATCCCAACCTATTCATCCCATGAAGCAAAACTGGTAATACTCCATATCTAACACCACAGTGTTTTCGGTAAAATTAATTACCATTTCACGTTCAAATCCAATTTAAGATTTAACTATCGCTTTGGAGCAAAACTGGCGATACTCCATTCTCGCTCATTTCTAAATTTGATAATTTAGATTCAGATTTCAACCTAATTGCAGATTCGTTAAAACTCCTTTTACTGGGTTAAAGAACTAGGTGTTATTTAAAACATAGTTCACGACAAACCCAAATCACATTCTATTTGTTATCGGGTTAAAGAACTAGTGTTGTTTAAAACACAGTTCACGATAAACCCACAAATCAATTCTAGTTCAATTCAAATCAAATATATTAGGAATTCCGATTATTTAAAACCCCTTTTTAAATCTAATTTATTTAAAAATAAAAATCGGGTTTTAAATTGAGTTCAAGCTAGTTCATTTTGATAAAAATCCATTTTTATTTTTTCAAATATGGAGTTTTTCACCCCAATTTTTCCCAAATCATTTCTTATGATTTTACACAAATTATTACTATTTTTAATAATTTTATTAAGGCCCGTACAATCGATTTCCAACAATGGCCATCGAACTGCACTTACAGCGACCTTTTTCAAATTTTATTTGGACGTATCTCCAAATCCAACCGTTAGATTTCAAATTTCTAATATTCGTTAGAAAGCTCTTTTCGATACGAACCCAACGGTTCCGGTTTTAGGAGAATCCGACGGTCGGATCTCCCGTAATGTCCGTTTGAAATAAATGGTCGAAATTCACGAACTGCCGCGGCGCGGCGCGTTCTAATCAGGCCATTATATTATATATATAATATATATTTCGTCGATTTCTATTTAAAACGAATTTTATAAATAGTTTTTAAATTTGTTTCAAAAACAATTTCTACTGCTATTTCGATTCAAATCAAAATTTATTTTTCTTCTTATAAATTCGTTTTAAAATTCATTTCTATCCAATTCAAATTTCAATTCAATTTGAATTCATTTCAATTCGCTTTCAATTCAATTTGAATTCGTTTTCAATTCAATCCAATTTCAAAGTCGTTTTCTATTCGATTCAATTCAAATTGGTTTTCTATTCGATTCAATTCAAATTGGTTTTCTATTCAATTCATTCAAATTGGTTTTCTATTCAATTCATTCAAATTGGTTTTCTATTCAATTCATTCAAATTGGTTTTCTATTCAATTCAATTCAAATTGGTTTTCTATTCAATTCGAATTCAATTTGGTTTTCTATTCAATTCGAATTCAATTCCTTATATATTCAATTCATTTCGAAATCGTTTTATATTCAATTCATTTCGAAATCGTTTTCAATTCAATTCATTTCGAAATCGTTTTCAATTCAATTCATTTCGAAATCGTTTTCAATTCAATTCATTTCGAAATCGTTTTCAATTCAATTCATTTCGAAATCGTTTTCAATTCAATTCATTTCGAAATCGTTTTCAATTCAATTCATTTCGAAATCGTTTTCAATTCAATTCATTTCGAAATCGTTTTCAATTCAATTCATTTCGAAATCGTTTTCAATTCAATTCATTTCGAAATCGTTTTCAATTCAATTCATTTCGAAATCGTTTTCAATTCAATTCATTTCGAAATCGTTTTCAATTCAATTCATTTCGAAATCGTTTTCAATTCATTTCGAAATCGTTTTCAATTCAATTCATTTCGAAATCGTTTTCAATTCAATTCATTTCGAAATCGTTTTCTATTCAATTCATTTCGAAATCGTTTTCAATTCAATTCATTTCGAAATCGTTTTCAATTCAATTCATTTCGAAATCGTTTTCAATTCAATTCATTTCGAAATCGTTTTTAATTCAATTCATTTCGAGATGAATAAAATCGATGTAAATATCGTTCACGTCAAAATGGCGTCAATCTAATCAACACGGCTTAATGTATTTCTATTTTCAAATATTATATTCAACAAATGAATATTTATTTTTGTCAACACACGAATAATCTCAACGAATGAGTACTGTCCACGTGTGACTATTTTTGTTAATATATTTTATAAAAATTAAGGTATCTATCGTTTGATATTGAATCAGACTCCAACCGTAATTTAGTGAGAGAACGATTTCCTGAATATTAACCCCGAAGGCCGAAACCAACATCAGATCAATATTCAGGAGACCACTCATCTCATCTATTTTCCAGTTAGTTTCTAATTCTATATATGATAAAGATGTAAATTTTATTGTTAAAATATTTCGTTCAACACATGACTAATCTCAACGGATGAGTACAGTCAACACATGAACCTTTATATTATATTGATAAAGATATAAATTTTATTATAAAAATATTTCGTTCAACACATGACTTGTAACCTCCCACCTCCGCCAGGGTCACTCGCAAAGGAATGCACTAGCTTTGGAGGGGCATTATTGGTAAACATGCATAATGATATAGCAAGGCAGGACATGACATATATATATATGTAAATAAACAGAGTAAGTAAATAAAACAGCGGAAGATTTATAAA
This sequence comes from Allium sativum, assembly GCA_030737875.1. Lineage (NCBI taxonomy): Eukaryota > Viridiplantae > Streptophyta > Magnoliopsida > Asparagales > Amaryllidaceae > Allium > Allium sativum. The sequence continues at coordinate 560,388,219 of CM060920.1, read as the reverse complement.
CCATTTCAAAACACAAGTCTGGTACATCAAAATGTCACTTTCCCAAAATTACAAGTCAAGATAAATACATCATCTGATAAACTGAAAATACATAAGTACTATCCCCAAATAAGAGTGATAAACCATAGCGGCTCAAGTCCAAAGCATACTTGAGCTATCCAAGGAAGCAGCTAAAATCCAAGCTAGGCTCCAGTATTCCCTCCCTGAGAACCTGGGGGGGGAAACGGAAGAAAAGTGGCGAAAGAAAACAGGTCAGTCAAAAAGACTGAGTAAGCCCTGCTACGATCAGTCTATAAACTAATAAAGTTAACATCATGATGGAAACTGAGGTGATCATAGATAACAACATACTGGCATGAATAAATCAACTACAAGATAGATAGAGGTGTCATCGCATAAAGCAAGGTTAAGTTTTTGCACCACGGTGTACTAGCAAACCAACATAACAGGTATTGGTCCCTTAGCCCAAACTTTGGCCCAATAACATGAAGTGACCTTAATAAAAGGTCCAGCCCACGGTCTAGTCGATCGGCTCCCTACAAGCCTAACACGTCAAGTGTTGGTGTCCATATGGCCCACATATGGTTGTAGTTAGTCTGTGCTGGGTCCCCCCTTGGGTGTATCAAGCCCTCGGGTGTCAACCCCGGACACTTAAGCAATAATGCACAGCCCTATCCTACTGGTACCCGTGCCTCGAGTTTGTCCAAAATCGGACTACGTGCACGTCCGTAGCCCGCCGGACCCGCACCGCTGTACCACTCAGCCATCGTCCTTTTGGTCGCTTACATCTGTCCAGTAATCGTGCCCCGCCCTAGCCTAGCTTCTAGGGTTGTGAATGATACCAAACTGGGATTACTGTTAGAACAGACCACGTTGCTAGGGTTTTCCAAGAGGGTTAAGTGTGATTTAACCCTTCACTAATCATGGATTAATTAGTTAAGTGTAATCAACGGTTCACCACTTAACCCCATCTAATCCCTTGTATCCCCAAATTGATTAAATTGGTTAAGTGTAACTTAACCCCATTTTCATCCCTTGAATCCCCAAAATTGGTTAAGTATTAGTGGACCCTGACTTAACCCTAATCATGAGGCATTAATTAACTTAATGCACCTTAACCTCTCACATTAGACCTTGTTGTGGTTACTAGTTAGGCCGGGCGGGTCCGGGTAGGTTTACACCACAACTTAGTCTAACCTCGGGTTTTGGCACCACATGACCAACTTCTCACATTGGGTCCTATTGTTTGTAGCCACTAGTTAAGCCGGTCGGTTCCGGGTAGAATTACGCTACAAACTCACCCCAACCTCGAGTTGGCCACTCTTATGTTTTCTAAGTGTCATGTCCACTTTATTTCAAAACATAATTACAAGTCAACAATTACTTGGGTAGACCTAACTTAATAGGTAAATTCCCAAGGGGTAGACCTAACTTAATAGGTAAATTCCCAATCTTATGTTTTCATGTATTTTAAGTTTACCCAAAACCCCCACCGTCATTCTATCGCTTACATATCCGTAATAACGCATAAAGGATAGGAAGAGGGAACTTGGCACGACATACATGACAAACTTGCACAACAATCATGCACAACATGTTAGGCTTGCACAACTTGGCATAGTGAACTTGCGTATTACCATAAACATGCATAACATGTTAAACTTGCATAACTTAGCATAGTGAACTTGCATATTACCATAATCATGCATAACTTGTCAAACATGCACAACTTGTCACTTTAAACTTGCATAAACATGCACAACTTGTCAAAACATGCACCACTTGTCAAAACATGCACAACTTGTCATTTTAAACTTGCATAAACATGCACAACTTGTCAAAACATGCACAACTTGTCAAAACATGCACAACTTGTCATTTTAAACTTGCATAAACATGCACAACTTGTCAAAACATGCACAACTTGTCATTTTAAACTTGCATAAATATGCATAACTCAATAAACTTGCAAATCATGGCTTAACTAACTTGCATAAACATGCATAACTCAATAAACTTGCAAATCATGGCTTAACAAACTTGCATAAACATGCATATCTCAATAAACTTGCAAATCATGGCTTAACAACCTTGCATAAACATGCATAACTCAATAAACTTGCAAATCATGGCTTAACAACCTTGCATAAACATGCATATCTCAATAAACTTGCAAATCATGGCTTAACAACCTTGCATAAACATGCATAACTCAATAAACTTGCAAATCATGGCTTAACAACCTTGCATAAACATGCATAACTCAATAAACTTGCAAATCATGGCTTAACAACCTTGCATAAACATGCATAACTCAATAAACATACATAAATCCCAATCTTGCATCACATATTAACTTTAGAGTTTCTAAAATGAAGGTAAGAGGGCTTACAATGCTTATGCGGACTCAAATGAGTATAACAAATGCAAGAAACCCCTTATGCAACTAATTAAAACCCCCAAATGCAAGCAAACTTGATCAAGACTCCTCCTTTGTGATGCCAATAGAAAAACAAGCCTTTAATGCAAGCTAAGGAGGATCATACAAGCCTAAATATGCTTGTATGCATGGAAAATCACTTAGGAATTATTAATGAAGAGATTGGAGGCTAGGGTTTCTAAGTGGAGGCCATGAGAGTTTAGATTTTGGCATAGTTTAGTTACTAGGATGAATAATGAATGATTTAGGGTAGGTTAGGGTCTTATTTATAGATTAGGTTAGTGATTTGAACCATAGGATTAACCCTAGATTCAATTTGGTCCATCAGATTTAGGAACTCTCTAGAACCAGACCACACAACCAAGCCCAAACCAAGCCCAAACCAAAGAGGTGCGCCAGGCTAATCTGCCTGGCTACCCCCTGTCGACAGGGCTGTCGACAGGGCAGTCGACTCCCTGGGGACCCTGTCGACAGGCCTGTCGGCATGGGGCCCCTGGCGGGAGTTTTCCCGCCTTGGCCCAGCTGGCCCAATTATTTAAATTTGAATCTGTTTTTACTTAGGATTTTTCTGAAGACTTCAATGGGCCTTAACTGGGTCATACGGACTCCGATTTTCGAAAACTTGGACTCTATTTCGCGTATTTTTCCGAGACGAACGCAATGGCATAGCCCGTTTCCCTTGATTCCCATTTTATAATTTAATTCTGCCTCAATTTATGTTATAACAGATAATTAAAAATACGGGTTGTTACATTCTCCCCTCCTTAAAGGATTTCGTCCCCGAAATCTTCAAGTTAGGAAGAACGTATCCTACCATCCAATCATCCATCTACTCATAGCATCATCCACGAGCAATCATTGTCCTTAAAAGATTCTAAATGCTGGATGAACATATGCAAAAGTGTGTGTATATGTACTTACCTAATGCAAAAATCAGGCGGTTACTGATACAGTAAACCTCCTTAATGCATATGTATGTAAATCAGGCGGTTACTGATACAGTAAACCTCCTTAATGCACATGTATGTCAGTGAAATGAATCCATATGTATGCAAATTCCTAACATAATGTATAATATCTACATGCGTGCTCAATCATACATCCATATGCAACATCCATGTGATAACATACGAATTTCATCCAAGAATAAGCATAAACACTCATGCACATGCAATATGAGGAGTGTGTGAGCCGATCTAGTGCCTAATCGTGTATAATGCATCCACGAGCAACCACTTGCAAACACTTGCAACCACTTGCAAACATCAAGCATAACATGTTTCAAACACATGTTTCAACCAAAGGGTTTCTACCAAAGGTTCTCATGACAAGATAGACACGATAAACTAGATAAACTAGATAAACTCCTTTTTGGATTACAAGAAATCCATTCAAACTTTGACATATAGTATTAACCGATGAGTCTTAACCCCCTTATGGAGTTTACAACAGAAATAAGATCGAGAATGGGACTGAGAGGATATATACAAAAGATAACTTGCAAGCAAGCTCCACAGGAAAACGAGGATCAAGGATGCACTCTTAAAAAAGAGATGTGATGCGCGTATCTAGTCTTCACTCTTCTTAGTCACGTTTCCTTGAGCTTAACTCCACTGTGCTTTGACTATCTTTCACTTCATGATTCCTTGGCTTCCTAACTCCTATTTCCCAAATTCGAGTTGGAACTCATTTCATTATCGCCTCTCGTCTTTCTTTCCCACTTATTCTCCCTTCTGTATACTTGGCTTAAACATACTATAACCCCATGATCTCATGCCAGCTCTCCAAAATTCACCAGTGAATCCTGGATCTCGTCTACTTACTATAAAGTATCCCATGCAACAGAACTTTCTCTTGAAAATACCAATCCACGTTGCCAATTTCCCTATAAACGTGATTTTTCTATAACTCATGCTTAATCGAAATGAACCCTCCGCCTATAAGCCATACCTAGATTCGGTTGCCTACCCATGGCTTCCTGTAGGTTATTTCAAAACTGGCCAACTTCTTCAGGGTAAACCGTTGCTAATCATGATGCAGTCCTCTCGCTCTTCACCCGACTGAAATGAGCACTCTTCGTGAGTCTACCTTTTATGACCCACATACCCGTATTCCCTTCCTTTGATCTAGATCTAGGTAGTCCATCCACGTAATCAATCGAGATGTTTTCATACTTCCCTTGCGAAACTTCCAATGGAGGGAATGGCCCACTGGGCTTCTATGACTTGGCCTCAACCTGGTGGCACAACATGTATCCTGAAACCAACTCGGCCACCTCCTTCTTGAGATGTCTAACATGTTCTTCCTCGTTCTTTTGAGGAGATCAAATATCGTCTACGACGACCCTGACAAACTTGTTCAAGGACTCCCTAGACACCCTACCCATCAAAATCACGTAATATGCGGGTGCCTTAGTCAAACCAAATAGCATGACTAGCCATTCTAAAACCCATCCAGAGTCCTAAACGCAGTCTTGTCAATTCCATCCTCAGCCGTCCTAAGCTGATGGAATCCGGTAGCTAGATCAAAAGAAAGCGGATGCTCCTACAAGCTGATCAGACAAATCATTGATCCTTGGTAACCGTTATCTATTCTTCTCCTGAAAATCAACACATAAGCGAAGCAAACTGTCCACATCAGTAACGAATACCACTGGAGCACCCTACTCGAAAATGCCTCGTCTCAGGAAGTTCTTTTCAAGCAACTCCTTGACTTGCTTTCTTAACTCTCATCTCGTGAGGTCACGTGCCTAACCAGCCACGAAACTGGCTTGGCATTACCAACCAGATAATACGGAAATCTATCCCACGTCTAGGGATAGCCCCTTTACTTTACCCAAGATATCAGGATATTCTCGGACCACCCTCACCGATTGCAAACTATCGATAGGCGAGTTGAGGGATTCAAGATAACATAACATGACGGGACCCATAGGGTTGCTAGAAATTTCTAGGGTATTACCGAGGCGAGTCATGAGCCCCACACCCTATGTACAAAAACCCAGAATGGCCCAAAACAGGACGACCATTCCATGCCCAAAACCAACCCATATCCCCTGAAACCGAGAATATAAACATCCCACGAGAATTCTATACTCAGGATAGAAATTTTCAAATCCACTCAGACCATAGACAAACGGGCAGAACCCCCAATTGGATTTGAAACACATACGGGATCATCAACTACACTAGTACTTAGGTGCAAAACTTTCAACTGGATCAGATGAAATAAAACTATGCGATGTGCCAGAATCAAACAAAGTTCGAACAGGGAAACTCAGAAAATGTAAACAAGATTTTCAACAGAAACACTACCTCTATCATAAGCTGGAAGAACGGTGCTGAGGGGATGAACTCGCCCTCCAGATAGTCCTGCACACTGAGTCTGACCTTGCCCTTGTTTCCTCGGGCAATCCTTGCTGAAATGTCCAAACTCACCATAATCAAAGCATTCGCCCCGCTTTCTCTTCTCCTTCTTCCTACATTCCCTGGCTATATGTCCAACTTCACCACAGAAGTTACATTTCATATTCTTGCCCCGTTTCCCGGAATTTACTCTCTTGCCTTGAGACTCATTCGCCTTGACCTCTTTCTTGTCATTGTTATCTTCTTCTTGAAGTAGGGCCAGATTCACCAAATTCTCGAAAGTCGCCCCCAAGGGTATATGAGACATGGCCAAACCATGTAATGGCTCGTTTAATCCTAGAGCAAAGTGTAGGGCCTTCTTCTAAGCTGTATTAACCAAGTCTAAATCGACCCGAGCCAGTTGATTAAACTTATCTATGTATTCCCTAATAGTCATGTCCCCTTGCTTCAGTGATAAGAACCTCAGTCCAAACCTTCCTCTAAAGTCATCCCAAGTCTCGATTGGCCTAGTAGCGGTGGTGACTACCCACCAACGTGCAGCTTCTTCCTTTAGCAACCATACTGCCAATAAAACCTTCCTGCGGTCACCTATATCAAAGGTGGCTAAAAGATCTTCGGTCTCTTTCAACCAATTCCTTGCCTCTACTAAAGTCTCGGTTCCAAAGAAATTCTTGCAACCCATCATCTTAAAGTTCTTACAAGTTTCCGCAAAATCCGCTTGTGGAGGCTGAGGGAGAAGAGGAACATCAGCTACGGAAGGAGGAGGAGGAGGAACAGCGGCCTTGACTGGAAAAACAACACTAGAGACACCCGGGACCGGTGCCGTGACTTCCAAGTACCGACGAAACCAATCAGGTATTGTTACCCCTTCGGGCAAGATGAGATTATCAGACATGCTGGAAACGAAAAGAAAAGAGTTCAAACGAGGAGTCAAAGGATAGTGCTGATGGCTTTTGGGGAATAGCCTTTTTTAAAAATAACTAGACTTTTCTTTGGAAAATACTTAATACTTGGTTTTGAAAATAGTTTTTCAAAAGTTTTTTAAAACCCTTTTTATCCCTTCTCGTAAACCATATGCTCTGATACCAAAATGTAACCTCCCACCTCCGCCAGGGTCACTCGCAAAGGAATGCACTAGCTTTGGAGGGGCATTATTGGTAAACATGCATAATGATATAGCAAGGCAGGACATGACATATATATATATGTAAATAAACAGAGTAAGTAAATAAAACAGCGGAAGATTTATAAACCATTTCAAAACACAAGTCTGGTACATCAAAATGTCACTTTCCCAAAATTACAAGTCAAGATAAATACATCATCTGATAAACTGAAAATACATAAGTACTATCCCCAAATAAGAGTGATAAACCATAGCGGCTCAAGTCCAAAGCATACTTGAGCTATCCAAGGAAGCAGCTAAAATCCAAGCTAGGCTCCAGTATTCCCTCCCTGAGAACCTGGGGGGGGAAACGGAAGAAAAGAGGCGAAAGAAAACAGGTCAGTCAAAAAGACTGAGTAAGCCCTGCTACGATCAGTCTATAAACTAATAAAGTTAACATCATGATGGAAACTGAGGTGATCATAGATAACAACATACTGGCATGAATAAATCAACTACAAGATAGATAGAGGTGTCATCGCATAAAGCAAGGTTAAGTTTTTGCACCACGGTGTACTAGCAAACCAACATAACAGGTATTGATCCCTTAGCCCAAACTTTGGCCCAATAACATGAAGTGACCTTAATAAAAGGTCCAGCCCACGGTCTAGTCGATCGGCTCCCTACAAGCTTAACACGTCAAGTGTTGGTGTCCATATGGCCCACATATGGTTGTAGTTAGTCTGTGCTGGGTCCCCCCTTGGGTGTATCAAGCCCTCGGGTGTCAACCCCGGACACTTAAGCAATAATGCACAGCCCTATCCTACTGGTACCCGTGCCTCGAGTTTGTCCAAAATCGGACTACGTGCACGTCCGTAGCCCGCCGGACCCGCACCGCTGTACCACTCAGCCATCGTCCTTTTGGTCGCTTACATCTGTCCAGTAATCGTGCCCCGCCCTAGCCTAGCTTCTAGGGTTGTGAATGATACCAAACTGGGATTACTGTTAGAACAGACCACGTTGCTAGGGTTTTCCAAGAGGGTTAAGTGTGATTTAACCCTTCACTAATCATGGATTAAATTAGTTAAGTGTAATCAACGGTTCACCACTTAACCCCATCTAATCCCTTGTATCCCCAAATTGATTAAATTGGTTAAGTGTAACTTAACCCCATTTTCATCCCTTGAATCCCCAAAATTGGTTAAGTATTAGTGGACCCTGACTTAACCCTAATCATGAGGCATTAATTAACTTAATGCACCTTAACCTCTCACATTAGACCTTGTTGTGGTTACTAGTTAGGCCGGGCGGGTCCGGGTAGGTTTACACCACAACTTAGTCTAACCTCGGGTTTTGGCACCACATGACCAACTTCTCACATTGGGTCCTATTGTTTGTAGCCACTAGTTAAGTCGGTCGGTTCCGGGTAGAATTACGCTACAAACTCACCCCAACCTCGAGTTGGCCACTCTTATGTTTTCTAAGTGTCATGTCCACTTTATTTCAAAACATAATTACAAGTCAACAATTACTTGGGTAGACCTAACTTAATAGGTAAATTCCCAAGGGGTAGACCTAACTTAATAGGTAAATTCCCAATCTTATGTTTTCATGTATTTTAAGTTTACCCAAAACCCCCACCGTCATTCTATCGCTTACATATCCGTAATAACGCATAAAGGATAGGAAGAGGGAACTTGGCACGACATACATGACAAACTTGCACAACAATCATGCACAACATGTTAGGCTTGCACAACTTGGCATAGTGAACTTGCGTATTACCATAAACATGCATAACATGTTAAACTTGCATAACTTAGCATAGTGAACTTGCATATTACCATAATCATGCATAACTTGTCAAACATGCACAACTTGTCACTTTAAACTTGCATAAACATGCACAACTTGTCAAAACATGCACCACTTGTCAAAACATGCACAACTTGTCATTTTAAACTTGCATAAACATGCACAACTTGTCAAAACATGCACAACTTGTCAAAACATGCACAACTTGTCATTTTAAACTTGCATAAACATGCACAACTTGTCAAAACATGCACAACTTGTCATTTTAAACTTGCATAAATATGCATAACTCAATAAACTTGCAAATCATGGCTTAACTAACTTGCATAAACATGCATAACTCAATAAACTTGCAAATCATGGCTTAACAAACTTGCATAAACATGCATATCTCAATAAACTTGCAAATCATGGCTTAACAACCTTGCATAAACATGCATAACTCAATAAACTTGCAAATCATGGCTTAACAACCTTGCATAAACATGCATATCTCAATAAACTTGCAAATCATGGCTTAACAACCTTGCATAAACATGCATAACTCAATAAACTTGCAAATCATGGCTTAACAACCTTGCATAAACATGCATAACTCAATAAACATACATAAATCCCAATCTTGCATCACATATTAACTTTAGAGTTTCTAAAATGAAGGTAAGAGGGCTTACAATGCTTATGCGGACTCAAATGAGTATAACAAATGCAAGAAACCCCTTATGCAACTAATTAAAACCCCCAAATGCAAGCAAACTTGATCAAGACTCCTCCTTTGTGATGCCAATAGAAAAACAAGCCTTTAATGCAAGCTAAGGAGGATCATACAAGCCTAAATATGCTTGTATGCATGGAAAATCACTTAGGAATTATTAATGAAGAGATTGGAGGCTAGGGTTTCTAAGTGGAGGCCATGAGAGTTTAGATTTTGGCATAGTTTAGTTACTAGGATGAATAATGAATGATTTAGGGTAGGTTAGGGTCTTATTTATAGATTAGGTTAGTGATTTGAACCATAGGATTAACCCTAGATTCAATTTGGTCCATCAGATTTAGGAACTCTCTAGAACCAGACCACACAACCAAGCCCAAACCAAAGAGGTGCGCCAGGCTAATCTGCCTGGCTACCCCCTGTCGACAGGGCTGTCGACAGGGCAGTCGACTCCCTGGGGACCCTGTCGACAGGCCTGTCGACATGGGGCCCCTGGCGGGAGTTTTCCCGCCTTGGCCCAGCTGGCCCAATTATTTAAATTTGAATCTGTTTTTACTTAGGATTTTTCTGAAGACTTCAATGGGCCTTAACTGGGTCATACGGACTCCGATTTTCGAAAACTCGGACTCTATTTCGCGTATTTTTCCGAGACGAACGCAATGGCATAGCCCGTTTCCCTTGATTCCCATTTTATAATTTAATTCTGCCTCAATTTATGTTATAACAGATTATTAAAAATACGGGTTGTTACATGACTAATCTCAACGGATGAGTACAGTCAACACATGAACCTTTATATTATATTGATAAAGATGTAAATTTTATTGTTAAAATATTCTTTATTTTCTAAATTGAAATGAGGCCCAATCAATCACCATATAATGTTAATTATATGGATTTTCATACATCACATCTATATAATAGCATTGAAAAATAATCAACCATCAACCAAAGTGCACTACACTGTATAAGCATCAAATATAAATATCTAACGCTTATAACAGCCTGTCAATCAATCGATCGACATATTTAATCAATCAGGATGAGTGAACTTTAAATTTCATCCCAACACCCGTGTGGGGTTTCAAGCAATCAAACATAGATTTTATTCGTGCAGTTGGGCGATGTGTAAAATTTATCGACCCAATCAATGTCCTTCAAATAGGTGTACATAAACAAACCGTCCGGTTTGTAAATGAATATTTTATTTTATTCACTTCACGTTAAAAATTATATTTTTAACGCTAAAATATTTTATTTCAACATATGAATTTCTATTCAGTTCATTTATTCAGTAAAAATGATATTTTTATTTTTCTAACATATTTTAGAAAATTTCGGCGGCATAACGGCACGATACTAGAAACGGGATGAGGCCCAGCCTTATCCCCGGTCTAGTGAAGGCCCACGCCATTCACACATCAATCAAATTCACCAATCAACCAAATTCAAATCAAATCATCTAACTAATTTATGCAACCAAACAAACAAGTCCATGGTCTGTGGACGATTGTGTCGGGTGCTACTAAGCACCGTCTGCATCCTAGTATATATATAACTAGAAAAAGAAATTGAAGAGTGAGAAGTTCTCACCAACTAGCTAATCCAATCATCTCGACTCTTCTTATGTAGAAAATCTTGTCGTTCTCGCCTTTTGTCGCTTTCGTTGCCCGTAGCCACTACATGTATAAAAATCACATTTTTATTATCTACATTACATAAAAATCTTATCTTTATATCCTCTATAAGTTAAAAATTGTATTTTTATCCTCTCTATAATATAAAGATCATATTTTTATTTACTTCATATGTCAAAAACTGTAGAAGCTTTAAAATGGAGAAAACTCACTTTTTTTCTAACGCCCGGATTCGCTGTTCGGGTTCCAGAATTTGCAAACGAGCTTCAATCTTCACACCATCTTTTTTTCTAGCTTAAACACGCCATTCCGGACAACTTTCGCCTAAGGGTCTTTTTGCCGAAAATGCTCCAATTCGCCAGAATTCGCGAAAGTACACAAATTTTACCGCTTTTAAACAGCAGAATTCGAACGCGTTTTCCGAGCAGCTCCGAACTCCAAAACATGACTTCCATATAGCCAAATCGAAGAGAATTTCGTGCCCTACAACTTTGGTCTAGAGGGACTTTGGCCAAAAGCGCACCGTTTGGGAGTTATTGGCGAAATACGGTCAGGGACTTATTTGCAAAACGGGCGATTTTGGTGAAAATGAGTTTTTTGAGCGTAGCGGGGCCCACGGCCGGAGTTGGGTGGCTAGGGTTGGGCGCCGGACCTGATGTGGCGTGGGGAGTCGGCTAAGGGGCGGCGGCGGTGGTGGTGGGGCCCGTGGTGGTGGTGGTGGCTTAGGGTTTTGCAAAACAAAGAGGGAAAGAGGAGGAGAGAGAGAGGAGGAGGAGGGGAGGAAGAGGAGGGGCGGCCGGCGGTGGAGGGGCTGGGGAGGCGGCGGTGGAGGTGGGGGCAGCGGGTTTTGGGGAGCGGTGGCCATTAATGAGTTTTTTTGAAGAAAGAGGAAGAGGAAGAAAGTGAAGAAGAAAAGGAAGTAAAAGTGTTTATATGCTAGTTTCTCGCGTATCGCCTGAATGCTAACGATCTCCCATCGCCGCGGATTTCGGACACGAGATAGTAGACGTGAAGACGAGTCCAACGAAACAAGTTTCGTCGAATTCCGAGTTCGTTTGACCATTCAAAAAAAATCACAAAAATGCTCAGATAAGCTCTAAAAATGCGATTTTGGCGCACCTTTTCTTCTCGCACGCTCACATGCTAACTTCAAAAATCATGCCCTTTTGGATTTAACCATTATTAGACGATACGAATCCATAAACAAAACGAAATCGAATTCTGAGGTCGTATCCATAATGTTCCTTTGTAAAATGACTGCTCGCTTTACCCGGAACTGTTTCAGCTCGCACGGCCACATATTAACTCCGTTCGACGCGCCATTTGGAACTCAACAATGATTTGTCATTGTGAATCCATAAAAATTTATCTCGTCGAATTCTGAGCTCGTATGCAAAATATCACTTTTTAAGGGCTATGTTTTGTTAACCGAACAACTCCAGCCCATAGCCACTATTCCGGGTATCGGAATATATCAAAGCTTATACTTTTCGGAGTTCTAAACGACATTTTGAACTCAATGGAAGTAGTTTCGAGTCCAAATTCATTCATATGCAAAATTTGACTTTTTGGGCCATGTAATTTTACACAGCGACTATTCTGAATTTTCAACTGGGCATAACTTTTGATTCCCGCTATGAAATTTCGATTTTTCTGATTCGTTGGAAAGATATTACGAATAGATTCTAATATTTTTGGTTTCGCTAAAATCCGGATTGTTTTGCACCCGGTACATTCAATTGAAGTTTGAAATCGAATTATCGAACTACCGCGCCATTTTCAATTCTATTTATAATTATATATATATATTTATATTCTAACGACGACGTATATAATATATACGTTCTAATTACATTCAAAATAAATTTCTCGTCAATATTATTTAAAATAATCTATTTTAAATATTCAAAATTCGCTAAAATTGCCAAAATAAAAAATTTTAACTGGTTCAGAATTTCCGGGTTATTACAGTTGTGGCCTACGCGAGTCGACAGCTAAAGTCGCATGAGAAGAATTACCCAACTCATGATTTGGAGTTGGCGGCGATTGTATTTGCTCTGAAGATGTGGAGACATTACCTGTTGGGAGTTCGATTCGAGTTGTTTACGGATCACAAGTCGTTGAAGTATCTTTTCTCCCAAAAGGATTTGAACCTTCGTCAGCAAAGATGATTAGAGTTTCTGGCGTCATATGATTTTGACATAGCCTATACTCTGGGCAAGGGTAACGCGGTTGCAGATGCGTTAAGTCGAAGACACGCAAGTTTGGGAGCGATGTTTTCGGAATGGAAGAGCCTCGAGTACTTGGTAAGGTTCGATTTTAGGCCAAGGTGTGAGCTGGAACTTGAAATGTTGGCGAGCTTGTCGATAAGACCTACTCTTATCGAAAGGATTAGCGAGAGCCAAAAGAAGGATGCGAACCTTATCGAGTTCATTCAGAAACTGGAACCAAAAGATAAGGAATTTGAGGTCGATCGAGAAGGATGGCTTCGAAAACAAGGGTGATTAGCTGTTCCTGATATTGATGGATTAGGTGATGAGGTTCTGAGAGAATGTCATCACTCGAAGCTGACGATTCATCCTGGTGGAAATAAGATGTATCAGGACATGAGGAGAGTCTACTACTGGGAAGGGATGAAGCGAGATATTGGAAAGTTCATTTCCAAGTGTATGAACTGTCAGTTGGTGAAAGATGAACAGAAGAAGCCGAGTGGTTTGCTTCAGCCATTGGAAGTTCCTACGTCGAAGTGGGAGCAAGTATCAATGGATTTTATCGATGGACTACCTAGAACCAGGGCAGGAAATGAGGGGATTTAGGTTATCGTGGATCGTTTGACCAGAAGTGCGAGATTCATTCCTATCATGTCGACTAGGACGACATCGAAATTGGCTGAACTTTATGTGAAATGGATAGTTCGATTCCATGGTGCCCCAAAGAGTATAGTGAGTGACCGAGATCCATTATTCACGAGTGGATTTTGGAAAAGTTTGCAAGAAGCTTTGGGAACCGAGTTGTGTTTGAATACGGCATATCATCCCCAAACTGATGGTCAGACCGAAAGAGTCAATCGAGTTTTGGAAGATCTCTTGAGGGCTTGTGTGTTAGACTTCGGAGGATCATGGGAAGACCATCTACATCTAGTTGAATTTGCGTATAATAATAGCTACCAGTCTAGCATTGGAATGGCACCATACGAAGCATTGTATGGAAGGTCGTGCAATTCTCCAGCATGTTGGCTAGAAACTGGAGATAAGTTGGTACTTGGGCCTGAGATGATTAGAGAAACCTTGGATTGTATCGAGACATTTCGGCAACGAATGAAGGCAGCCCAGGACTGTCAGAAGAGTTACGCCGACAAGCGTCGTAAGGACTTGGAATTCGACGTGGGCGATATGGTTTTTGTGAAAGCTTCACCGTTGAAGCACATGGTTAGATTTGGTAAGAAAGGAAAGTTAGCTCCAAGGTTTGTTGGACCATTTCCGATAGTCGAGCGAATTGGAAAGCTCGCATATAGATTGGAGTTACCCGAGAAGATGTCGAGTGTGCATAATGTGTTCCATGTGTCGTTTCTATGAAAATTTGTGCATGATTTGAATATAGTGGTATCTCCAGAGCAGTACGAAGACTTAGAGACCATAGTTTCAAGACCTCGTAAGTCACTTCGTGTTGTGGGAAATGACATAAAACAGCTTAGGAGGAAGACGGTTAAGCTAGTCAAGGTGCAATGGAGTGAGGATGGAGACGATTGTACGTGGGAGACGGAAGGGAGCATGAGAGCGACTCATCCAGAACTCTTCGTCGGTAGGACCCTTTGATATCGTATCTTTGTTATATCGTTGTATCTTGTTAGAATTCCGCGTGCTAGGATAAGGCTATGGATGCATGGCTTGATGGATGCATGTTTGGATGGTAGAATTGGCTTTTCATGGATGATAGGCATGCGGAATCGTTGTGATTACTTGGGTTTGTTTGGAATTTCGGGGGCGAAATTCTTAAGGGGGGGAATGTAACAGCCCGCATTTTACGTATCGGAAGATCATAAAATATATTTGTTTTATTCTCTAAGGGTTGGATCATTCTCATCTTTTAATATGTTGTTTATGGGGTTGTGAGACATGACCATAATTTTTACCAATTTTGTTTGTGACCATTTTTCCCCTGTCAGCCTTGTACATGGAGTAACTTTTGACTCAGGTCAAATCAGAGGGTGAGACCTGTGCCGTTAGAAAGGAATTGATGATTGCCTTTCCGTAGAGTGGTTACATTAAGGATTTGGCTTAGCGGTTTGGGAGAAATCGTTGTTTTAAAGTTTTTCAGTTGGCTATTCAGGTTTTGGAGCCTTAGTGGAATCCTATAAATAGGGGGCGAGAGTGGAGGGAAAAAGTTTACTTTTTCCCATTCTCTCGTTTGAAGGCATTTGATCTCCATCTTCCTCCTACACCTTTCCACCATTAAAAATCCAAATCTAAGGGAGGAAATCGAAGATCTACGCCATCCAAGGCAAGATCTACATCATTTCAAAGGAAAATTCATCGGATCGAGGGGTTTAATTCGGAGTGCTGTAACGACCCGCATTCTATGCATCATAGGATCGTAGAATATTTATTTCATTCACATATGAAGTTGTATGGTCATGTAATATGGCAGACGACTATTGGGGTCATTTCCCATGTTCCTGATTTTTCCCGATTTTTAAATGACCACATTACCCCTAGTTGGTACTGTTTTGGCCATAACTTTTGACTGGAAAGGAATTTTGACCTTAAACCACTTCCATTGGCTCCGGATGATGGTTTACAATTCCGTAGAGTGGCCACATTCGCCAAACGGACTCACCGTTTGGGAGATATGGCAGAAAAAAGTTTCAGATAGTGAAAAACATCTTAATTGGGCTTAACCGGGTGATTAACAGCTAGGCCCAATGGGGGATTTCGGGATTAGGGTTATGAGGAGGCTGAAATCAGTTAGAGAACGATCTTATCCTCATTTTCCAGCCGCCACAAACATGTCTTTCATCCTAGCCATGGCCTCCACCTTCTAATTTCATCCCAAATCGTCTCTAATCACTTTCTAATCGAAGATTAAGCAAAACTACATCAAATCAAGGGAGGGTAGCACCAAATCAGAGAGAGAGCTGCTGGAACACTTAGGGATTGGATCCAAATCAGAGATTATTTCATATCTAAAGTTTGTTTGTGGCTAAGGTGAGTGATTTGCATTGTTTTTCACTAATTACGGCTAATTATGGTAATTAGCGAGGATTAGCGAAATTATGTCTCAGAAAAATCTAGAAAAATTTCTAAAATTCTAAAACATCATTTTATGCCTCTGATATGAATTTGGGTTAATTTCGACTAATTTTGCAAATCCCGGAATTTGGGGGATTAAGGGGTGATTAGTGGAAATTAGCGAATTTATGCATGTTAAAAATCTGGAAAAATATTTATAAATTGCTAAATATTATTTTAGGCCTCTGTTAGAAAATTTGGCTGATTTCGTTAAGTTTTGTTAATCCTATCATTAGATTTGCTTAAACGTGATTAAGAAGGATTAAGGGAAAATATGGGGTTTTGGCTATGTTTGATCCGTTTTGACATACCATATTGTTGTTTTGCTGTTTGTGGATGTTTATACATGTTTCTACGACTGTATGGTATGCTTGATGATTGTTTAGAATAGTTAGAATGGTTGAAAACGCCGTCGAGAGGCGAAAATAGCTTGTTGGAATGGTGTAGGTTTTCTTCGGGTCGAGGTAGATCGACCAGGAGAAGGTTTTGACCGACCGACCCGAGCTCACGACCGACCCTGTATGAAGTGTTCGACCGACTAGGGAGATCGACCAGGTTGGGCAAGACCGACCACTATGCGATGTTCGACCGACCCCATACGATGATGAAATACCGACCGACCAGGAATGGTGAAGTGTTCGACCGACCAGGGGGCAATACTGACTGACCAGGGTAGAGATGATGAAAACCGACCAGAATGAAAGGTTCTTGACCGACAGACCCGATCCACTTCAGAAGCCACGAACCAATGGTGCGACCCGATCCGTATGGAACGACTCGATCCGATGGAGGGAGCACGACCGACCCGATCCGAGATGCTTGGACTTGAAGTGAAGACCACGATCCGACCCGAGCGAGGGTGATGACCACGATCCGAAGCAAGGTGAAGTGAAGACCGACCCAGATGAAGATGATGACTAAAACCCGATATGCAAAGGTAGTCCAAATGGAAGTTAGAGCTCACGATCAAGATGGGAACCAATGAGTTCACTTCATGGTTGGGCTTTGCTGCGGGATGTGTGCAAAGGGGTTGTCGGTATTCATAACTTTGGTTCACCACTGAGAGATGGATAGTGGGCTTGTAGTGATAGTTACACGGGATTGGATTCCGTCATGGCCCAAAGTATTAGGTGACCAAAGTAGTGGATATCGTATGCTTTACGCACTGAGTGAGGGATGTGAGGATGATTTCTATGCTTGATTGTTTGACACCACTATGACATGCACACCCCCACCCCCGTATCTCTTACACAGTATGTTAGTGGCACCTTAGAGTTTTGTACGGTATGTAGTGCTAACTCTTTGGTTGTAGGTCCAGGTTCAGTTATGATTGGATTATACCTGTTATTGTTCTATTTTGTTGCTTATCGCTCATACCAGGCTTTATGTCTGACCCAGAGTTTTATGTCTCCTCTTATTACTCTGGGTGCTCACACGAGCAGACTAGAGACAGGTTATGGTTAGCTGGTGATGCGCGAGTAGCTGATTCGGAGGCGAGCAGGAGGCTTCCACGTATGATATATAGATATTCTCCCTGTGTCGCTGGTGGTCGCTACTAGGGCATTAGTAGTGTACCTCCTTTATCTTGCTTTTGCTTTTTGAGACAGTTTGAAAAGTTGTAATAATGTTGGCTTTGGATCATAAGCTGTACTTGGATTTTCCGCTGCTATGTTAGTTTATTTTCAGCTTATGCACTGTTTCACCTGTTTTATGTCAAGTATGTTGTTATTATATTTTATCCTATGCGCTGTGAGACATTTTATAGGTTCTTTGTTCGTTCACTCTCTTCTTTCTTTTCTTCTGACGACCATCCCGTGCTAACTGGATATGTGTACAGCGCACCATTGGAGTAAATTTCAGTTGGTGCGGGGCGGGCCGTCACATTTGGTATCAGAGCTCTAGGTTGCGTAGTTAACCTAGGAAAAGACACCAGGGAGAGATAGTACGTATATGAGAGTGCGTATTTGTGATTATTTTGGTTTTCAAAAGCTATATATATATACTATTAGTAGTATAAGGATGAAGTCGTACTGCACTAGCACCACTATGGGTCATTAATCGTTTTCTCTGTACAGATTGAACGATGAGTAGAGACACCAGGGGTGCTGGTAGAGGGACCAATCATGGGACTGCTCCTGACATGAGGACGATGTTCACTAACTTCATGAGGGTGATGGTTAGGGATGTTCTAGGGGCAGTTCCCAATCCCGGAAATGGTGGTGGTCCAGTAGTGCAGGCGCCTAGGGTCGACTTCGCCAAGTTGTGCAAGGATTACACTAACCTTGGTGGGAAGTCGTTCCACGGAACGAAGTCGGCCACAGATGTTCAGGATTGGTTGGATAGCTGTGATCGTATCTTCGAAGACTTGGATATCGAGGATGCGGTGAAGAGAAGGATAGCGTCTCGTCAGTTGCAAGGGCGAGCGATGAATTGGTGGAATGCCATTAAGACAGCTACTCCAGAGGATCAAGTTACTTGGAATCAGTTTAAGACTCGCTTTTGTGATAAGTTTATTTCAGCTGCTCATAAATCAGAATTGTTCAGGAAGTTCTTGGAGCTTAAGCAGAATGGTAGAGCAGTCTCGGAGTATAACGCTGAATTCGACACTTTATCGAAATATGGATGGTCCCTTATCGATACAGTCGAAAAGAAGAATGAGAAGTTCATAACTGGCTTGGATGGGTACTTGGGGGAAAGACTTATAAACCATATCGATGAGACGTTCGAATCTATTGTAGGAAAGGCATTAAGGTCAGAGAGCCTTTTCCCTAAGTCGAAGACCGAAGTTGCTATTGCATCTATAGAGGAGCCAAAGCCGCAAGCAGGCGGTGAAGGCAAGAAGAATTCTCAGAACAAGAGGAAGCAGAACCCGACCAAGGATGGTCAGAATAAGAAAAATAAGAAAGATGGTGAATGCTTTAGTTGTGGCAGGAAGGGCCACTATGCCAGAGATTGTCGAGAAAAGCCTGGGGAAAGGAAGTGCTTTAACTGCGGCCAGGCGGGACATCACAAGGATGATTGCCCACAACCTCCTAGGGAGAAGCAGATTGTGAAAGCGTATGCTATCAACGCTGTTCCTTCTTCGTCGAATGCTCCAAGTGCGGCGCAGAAGGGAAAGGGTGTCGTTATAAAAGGTATGCTTTCTATTTAAGATGTTTCTGTTCGGGTATTGTTTGACAAACCCAAGATAGTCGATAGACCTCTAATTGTGACGAACCTGATAGGTGGTTCGACTGATCTTAGTATGATTTGTTGTGGTTTGGTCTTATCGAGTCATGGATGTATGTTTCCTTGTGATTGCTTCGTTTTGGGCTTTACTGGGTTTAGCATTATTTTAGGGAGTCGATCTACTCCAAAGGAATAGGGTGGTATTAGGTACCTACCTAGTGATGGCGATAGTAACTGGAGTTAAGAAAGCTGAAAGGTTATCATTGTAATAAGTTCTAGTTGTCTCTGGGAGGCAAATGAGTGCTCCAGTGCTTACTTGTTTTGCTAGTATCACCTCACGTGGATTGTCCGAATTCGGAGGAGATGTTCCTTGGGTGCTTGTCTGATATTGGTTTAGGCCTTTGGGGCTTGTGCTTGGGGAATGTCGATTTCGACTAGGATGGTTTGCGTGAGGGGTAAATAGTTGTTGTGATTTTTCATTGGATGATATCTTGGTTTACTCGAGGAGTGATGGGCAGACAGAACATGATAAGACTGTTCAATGGTATAGACTGCCCAGAGTTAGACTCGATAGGGTTGTGAGA
This sequence comes from Allium sativum, assembly GCA_030737875.1. Taxonomy (NCBI): domain Eukaryota; kingdom Viridiplantae; phylum Streptophyta; class Magnoliopsida; order Asparagales; family Amaryllidaceae; genus Allium; species Allium sativum. The sequence continues at coordinate 560,368,105 of CM060920.1, read as the reverse complement.
TTGCTCGACTGGGACTCGAGAAAGATGCAAAGTAATGGATTGTTTAGAACCCTATGTTGGTGTTCTCTTTGGATAGTAGGACTTTGAAGAAATAGGATGTGTTCGTTGATCATGGAGGAGGATACAATGAAGATTAGGGCGATTCAAGTTGGACTTGAACTCGTAAAAGGAAAATGGGTGTCCGTTGATCTTGGAGATGCAACGGATAAGGAGACGACGACTCACGTTGGACTAGAGTTTGTCGGTAATGGATACTCAAGACTGGGTCTGAGTTATAGATTGACTCGAGTTGGACTCGAGAAGGCTGCAAGGAATTGGATTCGACTTGAGTTGGACTCGAGAGGGCAGCAAGATAATGGATAGACTTGGGTTGGACTCAAGTATTTTAGGCGGACTAAAAGCAGGGGTATCTGGGGACTCCCGTTACCCTGTATCCGTTGGACGTGATCTAGTTATCCTTGGAGGATAAACATACGTTGGACGTACGGTAGTCCGTAGGGAGGCGGGGCTTCCATTGGCCTGGGATTGGTTGGACCAGTCAAGTAGGCATCGGTGTATGTATGGAGGCTGGGCTTCCATTAGTTATTGATGTTGGTTGGACCAGACATACTAGAATCGACATATTGGGATTGGTTAGACCAATCATGTAGGTGTTGATGTGTTTATGAATTTAGCAGGTGATAGGTAGGACTTGTTTGATGGATGTTATGGTCGCTATGTTGTTCCTATTTTTCTTCCCTTGAGTAGACTATCACCTGTAGGGTTCCAGCGATGGGGAACAAAGTGATTGTAGTAGGACTATGAGCCAGTGCAGTAGAGTCGTCATGACTCGAGGGGCAAAGTGGACATAGTAAAGGAATAGTAAGGCTATGAGCCAGTGCAGTGGAGTTGTTACGACTTCATGGGGCAGAGTGGACATAGCAAAGGACTAGTGGCTATGGATCAGTGCAGTGGAGTCGCCATGACTCCATGGGGCAGAGTGATCATAGTAAAGAATTTGGGTGCGGTAATAGTTGCATTGAGTAGGAGACATGCCAGTTTAGGGGTTTTGTTTCTAGGATGGAAGCAACTAAAGTATATCACATGATATGATTTCGGGCCCAAGAGTGAATTGGATTCAGAAACACTAGTAAGCTTGACGATTAGATCGATTTTGATTGAGTGGATTGGTTCCAGTTAGATAGACGATCCTAATCTATTGGAAACCATCTCTAGGGTAGAGATGGGTATCGATGGAAAGAGAATGATCAGGTAAGGATTTGATCGAGAAGGGTGGCTTCGAAAGAATAAGGGACTAGTTGTACCCAACGTAGATGGACTGAGAGGTGAAGTGCATAGAGCATATCATCACCCGAAATTGACTATACATCCCAGTGGTAACAAGATGTACTGAGACATGGAGCAGATCTACTACTGGGAAAGGATAAAGAAAGATGTTGGGGATTTGGCATATGAAGTAGAGCTACCTGACAAGATGGCGGAAGTTCACAACGTATTTCATGTTTCCTAGTTAAGGAAGTTTGTGCAAGACCCTAATGTGACTATTTCACCAGATCAGTTGGACGATAGCGAGGTTGAACCCGAGGCGGTTGAGAACCACAAGCCTATGCGTATTGTTGGGAACGATACAAAGCAGCTTCGAAGAAAGGAGGTGAAACTAGTCAAAGTCCAGTGGGGTGAGAATGAAAAAGACTGTACTTGGGAAACAGAGAAGGATATAAGGAAGAAGTATCCAAAACTCTTCGCCTGGTAAGATTTTAACTTCGATTTAGTTTTTCTGCATGCTAGGATAGGCTTGTTTGCTTGTTTTGTATGTTTGATTGTTGTATGTGGCTGTTAGGCATGCGGGATCCTTTGTATGTTTTGGGTTAAGGAATTTCGGGGACGAAATTTCTTAAGGGGGGAGAGTGTAACGACCCGCATTCTACGCATCATAGGATCGTAGAATATTTATTTCATTCACATATGAAGTTGTATGGTCATGTAACTATGGCAGACGACTATTGGGGTCATTTCCCATGTTCATGATTTTTCCCGATTTTTAAATGACCACTTTACCCCTAGTTGGTACTGTTTTGGCCATAACTTTTGGCTGGAAAGGAATTTTGACCTTAAACCACTTTCATTGGCTCCGGATGATGGTATACAATTCCGTAGAGTGGTCACATTAGCCAAACGGACTTACCGTTTGGGAGATATGGCTGAAAAAAGTTTCAGATAGTGAAAAACAGCTTAATTGGGCTTAACCGGGTGATTAACAGCTAGGCCCAATGGGGGATTTCGGGATTAGGGTTATGAGGAGGCTGAAATCACTTAGAGAACGATCTTATCCTCATTTTCCAGCCGCCACAAACATGTCTTTCACCCTAGCCATGGCCTCCACCTTCTAATTTCATCCCAAATCGTCTCTAATCACTTTCTAATCGAAGATTAAGCAAAACTACATCAAATCAAGGGAGGGTAGCACCAAATCAGAGAGAGAGCTGCTGGAACACATAGGGATTGGATCCAAATCAGAGATTATTTCAGATCTAAAGTTTGTTTGTGGCTAAGGTGAGTGATTTGCATTGTTTTTCACTAATTACGGCTAATTATGGTAATTAGCGAGGATTAGCGAAATTATGGCTCAGAAAAATCTAGAAAAATTCCTAAAATTCTAAAACATCGTTTTATGCCTCTGATATGAATTTGGGTTAATTTCGACTAATTTTGCAAATCCCGAAATTTGGGGGATTAATGGGTGATTAGTGGAAATTAGCGAATTTATGCATGTTAAAAATCTGGAAAAATATTTATAAATTGCTAAATATTATTTTAGGCCTCTGTTAGAAAATTTGGCTGATTTGGTTAAGTTTTGTTAATCCTATCATTAGATTTGCTTAAACGTGATTAAGAAGGATTAAGGGAAAATATGGGGTTTTGGCTATGTTTGATCCGTTTTAACATACCATATTGTTGTTTTGCTATTTGTGGATGTTTATACATGTTGCTACGACTGTATGGTATGCTTGATGATTGTTTAGAATAGTTAGAATGTTTGAAAACGCCGTCGAGAGGCGAAAATAGCTTGCTGGAATGGTGTGGGTTTTCTTCGGGTCGAGTTAGACCGACCAGGAGAAGGTTTTGACCGACCGACCCGAGCTCACGACCGACCCTGTATGAAGTGTTCGACCGACTAGGGAGATCGACCAGGTTGGGCAAGACCGACAACTATGCGATGTTCGACCGACCCCATACGATGATGAAATACCGACCGACCAGGAATGGTGAAGTGTTCGACCGACCAGGGGGCAATACTGACCGACCAGGGTAGAGATGATGAAAACCGACCAGAATGAAAGTTTCTTGACCGACCGACCCGATCCATTTCAGAAGCCACGAACCGATGGTGCAACCCGATCCGTATGGAACGACTCGATCCGATGGAGGGAGCACGACCGACCCGATCCGAGATGCTTGGACTTGAAGTGAATACCACGATCCGACCCGAGCGAGGGTGATGACCACGATCCGAAGCAAGGTGAAGTGAAGACCGACCCAGATGAAGATGATGACTAAAACCCGAGATGCAAAGGTAGTCCAAATGGAAGTTAGAGCTCACGATCCAGATGGGAACCAATGAGTTCACTTCATGGTTGGGCTTTGCTGCGGGATGTGTGCAAAGGGGTTGTCGATATTCATAACTTTGGTTCACCACTGAGAGATGGATAGTGGGCTTGTAGTGATAGTTACATGGGATTGGATTCCGTCATGGCCTAAAGTATTAGGTGACCAAAGTAGTGGATATCGTATGCTTTACGCACTGAGTGAGGGATGTGAGGATGATTGCTATGCTTGATTGTTCTGTTTTGTTGCTTATCGCTCATACCAGGCTTTATGTCTGACCCAGAGTTTTATGTCTCCTGTTATTACTCTAGGTGCTCACACGAGCAGACTAGAGACATGTTATGGTTAGCTGGTGATGCGCGAGTAGCTGATTCGGAGGCGAGCAGGAGGCTTCCACGTATGATATATAGATATTCTCCCTGTGTCGCTGGTGGTCGCTACTAGGGCATTAGTAGTGTACCTCCTTTATCTTGCTTTTGCTTTTTGAGACAGTTTGAAAAGTTGTAATAATGTTGGCTTTGGATCATAAGCTGTACTTGGATTTTCCGCTGCTATGTTAGTTTATTTTCAGCTTATGCACTGTCTCACCTGTTTTATGTCAAGTATGTTGTTATTATATTTTATCCTATGCGCTGTGAGACATTTTACAGGTTCTTTGTTCGTTCACTCTCTTCTTTCTTTTCTTCTGACGACTGTCCCGTGCTAACTGGATATGTGTACAGCGCACCATTGGAGTAAATGTCGGTTGGTGCGGGCCATCACAAGTGCTCTCTTTTCTGGATTCTTATTTCTATCGTTTTAGATTGTTTCGGCAAATCGATGAGTGATTTACATCTCTCACATGAATGCAATGAAATATATTAGTGTTTGTGCATGTTTCTCATCAAATTGGGATGTTTACCATAGATTTACACCATTACAAGTTATTTTCATATGCATCACCCTATGATCTAATCTAACAGGTTTTACTCGTCAATTTCATGTCATTTTACATGTTTATGTTAGTTAGATCTCTCATTTTGATCATATGTTCATTTTAATGGTTTTGGGTGAGATTTACATCATTTTTGTAGTAATCGTTATATTCATGTGGTTAGTAGTGTGATGATATGTTTATGATTGTGTTTGATGATTTTGGTTGAGTTGGTTTCGTCGGATTCGTCGTTTGGCGAAGTTTTGGTCAAAATCAGAGTTGAATTGCAATATGCAGGATCAGAGCGGACCAAAGTGATCGGACCGGACTAAAGTGGATCGGATCGGACCAAAGTGGATCGGATCGGACCGAAGTGGATCAGACCGGACCGAAGTGGATCGGACCTGACCGAAGTGGATGGGACCGGACCGAAGTGGATCGGACCGGACCAAAGTAGATCAGACCGGACCAAAGTTGGATTCGGACCATTCTAGATAGCCATTTCTAGTCAGCCATTTTTGCCATTTCTAGGCAAGTTTTTCTGTTTGGACATTTCCGGTGATGATGTGACTTCAAAGTAAATTCGATTGGGAAGTTAGGAAGTGCTGAAATAATGCTATGGATTGCTTTGAACCTTATAAAGATGTTGGTTGGTTCAACAATGATGGCAGCTTCGACGAGAGTCCAGAAGGAGATGTTCGAAGTGTTGGAGTGTTCGTTGGTCGGGGAGATGCAACGAATGCAGTTTCAACTTAAAGGTCGTGAGTTGGTGGATAATGGTTTCTCGAGAAGGTTGCTTGAGCTATGAAATGTCGTCAAGGTTGGATGACTAGAGATACGAAGGCCGAGAAGTCATCGTTGTCGTAAGTTCTAGCAGGATCAAAGCAGGGGTACGATGGGGGCACCCAATAGACCAGAAGGTTGCTGGTCGAGTACCTTGGGTATCGTTGAAAGGCCTAGTTGTCAAGGTTGGACATATGGAGTTTATGCTAGAACTGGGGTTACCATTAGCCCTTGACATATGGCAAGGTTGGCCGTCATACGATTAACCATGGTATCGAAGCAAGATTGGTGGTGATAGCCAGAGTCAGTCATGGATGATTGGTTGTTCTGTTTGTACTATCTCACATAGATTATCCAAAGTCGAGGGAGATGTTCTTTGAGTGCTTAACTGATATTGGTTTAGGCCTCTGGGGAGAGTACTTGGGGAATGTTAAACTCGATTAGGGTTGTCTGTGTGAGACTTATATAATCTGGATGTTATGAGTGTTTTCCATGATTGAATGGGTGTTCTGGTTTCCATGGATGAATGGTTGAATTGTTTATGGTAAAGGCTATCACTGTCCGATGTGGGGAAGATAAGGTTGAGGTCTTCTCTGGTGTTATGGGTAGATTAGTATGTTTATCTATCCCCTCTCATACACTTTATTGTTGAAGTTTGTTAGCTGTTTTATCGCTCACTAAGACTGTTGTCTGACTCAAGGTTTTATGTTTCCTCTTATTACCTTGGGCTGTTCATCCGGTTGTGGATAGGCAGACTAAGTAGCAGGTGACAGGTGATGCTTTAGTGAGGAGGATGGTGCTGATCGGTGGCGAGCAGGAGGCCCACGTACCAGTTTTACTGCTATCTAATAATTGGTTTTCCGCTGTTTGTTTTTCTGAATAACGTAGTGAGGCAACTTTGTATAAACACTATTTCCAAGTTTGTGGATATTACTTTCTGGTTGTATGAAAGTCTTGTGTTTCTGCTTCACTATTACTACCTGTTGTATATGCTCTATTATATTTTATCCTTTCGCTGTGAGTTTACGACAGGTTCCGCTTGTGTTTACCTACCCTGATGATCGTCCATGACTGCTTTTCACACCTTTCAACGCATTATTTCTTTTGTATAGTGCGGGGGGTTATGGGTGGTCGTCACACATCAGCCCATATCTTATCATCAGAACAAAAGGCTGATCAACTGGAAAGGCCTGTGGTCTTAGGAACAGGTACTCAAAATTCTTAATTTCCCTGTTTAATAGCCTTAAATGTACAATTATTATTTTCGATTCACTTTTGCTAATGACTGCTTATCCCTACTTCTTTTGACTATGCTGATCTAACTGATTTATGTACCATGTCAAAGTGTGATCTTTTTTCTCTTTTTCACCTTCGAATACATGAATCCGACAACGTGACTTCATTTTCCATCAACTTGTACCTTCGTGACTATCTTGCTCCATTTATTTTCCTAGCATTTGGTCCATGGATGTCTTAATTTCTCTTCCCCATCAACTTCAATGTTCTTTTGTTGCTTATTCTTCGTCTTGCGGTTCTCTCTTTAGTCCAGAGCCAAGATAGATGAGAAGCATCATTGAGTTTGTGATAATGAATCAGTTGTTAGTTTTCTAATTGATGGTTCTATTTATTTTTAATATATGGACACTGAAATGTGATGTTATTTTAGTGTGAATCAGCTGGTCATGAGAAAGGTGGATCCTTTACAATGTTGTTGATTCTCGATGTGATCCTAGTTTTATATTATCTTCAATAAAACACAGCTTCATTGCCAAATCCTCATTAGCAGACTACAAAAGCTTTTGTATGTTCAACTATTTATGTCGCAGTAGTCTCCCAACTTACAATTATCACCCACTTTCAATTTCTATTATAATGTATATATTTAGTTTTCTTTAAAATATGCAATTAATTTTTAAGGTGAAGTGTATATATTAACTACTTTTAACTGTGTACCAAAGCATGCAGTTAATTGGAATTTCTTCGAAAATGGGACTAAACTTTGTCAACTGCGAATTGCAAATTTACAACTAGAGATGTTGGATACGTAGGAAGAGTAAGTGTTAGCTCATATACATAAATGTTAGCTTACAAATTAAAGTTAAATTGAATTACTACTTGACTACATGCTTGCTAAAAATAGCTCCAACCAAATGTTTCTTTAGGTTTTCAGGTTTCCTTTGCATCATATTATGTAGTAGTTTGTAGCATGGTGACAAGTATCAATGTATGTTTTTATTTCAAAGTTTCAAATACATTTTTATTTATTTACAATATATCTATTATCTCAACTCAGGTTATTGTTTTGGATCAAAGTGAAGAATGATGCCGAAAGTGTTGCTATATTAGGGTACTTCATAGTCTAAGCTATATTGCTTCTTAATGGTTGTACGTACCAAATGTTTGAATTATTATACTAAAATGAATTTATGAATTATTTTTTTGTATGGATTATGGACACTATAATTGATATATGTATATATTAGTATTATCTTATACAATCGGCATTTGTCATCAACTGGATTTTATTTTAAATGATTATAATATTGCATACAATGATTGTTTGTTATAAGAAAACTCCTTTTGCATTGACTACTGACATTTTAAGCAACAGAGTGGTAATTTTGCATCGATGGCCAAAAACAACTATTGCAAAATAAAGGATGGATTAAAGCCAATGTTCCTTCTACTGCAACAGTTGACAGTAATGGGCGGTGCAAAATTATATATTTTGCACCAGTTGTTACAGGTAACCGGTGCAACATAGTAATTAGTATTGAGCAAAAAACATTTCTTTTGACCGGTTATTAATAATAACTGATGCAAAAGTACATTTGTTGCATTAGTTTTGAAACCAATGCAATTTTTTTTAACTTGTTGCATTGGTTGAATATGGATAGATTGTTGAACTGATGCAACAAGGGGTAAATAACCGATGCAACTGACATGTTTTGTAGTAGTGATGTTTTATAAACAACTTTATTCAACGATGTTAAAGGTTGATCGTCTACGTAAACTTGAAGTAGAAAATCCTTGCATTGCTCTGCAAACTTGAGAAAATATTTCCACTAGGTTTTTTTTAAGTGAAAATTAAGGAGCATCCCTATTATACTTTCATACTGTAAAGCCGGTCCCTGTCAAAGTTTCATGTAAATACGGTCCCTATTTTCTAGAAACAAAGAAAATTATTGCTGATACGTTAGCAACTTTTATGAATAATTGTTGCTTTGTCAGCAACTTTCGCTGGTAAAGTTTCATTGAAAATCCGCCCCCTGTTTTCTAGAAGCAAAGAAAAAATTATTGCTAAAATCTCTGCAACTTTTATAAATAATTGCTGATATGTTAGCAACTTTTATACAGTGTTTAGAAAAGTGAAAAATTATTGCTGAAATGTTAGCAACTTTTTAAATAATTGTTGATACGTCAGCAGCTTTTATATCGCGTATAGAAAAGTTGCTGGTATATCAGCAACTTTTATGAAATGTGGCTGATATGTCTGCAACAATCGAGGATAAAAAAAAGGTCCTAATTTACACTGAAATTTAGTGAAGGACTTTTAGTGTATTGTAAACCTTAATAAAGATCTGTGCCAAAATATTCTTTTTAATGTAACGGAGCATTTACCTATTCATCTTCCATCCGAAGCACTCCTTCGCGGTCCTGTGCAATATGGATGGATGGATCCATTTGAGAGGTAATTTTGAATATCCTCAATATTCTTAGTCGTTTACAATTTAGATTTTTGTACCAACATATAAATTTAATTAATTTATTATAAGTACTTGAATCATTTGAAGAAAAAAAATAGTCAAAAAGCACGAGTAGAAGGCTTGATTAGCAAATTGTACCTTGAAGAAGAAGCTACATTTTTTTCTTCCATTACTTTAGTGAAGATGTGAACTTATCTTTTGTAGCTATTTCACGTAATGAAGAAGCTACTGAACATGAGTCTTTATGGACAATGTTATCTATTTATAGACAACATGGAAGACCTGCTGGAAAATGTGTGGAAATATGGTTAAGTAATAGAGATTACCATGTGGCACACACATATGTTTTTTAAAATTATGTGGAAGTTGCACCATTTGTCAGGTAATACTGAATTCATGTACAATTCAATTATATATATATTAATAAGAAGGAACATAATACATATTTACAGCATATACGAATCACAACATCCATCCGACGACCTCAGTAAAGAATTTGCTGAATGATTTTCAAACTATGTTTGTGATCCCAAAAACTGCATTGTTGACGAAGGACTACAACATCTTGCTATCGGACCAAAAAGAAATGTCAAAATTTATCCAATATACTTCGTCAATGTATTTAAATTCAACACCAACGATTACGAAGCTGAAAAATTAACATATAACAGCGGTGTATTTGTCAAAGGTGACGATGATCCAGAGGAGCGTATAAAAGATTTTTACGGTGTCTTAATGCATGTTTTAGAATTGACATATTATGTACAAATTGCATATTATTTTTTTCAAATGCAACTGGTCTAGCAATGTTCTTGGTCTTGGAATTAACATGCACAAAGATTATAAGTTAATTGGAATAAGGCATATGTCACATTACTATATGTATGATCCGTTCGTATCAACTAAGCAAGCATTACAAGTCTATTTTGCTTCGTATCCGTCCTTAAAACAAGATAAAATGGAATGGTGGGCTATTTTAAAAACAAAGGCAAGATTTACATTTGATGGAAATAATATTCTAGACGGAGCAGCGTATCAAGCAGATAATGAAATCATAATAGCCGATGACATTGATATTGGGTCGTTGAATGATGATGTGAATGCTTTAATAGATGCATTCGTAAGTGCTTAAGAAAACGATATAAAGTATGAGACCAAATTTAAATCAGAAGATGATGAAGACTGTAACAACCCGTATTTTGAATAACTTGTTATAACATAAATCAAGGCAGAATTAAATTTTAAAATCTGAATTATGGGAAACGGGTTGCGCCATTGCGTTCGTCTCGGAAAAATACGCGAAATAGAGTCCGAGTTTTCGAAAATCGGAGTCCGTATGAAGGAGATATGGACGAACGAAGTTAGGCAGAAAAACCGGAAACAGGCCAGAAATGCACTGGCGCACCTGTGAAGTGCGCCAGCACAAAAATACACTGGCGCACTTGGGAAGTGCGCCCGTGTCGAGCCAGTTTGGACTGGGTGCACTGTTTTGGCTGTTGGGCTGTGTTTTGGTGGCTTGTGACGATTTTTGATGTGCTGGACGGACCTGATGGCTTCTAGGGTTAATCTAAGGGCCTAAAACACTACCTAATCCTATAAATAAGACCCTAACCTAGCCCTAAATCATCATTAATCTATCATACAACTAAACTATGGCAAAATGCTAGCTCTCATGGCCTCCACTAATTTATGAAGAGGGTTGCAAGCTAATCACTCTCTAATCAACCTCTAATCCCTTCTAAGCATCTTAATCTTCTTCATTTGGAGTGCAAAATTGCTAGTAGTGAGTTTCTATCACTTTGATGATCTTTTGTTAAACTAAGTAGATGAGATATGATGAGATTTATGGTTTTGTATGTGGATTAATGAGTCTTGAATCATATGATATGATGTTAGCATTAATCTTATGTTTATGCATGTTGAGTATGTAAGTTTATGCAAGTTTAATATGATGTATGTTATGTTTGCATGATGCTAAATATGCAAGTTGTGGGCTATGTAATCATATGCATGTTATGCAAGTTCATGGTGATATGCTATGCAAGTTACATGTATGTTAATATGCAAGATATGCTATGCAAGTTACATGTTTGTTAATATGCAAGTTACATGTATGTTAATATGCAAGATATGCTATGCAAGTTACATGTTTGTTAATATGCAAGTTACATGTATGTTAATATGCAAGATATGCTATGCAAGTTACATGTTTGTTAATATGCAAGTTACATGTTTGTTAATATGCAAGTTACATGTTTGTTAATATGCAAGTTCATGATGACACATTATGCAAGTCTATGGGTTAATATGCAAGTATATTATGCAAGTGAATATGTAAGTTATGTGACATATTATATGCAAGTTATGTGACATGTTATACAAGATTATATGCAAGTTATGTGACATATTATGCAAGTTCATATGCAAGTTATGTGTTTGTTAATATGCAAAATGGCACCTTTGAAACATGTTCATGCATATGCAAGTTGACACCTTTTATATGTGTTATGACATGAGAAAAAATTTCGTGGGAACGATGGGATAATTAAATGCATAAGTTAATAAGATTGTGTGAAATTAATATAATTATGCATAACATAAAATAAAGGAACATAGTATGGGAATTTGCCTATTAAGTTAGGTGTACCCATACTATGTGTTGGGAATTTACCTATTGAGTTAGGTCTACCCCATGGGAATTTACCTATTGAGTTAGGTCTACCCATGTTATGAAAAGCTTAATATTAGTTAGGGATAATTAATTTAAATTATGAGGGTGATTAATTAGGTGTAATTAATTGACTAAGACACGAGGTTGGACTCAGTTGTAGCGTAAAACTGCCCGGACCCAACCGGCTTAACCAGTTGCTACAAATGTTAGCCCAATGTGAGAGGTCTTAGGCACAAACTAAATACGTGATTAATGTAAAGACACGAGGTTAGACTCGGTTATGACATAAGGCTGCCCGGACCCAACCGGCTTAACCAGCAGTCATAAAAGACAGTCTAATGTGAGAGGTCTTTACAAAGGTTACGATCTTAATTAATTAATTAAGAAACACTTAACCATATTAGCATGTAGAGGGACATGAGGGTTAAGTGGGTGCCTTGGGTGGCATAAGGAACCTAGTGGGTTGCCTTGGGTGGCAATAGAAAATACGATTAGAATACTTAACCAAAGTGGAACATGTAATTAAAACATGATTAAAGGGTTAAGTGGGATACACTAGAAAAAGGGACAAGCTTAGGTGGGTAGCTTGTGGGAGGCCCATTTCAACCAGTAACCCATACGTATCTTTGTGGGCTCGACCCATGTCGAGGACGGGACACGCATACTGGGTTTGACTGTAAGAGGCAAACGGGTTAGCGGTGGCAACGCAAGTCCAACGGGCTTCATATGCGTGAGTGGGCCCGGGCTGGTAGGTAAGCCGTTGTTGCATCGTGTAGATATAAGTCGTGCATCGTTAATTATATCGGGTTGCCACGTTGGGGAATGGTACACCCCACGGTGGGGCCAGCACGGGTATCTACGTTAGGGAGCCGATCGAATGGGGAGTAGTGCGTACACCTAGTGGATTGTAGGGCCCCGTGGCGTCTACTTGGTCACCTAGGGGTACGCAAGTACTATTAAGTTAATTTTATAAGTCCATGGGTGGGATCAACCTTTAAGTTAGGAACGACTGGTGTGGTGCAGTTTAGTAATTTACCTTAGGAAGGGTAGATGCGTCTTTATCTTTTATCTTAGTTTAGTTGACTGCTTAGTGCAGCCATTAATCCCCATTAGTTACCGTATATCAGTTTATGTCTTCTCTGTTTACTTTAACGATTGTATTGTTAAAGTTATAGGACTCGCTCAGACTTATGTCTGACCCCGTTATTTTTATCTTTTTCCCAACCCTCAGGTCCTACGGTGGATCCTAGCAGTAGTGGAGCTTGATCGGATTGCTGTTCCAGTCTTTAGGAGCTTGGATAGATGTAAAGCTCCAGTTATCCAGTTATCTTTTCTTTTGTCTTGGCTATTGTATGAGAGTGGGATTATGTACTTCTTTATTTTGATGGATATTGTACTTGACTTTTATTGTGGTTTTATGATGTAACCAGACATGTTTTACTTCCGCTATTATGAGATGATGTTTTAAAATTTCAAGTACAGTTTATATCTGTCTTGTTGTAATTTTTCTGTTCTATATTCACTAAAATACTCCACCGATGCTATGGCATTCCCTTAGTGAGTGACCATAGCGGGAGTGGGGTGTTACACGTGGTATCAGAGCTTAAGGTTACCAGAACAGATAAAATTTTTAGAAAAACTATTTTCTAAGAACATTTTTGAAAAAAAAAAGTATTTTCAAAAACATGTCTTTTAAAAGAAAAGTTTTTGAAAAAGAAAAGCATAATCCCCAATAGCCATATCGTTATCTTTCGGAATCTCCTTTTTGAATCTTTCCTCTTTCGTTTCAGCATGGCTGAAGATCTTAACATCCCGGAGGGTTTAGTTATACCACTATGGTATAGGAGGTTACAAGAGGCTAGGGCTGCGGGTCCAGCCAATGCTACTACACCAGAGACAACCGCTCCTCCTCCTCAGCCTAGAGTGGATAATTTTGCTAAGGTTTGCAAGGAGTTCAAGGCTATAGGAGGAAAACCTTTTCTAGGTTCAGAGACTTTCGTAGAGGCTAGAGATTGGCTTAAGGAAGTGGAAGAGTTGCTAGATATCTTTGAAGTGGAAGAGGGAAAGAAAGTCAAGTTGGCGGCTTGGTTAATGAAGGGAGAGGCCTCATTCTGGTGGGAGGTCACTAATGGAGAACGCCCTGTTGACTCTTGGGCAGATTTCAAGCAAAGGTTTGGGGCTAAGTTTCTCTCAAGGGCGGAAGAGAATCTGTTTATGGAGAAGTTCTTGAATTTGAAGCAAGGGAATCTCACGGTGAAAGAATATGTCAACAAATTCAATCAATTAGCAAGGTTTGGCATAGAGTTGGTGAATACACCGGAGAAGAAGGCTTTGAGGTTCGTTAGAGGCTTGAACGAACCATTGCAAGGAATAGCTATGACTCACATTCCTATGGGGGCCACCTTTGAGAAGCTTGTCTACATGGCACTTATGCATGAGGATGATAAGAATTCTAAGGCACCAGAGAAGAAGGGGGATCAGAAGAAACCGCAACAACAACAACAAGGCAAGGGTGGAAAAGGTAATGGTGACAAGAAGAAGAAGAAGAAGAAGTGCTTCAATTGTGGGACCCCAGGCCACCTCAGCAAGGATTGTCGCAAAAAGAAGAAGACCGGTTGCTTTCATTGTGGTGAAGCAGGGCATCTTGTGAAAAACTGCCCAAAGAAGGGGCAGAAGACGGGGTCTACCTCAGGAGGTCAGGTGCAAGCTCTTATGGCGCCACCTCAGTCAGGGGGGCAAGTTCAGGCTCTCTCAGTTCCACCGATTCAGCAGAGAGGTAGAACTATTTCCGTTGAAAGTCTGGTTTTTCTGTTTGATCATCCAGTTCGTACTTTGTTTGACTCTGGCGCATCGCATTCTTTTATCTCATCATCATTAGTTGAGTCACTGCACTTAGACACCAGTCTAGTTGATGATCCCTTGGTTGTTTCAAACCCAATTGGGGGCTCCATATATCTGTCTATGATATGTTTGGGTTTGAAGATTTCTATACTTAGCGTTGAGTTTAGATGTGATGCTTCTGTATTGGGCTTCACGGGCTATGGGTTGATTTTGGGCATGGACTGGTTATCCAGTAATGGTGCCGTTCTTGATTGTGAAAGGAGAGTTGTCAGGCTTATGACCCGCTTGGGTAATACTCTCGAGATCTCTTGTAATCCCATGGAATCTGTTTTGCTAAGTTATCTTGAATCGCTCGATGCTTCGGTCGAGAGTTTGCGTTCTGTCAGAGTGGTCCGGGAATATCCGGATGTGTTTGAAGAAGTGAAGGGTTTGCCTCCGAAGCGGGAGATAGATTTCCGAATTTATTTGGTGGATAATGCCAAACCAGTGTCTTTGCCAGTGCGCCACATGGCTCCTCGTGAGAGAAGAGAACTTCATAAGCAAGTAGGGGAGTTGCTTGAGAAGGGGTTCATAAGGCGGAGTATATCGGAGTGGGGAGCTCCAGTAGTGTTTGCCACGAAGGCGGATGGGTCCCTCAGACTTTGTGTGGATTATAGAGAACTTAATAAGCTCACGAAGAAGAATAGACACCCATTACCGAGGATAGATGATCTCTTTGATCAGTTGGTTGGTGCCTCAGTATTTTCGCAGATGGACTTAGCTACAGTGTAATAACCCGGAAAATCTGGGCCAGTTTAAAATTTTTGTTTTGGCGATTTTAGCGAATTTTGAAGATTTAAAATGAATTATTTTAAATAATATCGACGAGAAATTTATTTAGAATGGAATTCGACGTATATATTATATACGTCGTCGTTAGAATATAAATATTTATATATATATAAATAGAATTGAAAATGGCGCGGTAGTTCGATAATTCGATTTCAAACTTCAATTGAATGTACCGGGTGCAAAACAATCCGGATTTTAGTGAAACCAAAAATAATAGGATCTAATTGATAATATCTTTCCAACGAATCCGAATAATCAAAATTTCATAGCGGGAATCAAAAGATATGTCCAGTTGAAAATTCTGAATAGTCGCTATGGAATTCAGGCCCTTAAAAATGGACATTTTGCAAACGACCTCGGATTTCGACGAAACCAGTTTTGTTGGGTCCGCAGTGTCAAATTATTGTTAGATTCCAAATTTCATAATTTTTCGAATCAATATGTGAGCGTGGTGAAGGAAAACGCGTTTGACCCATTTCAGTTGATTTTAATCGACTGGAAATTGGCCATTTTTCAAACGGTCTCAGAATTCGACGAAACTAGTTTTGTTAGGACCGTATCGTCAATACGAAGCTAGAAAATATTTTTCGAGAATTTTTAAAGTTAGTATGTGGCCCCGGTAATTTGAAATGCACGTTTGGTTTGAATATATATATATTTATATTCTAACGTAAGTGAAAACCTATCGTAACAAGCGAATTGGCCTTCGTGACATATCCCATTGTGTTCGGAATAGGAGTAATTAGCTATGGGTGACAGTCGGTGGGTCTCGTTTAGAGGTCGAAATAAAAAGTTGCTTTTTGGGAGTTTAAAGTAATAAAATAATAAAATTATATTTATATAACCCTCACATCTCTCCCTCCATCTCTCTCTTCAGTAATCGAAAAAAAAACCCCAAGGTCGTCGGTACCCAGCCCCCTCCCCCCCCGTCGATTTAACGTTGCTGCCGCCCAGGACGGGGCTACCGCACCCCCCCCTGACTCCTCCACCCTCTCCGAGCTTCACCCTCTCTCCTCCACTCTTCAAAGAAGCCCCAACCCGCGAACCCGAGACCGCCGACGAGCCGCCACTACCGGCTGGGCGCCCTCCCCCCCCAGGCTTTCCCGACTCCTACGCCACTCCCACGGCCATCAACTCCGACCACGGAGCCCCTCCAGCAAGGAAACAATGGTTAACAGTGAAGGTGAGTTTTTGTTTAGTTTTATTTCTCCTTTCTTATATGTTTTTTTATCTAATTTAAGTTTTAATCTTTAATAACAGTAAAAATATAATTTATATATGCGTAGGGTAGTAAAAATATAGTTTTTATATTTTTAAAGTATTAAAAATATAGTCTTTACTATATAGGAATATTAAAAATATGATTTTTATATTTTTAAAGTATTAAAAATATAATCTTTAAGAGATAGAGAACATAAAAATATCATCTTTGTATATGTAGCGAAATAAAAATCTGATTTTTATTTTATGTGTTGAAGTAAAGTGATGAAATTTAAAAAGGTGAAATCTTTAAATTTAAAAAGGTGAAATCTTTAAATTTAAAAAGGTGAAATCTTTAAATTTAAAAAGGTGAAATCTTTAAATTTAAAAAGATGAAATCTTTATAGTTGAAAAGGCGAGATCTTTATATATAGAATAACGATAGAAAAATAGAATTTTTATATATTGAATAACGATAGAAAAATAGAATTTTTATATATTGAACTTCGATAGGAAAATGGATTTTTATAAATTGAATAACGAAGTAAAAATTCGATTTTTACATATGTAGTGGCTATGGGCGACGAAGATGACGATGATGCGATAGCGATGAAGATTTCTATCAATGAAGTGCCGTGGAGCTAGGATAGCTATAAGTGAGAATTTCTCACCTTTCAATTTATTTTTCTAGTTATATATATATATACTAGGATGCAGACGGTGCTTAGTAGCACCCGACACCCGTCCACATACCATGGACTTGTTTGTTTGGATGTTTGGTGATTGATTGAGATATTGGTTTGAATGTGGTTTGTGGTGTGAAAAATCGAATCGATAAATTGGTTAGGATTAGACGTGCGCCGTTATAAGGCGAAGGAGTAAGGCTAGGTTAGACCCTTACTCCAAATTTTGTGGTTTGCATAACGAAAGTGAATTTGATTGATGTGTGAATGGCGTGGGCCTTCACTAGACCGGGGATTAGGCTAGGCCTTGTCCCGTTTCTAGTATCGTGCCGTTATGCCGCCGAAATTTTCTAAAATATGTTAGAAAAATAAAAATAATCATTTATTGAATAAATGAACTGAATAGATATTCATATGTTAAAATAAAATGTTTTATCGTTAAAAATATAATTTTTAACGTGAATGTGAATAAATAAATATTCATTTACAAACCGGACGGTTTGTTTATGTACACCTATTTGACTGATATTGATTGGGTCGATAAATTTTACACATCGCCCAACTGCACAAATAAAATCTGTGTTTGATTGTTTGAAACCCCACGCGGGTGTTGGGATGAAATATGAAGTTCACTCATCCTGATTGATTAAATATGTCGATCGATTGATTGACAGGCTGTTATAAGCGTTAGATATTTATATTTGATGCTTATACAGTGTAGTGCACTTTGGTTGATGGTTGATTATTTTTCAATGCTATTATATACATGTGATGTATGAAAATCCATATAATTAACATTATATGGTAATTGATTGGGCCTCATTCCAATTTGAAAAATAAAGAATATATAAAATAACGGTTCATGTGTTGACTATATTCATCCGTTGATATTAGTCATGTGTTGAACGAAATATTTTTATAATAAAATTTATATCTTTATCAATATAAAATAACGGTTCATGTGTTGACTATATTCATCCGTTGATATTAGTCATGTGTTGAACGAAATATTTTTATAATAAAATTTATATCTTTATCAATATAAAATAACGGTTCATGTGTTGACTATATTCATCCGTTGATATTAGTCATGTGTTGAACGAAATATTTTTATAATAAAATTTATATCTTTATCAATATAAAATAACGGTTCATGTGTTGACTATATTCATCCGTTGATATTAGTCATGTGTTGAACGAAATATTTTAACAAAAATAGTCACACACGGACGGTACTCATTCGTTGAGATTAGTCGTGTGTTGACAAAAAGAAATATTTGAAATAGAATATATAAAGCCGTGTTGAATAGTGATGCGCCATTTTGACGCGAACGAATATATAACGATTTCGAAATGAATTGAATATATAACGATTTCGATTTGAGTTGAATATAAAACGATTTCGAATTGAATGGAATAGAAAACCAATTTGATCTCAAATTGAATATATAATGAACTTGATTCAAATAGAAAACGAAACGAATTTAATTTGAATAGAAAATGAATTTGAATCGAATAGAAAACCAATTTGAATTGAATTGAATTGAATTGAAAACGAATTCAAATTGAATCGAAAGCAAAGTGAAATGAATTCAAATTGAATTGAAATTTGAATTGAATAGAAATGAATTTTAAAACGAATTTATAAAGAAGAATTCAATTTTGATTTGAATTGAAATGGAAGTTGAAAATGTTTTTGAAACGAATTCAAAACTATTTATATAATTCGTTTTAAATAGAAATCGACGAAATATATATTATATATATTATATATATAATATAATGGCCTGAATAGAACGCGCCGCGCCGCGGCAGTTCGTAAATTTCGACCATTTATTTCAAACGGACATTACGGGAGATCCGACCGTCGGATTCTCCTAAAACCGGAACCGTTGGGTTCGTATCGAAAAGAGCTTTCCAACGAATATTAGAAATTCAAAATCTAACGGTTGGATTTGGAGATACGTCCAAATCAAATTCGAAAAAGGTCGCTGTAAGTGCAGTTCGATGGCCATTGTTGGAAATCGACTGTACGGGCCTTAATAAAATTATTAAAAATATCAATAATTTGTGTAAAATCATAAGAAATGATTTGAGAAAAATTGGGGTGAAAAACTCCATATTTGAAAAGATAAAAATAGATTTTTATCGAAATGAACTAGTTTTGAACTAAATTTAAAACCCAATCATTTTTAAATAAATGAATTAGATTTAAAAAGGGGTTTTAAATAATCGAATTTCTAATATATTTGATTAAATTTGAAATGGGTTTATCGTGAACAGTGTTTTAAATAACACTAGTTCTTTAACCCGATAACAAATAGAATGTGATTTGGGTTTGTCGTGAACTGTGTTTTAAATAACACCTAGTTCTTTAACCCAGAAAAAAGGAGTTTTATTGAATCTGCAATTAGATTGAAATTCGAATTGATAATCTAAATTACCAAATTTAGAAGATGAGCGAGAATGGAGTATCACCAGTTTTGCTCCAAAGCGATAGTTAAATCTTTAATTAGATTTGAACGTGAAATGGTAATTAATTTTACCGATAACACCACGGTGTTAGATATGGAGTATTACCAGTTTTGCTTCATGGGATGAATAGGTCGGGATTGGGAAATAAAATAAATAATTACTTCGTTGTGGTTCGCTAATCTCGACTAGTTGGAAAAACCATAATTTGGTTTTAAATGACATCCAAAGGAAGATACAGGATAAATTTTAAAGAATTCATCTTGGATAAAATTAATGGGAACCTTTCCCTAAGAATGTGGAATTTAGAAACTAGCTGTAGGTTGGCTAAGAAGAATGGTTTCCTGGGTATTGATCTGATGTTGGTTTCGGCCTTCGGGGTTAATGTTTGGGAAATTGTTCTCTTGCTAATTTGCGGTTAGTGACTAATGAATTGGAATGAGGCGTATGTTGCGTTTGTGTAACATTTGTTTTAATATACGCGGGTTGTTCGGAAAGTCCGGGTTTATACCCATTCTGAATAACCGATTCGACGATAAGTCGAAGATGAAGACGGTGGTCGAAGACCGGAAGTCTTCACATCGTTTGGATAATTACTGACGATCCTGATTGGGCTGTACACCCAAGAGGATGGAAATAGTTGGTGGTCGTCCAGACGTACTTGGAGATGGATGGATATGCGAGGAAAGTGCCTCCGGTTTCGTTCAGACCCAGAACGGACTTGTAAATGGATTGTGTGTCTGACATTGGATTTTATTCTGTGTTGATTGATTTCTGTTAAATATATATCTGTTTGGCGGCGGAGAATTTATTCTCTTGCTTAACGCCCTTCTCTGAGACGTACGAGCTTAGAGGTTATATATCGATAGATATCAATCGCATGGCATGAATTGCCTGTGTGGCACGCTAAGTTGCATGGATCAAGGCTTCTGTTGAAAAGCAAAGTCTTGTGGTTGATGATCAAAGCACAGCCTACGTGGTAGCTTTGTGTATAGCGTGTATTCGCGAGCCTCACACCTCGGTATGAGTTAAAAACGGGATACGGACCGCTGGGAGAGCACGACGTTTCTTTCTAGCTTTGGTGGTGTCAGTGACTTACCAGCCCTGACATATATATACTTTTCACCTTTGTGGTTGTTGGAATGAGGCGCCTCGATTATAGGTCTGTAAGGACCGGGAAACGCGTGTTCAGGCATAATTAATCCTCTAACGTAAGTGAGGACCGGCCCAGCCGCATCCAAGGGTTACCCAGTGTGCGTAGTCCTGAGCATTTGCTAGAGTGTCTCGAACGCGGAGAGGAGCTTGCCCCTTGCCTCGACTCATGACGGAAATCCAATTTCCAATACGTGTATCGCGGTTTTAATTGTAGAACTAGTATGGCGACATGATATATGGTACCCATGCCGTCTATGATTTATATTTATGATTGAAATGTTTTGACACTATACACTTATTATAGTATCAAATGATTTGTTTTAAGCGTACCAAGCATGTTTGGCTATTATAAGGGAAAACCCT
Organism: Allium sativum; assembly: GCA_030737875.1. Classification (NCBI taxonomy): domain Eukaryota; kingdom Viridiplantae; phylum Streptophyta; class Magnoliopsida; order Asparagales; family Amaryllidaceae; genus Allium; species Allium sativum. Next base: position 560,346,880 of record CM060920.1, on the reverse strand, counting down.
ATCCCCCGGCTTGCGTTGCATTGTATGATAGGACCTGGGTCTTATAATAGCTTCATTTTTCGAAAAAGCATTGCGTTGTTTATTCTATGCACTGGTATTCTTGGGAGGAAACCCGTTCCGTGTTTTACGGCGTGGTCCCTTGAATTACTTTCTTTTAAAATAAAGTTTTAAATAACTGTTTTAGTTCTCACACCAGTCACATGACTGACCTGGAGTTTATTGTTTTAACCTAAACTCTGGGTGCCCCTATTTTCCGCACGGGCAGCTAGTAGTTTTGGTTTTGCAGATTTATATTCACAGGATCCTGGTTTACAGCTGGAATGATATCCGGAAAGCTCTGTATCCGTATATCACCTTCAGTTGTGCTTTATATTATTTTTCCGCTGCTATGTAATTTATTGTAATCTCTGATATTTCTGTGTAATATTTATTCTTTTATACTCTGTATATTCTTGTATCTGATGGAATTGTTGTAATAGCAATGAAATGTTCTTCTGTTTGTGTTCTGATTTGTCCTGTTCTCAACGTTCAGGGGTTTCGAACGGTCTAGATCGGTTTAACGACTGATTCAGATCGAGCGAAATTCCAGGCCGTCACATTTGGTATCAGAGCTTTGGTTTACAGAGCTCGAGAACAAGACACATTAGAACCATACGAAAGAATTCATCAGATATTGGATTAGTAATATCCAATTAGAATGACTCGTTAGAGATAGGATCAGTAGTATCCTAGAACGAGTGTGAAGAGTATATTTTCCAAATGAAAACAGTTTTGTTTGAAATTTAAACCATTTTAAACGTATTTGATTATTTATTTATATTGAATATGGACAATCCAATATATAAAGGTTTTGTATATACGCGTCATGAACGTATATTCGAAGTTTTAATATACTGGATAGATATAGAATCATACTCTAGTGGTCCGAAGATGATTCTGATGATTGACTAGTCGTCATTAGTATTCATATTCGAGTGACGAAGGTGTGATATCGATATATTTCCATTAGACTGGTGTGAGAACCAAAACTTATATAGCTAGAACACATTGTTGTGAATTGGCATCAAAAACAAGATTTTCTGTATATATATAAATTATGAATTTGAAACTCTAATTCACTAATTGATTGATGTTTGCATTGTTTGGTTATTTGTTTGCTAATTTTTAACCATTTATGCCTAATAGCATCAAATATTGAATTTTATTGAAAATTGGTCGCATTTGCTTGCATATACATATACTTACATTGAACAGGTCATAGCAAGGAGGCTAGAGCCAGAGAATAAAATTTGTTTGCCCGACAAATAGGTACATGTTTACTACATAATTTCCTGTTTTGTTTGGGTGATGATGATTTTGTGAGCCTATTGGCTAGCCGCTTGGCTTTTTCTTTTTCTTTTTGAGATCTGAAGGACCGGGGAAGCTATTTGAAATTCCCCGATGCTCCCGGTGCAGGGGAGGTTATGGCGAAATTTTTCAAAAATTTAGGGTGTTAGCCAAATTTTTGAATTTTTGGAAATTCTCAGAAACTGAAAAGTTGGAGAATGGAAGCCAAATCGAGCGTAGAGCTGGTTAATCAAACCACTTTCGACTTTGTTCCTTTTCGGGGACGAAAAGTTTTAAGTGGAGGAGATTGTAATAACCCGGAAAATCTGGGCCAGTTTAAAAATTTTGTTTTGGCGATTTTAGCGAATTTTGAAGATTTAAAATGAATTATTTTAAATAATATCGACGAGAAATTTATTTAGAATGGAATTCGACGTATATATTATATACGTCGTCGTTAGAATATAAATATTTATATATATATAAATAGAATTGAAAATGGCGCGGTAGTTCGATAATTCGATTTCAAACTTCAATTGAATGTACCGGGTGCAAAACAATCCGGATTTTAGTGAAACCAAAAATAATAGGATCTAATTGATAATATCTTTCCAACGAATCCGAATAATCAAAATTTCATAGCGGGAATCAAAAGATATGTCCAGTTGAAAATTCTGAATAGTCGCTATGGAATTCAGGCCCTTAAAAATGGACATTTTGCAAACGACCTCGGATTTCGACGAAACCAGTTTTGTTGGGTCCGCAGTGTCAAATTATTGTTAGATTCCAAATTTCATAATTTTTCGAATCAATATGTGAGCGTGGCGAAGGAAAACGCGTTTGACCCATTTTAGTTGATTTTAATCGACTGGAAATTGGCCATTTTTCAAACGGTCTCAGAATTCGACGAAACTAGTTTTGTTAGGACCGTATCGTCAATACGAAGCTAGAAAATATTTTTCGAGAATTTTTAAAGTTAGTATGTGGCCCCGGTAATTTGAAATGCACGTTTGGTTTGAATATATATATATTTATATTCTAACGTAAGTGAAAACCTATCGTAACAAGCGAATTGGCCTTCGTGACATATCCCATTGTGTTCGGAATAGGAGTAATTAGCTATGGGTGACAGTCGGTGGGTCTCGTTTAGAGGTCGAAATAAAAAGTTGCTTTTTGGGAGTTTAAAGTAATAAAATAATAAAATTATATTTATATAACCCTCACATCTCTCCCTCCATCTCTCTCTTCAGTAATCGAAAAAAAAAACCCCAAGGTCGTCGGTACCCAGCCCTCCCCCCCCCCCCCCCCCCCCCCCGTCGATTTAACGTCGCTGCCGCCCAGGACGGGGCCACCGCACCCCCTCCCCCTGACTCCTCCACCCTCTCCGAGCTTCACCCTCTCTCCTCCACTCTTCAAAGAAGCCCCAACCCGCGAACCCGAGACCGCCGACGAGCCGCCACTACCGGCTGGGCGCCCTCCCCCCCCAGGCTTTCCCGACTCCTACGCCACTCCCACGGCCATCAACTCCGACCACGGAGCCCCTCCAGCAAGGAAACAATGGTTAACAGTGAAGGTGAGTTTTTGTTTAGTTTTATTTCTCCTTTCTTATATGTTTTTTTATCTAATTTAAGTTTTAATCTTTAATAACAGTAAAAATATAATTTATATATGCGTAGGGTAGTAAAAATATAGTTTTTATATTTTTAAAGTATTAAAAATATAGTCTTTACTATATAGGAATATTAAAAATATGATTTTTATATTTTTAAAGTATTAAAAATATAATCTTTAAGAGATAGAGAACATAAAAATATCATCTTTGTATATGTAGCGAAATAAAAATCTGATTTTTATTTTATGTGTTGAAGTAAAGTGATGAAATTTAAAAAGGTGAAATCTTTAAATTTAAAAAGGTGAAATCTTTAAATTTAAAAAGGTGAAATCTTGAAATTTAAAAAGGTGAAATCTTTAAATTTAAAAAGGTGAAATCTTTAAATTTAAAAAGGTGAAATCTTGAAATTTAAAAAGGTGAAATCTTTAAATTTAAAAAGGTGAAATCTTTAAATTTAAAAAGATGAAATCTTTATAGTTGAAAAGGCGAGATCTTTATATATAGAATAACGATAGAAAAATAGAATTTTTATATATTGAATAACAATAGAAAAATAGAATTTTTATATATTGAACTTCGATAGGAAAATGGATTTTTATAAATTGAATAACGAAGTAAAAATTCGATTTTTACATATGTAGTGGCTATGGGCGACGAAGATGACGATGATGCGATAGCGATGAAGATTTCTATCAATGAAGTGCCGTGGAGCTAGGATAGCTATAAGTGAGAATTTCTCACCTTTCAATTTATTTTTCTAGTTATATATATATATACTAGGATGCAGACGGTGCTTAGTAGCACCCGACACCCGTCCACATACCATGGACTTGTTTGTTTGGATGTTTGGTGATTGATTGAGATATTGGTTTGAATGTGGTTTGTGGTGTGAAAAATCGAATCGATAAATTGGTTAGGATTAGACGTGCGCCGTTATAAGGCGAAGGAGTAAGGCTAGGTTAGACCCTTACTCCAAATTTTGTGGTTTGCATAACGAAAGTGAATTTGATTGATGTGTGAATGGCGTGGGCCTTCACTAGACCGGGGATTAGGCTAGGCCTTGTCCCGTTTCTAGTATCGTGCCGTTATGCCGCCGAAATTTTCTAAAATATGTTAGAAAAATAAAAATAATCATTTATTGAATAAATGAACTGAATAGATATTCATATGTTAAAATAAAATGTTTTATCGTTAAAAATATAATTTTTAACGTGAATGTGAATAAATAAATATTCATTTACAAACCGGACGGTTTGTTTATGTACACCTATTTGACTGATATTGATTGGGTCGATAAATTTTACACATCGCCCAACTGCACAAATAAAATCTGTGTTTGATTGTTTGAAACCCCACACGGGTGTTGGGATGAAATATGAAGTTCACTCATCCTGATTGATTAAATATGTCGATCGATTGATTGACAGGCTGTTATAAGCGTTAGATATTTATATTTGATGCTTATACAGTGTAGTGCACTTTGGTTGATGGTTGATTATTTTTCAATGCTATTATATACATGTGATGTATGAAAATCCATATAATTAACATTATATGGTAATTGATTGGGCCTCATTCCAATTTGAAAAATAAAGAATATATAAAATAACGGTTCATGTGTTGACTATATTCATCCGTTGATATTAGTCATGTGTTGAACGAAATATTTTTATAATAAAATTTATATCTTTATCAATATAAAATAACGGTTCATGTGTTGACTATATTCATCCGTTGATATTAGTCATGTGTTGAACGAAATATTTTTATAATAAAATTTATATCTTTATCAATATAAAATAACGGTTCATGTGTTGACTATATTCATCCGTTGATATTAGTCATGTGTTGAACGAAATATTTTTATAATAAAATTTATATCTTTATCAATATAAAATAACGGTTCATGTGTTGACTATATTCATCCGTTGATATTAGTCATGTGTTGAACGAAATATTTTAACAAAAATAGTCACACACGGACGGTACTCATTCGTTGAGATTAGTCGTGTGTTGACAAAAAGAAATATTTGAAATAGAATATATAAAGCCGTGTTGAATAGTGATGCGCCATTTTGACGCGAACGAATATATAACGATTTCGAAATGAATTGAATATATAACGATTTCGATTTGAGTTGAATATAAAACGATTTCGAATTGAATGGAATAGAAAACCAATTTGATCTCAAATTGAATATATAATGAACTTGATTCAAATAGAAAACGAAACGAATTTAATTTGAATAGAAAATGAATTTGAATCGAATAGAAAACCAATTTGAATTGAATTGAATTGAATTGAATTGAAAACGAATTCAAATTGAATCGAAAGCAAAGTGAAATGAATTCAAATTGAATTGAAATTTGAATTGAATAGAAATGAATTTTAAAACGAATTTATAAAGAAGAATTCAATTTTGATTTGAATTGAAATGGAAGTTGAAAATGTTTTTGAAACGAATTCAAAACTATTTATATAATTCGTTTTAAATAGAAATCGACGAAATATATATTATATATATTATATATATAATATAATGGCCTGAATAGAACGCGCCGCGCCGCGGCAGTTCGTAAATTTCGACCATTTATTTCAAACGGACATTACGGGAGATCCGACCGTCGGATTCTCCTAAAACCGGAACCGTTGGGTTCGTATCGAAAAGAGCTTTCCAACGAATATTAGAAATTCAAAATCTAACGGTTGGATTTGGAGATACGTCCAAATCAAATTCGAAAAAGGTCGCTGTAAGTGCAGTTCGATGGCCATTGTTGGAAATCGACTGTACGGGCCTTAATAAAATTATTAAAAATATCAATAATTTGTGTAAAATCATAAGAAATGATTTGAGAAAAATTGGGGTGAAAAACTCCATATTTGAAAAGATAAAAATAGATTTTTATCGAAATGAACTAGTTTTGAACTAAATTTAAAACCCAATCATTTTTAAATAAATGAATTAGATTTAAAAAGGGGTTTTAAATAATCGAATTTCTAATATATTTGATTAAATTTGAAATGGGTTTATCGTGAACAGTGTTTTAAATAACACTAGTTCTTTAACCCGATAACAAATAGAATGTGATTTGGGTTTGTCGTGAACTGTGTTTTAAATAACACCTAGTTCTTTAACCCAGAAAAAAGGAGTTTTATTGAATCTGCAATTAGATTGAAATTCGAATTGATAATCTAAATTACCAAATTTAGAAGATGAGCGAGAATGGAGTATCACCAGTTTTGCTCCAAAGCGATAGTTAAATCTTTAATTAGATTTGAACGTGAAATGGTAATTAATTTTACCGATAACACCACGGTGTTAGATATGGAGTATTACCAGTTTTGCTTCATGGGATGAATAGGTCGGGATTGGGAAATAAAATAAATAATTACTTCGTTGTGGTTCGCTAATCTCGACTAGTTGGAAAAACCATAATTTGGTTTTAAATGACATCCAAAGGAAGATACAGGATAAATTTTAAAGAATTCATCTTGGATAAAATTAATGGGAACCTTTCCCTAAGAATGTGGAATTTAGAAACTAGCTGTAGGTTGGCTAAGAAGAATGGTTTCCTGGGTATTGATCTGATGTTGGTTTCGGCCTTCGGGGTTAATGTTTGGGAAATTGTTCTCTTGCTAATTTGCGGTTAGTGACTAATGAATTGGAATGAGGCGTATGTTGCGTTTGTGTAACATTTGTTTTAATATACGCGGGTTGTTCGGAAAGTCCGGGTTTATACCCATTCTGAATAACCGATTCGACGATAAGTCGAAGATGAAGACGGTGGTCGAAGACCGGAAGTCTTCACATCGTTTGGATAATTACTGACGATCCTGATTGGGCTGTACACCCAAGAGGATGGAAATAGTTGGTGGTCGTCCAGACGTACTTGGAGATGGATGGATATGCGAGGAAAGTGCCTCCGGTTTCGTTCAGACCCAGAACGGACTTGTAAATGGATTGTGTGTCTGACATTGGATTTTATTCTGTGTTGATTGATTTCTGTTAAATATATATCTGTTTGGCGGCGGAGAATTTATTCTCTTGCTTAACGCCCTTCTCTGAGACGTACGAGCTTAGAGGTTATATATCGATAGATATCAATCGCATGGCATGAATTGCCTGTGTGGCACGCTAAGTTGCATGGATCAAGGCTTCTGTTGAAAAGCAAAGTCTTGTGGTTGATGATCAAAGCACAGCCTACGTGGTAGCTTTGTGTATAGCGTGTATTCGCGAGCCTCACACCTCGGTATGAGTTAAAAACGGGATACGGACCGCTGGGAGAGCACGACGTTTCTTTCTAGCTTTGGTGGTGTCAGTGACTTACCAGCCCTGACATATATATACTTTTCACCTTTGTGGTTGTTGGAATGAGGCGCCTCGATTATAGGTCTGTAAGGACCGGGAAACGCGTGTTCAGGCATAATTAATCCTCTAACGTAAGTGAGGACCGGCCCAGCCGCATCCAAGGGTTACCCAGTGTGCGTAGTCCTGAGCATTTGCTAGAGTGTCTCGAACGCGGAGAGGAGCTTGCCCCTTGCCTCGACTCATGACGGAAATCCAATTTCCAATACGTGTATCGCGGTTTTAATTGTAGAACTAGTATGGCGACATGATATATGGTACCCATGCCGTCTATGATTTATATTTATGATTGAAATGTTTTGACACTATACACTTATTATAGTATCAAATGATTTGTTTTAAGCGTACCAAGCATGTTTGGCTATTATAAGGGAAAACCCTATCCCCCGGCTTGCGTTGCATTGTATGATAGGACCTGGGTCTTATAATAGCTTCATTTTTCGAAAAAGCATTGCGTTGTTTATTCTATGCACTGGTATTCTTGGGAGGAAACCCGTTCCGTGTTTTACGGCGTGGTCCCTTGAATTACTTTCTTTTAAAATAAAGTTTTAAATAACTGTTTTAGTTCTCACACCAGTCACATGACTGACCTGGAGTTTATTGTTTTAACCTAAACTCTGGGTGCCCCTATTTTCCGCACGGGCAGCTAGTAGTTTTGGTTTTGCAGATTTATATTCACAGGATCCTGGTTTACAGCTGGAATGATATCCGGAAAGCTCTGTATCCGTATATCACCTTCAGTTGTGCTTTATATTATTTTTCCGCTGCTATGTAATTTATTGTAATCTCTGATATTTCTGTGTAATATTTATTCTTTTATACTCTGTATATTCTTGTATCTGATGGAATTGTTGTAATAGCAATGAAATGTTCTTCTGTTTGTGTTCTGATTTGTCCTGTTCTCAACGTTCAGGGGTTTCGAACGGTCTAGATCGGTTTAACGACTGATTCAGATCGAGCGAAATTCCAGGCCGTCACATACAGGGTTTCATCAGTTGAGAGTGGCGGAAGACAGTATAGAGAAGACTGCTTTCCGGACTCCGGATGGTTTTTATGAGTGGCTTGTGATGCCATTTGGGTTGACAAACGCCCCTGCATACTTTGTTGATCTAATGAGTAGAGTGTTCAGAGAGTATCTGAATAAGTTTGTAGTAGTCTTTGTGGATGACATCTTGGTCTTTTCCAAGAGTGAAGAAGAGCATGCCTTACATCTCAGAGAAGTGTTGGAGACTCTTCGAGCACATAGTCTTAAAGCTAAATTCTCTAAATGTCATTTTTGGAGAAGAGAGGTGCGATTCTTAGGGCATGTGGTCTCTAAGGAAGGGATAGCTGTGGATCCCGCAAAGATAGTATCTATCCAGGATTGGAAAGTTCCTAGAAATGTTACCGAAGTAAGAAGTTTCTTGGGGTTGGCAGGATATTATAGGAAGTTCATCAAAGACTTCGCGAAGATATCAGCCCCATTAACCCGCTTGACGAAAAAGAATCTGGTTTTCTCATGGGATGTAGATTGTGATGATGCTTTCCGACGGTTAAAGAGAGCTTTGACCACCGCTCCAGTTTTAGTGCTTCCAGATGGGAGTAAGCCGTTTGTTGTTTATACCGATGCTTGTGGGACAAGATTAGGCGCAGTCTTGATGCAGGAGGGAAGGGTAATAGCCTATGGAGGGAGGCAATTGAGAGTGCATGAGAAGAATTACCCTACCCATGATCTAGAGTTGGCCGCGATTGTTTTCGCACTTAAGTCTTGGCGCCATTATCTTCTTGGTGAGAGATTCGAGTTGTTCACTGACCATAAATCATTGAAGTACTTATTCTCTCAGAAGGATTTAAATTTAAGACAGCAAAGGTGGATGGAGTTCTTAGCATCCTATGATTTTGAGATAGCGTATACCCCTGGCAAGGGTAACGTGGTGGCAGACGCCTTGAGTAGAAAAAGGCTATCTTTGAGTCCATTGTTCGTGGAACGGCGAAGCTTGGAGTTTCTTTCTTTGTTCGACTTCAGACCTTCTGTTGACTTTGTACCTGGTTTGTTAGCATCCTTGGAGGTTAGACCTACTCTTTTGGGACGGATTGGCGAGGCTCAGCGAGACGACCCACAGTTGGTTGAGTTGGTAGAGAAGCTTATAAGGGGGGAGTCGTCCAGCCATTTGGGTAGATACACCATAAATGATAGGGGATGGTTGCATAGAGACGGTAGACTTTGTGTACCGCAAGATGAGGGTTTGAAGAAGGCTATTTTGGATGATGCACATCGTTCAAGAATGACTATTCATCCCGGTGGAGACAAAATGTACCAAGACATGAAGAGAGTTTTCTTCTGGGCCGGTATGAAGAAAGATGTGGCCGAGTATGTGGCTAGATGCTTAGTGTGCCAACAAGTTAAAGCGGAGCAAAGGAAACCCGGTGGGTTGCTACACCCATTGGAAGTTCCGCAATGGAAGTGGGATAGTGTCTCGATGGATTTCATCGATGGGTTACCGAGATCGAGGAAGGGCAATACGGGAATTTGGGTTGTGGTAGACAGACTTACCAAGAGTGCCCATTTTATACCCGTAAAGAGTAAGAGGACCGCTCCATGGCTTGCTTCAGTCTATGTTAGAGAGATTGTTAGATTGCATGGTGTACCATCCAGCATTGTGAGTGATCGAGACCCTATCTTCACTAGTGAGTTTTGGAGAAGTTTGCAAGAGGCGGTAGGGACTCAGTTGTGTTTGAGCACCGCATATCATCCTCAGACGGACGGTCAGACCGAGAGGGTGAACCGTATCTTAGAAGATCTCTTGAGGCTTTGTATCTTGGATTTTGGAGGTACATGGGAAGAACATCTTCCTTTGGTGGAGTTCGCATATAATAACAGCTTTCAGTCCAGTATTGGTATGGCTCCTTTCGAAGCTCTTTATGGAAGGCCTTGTCGATCTCCTACATGTTGGTGGGAATCTACAGATAAGATCTTGCTTGGGCCAGATATGGTTAGAGAGACTTCAGAGAAGATTGATTTGATTCGTAGAAGGATGAAGGCAGCGCAAGATAGACAGAAATCTTATGCGGATCGGAGAAGAACGGATCTGGAGTTTGAGGTTGGGGACATGGTTTTTGTCAAAGTATCTCCATTGAGAAATGTTGTTCGCTTTGGGTCCGTTGGGAAGTTAGCACCGAGGTTTGTTGGGCCGTTTCCTATTAAGGAAAGGATTGGACGGATGGCATATAGGGTGGAGTTGCCCGACAGACTTAGTGGTGTTCATGATGTATTCCATGTATCACATTTGAGGAAGTGCTTACATGAGACCGCAGAGGTGGTAGAGCCGAGCTTGCTTAGAGATGTGGAGGTAGAGCGTGATGCGACGATTCGACGAGCTCCTACTCGCATCCTTGGGTCAGAAACTAGGAAGTTGAGGAACAGAGAAGTTCAGCTAGTGAAAGTGCAATGGGGAGATGACGAAAGCAATGCTACTTGGGAGACGGAAGCGAAGATGCGTTCCTTGTATCCATTTCTTTTTGAGAGTATGTCTTTTAACTTCTCCTTTATCGCTTGTCTAGTACTTATCTTATCTTTAGTATATCCTCTCGCTAGTACCTATGACCTTTAGATAGGGTAAAATCTATGGTTGAAACATGTGTTTGAAACATGTTATGGTTGATGGATGCATGTGGATGCAATTGTTTGCTAGTGGTTGCTCGTGGATGCATATACACACACATTAGGCACTAGATCGGCTCAGTCACTTCATGTTGCATATCGCACAAATGGATGTGGTAGTTAGATTGATGGATGTATCATGGTTGTGTTATCATATGGATGATGCATTTTTGTGTATGGTTGTGCACGCATATAGAAATTGTATGTGTCAATAGGGTTTCGCATACATATTGGATGCATGGCACTATCATGGTTTGCATTAAGGAGGTCGACTGAATCAGTAGACCGCCTGATTTTGCATTAGTATACGGACATATACACACACTTTCTGCATATGTTCATACATCATTAGAAGTTTCTAAGGATAATGGTTGCTTGTGGTTGATGGTTTAGTAGATGGTTGTTTGGTTGGTAGGATACGTTCTTCTTGACTTAGAGATTTCGGGGACGAAATCCTTTAAGGAGGGGAGAATGTAACAACCCGTATTTTGAATAACTTGTTATAACATAAATCAAGGCAGAATTAAATTTTAAAATCTGAATTATGGGAAACGGGTTGCGCCATTGCGTTCGTCTCGGAAAAATACGCGAAATAGAGTCCGAGTTTTCGAAAATCGGAGTCCGTATGAAGGAGATATGGACGAACGAAGTTAGGCAGAAAAACCGGAAACAGGCCAGAAATGCACTGGCGCACCTGTGAAGTGCGCCAGCACAAAAATACACTGGCGCACTTGGGAAGTGCGCCCGTGTCGAGCCAGTTTGGACTGGGTGCACTGTTTTGGCTGTTGGGCTGTGTTTTGGTGGCTTGTGACGATTTTTGATGTGCTGGACGGACCTGATGGCTTCTAGGGTTAATCTAAGGGCCTAAAACACTACCTAATCCTATAAATAAGACCCTAACCTAGCCCTAAATCATCATTAATCTATCATACAACTAAACTATGGCAAAATGCTAGCTCTCATGGCCTCCACTAATTTATGAAGAGGGTTGCAAGCTAATCACTCTCTAATCAACCTCTAATCCCTTCTAAGCATCTTAATCTTCTTCATTTGGAGTGCAAAATTGCTAGTAGTGAGTTTCTATCACTTTGATGATCTTTTGTTAAACTAAGTAGATGAGATATGATGAGATTTATGGTTTTGTATGTGGATTAATGAGTCTTGAATCATATGATATGATGTTAGCATTAATCTTATGTTTATGCATGTTGAGTATGTAAGTTTATGCAAGTTTAATATGATGTATGTTATGTTTGCATGATGCTAAATATGCAAGTTGTGGGCTATGTAATCATATGCATGTTATGCAAGTTCATGGTGATATGCTATGCAAGTTACATGTATGTTAATATGCAAGATATGCTATGCAAGTTACATGTTTGTTAATATGCAAGTTACATGTATGTTAATATGCAAGATATGCTATGCAAGTTACATGTTTGTTAATATGCAAGTTACATGTATGTTAATATGCAAGATATGCTATGCAAGTTACATGTTTGTTAATATGCAAGTTACATGTTTGTTAATATGCAAGTTACATGTTTGTTAATATGCAAGTTCATGATGACACATTATGCAAGTCTATGGGTTAATATGCAAGTATATTATGCAAGTGAATATGTAAGTTATGTGACATATTATATGCAAGTTATGTGACATGTTATACAAGATTATATGCAAGTTATGTGACATATTATGCAAGTTCATATGCAAGTTATGTGTTTGTTAATATGCAAAATGGCACCTTTGAAACATGTTCATGCATATGCAAGTTGACACCTTTTATATGTGTTATGACATGAGAACGAAATTACGTGGGAACGATGGGATAATTAAATGCATAAGTTAATAAGATTGTGTGAAATTAATATAATTATGCATAACATAAAATAAAGGAACATAGTATGGGAATTTGCCTATTAAGTTAGGTGTACCCATACTATGTGTTGGGAATTTACCTATTGAGTTAGGTCTACCCCATGGGAATTTACCTATTGAGTTAGGTCTACCCATGTTATGAAAAGCTTAATATTAGTTAGGGATAATTAATTTAAATTATGAGGGTGATTAATTAGGTGTAATTAATTGACTAAGACACGAGGTTGGACTCAGTTGTAGCGTAAAACTGCCCGGACCCAACCGGCTTAACCAGTTGCTACAAATGTTAGCCCAATGTGAGAGGTCTTAGGCACAAACTAAATACGTGATTAATGTAAAGACACGAGGTTAGACTCGGTTATGACATAAGGCTGCCCGGACCCAACCGGCTTAACCAGCAGTCATAAAAGACAGTCTAATGTGAGAGGTCTTTACAAAGGTTACGATCTTAATTAATTAATTAAGAAACACTTAACCATATTAGCATGTAGAGGGACATGAGGGTTAAGTGGGTGCCTTGGGTGGCATAAGGAACCTAGTGGGTTGCCTTGGGTGGCAATAGAAAATACGATTAGAATACTTAACCAAAGTGGAACATGTAATTAAAACATGATTAAAGGGTTAAGTGGGATACACTAGAAAAAGGGACAAGCTTAGGTGGGTAGCTTGTGGGAGGCCCATTTCAACCAGTAACCCATACGTATCTTTGTGGGCTCGACCCATGTCGAGGACGGGACACGCATACTGGGTTTGACTGTAAGAGGCAAACGGGTTAGCGGTGGCAACGCAAGTCCAACGGGCTTCATATGCGTGAGTGGGCCCGGGCTGGTAGGTAAGCCGTTGTTGCATCGTGTAGATATAAGCCGTGCATCGTTAATTATATCGGGTTGCCACGTTGGGGAATGGTACACCCCACGGTGGGGCCAGCACGGGTATCTACGTTAGGGAGCCGATCGAATGGGGAGTAGTGCGTACACCTAGTGGATTGTAGGGCCCCGTGGCGTCTACTTGGTCACCTAGGGGTACGCAAGTACTATTAAGTTAATTTTATAAGTCCATGGGTGGGATCAACCTTTAAGTTAGGAACGACTGGTGTGGTGCAGTTTAGTAATTTACCTTAGGAAGGGTAGATGCGTCTTTATCTTTTATCTTAGTTTAGTTGACTGCTTAGTGCAGCCATTAATCCCCATTAGTTACCGTATATCAGTTTATGTCTTCTCTGTTTACTTTAACGATTGTATTGTTAAAGTTATAGGACTCGCTCAGACTTATGTCTGACCCCGTTATTTTTATCTTTTTCCCAACCCTCAGGTCCTACGGTGGATCCTAGCAGTAGTGGAGCTTGATCGGATTGCTGTTCCAGTCTTTAGGAGCTTGGATAGATGTAAAGCTCCAGTTATCCAGTTATCTTTTCTTTTGTCTTGGCTATTGTATGAGAGTGGGATTATGTACTTCTTTATTTTGATGGATATTGTACTTGACTTTTATTGTGGTTTTATGATGTAACCAGACATGTTTTACTTCCGCTATTATGAGATGATGTTTTAAAATTTCAAGTACTGTTTATATCTGTCTTGTTGTAATTTTTCTGTTCTATATTCACTACAATACTCCACCGATGCTATGGCATTCCCTTAGTGAGTGACCATAGCGGGAGTGGGGTGTTACAAAGACTGATCATAATTATTACTACTCTTAGCTATGAATTTACTTATGTTATGTACTATTATGAACTATGTAATAATTTAAAGATGATGACTACTCTTAGCTATGAATTTACTTATGTTATGTATTATTTTGAGATATGTAATAATAATGATGTCGTTTTTAACTATGAATTTACTTCTGTTCTTTACTATTCTGATTTATGTAATAATAATGATGACTATATATGTTATGCATCATTAAGAGATATACATTGTTCTTTCATGTACGATTATGTGCTGATTATATGCAGGGTATGATTGTGTGATGATTAACTGTTATGTGTTGATTAATAATTATATGTGTGTGTGTGTGATGCTTATGTGCTCATTATTATTTTGTATGCATCATATGATTGTGACGGATATGTCTGAAAGAAGATGATCCAAGAGTACGTCTTAGCCGTCTCATTCACAGTCTCTTGCAGTTAGAGCAAGTACTAGCAGCTCACAGCCAGATCAACGTCGGGTTGCAGAGATTGCTCCAAAGAGTGTCGGTTAAATATTAATTTTATTTCAATTTAGTTTATTTGAAATATATTAAATATCTATGTCAACATTTATACAGGGGGTTTGAGGTGGAGCCGTCATCCTTTATTTTAGATGTATCGAAGGACTCATATAGGAGTAGGATGTCTGGATGTTGGGTGCACTGGGATAATATCCCACCTCATATCAGAACTCTATTTTGGCTGATTTGATGGTAAGTATAATTTTATATCACTATTGAAAATTAATATACTATACATAATTCAAAATTAAATATGCAGGTTATAGTACGTATGGAGCCACTAAAGTAAGATTCAAGGGCCAAGAAAGTTGGTAAAAGCCAAATTGAATGAGTGATGATGTTTGGGCTACATTTCTTAGATACTAGGATACCAAAGTAGCTAAAGTAAGAGATAATGAAAATATTTACATTTATGTTGATTACATTATTTTAATTAATCGTGTATTAAATTTAATAGGACGTAGCACCAAGGAATGCGATAAATAGGAATAAGAATCCATCTTTACACTGCGGTGGCTCAAATCTTTCCAACAACATAGGAGAGAATTGGTATAAATTTTCAATATGTTTAGCATATGTTCATGTATATCATTCATTCTTATTTTCAATAATTTTATTAATGTATATCTTCAGTTTGCAAAATATGTAAGGGAGCCTATGATGGTAGAGGTTTTTAGGCTTATACATGCGATGGAGCATACTGACGAAGAGGGGAATGTTTCATACGATTGGACAGACCAAAAAGCTGTGGATGCAATGGTAAATACGCTTATCCGTAATTAAAATGTTTCATATACATTTATATGACAGTATATAAGTAAATCATGTAGCAATTGTATCAAAATTATATTGGTATTGTAGGAGAGATATGATGCTAAGCAGGCAAGAGTTACACAGGCTAGTGGATGAGAGGGGACACTCAAAGAGTCCAATCATATATGGGATTCTATCATCGATACGCCTACTTGAAATATGCGATATGGCTTTGGCAATCAAGAGGTACACCTTTTTAGACTTTTATGATAACATCATGATTATTAACTTATATTATTAACTTTATTGTTAACTTAAATTATTTCATAGACTCTTAATTTTCAACGAGCTTACAGGAGGTCCACTAAGGAAGATAACATAGCTCGAATACAGCGGTAGTTGGATGAGCTGAATGATTGGCGAATAAGCCACCTGGCCCAGCAAATAGACGAGTGCGTTGCAGCGTACTAGTAAGAGCATGGGGCAATGCCTGGGGAGGGAGATGCTACTGTTGTTGACGAGGACGATGAGGGCACATAGTTTGATTGTTGTTATGGGTATGTACATATTTTTACTAGTGGTGATACTTGGTATTGTATATGGTTGATGCACGATGATGGTAGTTACTGTTTGGTTGATGGATTTCGTAGATTTTTTGGATTTGGTGGCACTTGAACGGGCTAGTTGTCGTGATATATATATATATATATGTATATATATATATATATTACGATGCTACTTAGTGTTTGGTCAATGGATTTAATATATTTTTTGGGTGAATTTTGGTATTTTGGTGATTTTTGGTGCATGTTTTAATAGATTGATATTGATGAGATATGGTATTGATAAGATATTAGTGAATCGATATATATGCAGTTTGAGGGAAAAGAATAGCAGCATGGTGCATCCAAAAACACCCAGGTTTGCGATGGCCTACTAGTCCAGAATAGCGACGGCTCGTAATGGCTTGGCTTGGTGTTTCAGAATTGCAATGGCTAGCAACAACTAATAACGTCTCCCCGGGAAACAAACTACTTGCCACGTTCGATGCCACGTGGACAACTTGTCGTTGCTAATCTAGCGACGGAGCCGTCGCTTTTTCCCGTCACTTTTCCTATTGGCGATGACATAATTCGCAACTACTATTTTCGACGACTAGCGACGGCCGTCGACGCCTTTTAACCATCGCAAATTGCCCTGTTCTTTGTATGTAATATGTGTGTGTGTGTATATATATATATATATATATATCATTATGGGTTTTCCAGTTTTTGGCTGCAGCATGATTTCTAAGAAGTCTTGTTCGAATTTTGTCATATGTTCAGTCTTAGCTCTATCAGTTTTGTCAGTATGTTGCTTTTTTGGAGCTTGTTGTCAACTATGGTTATGGAGTCTTAGTGTTAAAGTGGATCGGGATTTCTGTTTGTTCTTGATGCTCTGGTAGTTTACTTTGATTTGGATGCAGGTCTGACCCTAGGGGTATGCCAGCTAGGCGATCGCCTAGGGTAACCCCCAGGATGGGGGCAACAAGAGGGAGGAGGGGGTGTAATGAGTCATGTTTAATTTTCTGATTTATAAACTTGGTCAAACTTACATATTAAGAAACAACTTTAGGTGGGTAGTATTGCACTTGGATTATGAGGGGTAGGTGAGGGGATTGATCCTTAGTGGTGGTGTATTTCTTTAGGAAACATTTTTTAAATTTTCTTCCCTTGTAAGAGTTTTAAGTGATGGTATATACTCAGGTTTGCGGACAATATACTCAGGTCATTTGGACCACTGCCTTTAACATTGGTTGTGCCCATGTGGTGTGCAATAGTGGTGCTATTTTCATCATCTGTAGCTATAGCCCTCCTGGCAACTATGTTGGCCAACCTTCGTATTATAATTTGATGTACTGGACTTGTTCTTAATTGTCTCCTTGTATATGCATATGTTTCAATAATATCCCGGCCCAAGTAGAAGTAAGGCCAGGGGCAAAATAGGTGAAAACTAAATGAATAAACCAGGACAAATGCATCATGAAAGAATCAAACTAGGAACCTCCCATTTCCTAAATACAAACACCACCACCCCCACCATCCTACCCTTGCTAATAGCTTACATTACAAACCTTTATTCTAAAGCACAATATTTTAACTTGGGCCCTCCCCACCAACCTAGGCCCTGGGCGGTCGCCCAGACAGCCCAGGCCCAGGGCCGCCTCCGATAATATGACAACTTTGCTTGTCGGTTGTCTATGGTGTAAGTTTTGGTGTATGTTTTTGCTGCAGTTTATGGTTTGTTGTTTTACAATACTTGCCAGTTCTTTCTATTTCAGTTCGTTGATCCTTTATGTTTCTAATTTTGGTGAGAATGCATGGTCTACAGTGTATAATATGGCAGTTTTGACATTGTTGCAACTTGCAACGGAACAATGACATTTCCTAATGACCTAGTTTTGAGTAACTCAAAGAACTTGATTTTAATCCCAAACATGTATAATAGCCAATGTTGACACAGTTCACTGATAAGTGTAAAGATTATATTTCTGGTGTAGTGTACAAACTGTTGTATCATTATCCTTAAAAGTGTTGAATAATTATAGGCCAACAACATGGTTTAATTGACATCTTGTATAGCCTTTTGTTCTTTTAATATGTCAGGCAGAAGCATAGTTGTACTGAACATGTTTTGTTGATGGCTCTGCATTGTTAGCTTCTTATTTATGTTTTAAAGTTTATTCTCGAGAACAAAAGTGGTATTTAGTGCAGTTCATTTTGATGTCTGAGGACACAATTTCAGTTTTGAGAGTGAGCTGATGGGTTACCTTTAGGTAATCTCTCAAGTGCCACAAACGTATGTTGCATTATCTGAAAGAATAAATTTTCTTAGGGTGTGTTCTTAACGAACGTGAGCGTGGCATTTGAGCGTGCCATTTGAGCGTGGTACTGTAGCGAAGGAGAATTGTGTTTTTAGCTACGAACGGGGTATTTGAGCGTGGTATTTTAATTGTTAATTTGTTTGTTTTGAGTTAATTAAATACTAATTTCGGTTGAACAAAATGACTACATTTCATTACACAAAAGAAAATACAAACATAAATACGACAGAAATACAATAACACGATGACATGAACTTCCTACTTGTTGCTATTTATCAAATAAGTTTGGTATTCTTGGTCGTGGCGTTTGTCTGCAAGCCCTCTAATCAACCATTGGAGGATTTGATGGCGAATTCAAGTTTGGAATATGATTATTTTGCGTGTCTTCCAATGGTTCCAAAAACCCGTCGAAATTCCATGTCCTGTCAAACGTGCTTTGTGTTGACAATAGCTTATGATTGATTAGGAGAGTTTGGGTTGACAATAGCTTATGAATTTTTATTTGAAGATTAATCCCCAATCCACTCTTTAGAATTCGTTGATCTAATATTTTTTTTGTTTTTATAATCACATTAAGTAATTATTACTCTATGAAACAAAGAAGCAGTAGATTTCGAAATATCAAAAATTAAGAGAATTGAAATATTAGTCCCACATTGCCAAAAAATTAAAAGTAGCTTATGTGCATAACAACATTGTAATATTAGTCCCACATTGCCAAAAAATTAAAAGTAGCTTGGTATATATATAACCATGCAAACTATAAACACAATTGAAATGGAATTAAATGGGCTAAATTAAACATAAGACTACATATGTACACATATATATTAAAAATATCAAAGATGGGCACTTGGGGCACGTGCGTGCATTAACACACTTTGATCCCGTTTAACCAAACCGGCCTCATTAACACCCACGCCCAAAATCTGAACGGACCCTTTTTATCCATCCACCCAGCGTGCCTTCGTGCGTGGAAAAAATCTCGCGGCGTCCGACGCTTCAGACGCCCAGCGAACGTCAACTGCCACGCCCAATGTCTACGAACGCACCCTTAACCTTGCATGCTCAACTATAACTTTTTTATTTTATTTATTTTTTATGTACAAAACCTGTCCTGTCAGGAATAGAGATTTTTTCAGGAAAATATATGTGCCTAAATAACTAGGTGACTTTGGTGACTCTTACAATGGAGTATACAGAGTTCTACAGATATGGAGTACATTAGCCTTTTACTCTTTAGCCTTTTACTCTTTACTAGACATGAATTTAAATAGTAGGAGAATTTTGGGGTTGACTTGATGAAACAGTTTCTAATTCTTTTATTGTCATGTTTACAAATAATTTCTCCACTTGAACCAGCGAATTGTGGTAGGGAATGTAGTCTAAATGGGAAATATTCTCTTGATCTATCTAGTTAGTTTATCATAGTGTTCAAGTAAAATTTACTGCATATTGTTATAATTTGATATAGAGAGGAGGGGAGATATTAAACATAGAACTATTGAATGACTACATTGTTATTGCTTCACTCTGAAAGATGGGAAATACAAATCTTTAAATAGAAAAGATAAAAACATGAAACTACCTCCTCGACTTAAGCTAGTAAGATAAGAACAAGACGACTTCTACCACACAATTAGGATATATGTGATGACTACTTCTTAAACACATTAAACACTAGTTCTAATTATTCATGAACTAATTACTTTGAAGCACCAATATAACTTTAACACATACTGTTATCATTATCATTATCCTTAGGTTTTTAGTTTATATACACATTTGTTAAGATGGTATATTTGTAATGTTTATATTTTGTATGGTTATGTAATCACCTTCAAGAAATTCAATCTAGCATAAAGAATGAAATATAGGCAAAAAAATTGATTTCGCCTAGGGCAATTCGAACTTCGGGGCTGGCCCTGTTTGGATGGAATCTGCTGTTGATTTTCGGAGTTCAAGGATATATTTAGTGGATGTGCCCTGCTGGGCTTTTGGGCTTTTCTGAGTGTCAGGATTATGTATGTATTGTTTTTATCCTGGTCTGTTAAGTTGTGTCTTCGTTCTTGTTTTGAGCTGGCTTTTGCTTTTGTAGTATAGTATTCGTTGTTTTGTAGTTTGTATTTGAATTGCCAGCTCAAACTCCTTGTACTCTTTTTCATTGTAACTAAGTACCTGTTTCTTTCTTAAAAAAAACTTTGCAAATTCAACATCTTTTTTTATAAGTAGCACTTAGTATACACTTACGTCAAAAGAAAGTGCATATAAGCATTGATCAAACATGCTCAAGTGCCTACCACTTTTTCAAATAGAAGTGCTTCCATGCAGAAGTAAGTACGCTTTTCATGAAAGCTTTGAAGTTGGTTATATGTGAGAGCTTGTGCCTAAGGAAGTTGCGTTATTTGCATATGGTTGAGCATGATGTTGTACGAATGTTTAATTATGAATATTTTTGGTTCATAAGTCATTAAAAAGAATTTTATAATGGAACAATATATAAAGAACTTTACCTCGTATGAAGCGAAAACAAGAAGACAACACACATCATCAAAATTTTACTGAAAGATTAAAGTGAAAAATAATAAAATATTACACTACAACAAATATACCATACTACAAAGGTGCAAAAAAATTGTAAAAAGTTTTTACAATGGTAGAGCCACCGTCGTGTATTAAGAAGTTGTAATATACTTATATCTTTTACAACATTTTTGCACTGTTGCAACACCGTTGTGAAATAGGATATTTAACAACTTTTACGCGCTGTTATAATAAATTGTATTACAACTTTTATTCCCGGTTGTTGTAGACATTTAAATATAGTAAGATCATAAATATGACAACTTGTGATTACCGTTGTGACTTCCAGAATGTTACAACTCTTTCACACCGTTTTAAAATGATTTATTACAACTTTTTTCTGTTGTTGTAACTTATATACACCTTACTAGTATAAAGAATTCACATATACTAATGATAATATGATTCATATTTCAATGCAACAAATATAACTATACGGAATCATTCATATATATTAATTAACATAATATTCGATCAACATACACATAGTACATCACCAACTAAACCCATCACAAAAAACATAACCGTTTCAAAATACATACATCGATCTAACACAAAAAATACATAAGAAAGATAAAAGTTGTCCACAAAAGATACATAAGCATACCCTACGAAAGCACTCTAGCTGAAGGCAACGTAATTTTTATTTCAAGCCACGGTTGATCCAACAGCTTCTCTAATTGTAGTCATTTCGGAATTCGGCTTCCACAAGAAAGCTTCTGGATCCACCGCCACATCAATCCAAACTTTCCAACCTTGCGGTCCAGGTGGGACTGCAAAAAAAAAAAAAAATGAAATTTTATTAAGTTCAGTAGAACAAGAAACTGATGCTTGAAATAAAAAAAATTAGAACAATATAGGAACATAAAACCAAAAAACTGAAAAATGAGTCCGCATCAAAAAACTCAGTACAAGAACATAGACTCAAACAAAAGAACATTTCCAGAACCTATTTTGCAAACATGGGCAAGAAAGAACAAGAAGCTTAGCATAGGCATATATGGAATAATAGCTGCTTAAGGTCTACCAGAACCTATTTTGCACGAGATGTGCACTTCCTAATTTAGAGGAGGATTAACTCAAATGTCAACGACCAGGGATTAATCATAGAGGTACATCACCTAATTTGGGTGGCGGTTGCTTTGGTTTTGACTCCTTGACATCCATAATAACCCATGTTCAAAATAATGAAAAACATATGGAATGCATGATTGGGAAAAAATATATCTATATTTTGCATAAATAAACGTACCCTTAAGGTTTGCTTGGTGTTCAGATTTCAATGACTATATGGAATTATTAACCAATTTATTGGATGTGGAATTTACATAATTGGGCAACTTTTATTTTCATAAAAAGAAAGGGTCCAACAAGGAGCCAAACCATTGAAGTTTTCTTTTTGTTGTTTCTAAATAACAAATGAAATTTGAAGCATTTATATCACAAAGTAAACAAAACAGTACCTCAGAAAAGTTCCTTGTCACCACTTTCCCTTGCAAATTCGTTTCCGGAGGCATAAATGCAGAAGGTGATTCCCTGCCTCTTTCATAGCTTGGGGGCTAATTTAAATTACTGCACAAGTTAGAATAATAGAAAAAAAAATCGATATGTTTTAAGTGAACATCAGATGATAAACAAGGATCAGAATCTCAATGACTTTTGAGCTACGAAGCAGGGGTGCTTCAAATGTTTGAAGAACTGCGCACCGATACGTATGGGGTGCGGGGGTGCGGCGAGATACGTACGGGGTGCGCCACGTGGAGTATCCCCGTATTTGATGGGAGGGGTGCGTTAGAGTGCGGAGTTTGGGGTGCGTGGAGGGCTAGAATGTTAAAAAAAAAAAAAAAAAAAGACTTACGATGCTTACCTGCACACCTTTTAAAATTAGAAAACAAAATCACAAAACACGCACAGTAAATCGAGTTTCCAACAGTAATTCGATTCCGCAGTAAATCGAGTTCTCCTTCCTGGTTTGAAGCCCTAAATCGAGTTCGTGCTCGTCGCTGCTTTGAAGCCCTAAATCGAGTTTGTGCTCGTCGTTGGTTCGTGCCCCTTTCTCGTTCGTGCTCGTCGCTGGTTCCTCGTCAAGTCGTCAGGTATAAAACTAAATCGAGTTTCAACTTTCTAAGGTTTTCGATTTTGAAGGCATCGATTTTTTTTATTTTTTTTAAATTTGCGGAATCGAATGTTGTTGAGGGCACTGATTTTTGCTGCTGTGCATCGGATTTTTGAGGGCATCGCATTTTTGTAGAGAGAAATTTTTGCCGAAGCATTAAGTTGACCATTTCTTCACGATGTTTCATGAGTACAACCAATACAGTCATTCCATGTAATTGGTATGAAACATTGCACAAGTTTGTAAGCACTTGAGGGCTAATTTTTTGCTGAGGCAATTTTTTTGCTGAACTGCTTCGAATTTTTGTTTAATTAACTATTTCGTTTAATTAAAATGCATCTGTTGGATTATATTTGTATAATAATATATTTTTAATATTTGCCGTATCTCTCCGCACCCGAATCCTCATATTTTTTAATTTGCCGAATTCACGTATCCCCGTATCACGCACCCGCACCCCCGCATCCGTATCCTTGCTTCCTAGCTTTTGAGAAATAAAATTACTAAAGAAACTAACATATTCATCTTCTCATGGCCTGGTGGCTCATTGGATGGAGACATCAAATTACGCTTGCTTCTTTTACTTGATAAATATGTGTTAAAGTCGTTCAATGTAGCACCATAATTATCACATGGATCCAAGGACTCATTATTGCTTAAAGTTGTGGGACTACCACCAAAATGAGTAACATGGTCAGTTTCTATAGATCTTTGATCCATAGAGTTAACATGGACTATTTCTCCAGGATTTTTATCCATAGAGTCAATATGATTCATAGCCATCAAATCTTGATCTGGTTGTGGAGAAGATGATTAGCAAATTTGTCCTCTGGCTAAAGTCAGATATTATCTTGCTTTGTCTTATCAATTTGGTTTCTTCACTTCCAGATTGTGTCCAAATAGAAGGCTCAAGATGGTTGTGCCACCTACATGAAAGATACCACCAGATTAATACAACATAGTTTGGATTTGAGGTAACAAATACAAGTGAACACGATAAAAGCACAACAGGTTAACATATAAAAACAAAGTAACTGAGTTAGTATAAGTAGTCCATCATTAGATATATTGTTGTGGTTGTGCCTATCCAAGAAAACCAGTTTTGGATAACTATAATAACAAAATAAAATATAAGAATAACGTTGATAGATTCTAGTACCTACAATTTTATAAGGTTTCTGTAATAAAAGATGCAACCCCAGCACACACAAACACACACTCTAAATTAAACAACAATAGTTCTGTTAAAGCGCCACACATTACATAAATAAACAGCTGTCATTATATAATTTTGGAAGGCCTTTGATTTCACACTTTTCAGTATAATCCTAAACCTTTCAACACCTCTTTATTTTTTTACTTGAAGAAATATTGACATAAATGTGAGACTTAATTTGCCTATCCTAACAAAAATACAATGTAATTTTAGGAAAAATGGTACATAAATATGGTTATTGGTACGAATCCAATATCTAACAAGAACAATATTTTTTTATGTTTTTGATTAGCTTAGCCATAGTGGATAAAATTTGAAGTGCAACTAATATAAGACTGAGATCAGATATGCCAATAGCTTAGAAATAACGGATAAAATTTGAAGTGCAACTAATATAAGACTGAGATCAGACATGACAATAGCTTAGCCATAGTGGATAAAGGAAAAAATCCAGCATACAAACAGTATAAGGTACTAATTTTTAGCAGGTCATTATGCAAAGGACTGAAAGTCTAAAACATAAATACACGCAACTGAAAACAAGCAAAGCTGGCAACCAGTGGACAACATGGAAATGCAGAGTCACCTATAAGGCATCCAAATGTTCCTATGCACGCAACAATGAGTCAAAAGGGTAACGTTCCCAGTTTATTTTTATTTTATTTTTTTTATTTTTCTAAAAAAAAAGGATCATGATAGTATAAATTTACTCTCAACCCATGCATGTATTACATTTTGGCATTTAAAACTCAACAGTAGTACAGTGCAGTCACAAGTCCTTTGTTAAACCAAATATAAAGTTTGATTGCCAAGTAATCAATTTATATAAAACAGGGAAGGCCAATCTCAGCCAACTTGCATGTCATTATACAGTAATATATATATATATATATATATATATATATATATATATATATATATATATATATATATATATATGGATAGGATTAGGGAGCCCCTGAATTTCAGCCCCCCATTTGCACCCGAACCACAGTCACTCATTTATATTAAAGAATGTGAGTGGAAAGTGAGAGAATGAGTGGAAGGAGAAAGGGTGTGAAATACTTGGTTGTGGTTGAGGGGGTTTTGGGGTGCTCTCGAACCTGCCCTATATATATATATATATATATATATATATATATATATATATATATATATATATATATATATATATATATATATATATATATATATATATATATATATATATATAACGGGAAAGTGAATATATGCAACATACTGGAATACATGGAAGGGCATACATAGTCAAAGTGTGCAGGTGTGCCACAAACTGTAGTATTCAGTAAAAGATGATTTTTTTCTTCTCAAAGCTACAAATTGAATGAACTAACACAAGACACTATGCATGCGAATGGGTAGCCATGATAATTTGGCGTTTCAAGAAATTTGCAAGGCTATATCAAGGGTACTAACAAGGTAAGGATAAACTGCTAACAACTGATGAGACGCTTATGGAACAACTTATACAGATATACAGCATGGGTCACAAATCATTAGCTAAGGGATGGCAGGTTTATAGGAAACCAAACATAAAAATGATGACCCTGTTTAAGTCAATAGAATATCCATGTGAAGCATGGAAAGATGAGTGGCTTAAGTAAAGATAAACACTGTAGCTAGGCTGCTGTAACAGCAAGATCATTTCTCCAAATATCAAAAGCAAGAATGGAAGCACATATGTAAACATGTGTAAAGTGAGCCTATGTTCTCAGGATTACCATGCAACTACATTGGTTTTAACATATGCAACAAAGGCCACGAAAAAACATAGAAATACCAAGCAATGCAAGGTGCCAGTATTTCGGGTTAACACAAACAATCAGTGGGTTCATAGCAGGAAATGAGATATTGTAACATTTTAAACCAGGTATGGACATGCAAAGAAATACCGAATTCACAAACACATGCAAAATGGACAAAATGGCAAATTAATAGTGTTTACTGTTGCACAAAAGAAAGGGTAACACAATAGCATGAATAAATAGCATGCAGTACCAACTTAGCCAACTAAAACAGGCTTGGAACATCCAACACAACTGGTGACAGTGTGCATATGGATGTACTCGCATGCCATCATACATATATACACATACCGAGTAAATATATACACGTACATAAATGGCCACCGCGTATATCCCCATAAACACAACCACCTCAGAATGCAGCAACTAAAGTAATCGGCTAACGGACAAGAAGTTGTGGCAGCATACCCACGCTAATTATAATTAGTGCAAAACAAAGTTAGAAACTGGGAAAAAGTTTAATGGTAAGAGAACTTACCATAAAATAGCAAAGGAAGGGCACAGTCGGTTCGGCTTCAATAGGCAGAAGCTCCAGGTGACTCGGGCGCTATAGTTTGGGTACGGTGCTCTCTTGTAGGTGGCAACGCTCAGTCCTGGAAGGTGGAATCAGCTCGAGTGCGACGAGGTAAGGAGGAAGCAGCGACGCCATTCAAGAGGAAAAGGAAAAAACTGGTTCTTGTCGGTATGGGCACCGAGACGAGGTGGTAACGATGTTGCAATGACCAAAGACGAGAGCGGAAAGGCCTCTGGTGGTTTGCAATGAGGAGACGAAGCGGTGGTAGCCTGAGGTAGCGCACGGGGAAGCGGAGTCCGAACAGCGCGTGGATCGGGTGGTATGCTGATTTGGTTTTTAAGAGTTTCCATGGAGGCCACGAATTGGAACGGCGGTCACCTGGGAGGAGCGATGGCGGCTACGACTTCCAATCAGGTTCGTGGTGGAAGAATTTTGAGTCTGCCATTTCCTGATTTGGGAAAAAGTAATGGAGCGACGAATTTCTTTTTGTAGGAGGACATACCAGATTTTGGGGATAAATGATTCGGTTGAGCCAAGATGAAATGGGAAAACGGTAAAAGGAAAAAGGCTTAATTAAAAGGGATGGTGGAAAACACTGGGACAAATGTAAATTTTAGACAAGAACAGATGTTAAAATTTCAGAAATTATCTTCAGCCAACGGCACAAGTGGGAAAGTTAAATAAACAAGTAATTTTCCAAGTATGGATATTCTTTGCTATACACAGTACAAGAGTATTTATACCCAATACATGTATATTCAATGTTTCAATCCCATGTCTAAATTTTAATTTAGATCAAAGTGCAACTAAACAAATTTATTTAAATTAAATAACCAAGTAGAATTTGAAAATCACACTTAAGATTTCCCAAACAATATTCAGTTAGTTTAAAAATATTAATAATTGTTAAAATTTAACAAAACAAATTTAATTTCAAAGATATTTAATATTTACACTTTAAAAAAATAAATTTCAAAACCAAGTTTAAATGGACTAGAATTCAAATTATAAATAAATTTCATGTATAAATAAATTTTTTCTAAATTAACTCTAAAATTTAAAATGCCAAAATTTTTGATTCGTTACATATTATAAACATGAAGTTTGTAACACGCATCTATTACAACAAATAAAATGAAAAGTTGTAAAAATATGGTTATTACAACTTTAGGGAATTAACTGTTGTAAAAAACATTTATTACAATTGTGCTTTTCCCACAGTTGTAAAATTAAAGTTGTAATATAGTGTTTTTGTTGTAGTGTTACATTAATCAAGTAGATTTTGTCCTATTTTCAAATTACTTAAATGATTAAAACTTGCACTAAAAGAATGCCATCTAATTATAATTTTTCTTCTGTTACCATACAGAGATATCCCTTCAATGGGTATGATACTATGATATGCTTGTGGAGAATGTATCAGTTCCATGCTGTATTGAATTTACACATCATAAGGATAGATATGGACTCTATCTTTTATAAGAGATCAGAAATGGGTCATTTAGATTTGTTCTGCCAACATTCACCACACCATAATGACCATTTGGCAACTCTTATTTTTTCAACTGCCAACACTTATATGTGTTGTAGACTAGAGACACTAATATGTGTTGCTATAGTAAAAATGTGTCACCAAAAATGTGCCAACACTTATTTGTGTTGATATGCCTGGTCAACCCTTATATTCTGAGGGCAAAATGGTAAGTTCTCTCCTATAACCCTAATCGCTACCTCAATCGTTTCTCCCTAATGCTTATTCATCTGAAGGTCGCTTCATAAGCAAATAAAAAAAGGACTTCGAAGAATTAATATCAGCGATCCCTCTCTCTAACTGATAGATCCCTCTCTCTAATCGATATCAATATCAGCGATAGATTTTGGATTTCTCAAATCGGTATTAGTCTCTCAAATCCTCTTTCCACCCGTTTCTCAATCATCGACTTCGATTTGGGGCTTCCAGGAATCACAATAATAGGTAAAAAAATCGATTTCACTTTGGTATATATCAGATCTGATGTCAACCTGTATGATATGGTGATGGATGTTAGGAAAATGTTTTTCCCATCTACTGTTAGGTATAGGAAAGAATTAAAATGGTCATTCTTGTGCACAACTATGTGTTTAAACCAATGTGTTGTAAGCGTAAACCATTCAGATTTGGACCCTTTACTACATCCAGTTTGTATTAATTGGTGAATACATTACATAATTGATTAGAAGTACATAAAACAAAATGACAGTTAACAATCAACTCTTCTATATTTTCCAGTTTCTAAACTTCTTTTTGTACATGTGAGAATCTGAAATACTATAAAATGTTAAGCCAGGAAATGGGAAATATTGTTTTATCTTAAGACGGAGGTTGCCACTTTGTTTCCCTAAGGTACACAAAAATACGTATTTTTTTATATACAAAAAAAAGCATGGCAAAGTTTAATAATCTCAGCTACATAAAGCATGACAAAGTTTATTTCACGGTTTAAACTCAAGCTGAAATGTGGAACTCAACATAACCTACAACCTACATGTTCCCTAATGCACATCGAATCTAGTTTTCTGATGCATATAACTGCTAATAAGTACCTTTTCGTATGAAATAAATAATAACCTTAACAAATGGTAACATTTGCCACTCAGCAAGTTGAATCAGAAACTAAAAAAGTGACGAACTAAAAACTTCTCCACATAGCCTATACTGTTGTATATCAGTTTGGACTGATCAATGCTTTAGATGGATGTTTTTATATTATGATTGCCTTTTTTGTGAGGGAGTTCGAGCTGTTAATAAAAATTGTATTGGAAGGTAAATCTCAGCACACGACTTTTAGAACACAATTGTTGACTTTTGATACTTCTTGGCGATCTTATCTTTATTGCTTTGTTGTTTGGAAGGTTAAGGATGCAAGATCACTAGGGGATGATCTTGTAAAAGCAGTCTGCCAACTTGAGCTTTCTATGATGCAAACTTGCAAGCTCACTTATGAAGGACAGTCATGTGATATCACTCATGATATGAAAGCTGTTCAGAAAGAGGTTTTTCATGTTGTTATTTGCTTCAAAGCATTGCAATTGTAATAATTTAATTTGTTAGTTTGGTCATACCTCATTGTATATTATCTCCCATTCATCTGTATAGTGGAAGTGGATGAAAAATTGGTGTTAAAACACTAGGTGCAATTGTATAGAGTTGTACAGTCTACTTGTTCTCCCAATCTCCACTCGTTTATTTTTCTGATTTATTTTAGAACATAAATTTCGAATTGGAGATTAACCTTAGTAAAGGCCATAAGACCTAGTCAATCACAATTTGGTCTTTTGATATTCATATTCAAGCAATGTGACGATGTTACTCATGAACAAAGTTTGAAAGTTGATGTGACTTGACATTACTGCTTTCTTTTTTTGCTTAGGAGTTCCATTCTTCTTCAATCTCAGGTACTTGAAGATCAAAAACTTATTAGAGAGAAAGTGCATCACTTGAGCGACAATGAAGGCATCGAGTGAATGTAGTCTGCTCTTTTAGATAAAAGATCAAAATACTTTTAATTGAAAGATGATGCGGCTCCTTTCGTTGGGAATGCTGCTTATATCACGTCTCCATCATCTAGTTCTTCAATGAAATCTTCGAATTCTCATTTGGAAAAACACAATATTGAAAATCAGAAATCGAATAATGTGGTCCGATTATTGTTTGGACATGTATCTTCTTTGCAAGTTGTTGCTGGTTTAGAATCCGAAGGAATGAATTTTGTATCAGAATTCCCAGAAACATCTAAATCTAGTAATATTACAGTTGGTAAGAAGATACCAACAGAAAATGAGCTTCTTGTGAATGATATTGTACATGGTGGTCAGAGTACAGTGGTTGAAAGAGAATTATCCAATATCAAGGTATATATATTATATTACCCTATTACAAGAGTGTTTGAACAGTTTGCATGAACATCATTCGTCGGATTGCCATTTTATTATAGTAAATATACACTAGTCATCTTATATTAGTATCTGGTTTATCTTGAGCATGAACACGGAAATATGGGTGAGCATAGAAAAATTGTTTATTTTTTAAAATGATAGTGGAAATAGAATAAATTACATATTAGTTTCCCTATAGGCAAAGATCAAAGAGACAATGGAGAAGACATTCTGGGAAGGAATCATGGATATGATGAAGGTAGACAACACTCCTGATTTTAGTCGTATAGTAGATCTTGTAAAAGAAGTAAGAGGCGAACTTTGTGCCATGGCTCCACAGAGTTGGAAAAAAGAATTATTGACAGCATTGATATCAATATTCTCTCTCAGGTATAGGCAATTTCTCCTATCATGGTTAGTGCAAATATTATTACAGGCACTGATATCGATTTTTTATTTTTAATGTTATATTTATCATCTCAAGAGATATATCGATGACGCTTTATCTATGAACAAGAAAGTCCCAGAACAAGGTCACTTATAAAAAAATTAAGTTTTTTGTATTCTTGTTATATAAAAACATATTTTTTGGGTCTATTTCCTGTAAAAATGACAACACGCGCTCGCACGCGCACAATCTATTGTTAATAGTGAAAATTCAATCGATGGGCTTTTGACTGTGTCCTTCTGAAAATACATAGTAGGAGTGATGGTAGAATTTATGGTGTTTACTTTTATCTATGAAATACGTGTTTTGAGTTGCAAACTAAGTTTGCGCGCAACTGAGTTGCAAACCCAGTTTGCGCAAAACTGAGTTTGCAACTCAATTTTGCACAAAACTATGCGAACTCAGTTTGCACAAAACTATGCAATTCAGTTTTGCGCAAAACTGAGTTGCAAATTCAGTTTGCACAAAACTGATTTGCAATTCAATTGCACGCAAACTGAGTTTGCAACTCAGTTTTGCGCAAACTGAGTTGCAAGAATATGAACGCAATCCATTTCAACTATCAATGCTACGTCCTTCAACCTTGCTGATTCGACTGCTATTGCTATAGATGATTGAACCCTCAATCACTGCAATTTTTTACATCTGTTGCAGTAGATTAGAATTTCATGTACCATTTACTTTAGCGGGATTTTTTGGTCATCTGTTTATAATTCAGTTGCCATTTTTTGGTTTATTTGTTCATGCAATGTAGTCTTAGTTCACTGAATCAGGTTAAATCCACTTTATTTATTTTCTTTACATGTTTATTTCGGTCATTTTAGTTCTATAATATTGCTTTGTTCTCATAAACCTTGCTTGTGCCGATCAGATACTTTGATTATCCTTTGTACATGTACTTGATCGATAAACAATGCAATCTAACGTTTATGCATGTGCAACCTCAACTCAAGTTTGCATAGTTCTACATTTACTATCTCAAAATTATCTTAGAATATTGAGACATGATACAGGAATGAATACAATATGTAGAGTTGGATTTCTTTCAATCGTGTATGCAATTAAACAAGGTGGTTGGCTAAGTCTGACAATTCTACTAACGTTCATCATGATTGCATTTTACACTCGCATTTTACTTAGACGATGTGTTGATAGTAAACTGGGTATTAAAACTTATCTGGATATCGGTCAAGCAGCTTTTGGTGCTAAAGGGAAACTTCTTATATTGGTTAGATGTTAAAAATACATATAGATATGATATTAAATTATTTTTATTCTATAAATTTCGACAAATATTAATGCTTTCTGTGCTTGCAGATATGCTTGTATATGGCACTGTATGTAAGTATCAGTCACCATGTATTCAAATAAAAAATTACTTTTGCTTATGATTTCATGTAAATTTGCAGGTCAGCTATGTCGATTTCTTAATACTGGAGAGTGATACATTATCATCACTCTTTCCTAATACTTTTTTAAATATAGTCGGACTGAGGTTTAACTCTATTGTGGTATTTACAATTTGTTGCCACTCTAATTGTTCTTCCAACTACTTGGCTTCATAACCTTACCGATGAAATGATGGTTGAGAATGGAGATAGCTTCAACACCAGCGCATGTGCGGAGCACTCCTCTTTGTCTAGCCCGTTTCCATCCTTTTGCTCATTGCGTATTAGGTAATTTTCAATATGTTAATTTGCATTTTTTTCAAATTAAATTTCTAAAATTTGTTTCTGATATACTGTATTATCCTCCTTGTGCAGTTAAACAAATTGTTTTTGAAAAAAATTTGTTAATTTTTTAGTTTGTTTCTGTTACATTGTACTTCCTTCATTGTATGGTCAAAATATACTTTTAGTTTATTCCAATTTTCTACCAAATTCAATCATATATATCTTTATCTTTACTAATAATCGAAATAGGTATGGTGTCACACTTTTTTGGAGTTCACCTAAACTGACGAAAATGCCCTTCATACATCTCAGTAAAATCTATCAAAATACGAAAAATTAGCATCCACGTATTTTATTTGAAGCACATCAGCATATTTCCATTTGAAAAGCCCGAGAAAAAAGCATCTGCAAAATTTAATATGTTTGACTGCTTCAATTACTCACAGCCTGTGAATGCGCTATTCTAGAATCAACTCTTCACCTTTTAAATATGGTTCACCGTCTCATTAATATTCCCACTTCACTTCTCGTTTTCTCTGCACTTTGCTCTTCACTATTCACTACTTTAGGTATTCCAATATGTACTGAGTTTATATTTTTAAAGCACAAAGCTTTAGTATATTTCCTTTTTTGTATATACTGAATCCAATCTATAGATTTGAGTCATTCAAAACATGATTTTTTTTCCACCAAGCAAATGCATAAGGCCGCATCACGTGTAACCCCAGTGCCACTTGCATCAGTGCCACTTGCATGTTCAGATCCCTTGACTGCATGCCTTCAAATTACAAATAACGCATTTTATTATTATATAATAATATATTTTTTATTTTGATTCGTGTTTTTTAAGCGAATTTTTTTTTGCAACTGTGGTGTTCATATCAGTTCAAAATTTCATGTAAGTTTATACCAATTTCTCCTGCTTCTCTATATTTTCATACTTATTGTAACTTTTTGGTCCGACCATGAAGTACCCAAATTGCCCTTCAAATAATTAATTTACCTATTCAAATAATTAATTGTCCAAAATTTTAGGAAATTGTCCAAAGAATATGCATGTGAGGAAAAACGAATAAGCATATGTAAATATATATAGAGAGAGAAAATGGGGGAGAGAGTGAGAGAGACATGGGGAAATAGCATGGAAAAAAGTGAAAATAAATCAATGCAGACAAAAATGGAAAATCTGAACTATAAATTCACACTTTTTGTGAAGACCCGTAACTTCCCCGGTAAGGAAAGAGCGGATACTTTGAGAACAACACACCAAAGAACGCAAACAGAAGAATATTTCATTGTATATTACAACAATACCATCAGAATACAAGAATATACATAGTATGAATAAATATTACACAGAAAATATCAGAGATCTAAATTACATTTAAATACATCGCAGCGGAAAATAATACAAAACACAACTAGAAGTAATACACGGATGCAGAGCTTTCCGAGTATCGTTCCAGCTGTAAATCAGGATCCTGTGAATATAAATCTGCAAAACCAAAACTACTAGCTGCCCGTGTCAAAAATAAGGGCACCCAGAGTTTAGGTTAAAACAATAAACTCCAGGTCAGTCATGTGACTGGTGTGAGAACTAAAATAGTTATTAATCTTTATTTTTAAGTTAGGTAAATCAAGGGACCACGCCGTATAACACGGAACGGGTTTCCTCCCAGGAATACCAGTGCATAAAATAACAGCGCAATGCTAAGTAAAGAACAATGAAGCTATTATAAGACCCAGGTCCCATCACACAATGCAACACAAGCCGGAGGATAGGGTTTTACCTTATAATAGCCAAAGAATGCTTGATACGCTAAATTTCATGTTTTATTATTACTATAAGTGTATAGTGTCAAAACAATTTCAATCATAAGTATCAATCATATACGGCATAAGTGCCCCATCCCACTATGTCGCCATATATAGGTTCACAATCAAAACCGCAAAGTCACGTATTGGAAGTTGGATTTCCATCTATGAACCGAGGCAAAAGATAGTCCTCACCGAATTCAAGACGCTCTAGTCCGTGTCTCAAGCTACAGCCGCAACTGCACCTAGGAGCCACAGGGCCGGTCCACTCGATGTGGATTAAATAAAACCCTGAACACTACGTCTCCCCGCCCTACGGGGCGTAAATGAGCCAAATGACTCCATCGGCTCCACACAGTCACCGATATATCTGAGGCGCCTCGCAACAGCAACAACCACATAGGTGAAAATAATATAAATGTCAGGGCTGGTAGGTCACTGACACCACCTCTAACTAGAAAGAGACGCATGTTCTCCCTGGATCCTCTCCCGTTTCTGGTTCATACCAGGGTGTGAGGCTCGCGAATCGACGTTACACAAAGCTATGCAACACAGGCCGTGCTTTGATCATCAACCACAAGACTCTTCTTTTCAACAAAAACCTTGATCATTTTCCACTTAGGCATGCCACACAGGCATGCCACACAGGCAATTCACTCCATGCGATTGATATCCACCAATATATAACCTCTAAGCTCGTACATCTCAGAGAAGGGCGTTAAGCAAGAGAATAAATTCTCTGCCGCCAAACAGATATATATTTAATAGAAATCAGTCACACAGAATAAAATCCTATGTCAGACACACAATCCATTTACAAGTTCGTTCTAGGTCTGAATGAAACCGGAGGCACCTTGTACCTCGCATATCCATCGATCTCCAAGTACGTCTGGACGACCACTAACTGATTCCCTCCTCTTGGATGTACGGCCCAATCAAGATCATCAGTAATCACCCAAACGATGTGAAGGCCTCTGGTCTTCGACCACTGTCTTCATCCTCGACACATCGTCGAATCAGTTATTCAGAATGGGATAAACCCGGTCTTTCTGAATAACTCGCGTATATAATAAACAAGTGTTACACAAACACAACATACGCCTCATTCCAATTCAGAATATTCTTTTATTCAAATATTCTTATACTTTGGGAAAGGTTCCCATTAATTTTATCAAAGATAAATTCTTTAAATTTATTCTTTAATCTCCTTTTGAATATCAATTCAAATTAGTCGGGATTAGCGAACCACACCGAAGTAATCATTTATTTATTTCCCAATCCCAACCTATTCATCCCATGAAGTAAAACTGGTAATACTTCATATCTAACACCACGGTGTTATCAGTAAATTCAATTACCATTTCACGTTCAAATCTAATTAAAGATTTAACTATCGCTTGGAGCAAAACTGGTGATACTCCATTCCCGATTTTGTCAATCTAATTAAAGATTCATTAAAACTCCACTTGGTTTTAATCTTCCCAATAATCACTATCAATGATTATTTAGCTTGGGAAATCACATCCTGTCTTTAACTGGGTTAAAGAACCAATGTTGTAGCAACCCGGAAAATGCGAGCCAATTTAAATTTTTTTAAATTGGTTATTTTAAAAGAATTTAAATAATTGAAATAGAATATTTCAATAAAATAATGAATTGGAAATAGTGTGACAGTTTGAAAATTTGAATTCAAACTTTGACTGAATGTACCGGGTGGAAAATATAACGGATTTTAGTAAAGCCAAAAATATTTAAATCTGTTTATGAATACATTTCTAACGAATCTGAAAAATCAAAGTTTCATTGCGGAAATCAAAAGTTATGGCCAAATGAATTTTCAGAAAGGTCACTATAGAGAATATATAGCCCTTGAAAATAGACATTTTGCAAACGACCTCGGAATTCGACGAAACCACTTTTGTTGGTTCCGCGATGTCAAACTATTTCTAGGTTTCAAATTTCATAATTTTTGAAGCTAGTATGTGAGCGTGGCAAAGGAAAATGTGATTGGTCAATTTCTATTAAATTGGATCGACCAGAAAATGGCCATTTTTCAAACGATCTCAGAATTCGACGAAACTAGTTTTGTTGGGACCGAAGCATCAAAACATAGCTAGATTTATTTTTCTGGAATTTTTCGAATCAGTTTGTGGCCCTGGCAAATTGAAAAGTACGTTCAAGTTGAATATTGAATGTTATATACTTTAATTTGAAAAATATCTGACTGTAACAATTGAATTGGCCTACGAAACATATCCCATTGTGTCCGGGATGGGGGTATTTAGCTAGGGGCGACAGTCGTTGGGTTGAAATTGGTGTTCGTTTAGACAAAAGGATATTTTTGAATTTAAAATAAATTAAAAAATATAATGGGCCAATCCCTCTCTTTCTCCCCCATTCCTCTTCGACCGGTCAAACCCGATACCCCCCCCACCCCGAACGACGGAAACTGCTCCAACCTTCCCGACCAAATCGCCGCCGCCACGTCCATCTTCAGCCCCACCTCCAGTTGAGTTTTTTGTTCGCCTCACTCCCCTCTTTAAATCCATACCAAGAACACCCGCTATCGTTCAGTATTGGAAGAGAATCAACCTCCTGAAGTCGCCGCTTGGAAGCCGCCGCCACCGCCGAGTCTGGCCACTGAGCTCGCCATCTCCGCCACCAATCTAAGCGCCCCTCTTCCCTCTACAACACGGTGCCTTCTGATTTTGGCATCGCTACGTGGATCGAAGAATAATTTCAACCCTAGTTTCGAAGATCGAAGGAGGTAAACGGCTTGATTTTTCTGAATTGAAAATAACACTTTTAAGTGTTGCAAACTTTGAAAAATCATATCTTTATGATGTGTTAACGAAATTCAATGAAACAGGAAACATCGTGACCGCAAGGAGGCTCTCTACCATCTAGAAGAGACCACGGATTTTTCTGAGCTATCTACGATTTTTAGCACCTCGAAAACCAATGTGAGAAATCTAAATTAATTTGTGTGAATGAAATCGTGTTGTATAAGTTATATAAGCGAAGTGTAAATTATATACGCATGATATACCTCATGTACATGTGTTGTATAAGTTATATGAGTGATGTATAAATTATACAAGCGTTATATGAAAATATATGCTTTGAATTGTGTTGAAATGGAAGTGAAATATAATATATATATATATATATATATATATACTCCCCTCGTCCACAAAAACCATGGACGATATTTATTGCTTGTGATTGGCGTGAAAATATGTGGTATGACGAATGGTTGAAAATAATTGTTTGTGGTTGATATTGTTGGATTGTGGTTGAAAAATACCTTTGTGGTTGAAAAATACCCTCTTGTGGTTGAAACAAATTAGAATAGGATTGTGGAAATGAAAATAAAACATGCCGCCTGCGTGTGAACTAGATGCATGAATCCCCATTGTCAAAAACCGCGAGGTTTTAAGGTAGAGCGAGGAGCCGTACTAGGGACAGTCCCGGTTTTAACTACCCTGCCGTTATGCTGCCGAAATTTTCTGAAATATTCATGTGTTAGAATAATTTTCATTTGTTGAAATTATTTTCATATGTTGAAACCGCATTCATGTGTTGAATAGAAATTCGTTTGTTGAATAGAAATTCATGTGTTGAATGGTATTCATATTTTAAATAAATAGCTTTAAAAATAAAAATCACATTTTTATATATATACAAACTATAAAGAACCTTCATGTGTTGAATAGAAATTCATTCGTTGAATAGAAATTCATGTGTTGAATGGTGTTCGTGTTTTAAATAAATAACTTTAGAAATAAAAATCACATATATATATATATACAAACTATAAAGAACATTCATGTGTTGAATATAAATTCATTCGTTGGATAGAAATTCATGTGTTGAATGGTATTCGTGTTTTAAATAAATAGCTTTAACGATAAAAATCACATTTTATTATATATACAAACTATAGAGAGCGTTCATGTGTTGAATAGAAATTCATTCGTTGAATAGAAATTCATGTGTTGAATGGTATTCGTATTTTAAATAAATTGATTTAACAATAAAAATTACATTTTTATTGTGAATATGAAGTGCTAAAAACATTCATGTGTTGAATAAATATTTCTGATGATAAAAATATTACTTCTATCATGAATACGCCTCGCTAAAAATACACACGTGTTGAAATAAATATTTGTTTGCTAGAAATATTATTATTAGCTTGTTCTGCATATATATATATATATATATATATATATATATATACATGTGTTGAACAGAGAAAATGGATTAGCTGTTGAGTAAAGAAATTATTTGCGTGCCCGACAAATAGGTAAGCCTTAATGAGTTGGCTGCGCAATTTCATTTTTATATCAACTCCTGTGAATGCCATTGGATGCGGAGTGCTGGTTATTCTGTGTGTAATAATAAACATCGCCATAGGATAGTAACAATTAATTTTGAACAACACTACATGGCATACTTATTGACGATAGGCATACTTCATCATATACCACATAAGCATTTGGAGCTTGTGTGACGAGGTTGAAGATTTACCATACGAGCGAGAGGCTTGTATGGCGATGATTATATATATTACAGGTTGAACTGATGACTGATATGGACCATATAAAATATAACGATAAATTGCCAGATTAATAAAAAACCCACATGGGTCTGGAGTTGACAATAATCACGTCTCTCTAGTTATTAGATACGGCACATGGATTATTTATTTCCCACACGGGACGAGGTAACGAGAATTTATTCTCTGGAGTAATTAAAAATACACACTCCCTCAGGTTTAGACAGGGTGCCGAGAATTTATTCTCTGGAGTTATTATCTATACACGCTCCCATGTAAACACCAGAATATACCACTATAAATATGTGTATGCTTTATAGGATTTATTGGGTACCTAATACGGCCCAATAAATTTCCAAACCCCTTCCCGTACAAAGGAGGTTATGGCGAAATTTTTCGAAATATAAAGGCGTTAGTGATATATTTGAAGTGAAAACGATATTGAAATTACAGAATGAACTATATTTATATATATATATATAAAATTGAAAGGAATCGAGGCCGTGCAGTTCGTGTTTTGAAATCGTAACTTCAATCGATTAGTAATAGAGATCCGACCATCGGATTTCCCCGAAACCGCAACCGTTGGGTTCGCCTTGGAAATATCTGATATTTCCAACGGCACCAACTTTGTAAAGATCCAACGGTTGGATTGTTTGTAATGATTAATCCAACGACGCTGTAGTTCGTATTTTGAAACCGTAACTTCAAACGACTAGTGTGGAAGATCCGACCGTCGGATTTTCACGAAACTGGAACCGTTAGGTTCGCTTTGGGAATATCTTCCCAGTGATATAAACGTTGTAGAAAT
The DNA here is from genome assembly GCA_030737875.1 of Allium sativum. Lineage (NCBI taxonomy): Eukaryota > Viridiplantae > Streptophyta > Magnoliopsida > Asparagales > Amaryllidaceae > Allium > Allium sativum. The sequence continues at coordinate 560,306,749 of CM060920.1, read as the reverse complement.
CCAACGGTTAGATTTCCCGATATGTGTAAAACAAATTTGGGGAAAAACAACGCCAGTGCCACGGCACGACCTGAAACGTCGTTTAATTAAATATGGTCATTTTTAAATAAATAAAAATGGCGAAAAATCGTTATAAAATATTATAAGCGGCATATAATGGAAATAAACCAATTTTGCTTGGTTTGCTTGATATTTGATGGTTGTATGTGTTTGACATGAAAATTATACTAAAGAACTGAAATGTGAATGTCGAATAATATAACCATGGAAAGAATTGATTTGAATTCTAAATATTCATGAATTATTTGAAAAGGCCGAGCTAACCCTCATTTCAAATAATTGATCGAACGATTCGAAGTCGAAAATACGAAGACGGTTCAAGACCGACGATCTTCGTATCGGATGGATGGGCGCTGCTGAGGTTCCTGATAGGAGTAGCTACCTTGAAGGAACGAAAGTAGTAGCCGTCTGGAAGTATGTGTTGATTGTACGGATATGCGAGGAATATGGTGCCTCCGGTTTCGTTCAGACCCAGGACGGACGTGTAAATGGACAGTGTGTCTGATATTGGATTTTGTTCTGTACTGATTGATCTCTGTTAAATATATATCTGTTTGGCGGCGGAGAATTTATTCTCTTACTTAACGCCCTTCTCTGAGACGTACAAGCTTAGAGGTTATATATCGATAGAAATCAGTCGTATGGAGTGGATTGCCTGTGTGGCATGCCAAGATGCAGTGATCAAGGCTTCTGTTGCGAAGCAAAGTCTTGTGGTTGATGATCAAAGCACGGCCTACGTGGCCTAGCTTTGTGTATAGCGTGGATTCGCGAGCCTCACACCTCGGTATGAGTTAAAAATGGGATAAGGACCGCTGGGAGAACATGACGTTTCTTTCTAGTTATGATGGTGTCAGTGCTTAAATTGGCTGACATTTATATTACTTTCATCTTTGTGGTTGTTGGAATGTGAGGCGCCTCGATGATAGGTCTGTAAGGACCGGGAAATGTGTGTTCAGGAATTGCCAATCCTCAAACGTAAGGGAGGACCGGCCCAGCCGATTCCGAGGGTTACCCAAAGTGTGTAGTCCTGAGGCATTTGCTAGAGTGTCTCGAAGCAGAGAGGAGCTTGCCCCTTGCCTCGACTCATGACGGAAATCCAATTTCCAATACGAGATAATGGATTTGATTGTAGAACTTATATATGGCGACATAGTGGCGTGGGACGCTCATGTCGTCTATGATTGATATTTATGATGATATTCGTTTTTGAAAAATATATGCACTAGTAATAATATCACGTGATTTTGCTTTATATGTATTAAGCATATTTTGGCCATTATAAGGTAAAACTCTATCCTCCGGTTTGCGTTGCATTGTGTGATGGCACTTGAGTCTTATAACGGCTTCATTCTTTTAAAAAGCATTGCGTTGTTTTAAAGAATTTACTTTGTTTTAAATGCACTGGCAATCACTGGAGTAAACCCGTTCCACGAAAGTGGCGTGGTCCTATGATTTGCCTTATTACTGTTATTTAACCAGTTAAGTAGATTTCTTATACCAGTCCTTGTTGTTGGTCCTGTGTGGGATGGGTACGCATGATAGGGGGTTCTCGCTTCGCAGTTTGGTGGCGAACGGGAGACTCTTACCCCTACATGTCCCTGTTGAGGGTTGGTTAAGCAGTGGCCGGGAGGCTTGAGAGGGTCGCCGTAAAACAAGTGACTAGGGGACCATTGTGAGCCACGGTGGGTTTTACCTGCTGTACTGGAGGATGAAGGGATGGTTGCAAAGCCTACCGGATTTCGCGGTAACGTCATAGTTGGTATCAGAGCTTTGGTTAACCTTAGTTCTGGAATTTAACACATTAAACACCTCGTCAGAATAGAATCAGTAGTGTTCTAAGGCGAGTAGCTCATTAGAGATAGGATTATTAATGTCCTAGAATGAGCTAAGCAGAATAGCAAAACAATGTGATCAGTACATCATTATCTTTCCTTATGTTCTTCTGCTTTATCGTATATGAAAGTTATCATTTCTGTGAGCTTGACTCTTTTCTTGCTTATACAGAACTTTACTTGATGGCTACGCGAGCAGCTGCAGCCGCCAGAGGAGGTAGAGGAGGCCGAGCTGGAGGATGGGGGAATATCCCTGTTGCAGAAGGGCCTATGATACAGCCACCAGGACTTCAGGAATTCGAACTGGACTAAGTTGCAAAGAGGTACAAAAACCTCGGGGGCAAAACTTTTCCTGGCACCGGCACAGTGACGGAGGCTTTAGCATGGTTAAAGACATGCGAAAAGATCTTTGGTGGCATGAGACTTAGAACCCACGACAAAGCGTATATGGGCGCTTGGCTTTTACAGGATGTAACGACCCGTAGTCTACGCATCATAGGATCGTAGAATATTTATTTCTGTCACATACAAAGTCGTATGGTCATGTAACTTTGGGAGACGACTATTGGGGTCATTTCCCATGTTCATGATTTTTCCCGATTTTAAATGACCATTTTACCCCTAGTTGGCACTGTTTTGGCCATAACTTTTGACTGGAAAGGAATTTTGACCTGAAACCACTTCCATTGGCTTCGGATGATGGTTTCTCTTTCCGTAGAGTGGTCACATTAGCCAAACGGACTTACCGTTTGGGTGATATGGCTGAAACAAGTTTCAGATGGTTAAAAACAGCTTAATTGGGCTTAACCGGGTGATTAGCAGCTAGGCCCAAGGGGAATTTCGGGTTTAGGGGTATATGGAGGCTGATTAGGGTTAGAAAACATTTCTTTAGACATTTTCCAGCCGCCACTTTCATTTCTCTTGACCTAGCCATGGCCTCCACTCTCTAAATCTCTCTAAAACACCCAAAAATCACTTTCTAATTGGAGATTAGGCATAGCAAACATCAAACCAAGGAGTATTAGCACGAGGACCGAGGTAGAGCTGCTGTGTAAGATTGGGAACAGCGCCAAATCAGAGAATATTTCAGTTTTGGGGTTCTAGTTGTGGCAAAGGTGAGTGATAGCATCATTTTGACACTAATTACGGTTAATTAAGAGTAATTAGTGAAGATTAGCGAGTTTATACGTAAATAAATTCTGGAAAAATTCTTAAAATTCTAAAATAATGTTTTAAGGCTCTGTTAGAAATTTGGGTTAATTTCGATGTGTTTTGCTAATCGTATGCTTAAACATGATTAAGAGGGATTATAGGAAAATGTGAGGTTTTAGCCACTTTTGATCCATTTTGGTTCATTTGAATTGTTGTTAGGTGTTTGTGGTTGTTCTTACATGTTGCTATGACTCTATGGTATGTTTTATGATTGATTAGAACAGTTAGATTGGTCGAAAACGCCGTCGAGAGGCGTATAAACAGTTGCTGGAAAGTTGCAGAAAACTGCAGGGTATCTAACCGGATCGGATCGAATAAGGGAGATCCGAACCGAACCGATGTAAGGACTCCGATCCGACCCGCTTGCACGATCCGAATCCCTCGTGACCAGATAGTGCGACCCGAACCAGTGATGGCGATGCGACTTGGAGACTCCGACCCGACCCGTGTAGTCACTTTCGAACCGAACCGAGCACCACGAGACGACCCGAACCGGAGTTATGCACTGGAGGGGGCCGCCACGACCTGAGGATCATGATCCAATGGAGATGGGGAACTTGAACCGACCCGACCTGGGGAAGCTCAACACGACCGATCCGAACCAGGAAGGCTTCCACGATCCGACCCGAGCGTGAAGGATGATCCGAACCGATCCGAGGTTGATGGCTACGAGCTGGTGACTGCGAACCGAACCAGGAAGTTACGAACAGAATGAAGACCGATCCGGAGGGTGATGACTGAGAACCCGAGATGCAAAGGTAGTCCAAAGGGAAGTTAGAGCTCAGGATCCAGATGGGAACCAACGAGTTCACTTCATGAGTTGGGCTTTGCTGCGGGACGCATGCCAAGGAGTTATCGACGTCTATAGCGTTGGACCACTATGGTAGGAGGTACGAAGGCGGATTCAGGGCCATTATGGCATCGGTAGAACCAAGGGCTACGACCAATGAAGTGGGTCATTGAAATGTTTGGTCATGACTCCAAGTGTTTGGCTTGGTCACAGCAGGGTTTCTACAAGTCGGGATTCGTCGTTACCTCAGTTTGTCTAGTGTTCCAAAGTGGTAGATGTCGTACGCTTTACGCACTGAGTGAGAGATGTGAGGATGGTTGCTATGGATGATTTGTTTGCTATCATTGTGACATGCACACCCCACCCCCGTATTCTTACACTATTTATTATGGCACCTTGGAGTATTGTACGGTATGTGGTACTAACTCTTTGGTTGCAGGTCCAGGTTCAGGTATGGTTTAGTATACCTGTTATTATTCTGTTTAGATGCTTATCGCTCATACCAGGCTTTATGTCTGACCCAGAGTTTTATGTCTCTTCTTATTACTCTGGGTGCTCACACGAGCAGACTAGAGACAGGTTAGCTGGTGATGCACGGGTAGATGATCCGGAGACGAGCAGGAGGCTTCCACGTAATATATATAGTATTCTCCCTGTGTTGTTGAAGATCACTGCTTGGGCATTGGTGGTGCATCTTCTACTTTAGTTTTCTTTTGTTAGAGACAGTAAGTTTGGAAAGTTGTAATAAGCTGTATTTGGATTTCCGCTGCTCTGGTGTTGACATTGATTATTAGTTATCAGCTTATGCACTGTCTCGCCTGTTTTATGTCAAGTATGTTATTATTATATTTTATCCCATGCGCTGTGAGACATTCTACAGGTTCCTTGATTAGTTCATTCCCTTCTTTCTTTTACCGTTCTGTGCTAGCTGGGCATGTGTACAGCGCACTTTCGGAGGAAATGCAGGCTGGTGCGGAGCGGGCCGTCACACTTGGTATCAGAGCTCTAGGTTGCGTAGTTAACCTAGGGAAGTTATCAGGGAGAGATAATATACGTATACGAGAGAGCGTATTTGTGATTACTTTGGTTTTTAAAAAGCTATATATATATACTATTTGTAGTATAAGAATGAAGTCGTACTGCACTAGCACCACTATGGAATCGTTAATCGTTTCTTTTTTCAGATTGACGATGAGCCGAGATACTAGAGGTGCTGGTAGGGGAGCCAATAATGGGAATGCTGCTGACATGAGGACGATGTTTACTGACCTCATGAGAGAGATGCTTAGAGATGTACAGAGGGCAGCTCCCAACGGTGGAAATGGTGGTGGCCCAATAGTGCAGGCGCCAAGAGTCGACTTCGCCAAGCTGAATAAGGATTACACTAGTCTTGGTGGGAAGCCGTTCCACGGAACGGAGTCGGCCACGGATGTTGAAGATTGGTTGGATAGTTGCGAACGTATCTTCGAGGATTTGGGTATCAAGGATGCGATGAAAAGAAAGCTAGCGTCCCGTCAGCTGCAAGGGCGGGCAATGAATTGGTGGAATGCTATAAAGGCAGCTACTCCGGAAGATCAGATTACTTGGGAGCAGTTTAAAGCTCGCTTTAGCGAGAAGTTCATTCCAGCTGCTCAGAAGTCAGTGCTGTTTAAGAAATTCTTAGAGCTCAAGCAGAATGGCAGAGCTGTCTCGGAGTATATTGCCGAATTTGACACTTTGTCAAAATATGGGTTATCTCTTATTGATACTGCCGAGAAAAAGAATGAGAAATTCATAACTGGTTTGGATCAGTACTTGGGGGAAAAACTTATTAACCACATCGATGAGACGTTTGAATCGATTGTGGGGAAAGCGTTAAGATCAGAAAGTCTCTACCCTAGGTCGAAGACTGAGGTTGCATCTGCAGAAGAGCCAAAACCACAAGCAAGTGGTGGAGGCAAGGGTGGTTCCCAGAATAAGAGAAAGCAGAACCAAGCTAAGGATGGCCAGAAGAAAAAGAATAAGCAAGATGTTGAGTGCTTCAGCTGTGGTAAGAAGGGCCATTATGCTAGTAATTGTCGGGCCAAGCCAGCGGATAGGAAGTGCTTCAACTGTGGCCAAATGGGACATCCTAAGGACAAGTGTCCACAGCCCCCTAAGGAAAAGCAAATGGTGAAAGCCTACGCTCTTAATGCTATTCCTTCTTCGTCGAATGCCCCAACAGCGGCGGAGAAGGGAAAGAATGTCGTCATTCAAGGTATGCTTTCTGTTTATGATGTTCCTGTTAGAGTTTTGTTTGATACCGGAGCTTCCAGTTCTTTCATATCTAGTGACCTGGTAGATAGGTTGGGATTGGAGCCCGAGATTGTCGATAGACCTTTAGTTGTGACGAACCCGATTGGTGGTTCGACTAGCCTTAGCATGATTTGTCGTAATGTGGTCTTATCGAGTCATGGATGCATGTTTGTTTGTGATTGCTTTGTTTTGGGCTTTACTGGGTTTGGCATTATTTTGGGAGTAGATTGGCTCCAAAGATACGGGGTGGTGGTAGACTGTGAGGGCTTGTTGGTGACAGCTAGAGCGGATGATGGGCGGAGGATAGTGTTTGGTGGTCTACCCAGTAAGGGGGTATTGGCTAGTTTTCTAAACTCCCTCGACATTCCGCATAGTGAGTTGTCAGGTTTGCCCGTGGTTGGCCAGTATCCGGATGTTTTCGAAGAAGTGACCGGACTTCCACCACACCGAGAGATTGAGTTTCGTATTGATTTGGTAAAGGATGCCAGGCCTATAGTGATGCCACTTCGTAGTATGGCACCAAGAGAGCAGCGAGAGCTCGAGGTGCAAGTCAGCGATCTTTTGAAGAAGGGATTTATTAGAAGGAGTGTTTCTGAATGGGGAGCACCAGTTGTGTTTGCTACCAAGGCGGATGGTTCCCTTCGTTTGTGTGTAGACTACCGCGAATTGAATAAAGTGACGAGGAAGAATAAGTATCCTCTACCGCGGATAGATGATTTGTTCGATCAGTTGAGTGGCGCGAGAATATTTTCTCAGTTGGATCTCGCGACAGGTTTTCATCAGCTTAGAGTGGAAGCTGAGAGTATAGCTAAAACGGCATTTCGAACGCCGTCTGGATTTTATGAATGGTTGGTTATGCCATTTGGGCTGACTAATGCCCCGGCATATTTTGTGGATCTTATGAATAGGGTATTCAGAGATCAGTTGAATAAGTCTGTTCATGTGTTCGTGGATGATATTTTGGTCTATTCGAGGACAGAGGAAGAACACAAGGAACATTTAAGAGTAGCGATGGAGGTGTTGAGAAAACACCAATTGAAAGCCAAGTTTTCTAAGTGTCACTTCTGGAAGAGGGAAGTGAGGTTCTTGGGCCATGTTGTATCAGAGAATGGTATTGCCGTGGACCCAGCAAAGGTGGCTACGGTACAAGATTGGCCTACGCCCAAGAATGCAACAGATGTAAGAAGTTTCTTGGGGTTAGCGGGATATTATCGTAAGTTTATCCAAGGTTTCTCCAAGATAGCAGCACCATTGACCCAGTTGACCAAGAAGAATCAAGTTTTTGTCTGGGATGAAAGGTGCAAGGATGCATTCAAAAGTCTAAAGGACAAGTTGACAAGCGCACCAGTGTTAGTCATTCCTAAGGGGGATGAAGAGATGACGGTATACACGGATGCCTGTGGTACCGGACTGGGTGCTGTATTAATGCAAGGCGGTAGGGTTGTAGCTTACGCAAGTCGGCAATTGAAACCACACGAGAGAAGATACCCTACCCATGATTTAGAATTGGCGGCAATCGTGTTCGCGTTAAAGATGTGGAGACACTATCTCTTGGGAGAAAGATTTGAGCTGTTTACAGATCATAAGTCGTTGAAGTATCTATTCTCCCAGAAGGATTTCAATCTCCGTCAGCAGAGATGGTTAGAGTTCTTAGCTTCCTATGATTTTGACATCGCATACACACCGGGAAAGGGCAATGCGGTGGCTGATGCATTGAGTAGAAGACATGCCAGCTTAGGGGCTATGTTCCTTGAATGGAAGCAACTGGAGTTTATCGCGGGGTTTGATTTCAGACCAAAGTGCGAATTGAATCCAGAAATGTTAGCAAGTTTGACGATCAGACCCACTTTGATTGAGCGGATCGGCTCTAGTCAGAGGGACGATCCTAACCTATTGGAAATCATCTCCAAGTTAGAGATGGGTACCGATGAGGAGGTGAACAAGTATGGGCTTGATCGAGATAGATGGCTTAGAAAGAATGGAAAGCTTGTTGTACCCAATGTCAATGGATTGAGGGATGAAGTGCTTAGAGAATGTCATCACTCAAAGATGACTATACATCCCGGTGGTAATAAGATGTATCGAGATATGAAGCAGACCTACTACTGGGAAGGGATGAAAAGAGACGTTGGGAAGTTTATATCCAAATGCATGAATTGCCAGTTAGTTAAAGCCGAGCAAAAGAAGCCTAGTGGTTTGTTACAGCCATTAGAAATTCCCGAATGGAAATGGGAGCAAGTCTCGATGGATTTCATCGATGGATTACCAAGGACTAGATCGGGATATGACAGCATTTGGGTAATTGTAGATCGACTGACTAAAAGTGCAAGATTTATACCAGTCAAATCAACCAGAACGGCAGCTAAGTTAGCAGAATTGTATATGAAGTGGGTAGTGAGATTTCATGGAGTACCTAAAAGCATTGTGAGCGACCGAGACCCGTTGTTCACTAGTGGGTTTTGGAAGAGCTTGCAAGAGGCGCTAGGGTCAGAGTTACATCTCAGTACCGCATATCATCCTCAGACCGACGGTCAGACGGAGAGGGTGAATCGTATTTTGGAAGATCTCTTGAGAGCGTGTATATTGGATTTTGGTGGATCGTGGGATGACCATTTGCATCTAGTGGAGTTTGCATATAATAATAGCTACCAATCCAGTATCGGTATGGCTCCATTTGAAGCTTTGTATGGAAGACCGTGCAACTCACCATCATGTTGGATAGAGACTGGCGAGAAGTTTATGCTTGGCCCAGATGTGGTGAGGGAAACTTCAAATAAGATCAAGGTCATTCAACAACGAATGAAGGCAGCCCAAGATAGGCAGAAAAGTTATGCTGATAAGAGAAGAAGAGACTTAAAATTCTCCGTTGGTGACTTGGTGTTTGTCAAGATTTCTCCATTGAAGAGCGTAATACGATTTGGCAGGAGAGGCAAATTAGCACCAAGATTTGTTGGTCCATTCCCTGTTCTTGAATTAGTCGGGAATTAGGCATATAGAATTGACTTACCAGAGAAGATGGCGGGAGTTCATAACGTATTTCATGTTTCCCAACTAAGGAAGTTCGTTCATGACTCAGATATGACTATTTCACCTGATCAGTTGGAGGACTTCGAAGTGGAACCCGAGGCGGTTGAGAACCGTAAGCCGGCCCGTATTGTCGAGCACGACATGAAGCAACTTCGAAGGAAGGCGGTGAAGCTAGTCAAGGTACAGTGGAGCGAGAACGAGAGTGATTGTACTTGGGAGACAGAGGAGGACATTAGGAAGACGCACCCAGAACTCTTTGCCTGGTAAGATTTTGACTTCGATTTAGTTTTTCCGCATGCTAGGATAGGCTTGTTTGCTTGTTTTGCATATTTGATTGTTGTATATGGTTGTTAGGCATGCGGGATCCCTTGTATGTTTTGGGTTAAGGAATTTCGGGGACGAAATTTCTTAAGGGGGGGAGAGTGTAACGACCCGTAGTCTACGCATCATAGGATCGTAGAATATTTATTTCTGTCACATACAAAGTCGTATGGTCATGTAACTTTGGGAGACGACTATTGGGGTCATTTCCCATGTTCATGATTTTTCCCGATTTTTAAATGACCATTTTACCCCTAGTTGGCACTGTTTTGGCCATAACTTTTGACTGGAAAGGAATTTTGACCTGAAACCACTTCCATTGGCTTCGGATGATGGTTTCTCTTTCCGTAGAGTGGTCACATTAGCCAAACGGACTTACCGTTTGGGAGATATGGCTGAAACAAGTTTCAGATGGTTAAAAACAGCTTAATTGGGCTTAACCGGGTGATTAGCAGCTAGGCCCAAGGGGAATTTCGGTTTTAGGGGTATATGGAGGCTGATTAGGGTTAGAAAACATTTCTTTAGACATTTTCCAGCCGCCACTTTCATTTCTCTTGACCTAGCCATGGCCTCCACTCTCTAAATCTCTCTAAAACACCCAAAAATCACTTTCTAATTGGAGATTAGGCATAGCAAACATCAAACCAAGGAGTATTAGCACGAGGACCGAGGTAGAGCTGCTGTGTAAGATTGGGAACAGCGCCAAATCAGAGAATATTTCAGTTTTGGGGTTCTAGTTGTGGCAAAGGTGAGTGATAGCATCATTTTGACACTAATTACGGTTAATTAAGAGTAATTAGTGAAGATTAGCGAGTTTATACGTAAATAAATTCTGGAAAAATTCTTAAAATTCTAAAATAATGTTTTAAGGCTCTGTTAGAAATTTGGGTTAATTTCGATGTGTTTTGCTAATCGTATGCTTAAACATGATTAAGAGGGATTATAGGAAAATGTGAGGTTTTAGCCACTTTTGATCCATTTTGGTTCATTTGAATTGTTGTTAGGTGTTTGTGGTTGTTCTTACATGTTGCTATGACTCTATGGTATGTTTTATGATTGATTAGAACAGTTAGATTGGTCGAAAACGCCGTCGAGAGGCGTATAAACAGTTGCTGGAAAGTTGCAGAAAACTGCAGGGTATCTAATCGGATCGGATCGGATAAGGGAGATCCGAACCGAACCGATGTAAGGACTCCGATCCGACCCGCTTGCACGATCCGAATCCCTCGTGACCAGATAGTGCGACCCGAACCAGTGATGGCGATGCGACTTGGAGACTCCGACCCGACCCGTGTAGTCACTTTCGAACCGAACCGAGCACCACGAGACGACCCGAACCGGAGTTATGCACTGGAGGGGGCCGCCACGACCTGAGGATCACGATCCAATGGAGATGGTGAACTTGAACCGACCCGACCTGGGGAAGCTCAACACGACCGATCCGAACCAGGAAGGCTTCCACGATCCGACCCGAGCGTGAAGGATGATCCGAACCGATCCGAGGTTGATGGCTACGAGCTGGTGACTGCGAACCGAACCATGAAGTTACGAACAGAATGAAGACCGATCCGGAGGGTGATGACTGAGAACCCGAGATGCAAAGGTAGTCCAAAGGGAAGTTAGAGCTCAGGATCCAGATGGGAACCAACGAGTTCACTTCATGAGTTGGGCTTTGCTGCGGGACGCGTGCCAAGGAGTTATCGACGTCTATAGCGTTGGACCACTATGGTAGGAGGTACGAAGGCGGATTCAGGGCCATTATGGCATCGGTAGAACCAAGGGCTACGACCAATGAAGTGGGTCATTGAAATGTTTGGTCATGACTCCAAGTGTTTGGCTTGGTCACAGCAGGGTTTCTACAAGTCGGGATTCGTCGTTACCTCAGTTTGTCTAGTGTTCCAAAGTGGTAGATGTCGTACGCTTTACGCACTGAGTGAGAGATGTGAGGATGGTTGCTATGGATGATTTGTTTGCTATCATTGTGACATGCACACCCCACCCCCGTATTCTTACACTATTTATTATGGCACCTTGGAGTATTGTACGGTATGTGGTACTAACTCTTTGGTTGCAGGTCCAGGTTCAGGTATGGTTTAGTATACCTGTTATTATTCTGTTTAGATGCTTATCGCTCATACCAGGCTTTATGTCTGACCCAGAGTTTTATGTCTCTTCTTATTACTCTGGGTGCTCACACGAGCAGACTAGAGACAGGTTAGCTGGTGATGCACGGGTAGATGATCCGGAGACGAGCAGGAGGCTTCCACGTAATATATATAGTATTCTCCCTGTGTTGTTGAAGATCACTGCTTGGGCATTGGTGGTGCATCTTCTACTTTAGTTTTCTTTTGTTAGAGACAGTAAGTTTGGAAAGTTGTAATAAGCTGTATTTGGATTTCCGCTGCTCTGGTGTTGACATTGATTATTAGTTATCAGCTTATGCACTGTCTCGCCTGTTTTATGTCAAGTATGTTATTATTATATTTTATCCCATGCGCTGTGAGACATTCTACAGGTTCCTTGATTAGTTCATTCCCTTCTTTCTTTTACCGTTCTGTGCTAGCTGGGCATGTGTACAGCGCACTTTCGGAGGAAATGCAGGCTGGTGCGGAGCGGGCCGTCACACAGGAGGAGGCCGAATTATGGTGGGAGGCCGTCACCTCAGAGGACGAGGAGGATACAGTAAGGACTTGGGAAGAGTTCAAGACAATGTTCAAGGGGAAGTACATCCCCGAGCAAGCATTGGAGCGTATGCGAGATGAGTTCGCTAATCTCCAGCAGGGAGACCGCTCTGTCCAAGACTATCTCAACAAATTCACACAACTATCACGTTATGCTCCAGAGCTTGTTTTGACATCCAAAGCAAAGAACAAGAGGTTCATATTGGGGCTGAAGCGCAAGTATCAGGACTGGGCCATGAGCAACATCAAACTCCCATTTTCAGAACTGGTAGAGATGGCCTGCAACTACAAAGATTTGGATGAGAGGAACTCCAATCTAGACCGTGCTAAGAGCTAGGCAAGAAACAAGCGCAAAGCTTCAGGAGATCAGTCTGAGTCCAGCAATGCAGCAGCCGCTACTCAGCAAGCTGGTAAGATACCCAAAGGCCGTTGTTACAATTGTGGTAAGAAGGGGCATTATTCTAATGTATGCACTTCCCCAAAGCGACTGAAGGAAAACCCAGAAAGCTCAAATCCGAACCCCCGCAGCTCGGTTGAATGCTACAACTGCCATCAGAAGGGGCACATTAGTAGAAATTGTCCTTTGAAGAAGAATGCACAGGTAGCTCATGTTTATGACGGGGGAAACCCGCCAGCTATCACTGATGGATCAGGTAAACCCGATGTTTTGGGAGGTACCCTTACTATTAAAATTATTCCTGTTTCTGTACTTTTTGATACTGGTGCATCATGTAGCTTCATTTCTAGTAACACTGTTCATAAGTTAAAATTGAAACAAAGAAAGCTTAAAGAACCAATTAAAGTTCAAAACCCGATAGGGGGCTCTATCATTCTCAGTTCATATTGTAGAGTACCTATTTCCTTTTCTCGATACCGATTTCCTTTTGATTCGATCGCCATGGATTTTCGTGAGTTCGACATTTTTCTGGGGCTGGATTGGTTAACGAAATATGAGTCAGAAGTCAAATGTGTTGAAAGAATCGTTAAAGTTAAAACAAAACTTGGATATATTATTATACCATGTCACGGCTCAGAAACAGATAGAAAAGAATTTTGGTCTGCTTTGGAAGTTATTCTCACTTCATTAGAAAAGATTCCTGTCATTAAAAACTATGCGGATGTGTTTGAAAAAGTCGAAAACTTACCTCCGCAAAGAGAAATTGAATTCAGAATCGATCTAATTCCGAATGCCAGACCAGTAGTACATCCAATTCGAAGAATGGCCCCGAAAGAAAAAGAAGAGTTAGGTAACCAAACTCGAGAATTGCTATGGAAAGGCCTGATCAGGCCAAGCTTTTCAGATTGGGGAGCAGCAGTAGTGTTTGTCCCGAAATCAGACGGTACTCTACGACTATGTGTTGATTACCGATATCTCAATAAGCAGACACTAAAGAATAAATATCCATTGCCACAAATAGATGATTTGCTAGATCAATTAAATGGGGCGAGAGTATTCTCCAGAATGGACCTAGCTATAGGTTTCCACCAATTACGTATAGCAGAAGATTGTGTTCCTTTGACAGCCTTCAGGGGTCCCGATTTATTCTACGAATGGTTAGTAATGTCGTTCGGCTTGTGTAACGCTCCCGCATACTTCGTCGATTTAATGAACAGAGTATTCCGTGATGTCTTGAATAAATTTGTTCTGGTCTTCATCGATGACATCTTAATCTACTCCAAGTCAGAAGGCGAGCATGCAAAACATTTAGAACAAGTGTTGGAAATTCTGAGAAGGAATATCTTAGAAGCTAAATTTTCTAAGTGTATCTTCTGGCAAGATGAAGTTAAGTTCCTTGGCCATGTTGTATCAAAAGAAGGGATTGTTCTAGATCCAAGCAAAATTACAACGATTCAAGATTGGAAACAGCCTACTACCCCCACAGAAGTTTGAAGTTTCCTTGGACTGGCTAGTTACTATCGGAAATTCGTTAAGGATTTTTCGAAGATATCCGGTGTATTAACAAAGCTCACAAAGAAACATGAGAAATTCAAGTGGACTCCAGAATGTGAGGAAGCTTTCGGAGAACTGAAACTGAAATTGACAACTGCTCCAGTATTAACAATTATTGATGGCAATCAGGACTTGATGGTATGGACGGATGCTTCTATTAGAGGTCTTGGCGCAGTGTTAATGCAAAGAGGCCAAGTGGTCGCTTATGCTAGCCGTCAGCTGAAGCCGCATGAAAGGAACTATGCAACTCATGATCTTGAGTTGTTAGCCATCGTGTTTGCTTTGAGAATCTGGAGGCATTATTTATTGGGTGAGAAGTTCGAACTATTCACCGATCATCAATCATTGAAGTATCTATTCACTTAGAAAGATCTAAACTTGAGACAACATCGTTGGTTAGAATTCCTTGCAGCATACGATTTTGAGATTCTGTACACTCCAGGGAAAGCCAACATTGTAGCTGATGCGCTCAGCAGAAAAAATGAAATCATCGCCAGTTTTATCATTATGTCTTCCTTGAAAGATAAGATCGTCGTTCTTCAGAAAGACGATGAATTTATTAAAAGGATTAGTCAGCAGATTCGAGAAGGCGAAACTTCAGATTTTAGTCTGGATAGCCAAGGGGTCCTAGGATTACAAGGGTGAATTTGTGTTCCAGAAATTTCTGAGCTGAGAAGGGAGGTACTGGATGAATGTCACAAGTCCGAACTGAGTATCCATCCCGGTGTGAGCAAAATGTACAATGATATTAAGCGCACGTTCTGGTGGAAGTCGTTAAAAAGAGACATTTCTTTATATGTTAGCAAGTGCCCTACTTGTTAGATAGTCAAGAGCGACCAACAAAAGCTGGCCGGATTGTTGCAACCGTTGGAAGTCCCAGGTTGGAACTGGGAACAGATTTCCATGGACTTCATAGATGGTTTGCCTCGAACTAAGAAAGGTAATGACAGTATTTGGGTGATCGTAGATCGCTTCACGAAGACCGCCCATTTCATACCTGTCAGATCCAATAGAACGGCTCAAAGTTTAGCGCAGATTTACTTCAAAGAAATAGTTAAACTGTATGGAGTGCCGCTCAGTATAGTCAGTGATAGAGATCTACTATTTATTAGCAAATTCTGTGAAGCATTCCAGATAGAATTGGGAACCAAGTTGAATCTGAGTACCGCTTATCACCCTCAGATAGATGGCCAAACTGAGCGGGTGAACAGAATTTTAGAAGATTTACTACGGGCTTGTATTATTGATTTTGGCGGGTCATGGGAAGATTACTTGCATTTGGCAGAATTCTCATATAACAATAGCTATCAAGCAAGTTTGGGAATGTCGCCATTTGAAGGATTGTATGGTAGACCGTGCAGAACTCCAGCATGTTGGGTAGAACCTGGAAACAGACTCGTATTAGGACCCGATATGATTCGTGATGCTTCTGACAAAGTAGACCTCATCAAGAAGCGATTGAAAACCACGCAAAGCCGACAGAAAAGTTATGCTGATGCGAGAAGAAGAGATTTGTCATTTTCTGTTGGCGATTATGTTTATTTAAGAGTTTCTCCGATGAGGGGAGTAATCAGATTCGGTAAAACTGGGAAGTTGGCACCGAGATTTATTGGTCCCTTTCCTATACTTGAACGAATTGGAACTCTAGCTTATAGGGTTTCATTACCTGATTGGTTGCCGGGAGTGCATGATGTGTTAAACGTATCTCAACTTAGAAAACATGTGCATATCCAGATCTTGTTGTAGAAGAAGCAGCGCAACAGGACTTGGAAATTACTCCAAAATTAGCAGTCAGAAGAGAGCATTAAAGATTGTTGGCAAAGAAACCAAAGAACTTAGGGGCAAAAAGGTTCATTTAATTAAAGTGCTGTGGAGTAGTGATCCTAGAGACTGTACTTGGGAGACTGAGGAAAGCATTAGGCAAGCTTACCCCAAATGCAGAGTGGACAACTCTGACTAACTCCTGTGCAAGGTACCTTCATAATACTTTGCATTTACATTTTTGTTTCCTACTTTGCTGTTGTTTCCTTTTCGGGGACGAAAAGTTTTAAGTGAGGGAGATTGTAACAACCCGGAAAATGCGAGCCAATTTAATTTTTTTTAAATTGGTTACTTCAAAAGAATTTAAACAATTGAAATAGAATATTTCAATAAAATAATGAATTGGAAAGAGTGTGACAGTTTGAAATTTTGAATTCAAACTTTGACTGATTGTACCGGGTGGAAAATATAACAGATTTTAGTGAAACCAAAAATATTTAAATCTGTTTATGAATACCTTTCTAACGAATCTGAAAAATCAAAGTTTCATAGCGGAAATCAAAAGTTATGGCCAAATGAATTTTCAGAAAGGTTGCTATAGAGAATATACAGCCCTTGAAAATAGACATTTTGCAAACGACCTCGGAATTCGACGAAACCACTTTTGTTCGATCCGAGATGTCAAACTATTGCTAGGTTTCAAATTTCAAAATTTTTGAAGCTAGTATGTGAGCGTGGCAAAGGAAAATGTGATTGGTCAATTTCCGTTAAATTGGATCGACCAGAAAATGGCCATTTTTCAAACGATCTCAGAATTCGACGAAACTAGTTTTGTTGGGACCGTAGCGTCAAAACATAGCTAGATATATTTTTCTGGAATTTTTCAAATCAGTTTGTGGCCCTGGCAAATTGAAAAGTACGTTCAAGTTGAATATTGAATGTTATATACTTTAATTTGAAAAATAACTGACTGTAATAATCGAATTGGCCTACGAAACATATCCCATTGTGTCCGGGATGGGGGTATTTAGTTAGGGGCGATAGTCGTTGGGTTGAAATTGGTGTTCGTTTAGACAAAAGGATATTTTTTAATTAAAAATAAATTAAAAATATATATAATGGGCCAATCCCTCTCTTTCTCTCTCATTCCTTTTCGACCGGTCAAACCCGATACCCCCCCCGAACGACGGAAACTGCTCCAACCTTCCCGACCAAATCGTCGCCGCCACGCCCATCTTTAGCCCCACCTCCAGTTGAGTTTTTTGTTCGCCTCACTCCCCTCTTTAAATCCATACCAAGAACACCTGCTATCGTTCAGTATTAGAGGAGAAACGACCTCCTGAAGCCGCCGCTTGGAAGTCGCCGCCACCGCCGAGTCTAGCCACCGAGCTCGCCATCTCCGCCAATGATCTGAGCGCCCCTCTTCCCTCTACAACGTGGTGCCTTCTGATTTTGGCATCGCTACGCGGATCGAAGAATAATTTCAACCCTAGTTTCGAAGATCGAAGGAGGTAAACGGCTTGATTTTTCTGAATTGAAAATAACACTTTTAAGTGTTACAAACTTTGAAAAATCATATCTTTATGATGTGTTAACGAAATTCGATGAAACAGGAAACATCGTGACCACAAGGAAGCGCTCTACCATCTAGAAGAGACCGCGGATTTTTCTGAGCTATCTACGATTTTTAGCACCTCGAAAACCAATGTGAGAAATCTAAATTAGATTGTGTGAATGAAATCGTGTTGTATAAGTTAAATAAGCGAAGTGTAAATTATATACGCATGGTATACCTCATGTACATGTGTTGTATAAGTTATATGAGCGATGTATAAATTATACAAGTGTTATATGAAACATATATGCTTTGAATTGTGTTGAAATGGAAGTGAAATATAATATATATATATATACTCCCCTCGTCCACAAAAACCATGGACGATATTTATTGCTTGTGATTGGCGTGAAAATATGTGGTATGACGAATGGTTGAAAATAATTGTTTGTGGTTGATATTGTTGGATCGTGGTTGAAAAATACCTTTGTGGTTGAAAAATACCTTTGTGGTTGAAAAATATCCTCTTGTGGTTGAAACAAATTAGAATAGGATTGTGGAAATGAAAATAAAACATGCCGCCTGCATGCGAACTAGATGCATGAATCCCCATTGTCAAAAACCGCGAGGTTTTAAGGTAGAGCGAGGAGCCGTACTAGGGACGGTCCTGGTTTAAACTACCCTGCCGTTACACTGCCGAAATTTTCTGAAATATTCATGTGTTAGAATAATTTTCATATGTTGAAACAGCATTCATGTGTTGAATAGAAATTCATTCGTTGAATAGAAATTCATGTGTTGAATGGTATTCGTGTTTTAAATAAATAGCTTTCAAAATAAAAATCACATTTTAATATATATATATATATATATATATACAAACTATAAAGAACCTTCATGTGTTGAATAGAAATTCATTCGTTGAATAGAAATTCATGTGTTGAATGGTGTTCGTGTTTTAAATAAATAGCTTTAGAAATAAAAATCACATATATATATACAAACTATAAAGAACATTCATGTGTTGAATAGAAATTCATTCGTTGAATAGAAATTTATGTGTTGAATGGTATTCGTGTTTTAAATAAATAGCTTTAACGATAAAAATCACATATTATTATATATACAAACTATAGAGAGCGTTCATGTGTTGAATAGAAATTCATTCGTTGAATAGAAATTCATGTGTTGAATGGTATTCGTATTTTAAATAAATTGATTTAACAATAAAAATTACATTTTTATTGTGAATATGAAGTGCTAAAAGCATTCATGTGTTGAATAAATATTTCTGATGATAAAAATACTACTTTTATCATGAATACGCCTCGCTAAAAATACACACGTGTTGAAATAAATATTTGTTCACTAGAAATATTATTATTAGCTTGTTCTGCATATATATATATATATATATATATATATATATATATATATATATATATACATGTGTTGAACAGAGAAAATGGATTAGCTATTGAGTAAAGAAATTATTTGCGTGCCCGACAAATAGGTAAGCCTTAATGAGTTGGCTGCGCAATTTTATTTTTATATCAACTCCTGTGAATGCCATTGGATGCGGAGTGCTGGTTATTCTGTGTGTAATAATAAACATTGCCATAGGATAGTAACAATTAATTTTGAACTACACTACATAGCATACTTCTTGACGATAGACATACTTCATCATATACCACATAAGCATTTGGAGCTTGTGTGACGAGGTTGAAGATTTACCATACGAGCGAGAGGCTTGTATGGCAATGATTATATATATTACAGGTTGAACTGATGACTGATATGGACCATATAAAATATAATGATAAATTGCCAGATTAATAAAAAGTCCACATGGGTCTGGAGTTGACAATAATCACGTCTCTCTAGTTATTAGATACAGCACATGGATTATTTATTTCCCACACGGGATGAGGTGACGAGAATTTATTCTCCGGAGTAATTAAAAATACACACTCCCTCATGCTTAGACAGGGTGACGAGAATTTATTCTCTGGAGTTATTATCTATACACGCTCCCCTGTAAACACCAGAATATATCATTATAAATATGTGTATGCTTTATAGGATTTATTGGGTACCTAATACGGCCCAATAAATTTCCAAACCCCTTCCCGTACAAAGGAGGTTATGGCGAAATTTTTCGAAATATAAAGGCGTAAGTGAAATATTTGAAGTGAAAACGATATTGAAATTACAGAATGAACTATATATATATATATATATATGAATAAAATTGAAAGGAATCGAGGCCGTGCAGTTCGTGTTTTGATATTGTAACTTCAATCGATTAGTACGAGAAATCCGACCATCGGATTTCCCCAAAACCGCAACCGTTGGGTTCGCCTTGGAAATATCTTTCCAACAGCACCAACTTTGTAAAGATCCAACGGTTGGATTGTCTGTAATGTTTAATTCAAATCTGAAGAAAAACAGCGCCAGAATCGATTATATTTATATATATATATATATAAATATAATTAAATTAAATCGAATAACGACGCTGCAGTTCGTATTTTGAAACTGTAACTTCAAACGACTAGTGTGGAAGATCCGACCGTCGGATTTTCACGAAACTGGAAACGTTGGGTTCGCTTTGGGAATATCTTCCCAGTGATATAAACTTTGTAGAAATCCAATGGTTATATTTCCCAATATGTGTAAAACAAATTTGGGGAAAAATAGCGCCAGTGCCACGGCACGACCTTTAATATCGTTTAATTAAATATGGCCATTTTTAAATAAATAAAAATGGCGAAAAATCGTTATAAAATATTATAAGCGGCATTGAATGGAAATAAACCAATTTTACTTGGTTTGCTTGATATTTGATGGTTGTATGTGTTTGACATGAAAATTATACAAAAGAACTGAAATGTGA
Organism: Allium sativum; assembly: GCA_030737875.1. Taxonomy (NCBI): domain Eukaryota; kingdom Viridiplantae; phylum Streptophyta; class Magnoliopsida; order Asparagales; family Amaryllidaceae; genus Allium; species Allium sativum. The sequence continues at coordinate 560,286,386 of CM060920.1, read as the reverse complement.
ATGTCGAATAATATAACCATGGAAAGAATTGATTTGAATTCTAAATATTCGTGAATTATTTGAAAAGGCCGAGCTAACCCTCATTTCAAATAATTGATCGAACGATTCGAAGTCGAAAATACGAAGACGGTCAAGACCGACGATCTTCGTATCGAATGGATGGGCGCTGCTGAGGTTCCTGATAGGAGTAGCTACCTTGAAGGAACGAAAGTAGTAGCCGTCTGGACGTATGTGTTGATTGTACGGATATGCGAGGAATATGGTGCCTCCGGTTTCGTTCAGACCCAGGACGGACGTGTAAATGGACTGTGTGTCTGACATTGGATTTTGTTCTGTACTGATTGATCTCTGTTAAATATATATCTGTTTGGCGGCGGAGAATTTATTCTTTTGCTTAACACCCTTCTCTGAGACGTACGAGCTTAGAGGTTATATATCGATAGAAATCAGTCGTATGGAGTGGATTGCCTGTGTGGCATGCCAAGATGCAGTGATCAAGGCTTCTGTTGCAAAGCAAAGTCTTGTGGTTGATGATCAAAGCATGGCCTACGTGGCCTAGCTTTGTGTATAGCGTGGATTCGCGAGCCTCACATCTCGGTATGAGTTAAAAACGGGATAAGGACCGCTGGGAGAACACGATGTTTCTTTCTAGTTATGATGGTGTCAGTGCTTAAACTGGCTGACATTTATATTACTTTAATCTTTGTGGTTGTTGGAATGTGAGGCGCCTCGATTATAGGTCTTTAAGGACCGGGAAACGTGTGTTCAGGAATTGCCAATCCTCAAACGTAAGGGAGGACCAACCCAGCCGATTCTAAGGGTTACCTAGACTGTGTAGTCCTGAGGCATTTGCTAGAGTGTCTCGAAGCGGAGAGGTGCTTGCCCCTTGCCTCGACTCATGACGGAAATCCAATTTCCCATACGAGATAACGGATTTGATTGTAGAACTTATATATGGCGACATAGTGGCATGGGACGCTCATGTCGTCTATGATTGATATTTATGATGATATTCGTTTTTGAAAAATATATGCACTAGTAATAATATCACGTGATTTTACTTTACATGTATTAAGCATATTTTGGCCATTATAAGGTAAAACTATATCCTCTGGTTTGCGTTGCATTGTGTGATGGGACTTGAGTCTTATAACGGCTTCATTCTTTTAAAAAGCATTGCGTTGTTTTAAAGAATTTACTTTGTTTTAAATGCACTAGCAATCACCGAGTAAACCCGTTCCGCGAAAGTGGCGTGGTCCTATGATTTGCCTTATTACTGTTATTTAACCAGTTAAGTAGATTTCTCATACCAGTCCCATGACTGACTCGTTGTTTGTTTCACTTTGCAAACTCGGGTGCCCTTATTTTCACATGGGCAGCCTAGTTGACAGATGACAGGTTATTTTGGCTTAGCACTGCAGTACAGAGTGCACTTTTGGCTTGATGGTGAGGATTAGACTCACTTGTATTTTGGCTATTGACTTTCCGCTATCCTTATCTTATGTATATGATTTTGCCTATGGCGATGTAGACTGGTTTACTTCCAGCATTTATTTTCTTATGTATATGTACCGCCTCGGGCGATGTAGACTGATATCTTTATTTCGTCTCACTGTATGTATATATTCCGCCTATGGCGATGTTGACTGATCATTTCCTTTTTATGCACTAAGTTATATCCTACGTTGTGCTACTCTGATGTTGTTACATGTTATGATTCCGCTGTCATATTTGTGTAAAATTATTCTATTTATTGTTTTTGCTATTATCTGTATTCTGCTAATGATGATTAATGTCTTATATTCCAATGATTATCCTTAACACCATCGTACGGGTTTCGGGATCGTCACAAATGTCATTTAAAACACGGTTTACTATAAACCCAAAATCACATTCCATTAATTACCAGGTTAAAGAGCAAGTGTTATTTAAAACACCGTTCACGATAAACCCAAAAATCAATTCAAATTCAATTCCAATTAAATACCTTTTAATGGGTATACTTCATTAAATCTAAATAAAAAGATTTAATCTTTTTCTCAACTGGGTTTAAGAACAGTGTTAATGAAGACACCATTCACGACAAACCCAAATCCCATTTGATATTAAATACAAGGCTCTGAATAGAAAATATATCGACTTATATTCAATATCAAATTCTACGACCAACAAATATCTTATTGGAAATAACGATATACATATATCTTTCAAATTTCCATAACAATATCTGTATAATAACGAAATCCAACATCGAAATATTCCAAAAACAATTTCGATTCAAATCCATTCCAATTCAATTATTGGAATTTCTGGTTACTTTTAAAACCCTTTCAAATCCACTTTATTTATTTTAAAAATAAATGGAATTATAATTCTAGTTCAAAACTAGTTCATTTCGATAAAAATCTATTTTTATCTTTTCAAATATGGAAATTTTCATCCCAATTCTTCACAAATCATTTCTTATGATTTTACACAAATTATTGTTATTTTTAATAATTTTATCAAGGCCCGCACAGTCGATTTCCATCAACGGCCATCGAACTGCACTACATCGACTTTTTCCAAATTTGATTTGGACATAATTCCAAATCCAACCGTTAGATTTCTAATCTCTAATATTCATTAGAAAGCTCTTTTCGATACGAACCCAACGGTTTCGGTTTTAGGAGAATCCGACGGTCGGATCTCCCGTAACGTCAATTCGAAGTCAATGGTTGAAATTCGCGAACTGCCGTGGCGCGGCGCGTTCTATTTAGGCCATTCTATATATATAATATATATATATATTATATATTTCGTTGATTTCCTATTAAAACGTATTTTATAAATCGTTTTAAATTCGTTTTCAAAACGATTTCAACTTCCTATTCAATTTCTAATCAAAATTGAATATTCCATATCATCGATATACATTTGATAATATTTTCAAAATGTTATATTTTGAAATCACTTCCTTTTCTATATTCATTATAAAAACGAATATAATCGATATAAATATCGTTCTCGTCAAAATGGCGCATATCTAACCAACACGGCTTTATATATTTCAATAACTTCATTATTCTAGTCAACAAATGAATATTTTCTTCAACACATGAATATTTATTTTTCTATTCAACACATGAATTTATATTTCTATTCAACACATGAATTTATATTTCTATTCAACACATGAAGTTATATTTCTATTCAACACATGAATTTATATTTCTATTCAACACATGATCATTTATTCTTCTATTCAACACATGAATTTATATTTCTATTCAACACATGAATTTATATTCCTATTCAACACATGAATTTATATTTCTATTCAACACATGAATTTATATTCCTATTTAACACATGAATTTATATTTCTATTCAACACATGAATTTATATTTCTTATTTTCCAAATAGGAATGAGGCCCAATCAATTACCATATAACGTTAATAATATGGATTCCCCACAACACATGTATATAACAACAACGATAAATCATCAACCATCATCCAGAGTGCACCACACAACTGCTTAAGCATTAAATATCAATAATTAATGCTTACACAGTATGTCAACCCATCGATTGACATACAACTAAACAATCGGGATTAGTGTACGTCAAATATCATCCCAATACCCGTGTGGGGTTTCAAAACAACAAACACAGATTTTATTTATGTAGTTGGGCGATGTGTAAAATTTATCGTCCCAATCAATATCAGTCAAATAAGTGTACATAAACAAATCGTCCGATTTGTTTATTACTATTTATTTTATATACTCGTTAAAAATCATATTTTTAACTATAAAATATTTTATTTCATTCCACATCACACAATCAAATTTCACACCACATTAATCAAACAAACATGTCATCCATGGTCTGTGGACGACGAGTGTCGGGTGCTGCTAAGCACCGTCTGCATCCTAGTATATATTTTAACTAGAAAACAAAATAAAAGTGAGGAGTTCTCACCGACTAGCTAAACCAATACACCGCGACTCTTCATATAGAGAAATCTTCATCATGCTCGCCCTATGTCAATTTCATTGTCCGTAGCCACTACATATATAAAAATTACATTTTCATATTGTTGCTATGTATATAAAAATCACATTTTTATAATCACTTTATATGGATAAATATTCTATTTTTATACCGCTATTATATAGATAAAAATTCTATATTTATACCGCTACTATATAGATAAAAATTCTATTTTTATACCGCTACTATATAGATAAAAATTCTATTTTTATACCGCTACTATATAGATAAAAATTCTATATTTATACCGCTACTATATAGATAAAAATTCTATATTTATACCGTTACTATATAGATAAAAATTCTATTTTTATCTTGCTAGTAATATAATAAAAATTATATTTTTATTACACTACATAAATAAAAATCATATTTTTATAATCGCTATCATATAAAAATCATATTTTTATAATCGCTATACTTATATAAAAATTATAATTTTTATATAATTAAAAATCTTACCTTTTTCTAATTTTAAACATCAATTCTTTTCTAGTTTAAAAACCAAACCTTTTCCTAGTTAAAAATGAAATCTTTTATATTAAAAATCAAAACTTTTCTAAATAAAAGTCAACTCCTTATTTAAATAAACAATCATATTTTTATTAAGTTTTAAAACTACTTTTCTATAAAAAATCGAATTTTAAATCAATGGTTTAATATATAAAAAGAGAAAGAGACTTACTGTGTTCGTCAGAGGAAGCAGGGGGGGGGGGGGGGGGTTAATGTCAGAGCAGCTGGGGGTCGGCGCGGTTCAGGTGGTGGCGGCGCATCGATGGTAGTGGAGGGGGGTCGCGGGTTTTGGGAGAAGAGGGAAGAGAGAGGAACAGAGGAGGAGGGGAGGAAGAAGAAGCGGCGGCGGTGGTCGGCTCCCCCCGGAGGCGCGGCACGATAGGCTAGGGCACGGGCCCCTTTTCTTTTTTTTCTTTTTTTTAACTGTCGGGAGAGAAGGAGGGTAAGGGGGGTTTTACATAAATAATATATATTTTATTATTTTAAAATTTCAAAAAGCAACTTTTTATTTCGAACTCGAAATCGAACCCACCGACTGTCGTCCCTAGCTAACTACCCCTATTATGAACACAATGGGATATGTATCGTAAGCTAGTTTGGCCGTTTCGATCAATTTTCGTCAAAATCAAAATATAACTCTATATATTGAATTTGAACGCACATTTCAATTTACTGGGGCCATACACGAACTCTAAAAATTCCTGAAAAATTATTTCTAGCTTCGTTTTGACGATACGGTCCTAACAAAACTAATTTCATCAAATTTGAAGACCGTTTGAAAAATGGCCATTTTCTGGTCGATCGAATTTGACTAAAACTGTTAAAACACGTTTTCCTTTGCCATGCTCACATATTGATTCGAAAAATTATGAAAATTGGAATCTAGCAATAACTTGACATCACGGATTCAACAAAAGTGGTTTCGTCGAAAACCGAGGTCGTTTTGCAAAATTTCCATTTTTAAGGGCCAGAATTCCATAGCGACTATTCTGAATTTTTAACTGGGTATAACTTTTGACTCCCGCCATGAAATTTCAATTTTTCGGATTCATTGGAAAGATATTCTCACATAGATTCCAATATTTTTAGTTTCGCTAAAATCTGGTTTATTTTGAATCCTGTACATTCATTTGAACTTTGAAATCGAATTTTCGAACTCCCTCGCCGTTTTCAATTCCTTTTATAATTATAAATAATATTTATATTCTAACGACGATTCAAATAAATATATACGTTCTAATTCTATTCAAAATAAATTTCTCGACATTATTATTTAAAATAATTCATTTTAAATATTCAAAATTCACTAAAATTGCCAAAATAAAAATTTTAAATTGGCTCAGATTTTCGGGTTATTACAATCTCCCCACTTAAAACTTTTCGTCCCCGAAAAGGAACGAAGCCGAAAGTTGTTTCACAAATCAACTCAACTTCCAGTATTTTCATTACGGCTTAAGTTCTTCAACTTTTTAGTTTCTAAGAACTTTTCAAATTTTTCAAAAATTTGGCTAACACCCTAAATTTTCGAAAAATTTCGCCATAACCTCCCCTGCACCGGGAGCTTGGGGATATTTCAAACAGCCTTCGATGGCCCTCACCAATCCAAAAAGAAAAAGAAACAGCCAATCGGCTCATAAAATCATCAAAAACCCAAGAAATACAATAAACATGTACCTATTTGTCGGGCAAACAATTTTATTCCTCTTCTCTAGCCTCCTTGCTATGACCTGTTCAATGTAAGTACATGTATATGCATACAAATGCGACTAAATTTCTATACAATTCACTATTTGGTTCAATTTGGCTAAAGGTTCAACATTCAATTAATCAAACAATAATCAAACAACACAACCAGCAATCAATTAGTTGATTATCTTTTCAAATTAATATCTTTGATACATAGTCCAAAAATCAGATTTTTGATGCTAAATCACAACAAATAATCCCTATCTAATTTTGGTTCTCACACCAGTCAATTGGAATCATATAGAAATCCCACTTTCGAAACTCGAATATAAATTCTGATGATGTACGTACTATAGCGATCATCAGAACCATCTCCGGGCGACTCGAGTGTGATTCTATATCTATCCAGTATATTAAAACTTCGAATACACGCGGATCAGACGTATATGCAAAATCTTTATATACTGGACTGTCCAAATCAATACAAATAGATAATCAAATACGAATAATTGATTTAAATTTTCAAAACAAAACTTGTTTTCATTTTTAAAAATATACTCTTGACACTCGTTCTAGGATACTGCTGATCCCATCTCTAACGAGTCATTCTTATTGGATATTACAAATCCAATCTCTGATGAATTCTTTCGTATGGTTCTAACGTGTCTTGTTCTCTGAGCTCTGTAAACCAAAGCTCTGATACCAAATGTGAAGACCCGTAACTTCCCCGGTATGGAAAGAGCGGATACTTTGAGAACAACACACCAAAGAAAGCAAACAGAAGAATATTTCATTGTATATTACAACAATACCATCAGAATACAAGAATATACAGAGTATGAATAAATATTACACAGAAAATATCAGAGATTTAAATTACATTTAAATACATAGCAGCGGAAAATAATACAAAACATGTAACAACCCGCAAATTCTGGGCCAGTTTAAAATTTTTATTTTGGCAATTTTAGCGAATTTTGATTATTTAAAATGAATTATTTTAAATAATATCGACGTGAAATTTATTTTGAATATAATTCGAACGTATATATTATATACGTCGTCGTTAGAATATATAATAATTATATATAATTATAAAAGGAATTGAAAATGGCGCGGTAGTTCGAAAATTCGATTTCTAATTTCAAATGAATATACAGAATTCAATATAAGTCAGAATTGAACGAAACAAGAAATATTTGAATCTGTATAACTATATCTTTGTAAATAAGTTAACAAACTGAGATTTCATCTTAGAAATGATAAGATATGTCCAGTTTAAAATTCTGAATAGTCGCTATGGAATTCAGGCCCTTAAAAATGGACATTTTGCAAATGACCTCGGATTTCGACGAAACAACTTTTGTTGGGTCCGTGATGTAAAGTTATTGCTAGGTTTTAAATTTCATAATTTTTCGAATCAATATGTGAGCGTGGCGAAGGAAAACGCGTTTGACCAGTTTCAGTTGATTTTAATCGACTGGAAATTGGCCATTTTTCCAACGGTCTCAGAATTCGACGAAACTAGTTTTGTTAGGACCGTATCGTCAATACGAAGCTAGAAAATATTTTTCAGGAATTTTTCTAGTTAGTATGTGACCCCGGTAATTTGAAATGTACGTTTAAAATTCAATATAGTGATCTAAATGTAAATGTAACGAAAACTGATTGTAACAGCCGAATCAGCTTACGATACATATCCCATTGTGTTCGGAATGGGGGTGAAACGCTATGGACGGCAGTCGGTGGGCCTCGGTTCGAAGTCGAATAAAAAGTCAACTCCTTAGGATAAAATAAATTAAAATTAAATTAAATATATAAAATCTTTTTCATATTACCCCCCCCCCGTTCACAATCGAATTACAGAAGAAAAAAAAAGAAAAAGGGAAAGAGACGGAGGAGCCGCCGCTCCTCCGACGAGATGCGCCACCGCACCCCGAAGAGCGTGCCACCGCGCAGCAGGCGCGACAACCTCCCTCCTCCCCCCTCTTCTTCTCCTCCTCGTCGAACCTACCTGGAACCCCCAAACCCCACCAAAAATGCACCGCAACCCCTACCTAACCACCGCCTGTCCCCCCCCATCACCTCCGACCCCCCTATCTCGCCCTTCTTCTCTGACCAGAACCACCCCAAAAGACCCACGCCCTAGCAAAACCCGACGCCCTCTGACCTAGCCGCCCCCTTGCCGTCACAGTTGGTATCAGAGCTTTGGTTTACAAAGCTCAGAGAACAAGGCACATTAGAACCATACGAAAGAATTCATCAGATATTGGATTAGTAATATCCAATGGGAATGACTCGTTAGAGATAGGATCAGTAGTATCCTAGAACAAGTGGGAAGAGTATATTTTTCAAAATGAAAACAATTTTTGTTTTGAAAATTTAAATCAATTATTCGTATCTGATTATCTATTTATATTGAGTTGGACAGTCCAGTATATAAATATTTTGCGTATACGTCTGATCCGCGTGTATTCGAAGTTTTAATATATTGGATAGATATAGAATCATACTCTAGTGGCCCGAAGATGATTCTGATGGTTGAGTACTCATCGTCAGAATTTATATTCGTGTGACGAAGGTGTGATATCTATATATTTCCATTAGACTGGTGTGAGAACCAAAATTAGATAGGGCCTATTGTTGTGATTTGGCATCAAAAACCTGATTTTTGACTATGTATCAAAGTTATCAATTTGAAACTCTAATTCACTAATTGATTGATGTTTGTGTTGTTTGTTTATTTGTTTGCTAATTTTTAGCCATTTAGCCTAACTGAATCACATATTGAATTATATTGAAAATTGGTCGCATTTGCTTGCATATACATGTATATCATTGAACAGGTCAAAGCAAGGAGGCTAGAGCCAGAGAATAAAATTTGTTTGCCCGACAAATAGGTACATGTTTACTACATAATTTACTGTTTTGTTTGGGTGATGATGATTTTATGAGCCTATTGGCTAGCCGCTTGGCCTTTTCTTTTTCTTTTTGAGATCTGAAGGACCGGGGAAGCAATTTGAAATTCCCCGATGCTCCCGGTGCAGGGGAGGTTATGGCGAAATTTTTCGAAAATTTAGGGAGTTAGCCAAATTTTTGAAATTTTGAAAATTCTCAGAAACTAAAGAGTTGGAGAATAGAAGCCAGATCGAACGTAGAGTTGAATGATCAAACCACTTTCGACTTTGTTCTTTTTCGGGGACGAAAAGTTTTAAGTGGGGGAGATTGTAACAACCCGCAAATTCTGGGCCAGTTTAAAATTTTTATTTTGGCAATTTTAGCGAATTTTGATTATTTAAAATGAATTATTTTAAATAATATCGACGTGAAATTTATTTTGAATATAATTCGAACGTATATATTATATACGTCGTCGTTAGAATATATAATAATTATATATAATTATAAAAGGAATTGAAAATGGCGCGGTAGTTCGAAAATTCGATTTCTAATTTCAAATGAATATACAGAATTCAATATAAGTCAGAATTGAACGAAATAAGAAATATTTGAATCTGTATAACTATATCTTTGTAACGAAGTTAACAAACTGAGATTTCATCTTAGAAATGATAAGATATGTCCAGTTTAAAATTCTGAATAGTCGCTATGGAATTCAGGCCCTTAAAAATGGACATTTTGCAAATGACCTCGAATTTCGACGAAACCACTTTTGTTGGGTCCGTGATGTAAAGTTATTGCTAGGTTTTAAATTTCATAATTTTTCGAATCAATATGTGAGCGTGGCGAAGGAAAACGCGTTTGACCAGTTTCAGTTGATTTTAATCGACTGGAAATTGGCCATTTTTCCAACGGTCTCAGAATTCGACGAAACTAGTTTTGTTAGGACCGTATCGTCAATACGAAGCTAGAAAATATTTTTCAGGAATTTTTCTAGTTAGTATGTGACCCCGGTAATTTGAAATGTACGTTTAAAATTCAATATAGTGATTTAAATGTAAATGTAACGAAAACTGATTGTAACAGCCGAATCAGCTTACGATACATATCCCATTGTGTTCGGAATGGGGGTGAAACGCTATGGGCGGCAGTCGGTGGGCCTCGGTTCGAAGTCGAATAAAAAGTCAACTCCTTAGGATAAAATAAATTAAAATTAAATTAAATATATAAAATCTTTTTCATATTACCCCCCCGTTCACAATCGAATTACAGAAGAAAAAAAAAAGGGAAAGAGACGGAGGAGCCACCGCTCCTCCGACGAGATGCGCCACCGCACCCCGAAGAGCGTGCCACCGCGCAGCAAGCGCGACAACCTCCCTCCTCCCCCCTCTTCTTCTCCTCCTCGTCGAACCTACCTGGAACCCCCAAACCCCACCAAAAACGCACCGCAACCCCTACCTAACCACCGCCTCCACCGCCTGTCCCCCCCATCACCTCCGACCCCCCTATCTCGCCCTTCTTCTCTGACCAGAACCACCCCAAAAGACCCACGCCCTAGCAAAACCCGACGCCCTCTGACCTAGCCGCCCCCTTGCCGTCACAAAACACAACTAGAAGTAATACCCAGATGCAGAGATTTTCGAGTATCGTTCCAGCTGTAAATCACGATCCTGTGAATATAAATCTGCAAAACCAAAACTACTAGCTGCTCGTGTCAAAAATAAGGGCACACAGAGTTTAGGTTAAAACAATAAACTCCAGGTCAATCATGTGACTGGTGTGAGAACTAAAATAGTTATTAATCTTTATTTTTAAGTTAGGTAAATCAAGGGACCACGCCGTATAATACGGAACGGGTTTCCTCCCAGGAATACCAGTGCATATAATAACAGCGCAATGCTAAGTAAAGAACAATGAAGCTATTATAAGACCCAAGTCCCATCACACAATGCAACACAAGCCGAAGGATAGGGTTTTACCTTATAATAGCCAAAGAATGCTTGATACGCTAAATTTCATGTTTTATTATTACTATAAGTGTATGGTGTCAAAACAATTTGAATTATAAGTATCAATCATAGACGACATAAGTGCCCCATCCCACTATGTCGCCATATATAGGTTCACAATCAAAACCGCAAAGTCACGTATTGGAAGTTGGATTTCCATCTATGAACCGAGGCAAAAGATAGTCCTCACCGAATTCGAGACGCTCTAGTCCGTGTCTCAGGCTACAGCCGCAACTGCACCTAGGAGCCACAGGGCCGGTCCACTCGATGTGGATTAAATAAAACCCTAAACACTACGTCTCCCCGCCCTATGGGGCGTAAATGAGCCAAATGACTCCATCGGCTCCACACAGTCACTAATATATCCGAGGCACCTCGCAACAGCAACAACCACACAGGTGAAAATAATATAAATGTCAGGGCTGGTAGGTCACTGACGCCACCTCTAACTAGAAAGAGATATACGTTCTCCCTGGATCCTCTCCCGTTTCTGGTTCATACCAGGGTGTGAGGCTCACGAATCAACGTTACACAAAGCTGTGCCACACAGGCCGTGCTTTGATCATCAACCACAAGACTCTGCTTTTCAACAAAAGGCTTGATCATTTGCCATTTAGGCATGCCACACAGGCAATTCACTCCATGCGATTGATATCCACCAATATATAACCTCTAAGCTCGTACGTCTCAGAGAAGGGCGTTAAGCAAGAGAATAAATTCTCCGCCGCCAAACAGATATATATTTAGTAGAAATCAATCACACATAATAAAATCCACTGTTAGACAAACAGTCCATTTACAAGTTCGTTCTGGGTCTGAACGAAACCGGAGGCACCTTGTACCTCGCATATCCATTGATCTCCAAGTACGTCTGGACGACCACTAACTGATTCCCTCCTTTTGGGTGTACGGCCCAATCAAGATCATCAGTAATCACCCAACCAATGTGAAGGCCTCTGTTCTTCGACCACCGTCTTCATCCTCGACACATCGTCGAATCAGTTATTCAGAATGGGATAAACCCGGTCTGTAACGACCTGGATTTTTCGGCTATTTGATTCGAGTATTTAAATTTATTTTAAATATTTTTATTTGGCATTTAATATCAAATTCGCTAATGAAACGACGAATGAATGTTTATATTTATAGTTATTATAAAACTAACTCGAAACAGCGCGGTAGTTCGTAAAATTGAATTTCAACTTCAACTGACTATATCGAATCCATGTTAAGTCAGATTTCGGTGAAACAAGAAACATCTGAATCTAGATGGTAATATTTTTCTAATAGAAGAGAAAAATCGAATTTTTATATTATATATTTTATTTTACGCCCAAATCAAATTTTCAAATAGTCGCTATAGAATCGTTCATCGACCGTAACAGTTTATTTGAAATAACTGCATACTGGATTCGAATTTAGACAAGGTTCTTTTGAGGCGTAGTGTTAATTTAATTTTTAGAATTTTACTGTAATTTTTAATTTGCAAAATAAGCAACTTTTTATTTGGAATATTTTGCACCCTATATCAACATTTTGGGATTTCACAGAATAGGTTAACCTACCGATATTATTATATATTTGTGATCGTGACGCACTGCTGAATGCGACGATATTTTTATTTTTGTCGATAGCGTATCCGAACGATGTAAATATCGGTAGGGTAGTTTAACCGCAAAAACACAACGAACCTTTAGCTTGAAAAGGAAGAACACAGCACCCTATTTTCATTCTTCTCAACACCCTACCCCAAATGGCCATGCTGAACCTAATGTACACAGCTACCTACGGAGATTTGACAACGGCTACACAGCAACGTTGGAAATATAAGAAAAAAAAAACATTGGAAATATAAGAGGACGTTGGAAATATAAGAGAAGACAGCCTATGAAATAAAGCTGTACAACTTACTATCTGCGCCACTCTTTGTTGCCATACTCGCACATGCACATTACCTCACTCAACATGCTGCATACGAAATGAAAGCAGAGTATCCCTGCACATCTACGCAGCCCCTAACATATCTTTTCGAGTAAAATCAATTACGTACATAGGAAATGAAAAAACACACTCATCTATGAAAGAGAAAACTACAGCCGACATTGAAAGGATGTATCACAACAGCTACATGAAGGGAGCAGCTACCTAGGGATATAACCGTGCATGCCAAGGAAAACCATACTATAAATACTGGCACCATCTGATCGTTTCCACCAAAGCAGTGAAGTTCCCTAGTTCATAAAAAAAAAAAAAAAAAAAAAAAAAGTGGAAGGACAGGCAAAAACGATTTGCCTGGGAAGGAAAGCATGCAGTGGCATGCATGGATGTTATAATGGGAAGGGAAAAAGGCCTGGGGCCTTGCGAAAAAAAAAAAAAAAAAAAAAGAAAAAAGAAAAAAAAAACGGAAAAAAAAATATATGTGGTGAGTGGGGAACGAATGGTGTGGAGGGAGGATGAAAACTGGGAGGGTAGTGGCAAAGTGTATTATGGTATGGACATAAGGGGAAAGGGACGTGAGTGGTTAAAGCTACCATGAAGAGTTTGAAGTGCTGTAGCAGGATATGGGAAATAGAAGAAAGTTTGGACGTGGAGGTTGGTCCGCTTGTTCAGATTGAAACACAAGTTGGTTGCAGACGCCTTGAATACTGAGGACAAAACGCATGAAGCATTGGGTACGTTGGTGCCGTGAACGAAGTGGGAATATTGCGGTGGCAAGGCATTGGAGTCCGTCGGTTTCATTTGTGAGCAGTCGAGATAGTGGATCAGGCCGTTTGCGAAACAAGTAATTAAGCGCGAAATAAGAAGTGATCACGGCTACAGAGGCTACACTACTGTGCTGATTTAAAAAGGCTTGGAAGGAATCGGGTTCCATTTTAAACAACTGTTTAAAATTTAATGAGGCGACGCGCGCACCGTCGACCGAAATAAGGTGAGTTAGTTCTCACACATTTCTGAAATGCTAGGATGTGCTAAATTCATATAGTTTAATTTAATTGGTTGATTGGATGCCTTGGACGCCTATGGTTGCTTTCGTGGTTGACGTTAATTATATTATCGTCGTTTAAAATATTTCTAAGTACTGATATGAAATATTTTAATGATCTGTGTTGTAGGGAAGAACAGGTAGGAGGAACCAAACCGGTTCCTCAAATATTTATTTTGCTGTTATTTCATATTTTATATGAACTGTTCAAGACCCGTGACTTTAAACCCTGTTGATTGTTGAATGTGGTTGAGTTTGAACCAATATATATAGTATTGGTTGAGAAATAAATAGCTAATGGCCCAAATATACACCGTTTATAAAGATCGATTCACCGTCAGGTGAATCGTTAGAAATGAGGTTATAGAATATATTTTATAACCGAATATATTTATAAATATATTATTTTAAATGAACTTAAAAAAAAAAAAGAAGAAGAAAAAATTCCAACCACATATATATACATTGATTTGTTTAAACACAAATTACCATTTTCACCAAATTCTACCGTGCGCGAAGCACGTGCCTAGTAAGTGATTTGTAAAGAATCATATTTAGCTAAATTGAGGTGGTCAGATTTGACATAACGATTAGAAGGGGCTTCTATTGATATTAATCAAACTGAATAGAATTATTTAGATAAATCAATTATTTATTGATTTAAAATGGTAAGATCAACAACGATTGACTAACAGGTTAGTCATGTTTGAGTTGAACAAGTTAACGGTGTTAACTAAAATTGTTTATTGAATTAGTCCATAAATCTAATGGGGGGGTGGTTAAGGGTTAAGAAATCCAGTTTTTATTTCAATAAATATTGAAACTTGATTATTAGTCATTTAAATAATGACCGAAGTGATAATTTGGAATACAAATTATATTAAGGAAAGTTTTGAAGTTTAAAGCTATGTTTATAAAGCAATTTAAATATTTATAATGAGATATCGAAGTTTTAACTCATATTGTTACCGAGATATCTTGGATTCTATGAATCCAGATTATGGGAAGTTCAAAAACCCAATTGAATCAGAGTAGTTAAATGAACTAAGTTATAAGGATGCGATATAGAATCGCCATTTTGAAGAAGAAATGATATTCCATCAGGATGGAACAAAAATGGGATTTGTTGCGATAAAGAGAATGAGTGTCGGTTTTTGTATTACAACTGATATTTATCTTAAGATAATAACGTTGTTGATCAAGGTCTGAGAGGTAATTAAAATACCCCAACTTGAACAACTTCAGGATTATCAAAAGATGATATCAGTCGTAATGGTGAAGGTGTGAGAGCAAAATATTTTGGGAAATAACAGTGTAACGCCATTGAAGATTTGGAAATATAAAAATTCCAAAATAAACGGATAATAAAAGGCGATTGCTGGTATGAAATGATATTCCTATAATGAAAGAAACAAAAAGGGAGATTGATGAAAGTATAACGAAATTTTTCAAAGTATTGTAATGATATTTAAATGTATTTATTCTAAAGCGATGAGTGGTGATTTTGGTGTTCAAATAATGAAGCCAAAGAAGATGCCGTTATGATAAGTTAATCGATAGGATAATAAGAAACGTTATAGCAATGTTTTGCAATGTTATTTGAAAGTAAATTAGACATGATTTTAAGATATTTTCTAGATATATAGATAAAGGAATTATAACATGTTTTAACCAATATATTGTAAGGGCCAAGTGATGCTGTGTATAAACAAATGGATCTGTTTGTTTTATGGTTGTTTATTTTGATAGTTAAATAACCAACTATCAAAATCTGACCCAACGTTATTGGTACGGGAAGACCGGGATCGAATTTATATTCGAAAACCATTCCGACCAATAAATACGAATACGTCAAAGACGCTGATCGTGATGGAGCAATTGAAGACCATAGATCTTCATGAAACGGAAGAGTTACTTACAATCTCTGGCTGATCCCTAGAGATATACTGTGATTCTGTCGTGATTGGAATCTACGGGTTGCAAGGATTTCTCGCTACTGATCCATGGGGTGATTCCTATATTGGATGCAGTAGGAGGGTGCCTTCGGTTCATCCTGTTCCTGGATGATGTGTATGGACGATGTGAATGGTGGCTAGCTGTTTCAAAAGTCGAGTATAGCCTCAAGCCTCAACAACCGGGAAATGACAAAAATCGGGCAGGCAGCATGGCTATGTGGGTCGCACCCATTAGGGTGTATTGTCACCATCTAGAGAATATTCATATTTGTTACTTCTTTTCATTTCTGTATCTCCCGGGGATTACGGTGGTCGCGCGACAAAAAGCCGTAAGGTGACAATATGCTCGATACACTCAAGAGAAATGAGTGGTCGGTCATGTGTGGGCCGGGTTGCAAGACGTTCTTGTTGAACCCAGTGTATTCGTCTCTAGAGATACACTAGCGGCAGGTGGTCCCATACCTTGTCATAGTTGGAAATCCAACCTTCAATAAGCACCCGCGGTTTTGATTGTATACTATATATGTGGAGCGTGAGATGCAAGCGTTCTGCTAGATTCTATTTACTTGTATTTAGACACTATGATAATATCAAAAGAAGATATTGATTCCAAATGATTTGGGTTATAGTAAGGTAAAAACCATCCGTGTTTATGTGTGGGCTGGTCTTACTATTATCCTTTGTTTTAAAAGGATTTCAAAGTTAAACAAGTTGGTTGCTGTATGAATTTATCACTGATAGTATTTTAGACTGATCCGGGTGAATTTTGTTCTAAATCAAATGTGCTCGGGTCAGACCAAGCATATTTACAGGTCAGGTTTCCACTGGAAGTAACAGAGATGGAGTTGAAGTCGAGACGTATTCCATATATATACGGGTACTGGTTTATTTCCGCTGTATGTTGTATTGATCTAAATGTATACTCTGATGTTGTGATATACAATTTTTGTATAAAGTATTTCTGATTATTATATTTTGTCCATTCCGCTGTGAGACTCTGATCTTCTTATTCTTCTATTCTAACATTTCTTTCTTCCTTCTCTCACCCTCTAACTTCTTTCTATTAGCTTTCTGGGTTTTCCGGTACTTGAGTTTGGACACGGGACGGGTTAGTGTCTGGATTCGAGTGTCGAAATTCTCGGGTCGCTACAGTTGGTATCAGAGCAATGGTTTAGGAATAACCTTGGCTCTGTGGTGTAACTCGATAGAGATTGGGCTAGTAATACCCTAGATCGAGTTGAGTTTATATACGAGAGTGCGTATTTGTAATTTGAATATAAATTATTTTTATATTGTTTCAACCCAATATATATTGTAGGAAGGTAAAATTTATTATTATTTGATTTGGATGAAGGGGAATCATTTCAAATATGAAGTGGGGACTAATTTTAACTTGTATGAGTTAAAAGAAACCCTTTGAATTGGAATTGAGACAAGTCAAGTGAAATTTGACTTGTGTTGGGTAAAATAAAAAAAATAAATGAATCCAAACAGGATAAATGGGAATTTGTTGAATGGTATGATTGAAATATGGCTTGGAATTAGACTTTGAACCAATGAATATATTGGGCTGGTTAAAATGAGAATTAAGGGTAATAAAATTTGAATTTGGAATTAAATATTTAACTGAAGACAGGTTAAATAAAAAATTAAAAAGAAAATGAAATGAAAAGATTAAGTGATTGTTGCTTGCTTGGCTGGATTGGATTAAATTGAAACCATCAACAGTTAATTAAGAAGTTGAATGGATTTAAAAGAAAGGAATTGCAGCATAATGGCTTTTGAATGGGATTATATGATATAACCCAGTATCAGTTTTTGAATTGGAAGTTGAGTAAAGGGCAGACTGCTAGAAGGCTATGATAATTTACTTGATCACGGAGATTGAAGAACAGATTGGGAAATGAAGAGCTGTTGGTTGATTTGCTTCGGAACTGGGATGAAGTGGCCCGACAAAAAGGTAAACCTTAATATTATTGATTGGGCATTTGAATTTATACCCAAGATGGGTAGCCGCTTGGTATTGTTTTCTTTGGATCAATATGAGAGGCCGAGAGTGCCATTTGTAGTTGTTTGGATCGAACAGTACAGAAGAGGTGCTGACGAATTTTTCATAAATTTTTGAGATTTAGAATTCATTTTTGATAATACTTTAAAAGAATTATTTTGAAAATAATTGCGGTTGGAACATTCTTTTTACCTAGCAATTTCGAGGACGAAATTTATTTAAGGGGGGAAGAATGTAACGACCTGGATTTTTCGGCTATTTGATTCGAGTATTTAAATTTATTTTAAATATTTTTATTTGGCATTTAATATCAAATTCGCTAATGAAACGACGAATGAATGTTTATATTTATAGTTATTATAAAACTAACTCGAAACAGCGCGGTAGTTCGTAAAATTGAATTTCAACTTCAACTGACTATATCGAATCCATGTTAAGTCAGATTTCGGTGAAACAAGAAACATCTGAATCTAGATGGTAATATTTTTCTAATAGAAGAGAAAAATCGAATTTTTATATTATATATTTTATTTTACGCCCAAATCAAATTTTCAAATAGTCGCTATAGAATCGTTCATCGACCGTAACAGTTTATTTGAAATAACTGCATACTGGATTCGAATTTAGACAAGGTTCTTTTGAGGCGTAGTGTTAATTTAATTTTTAGAATTTTACTGTAATTTTTAATTTGCAAAATAAGCAACTTTTTATTTGGAATATTTTGCACCCTATATCAACATTTTGGGATTTCACAGAATAGGTTAACCTACCGATATTATTATATATTTGTGATCGTGACGCACTGCTGAATGCGACGATATTTTTATTTTTGTCGATAGCGTATCCGAACGATGTAAATATCGGTAGGGTAGTTTAACCGCAAAAACACAACGAACCTTTAGCTTGAAAAGGAAGAACACAGCACCCTATTTTCATTCTTCTCAACACCCTACCCCAAATGGCCACGCTGAACCTAATGTACACAGCTACCTACGGAGATTTGACAACGGCTACACAGCAACGTTGGAAATATAAGGAAAAAAAAACATTGGAAATATAAGAGGACGTTGGAAATATAAGAGAAGACAGCCTATGAATAAAGCTGTACAACTTACTATCTGCGCCACTCTTTGTTGCCATACTCGCACATGCACATTACCTCACTCAACATGCTGCATACGAAATGAAAGCAGAGTATCCCTGCACATCTACGCAGCCCCTAACATATCTTTTCGAGTAAAATCAATTACGTACATAGGAAATGAAAAAACACACTCATCTATGAAAGAGAAAACTACAGCCGACATTGAAAGGATGTATCACAACAGCTACATGAAGGGAGCAGCTACCTAGGGATATAACCGTGCATGCCAAGGAAAACCATACTATAAATACTGGCACCATCTGATCGTTTCCACCAAAGCAGTGAAGTTCCCTAGTTCATAAAAAAAAAAGAAAAAAAAAAAAAAAAAAAGTGGAAGGACAGGCAAAAACGATTTGCCTGGGAAGGAAAGCATGCAGTGGCATGCATGGATGTTATAATGGGAAGGGAAAAAGGCCTGGGGCCTTGCGAAAAAAAAAAAAAAAAAAAAGAAAAAAGAAAAAAAAAACGGAAAAAAAATATATGTGGTGAGTGGGGAACGAATGGTGTGGAGGGAGGATGAAAACTGGGAGGGTAGTGGCAAAGTGTATTATGGTATGGACATAAGGGGAAAGGGACGTGAGTGGTTAAAGCTACCATGAAGAGTTTGAAGTGCTGTAGCAGGATATGGGAAATAGAAGAAAGTTTGGACGTGGAGGTTGGTCCGCTTGTTCAGATTGAAACACAAGTTGGTTGCAGACGCCTTGAATACTGAGGACAAAACGCATGAAGCATTGGGTACGTTGGTGCCGTGAACGAAGTGGGAATATTGCGGTGGCAAGGCATTGGAGTCCGTCGGTTTCATTTGTGAGCAGTCGAGATAGTGGATCAGGCCGTTTGCGAAACAAGTAATTAAGCGCGAAATAAGAAGTGATCACGGCTACAGAGGCTACACTACTGTGCTGATTTAAAAAGGCTTGGAAGGAATCGGGTTCCATTTTAAACAACTGTTTAAAATTTAATGAGGCGACGCGCGCACCGTCGACCGAAATAAGGTGAGTTAGTTCTCACACATTTCTGAAATGCTAGGATGTGCTAAATTCATATAGTTTAATTTAATTGGTTGATTGGATGCCTTGGACGCCTATGGTTGCTTTCGTGGTTGACGTTAATTATATTATCGTCGTTTAAAATATTTCTAAGTACTGATATGAAATATTTTAATGATCTGTGTTGTAGGGAAGAACAGGTAGGAGGAACCAAACCGGTTCCTCAAATATTTATTTTGCTGTTATTTCATATTTTATATGAACTGTTCAAGACCCGTGACTTTAAACCCTGTTGATTGTTGAATGTGGTTGAGTTTGAACCAATATATATAGTATTGGTTGAGAAATAAATAGCTAATGGCCCAAATATACACCGTTTATAAAGATCGATTCACCGTCAGGTGAATCGTTAGAAATGAGGTTATAGAATATATTTTATAACCGAATATATTTATAAATATATTATTTTAAATGAACTTAAAAAAAAAAAAAAGAAGAAGAAAAAATTCCAACCACATATATATACATTGATTTGTTTAAACACAAATTACCATTTTCACCAAATTCTACCGTGCGCGAAGCACGTGCCTAGTAAGTGATTTGTAAAGAATCATATTTAGCTAAATTGAGGTGGTCAGATTTGACATAACGATTAGAAGGGGCTTCTATTGAT
The DNA here is from genome assembly GCA_030737875.1 of Allium sativum. NCBI lineage: Eukaryota > Viridiplantae > Streptophyta > Magnoliopsida > Asparagales > Amaryllidaceae > Allium > Allium sativum. The sequence goes on along the minus strand of CM060920.1, from coordinate 560,265,490 downwards.
ATTAATCAAACTGAATAGAATTATTTAGATAAATCAATTATTTATTGATTTAAAATGGTAAGATCAACAACGATTGACTAACAGGTTAGTCATGTTTGAGTTGAACAAGTTAACGGTGTTAACTAAAATTGTTTATTGAATTAGTCCATAAATCTAATGGGGGGGTGGTTAAGGGTTAAGAAATCCAGTTTTTATTTCAATAAATATTGAAACTTGATTATTAGTCATTTAAATAATGACCGAAGTGATAATTTGGAATACAAATTATATTAAGGAAAGTTTTGAAGTTTAAAGCTATGTTTATAAAGCAATTTAAATATTTATAATGAGATATCGAAGTTTTAACTCATATTGTTACCGAGATATCTTGGATTCTATGAATCCAGATTATGGGAAGTTCAAAAACCCAATTGAATCAGAGTAGTTAAATGAACTAAGTTATAAGGATGCGATATAGAATCGCCATTTTGAAGAAGAAATGATATTCCATCAGGATGGAACAAAAATGGGATTTGTTGCGATAAAGAGAATGAGTGTCGGTTTTTGTATTACAACTGATATTTATCTTAAGATAATAACGTTGTTGATCAAGGTCTGAGAGGTAATTAAAATACCCCAACTTGAACAACTTCAGGATTATCAAAAGATGATATCAGTCGTAATGGTGAAGGTGTGAGAGCAAAATATTTTGGGAAATAACAGTGTAACGCCATTGAAGATTTGGAAATATAAAAATTCCAAAATAAACGGATAATAAAAGGCGATTGCTGGTATGAAATGATATTCCTATAATGAAAGAAACAAAAAGGGAGATTGATGAAAGTATAACGAAATTTTTCAAAGTATTGTAATGATATTTAAATGTATTTATTCTAAAGCGATGAGTGGTGATTTTGGTGTTCAAATAATGAAGCCAAAGAAGATGCCGTTATGATAAGTTAATCGATAGGATAATAAGAAACGTTATAGCAATGTTTTGCAATGTTATTTGAAAGTAAATTAGACATGATTTTAAGATATTTTCTAGATATATAGATAAAGGAATTATAACATGTTTTAACCAATATATTGTAAGGGCCAAGTGATGCTGTGTATAAACAAATGGATCTGTTTGTTTTATGGTTGTTTATTTTGATAGTTAAATAACCAACTATCAAAATCTGACCCAACGTTATTGGTACGGGAAGACCGGGATCGAATTTATATTCGAAAACCATTCCGACCAATAAATACGAATACGTCAAAGACGCTGATCGTGATGGAGCAATTGAAGACCATAGATCTTCATGAAACGGAAGAGTTACTTACAATCTCTGGCTGATCCCTAGAGATATACTGTGATTCTGTCGTGATTGGAATCTACGGGTTGCAAGGATTTCTCGCTACTGATCCATGGGGTGATTCCTATATTGGATGCAGTAGGAGGGTGCCTTCGGTTCATCCTGTTCCTGGATGATGTGTATGGACGATGTGAATGGTGGCTAGCTGTTTCAAAAGTCGAGTATAGCCTCAAGCCTCAACAACCGGGAAATGACAAAAATCGGGCAGGCAGCATGGCTATGTGGGTCGCACCCATTAGGGTGTATTGTCACCATCTAGAGAATATTCATATTTGTTACTTCTTTTCATTTCTGTATCTCCCGGGGATTACGGTGGTCGCGCGACAAAAAGCCGTAAGGTGACAATATGCTCGATACACTCAAGAGAAATGAGTGGTCGGTCATGTGTGGGCCGGGTTGCAAGACGTTCTTGTTGAACCCAGTGTATTCGTCTCTAGAGATACACTAGCGGCAGGTGGTCCCATACCTTGTCATAGTTGGAAATCCAACCTTCAATAAGCACCCGCGGTTTTGATTGTATACTATATATGTGGAGCGTGAGATGCAAGCGTTCTGCTAGATTCTATTTACTTGTATTTAGACACTATGATAATATCAAAAGAAGATATTGATTCCAAATGATTTGGGTTATAGTAAGGTAAAAACCATCCGTGTTTATGTGTGGGCTGGTCTTACTATTATCCTTTGTTTTAAAAGGATTTCAAAGTTAAACAAGTTGGTTGCTGTATGAATTTATCACTGATAGTATTTTAGACTGATCCGGGTGAATTTTGTTCTAAATCAAATGTGCTCGGGTCAGACCAAGCATATTTACAGGTCAGGTTTCCGCTGGAAGTAACAGAGATGGAGTTGAAGTCGAGACGTATTCCATATATATACGGGTACTGGTTTATTTCCGCTGTATGTTGTATTGATCTAAATGTATACTCTGATGTTGTGATATACAATTTTTGTATAAAGTATTTCTGATTATTATATTTTGTCCATTCCGCTGTGAGACTCTGATCTTCTTATTCTTCTATTCTAACATTTCTTTCTTCCTTCTCTCACCCTCTAACTTCTTTCTATTAGCTTTCTGGGTTTTCCGGTACTTGAGTTTGGACACGGGACGGGTTAGTGTCTGGATTCGAGTGTCGAAATTCCCGGGTCGCTACACGGTCTTTCTGAATAACTCGCGTATATAATAAACAAGTGTTACACAAACACAACATACGCCTCATTCCAATTCAGAATATTCTTTTATTCAAATATTCTTATACTTTGGGAAAGGTTCCCATTAATTTTATCAAAGATAAATTCTTTAAATTTATTCTTTAATCTCCTTTTAAATATCAATTCAAATTAGTCGGGATTAGCGAACCACACCGAAGTAATCATTTATTTATTTCCCAATCCTAACCTATTTATCCAATGAAGTAAAACTTGTAATACTTCATATCTAACACCACGGTGTTATGGTAAATTCAATTACCATTTCACGTTCAAATCTAATTAAAGATTTAACTATCACCTGGAGCAAAACTGTTGATACTCCATTCCCGATTATTTCAATCTAATTAAAGATTCATTAAAACTCCACTTGGTTTTAATCTTCCCAATAATCACTATCAATGATTATTTAACTTGGGAAATCACATCCTGTCTTTAACTGGGTTAAAGAACCAATGTCATTTAAAACACAGTTCACTATAAACCCAAAATCACATTCCTTTAATTATCAGGTTAAAGAGCAAGTGTTATTTAAAACACCGTTCACGATAAACCCAAAAATCATTTCAAATTCAATTCCAATTAAATACTATTTAATTTGTATACTTCATTAAATCTAAATAAAAAGATTTAATCTTTTTCTCAACTGGGTTTAAGAACAGTGTTAATGAAGACACCATTCACGACAAACCCAAATCCCATTTGATATTAAATACAAGGCTCTGAATAGAAAATATATCGGCTTATATTCAATATCAAATTCTACGACCAACAAATATATTGTTGGAAATAACGATATACATATATCTTTCAAATTTCCATAACAATATCTATATAATCACGAAATCCAACATCGAAGTATTCCAAAGACAATTTCGATTCACATCCATTCCAATTCAATTATTGGAAATTCTGGTTACTTTTAAAACCCTTTCAAATCCACTTTATTTATTTTAAAAATAAATGGAATTATAATTCTAGTTCAAAACTAGTTCATTTCAATAAAAATCTATTTTTATCTTTTCAAATACGGAAATTTTCATCCCAATTCTTCACAAATCATTTCTTATGATTTTACACAAATTATTGTTATTTTTAATAATTTTATCAAGGCCCGCACAGTCGATTTCCATCAACGGCCATCGAACTGCACTTACTGCGACCTTTTCCAAATTTGATTTGGACATAATTCCAAATCCAACCGTTAGATTTCTAATCTCTAATATTCGTTAGAAAGCTCTTTTCGATACGAACCCAACGGTTCCGGTTTTAGGAGAATCCGACGGTCGGATCTCCCGTAACGTCAATTCGAAGTCAATGGTCGAAATTCGCGAACTGCCGCGGCGCGTTCTATTCAGGCCATTCTACATATATATATATGATATATATATTATATATATTTCATTGATTTCCTTTTAAAACGTATTTTATAAATCGTTTTAAATTCGTTTTCAAAATGATTTCAACTTCTTAATCAATTTCTAATCAAAATTGAATATTCCTTATCATCGATATATAATTGATAATATTTTCAAAATGTTATATTTTGAAATCACTTCCTTTTCTATATTCATTATAAAAACGAATATAATCGATATAAATATCATTCGCGTCAAAATGGCGCATATCTAACCAACACGGCTTTATATATTTCAATAACTTCGTTATTCTATTCAACAAATGAATATTTTCTTCAACACATGAATATTTATTTTTCTATTCAACACATGAATTTATATTTCTATTCAACACATGAATTTATATTTCTATTCAACACATGAATTTATATTCCTATTCAACACATGAATTTATATTTCTATTCAACACATGAATTTATATTTCTATTCAACACATGAATTTATATTTCTTATTTTTCAAATAGGAATGAGGCCCAATCAATTACCATATAACGTTAATTATATGGATTCCCCATAACACATGTATATAATAGCAACGATAAATCATCAACCATCATCCAGAGTGCACCACACAACTGCATAAGCATTAAATATCAATAATTAACGCTTACACAGTCTGTCAACCCATCGATTGACATACAACTAAACAATCGGGATTAGTGTACGTCAAATATCATCCCAATACCCGTGTGGGGTTTCAAAACAACAAACACAGATTTTGTTTGTATAGTTGGGCGATGTGTAAAATTTATCGTCCCAATCAATATCAGTCAAATCAGTGTATATAAACAAATCGTCCGATTTGTTTATTACTATTTATTTTATATACTCGTTAAAAATCATATTTTTAAGTATAAAATATTTTATTTCATTCCACATCACACAATCAAATTTCACACCACATTAATCAAACAAACAAGCCATCCATGGTCTGTGGGCGACGGGTGCTGCTAAGCACCGTCTGCATGCTAGTATATATTTTAACTAGAAAACAAAATAAAAGTGAGGAGTTCTTTAACAACCCGGAAAATCTGAGCCAATTTAAAAATTTTATTTTGACAATTTTAGCTAATTTTGATTATTTAAAATCAATTATTTTAAATAATAACGACGAGTAATTTATTTTGAATGGAATTCGAACGTATATTTTATATAGATCGTCGTTAGAATATAAATATTTATTTATATATATAAAAGGAATTGAAAATGGCGTGGTAGTTCGATAATTCGATTTCAAAATTCAAATGAATGTACCGGGTGCAAATTAAACCGGATTTTAGTGAAACCAAAAATATTTGAATCTAATTGAGAATATCTTTCCAGCGAATCCGAAAGATTGAAATTTCATAGTGGGAATCAAAAGATATGTCCAGTTGAAATTTCAGAATAGTCGCTATGGAATTTCGGCCCCTGAAAATGGAAATTTTTCTAACGGTCTCAGAATTTGACGAAACAAGTTTTGTTAGGACCGTTTCATCAATACGAAGCTAGAAAATATTTTTCTGGAATTTTTAGAGTCCGTATGTGGCCCCGGTAATTTGAAAGGTGCGTTCAAAATTCAATATGTAGATTTATTTTTTGATTTTGATGAAAACTGATCGGAACAGTCGAATCAGCCTATGATACATATCCCATTGTGTTCGGAATGGCGGTATTACGCTAGAGACGACAGTCGGCGGATTCGATTTCGTGTTCGAATGGAAAGAGTACATTGTGGAATTCAAAATCCAAAATAAATTAATAAATAATTATATAAACTTCCTTTTACCCCCTCTCCTCTTCCGCCTTTAGTCAACGATCAGGAAAAAAACGAACGAAATCGCCAGAACTCGTCGCCCCCCCTTGCCGCCATCGCCTGGCGGTCCTCCGGCCATCGCGCCCCGCTCCAGCACCCCCCTCTCACGCTCGACCTCCTCTCTTTCCTCTCCCTTTTCCGCTGAAGCCCCAAAATCCTGAAGTCGTCAATCCCTCCGCCCTCAGCCCTTTGGCCACCGCCGCCGACCCAAACGCCCCTCCCCCTGGCCTTCGCCTCGACTGCCGGGCCCCCCTCCTCCTCCACGGCGCCTCCTCCGCTGTCAACAAACCCCACAACCCTTTTCAAACCCAAAACCCCATTCGACGTAGCACCCCCTCTTGCCTGAGCGCGCCTCGAAGCTGCGTCACTACCCCGGAGTCGCCACCCGAGCCACCTCCGACTCCACGCCAATCCCGCTGTAAGTGTTAAAGTTTAAATCATTTTGAATATTCAGTTTTAGTTAATCAAAAATCGTTGTTTAAAATTTATAAAACTAGCATGGTTTAACGATATAAAAATCAGATTTTTATATATGTAAATGGTAGATAAAAATTTGATTTTTCTTAGAAAAAAAAATGATTTTTGCTTTGTAAAAGAATTGATTTTTATTGTTTGAAAAGTAGTATAAAAATATAATTTTTATATAATGTAGAGGATAAAAATATAATTTTTATATGATGTAGAGGTTAAAAATATAATTTTTTATACTAGTGGCATATTAAAAATATGATCTTTATATAGTGGCGATAATAAAAATATGATTTTTACTTAGGTAGAGTATTAAAAATATGGTTTTTATTAAAGTAGAAATATAAAAATATAACTTTTATATTGAAAGAAGCGTTGTAAAAATATATAAAGTAGAAATAAAAATATGATTTTTATTTATTTATTGAAATGAAATAATAAAAATATAATTTTTATTATGAACAGCGTGAAAAGAACTACATTGGGATTTCAAGCAGATCGAGATGGTTCAGCAGTTCAAAAGCAAAGCACGACAGAGTGGAACCCTCTGTGAGAACCTCTCACCTTTTAATTTTGTTTTCTAGTTAAAAATATATACTAGGATGCAGACGGTGTTTAGTAGCACCCGACACCCGTCGTCCATGGACCATGGACAGCTTGTATGCTTGTTTGTTTGATTTTGATGTGTAGTTGATTGTGTGATGTGAAATGAAATAAAATATTTATATAGTTAAAAATATTTTTATAGTTAAAAATAGAATTTTTAACGTGTATATGAAATGAAATAGATTTATATAAACAAATCGAACGATTTGTTTATATACACACATTTGACTGATATTGATTGGGACGATAAATTTTACACATCGCCCAACTGCACAAATAAAATCTGTGTTTGATTGTTTGAAACCCCACACGGGTATTGGGATGATTTATGACATACACTAATCCCAATAATTAGTTGTATGTCGATCGATTGATTGACAGACTGTTATAAGCGTTAAATATTTATATTTGATGCTTATACAGTGTAGAATGCACTTTGGATGATGGTTGATTATTCGTCATTGTTGATATATACATGCGTTGTATGGAAATCCATAGAAATAAAATCTATGGTAATTGATTGGGGTTCATTCCAGTTTTGAAATAGAAATATTTGAAATAGAAATATTTGAAAAAAAAAGAAATATTTGAAATATAAATATTTGAAAAAAAAGAAATATTTGAAATAGAAATATTTGAAAAAAAAAGAAATATTTGAAATAGAAATATTTGAAATAGAAATATTTGAAAAAAAGAAATATTTGAAATAGAATATTCGAAAATAGAAATATATGAAGCCGTGTTGATTAGATTGACGCCATTTTGACGTGAACGATATTTATATCGATTTTATTCAAATTGAAATGAATATTGAAGTGAATTGAAATTAAAATTAAATTGAAATGAATTGAAATTCGAATTAAATTGAAATTGAATTGAAATCGTTTTGAAATGAAATTAAAATGAATTTATATTGGAAAATTCAATTTTGATTTGAATTTGAAAAGGAAGTTGAAATCGTTTTGAAAACGAATTTAAAACGATTTGTATAATACGTTTTAAAAGGAAATCGACGAAGTATATATTATATATATAATATAATGGCCTGAATAGAACGTGTCGCGCTGCGGTAGTTCGTGAATTTCGACCATTGACTTCGAATTGACGTTGCGGGAGATCCGACCGTCGGATTCTCCTCAAACCGGAACCGTTGGGTTCGTATCGAAGAGAGCTTTCTAACGAATCTTAGAAATTAGAAATATAACGGTTGGATTTGGAATTATGTCCAAATCAAATTTGAAAAAAGGTCGTTGTAAGTGCAGTTCGATGGCGTTGATGGAAATCGACTGTACGGGCCTTGATAAAATTATTAAAAATAGTAATAATTTGTGTAAAATCATAAGAAATGATTTGTGAAGAATTGGGATGAAAAACTCCATATTTGAAAAGATAAAAATTGATTTTTATCGAAATGAACTAGTTTTGAACTAGAATTAAAATCAATTAATTTTTGAAATAAATAAATTGAATTTGAAAATGATTTTAAAAGAAACCAGAATTTCCAACAATTGAATTGGAATGGATTTGAATCGAAATTGTCTTTGGAATATTTCGATGTTGGATTTCGTGATTATACCGATATTGTTATGGAAATTTGAAAGATATATATATATATATATATCGTTATTTCCAATACGATATTTGTTGGTCGTAAAATTTGATATTGAATATAAGCCGGTATATTTTCTATTTAGAGCCTTGTATTTAATATCAAATGTGATTTGGGTTTGTCGTGAATGGTGTCTTCATTAACACTGTTCTTAAGCCCAGTTGAAAAAAAGATTAAATCTTTTTGTTTAGATTTAATTAAGTGTACCAATTAAATAATATTTAATTGGAATTGAATTGGTATTGATTTTTTGGTTTATCGTGAACAGTGTTTTAAATAACACTTGTTCTTTAACCTGATAATTAATGGAATGTGATTTTGGGTTTATCGTGAACCGTGTTTTTAAATGACACTGATTCTTTAACCCAGTTAAAGATTAGAAATAAGTGGAGTTTTAATGAATCTTTAATTAGATTGAAAAGATCGAGAATGGAGTATCACCAGTTTTGCTCCAGGCGATAGTTAAATCCTCAATTAGATTTGAACGTGAAATGGTAATTGAATTTACCAATAACACCGTGGTGTTAGATATGAAGTATTACCAGTTTTACTTCATGGGATAAATAGGTTGGAATTGGGAAATAAAATAAATAATTACTTCGGTGTGGTTCGCTAATCCCGACTAGTTTGAATTGATGTTCAAAGAAGATTAAAGAATAATTTTAAAGAATTTATCTTTGACAAAATTAATGGGAACTTTTCCCAAAGTATAAGAATATTTGAGTAAAAGAATATTCTGAATTGGAATGAGGCGTATGTTGTGTTTGTGTAACACTTGTTTAATATATACGCGAGTTATTCAGAAAGACCGGGTTTATCCCATTCTGAATAACTGATACGACGATAAGTCGAAGATGAAGACGGTGGTCGAAGACCGGAGGTCTTCACGTCGTTTGGATAACTACTGATGATCTTGATTGGGCTGTACACCCAAGAGGAGGGAATCAGTTGGTGGTCGTCCGGACTTATTTGGAGATCGATGGATATGCGAGGTACAAGGTGCCTCCGGTTTCGTTCAGACCCAGAACGAACTTGTAAATGGACTGTGTGTCTGACATTGGATTTTATTCTGAGTGATTGATTTCTATTAAATATATATATGTTTGGCGGCGGAGAATTTATTCTCTTGCTTAACGCCCTTCTCTGAGACGTACGAGCTTAGAGGTTATATATTGATGGATATCAAACGCATGGAGTGAATTGCCTGTGTGGCATACCTAAGTGGCAATTGATCAAGGCTTCTATTGAAAAGCAAAGTCTTGTTGTGATGATCAAAGCACATCCTGTGTGGCATAGCTTTGTGTAACGTTGATTCGCGAGCCTCACACCCCGGTTGTGAACCAGAAACGGGAGAGGACCTCAGGGAGGGCATGCGTTACCTTCTAGTTAGAAGTGGCGTCAGTGGTTTTACATGCCCTGACGAGTTTGACTTATGTGGTTGTTGCTGTTGCGAGGCGCCTCGGATATATCGGTCGATCCGGGACCGATGGAGTCATTCGTTGGCTCATTTACGCCCCAAAGGGCGGGGAAACGCAGTGTTCAGGCATTTTAATCCACATCGGTGGACCGGCCCTGGCGATCCAAGGGCCCACCTGAGTCTGGATCCTGAGACATGGGCTAGTTTGTCTCGAATCGGTAGAGGACGATCCCTGGCCTCGGTTCATAGATGGAAATCCAATTTCCAAATACGTGACTTTGCGGTTTTGATTGTAGAGCCTAGTGTTGGCGACATAGTAGCATGGGATGCTATGTCGTCTATGATTTATACTTATGCTTGAAATTTTTTTAACACTATACATTTATAGTATCAAATGATTTATTTTAACGTATCAAGCATGCTTTGGCTATTATAAGGTAAAACCCTATACCCCGGCTTGCGTTGCATTGTGTCATAGGACCTGGGTCTTATAATAGCTTAATTTTTCTTTATTCAGCATTGCGCTGTTTGTTTTATGCACTGGTATTCTTGGGAGGAAACCCGTTCCGTGTTATACGGCGTGGTCCCTTGATTTACCTAACTTTAAAATAAAGATTAATAACTGTTTTATTTCTCACACTAGTCTCATGACTGACCTGGAGATTATTGTTTTAACCTAAACTCTGGGTGCCCTTATTTTGACACGGGCACCTAGTAGTTTTGGTTTTGAAGATTTATATTCACAGGATCCTGGTTTACAGCTGGAACGATATCCGGAAAGCTTTGTATCCGTATATCTCCTTCAGTTGTATTTTGTATTATTTTCCGCTGCTATGTAATGTATTGTAATCTCTGATATTTATCGAATGTATATTATCTGTTTATACTCTGTATATTCTTGTATTCTGATGGAATTGTTGTAATATACAATGAAATGTTCTTCTGTCTGCGTTTGATTTGTCGTGTTCTCAACACGATCAGGCGTTTCGAACGGTCTGGATCGGTTTAGCGACTGATTCGGATCGAGCGAAATTCCTTGTCGTCACATATGGTATCAGAGCTTTGGTTTACAAAGCGCAGAGAACAAGACACATTAGAACCCAACGAAAGAATTCTTCAGAAACTAGATTAGTAATATCCAACGGGAATGACTCGTTAGAGATGGGATCAGTAGTATCCTAGAACGAGTGTGAAGAGTATATTTTTGAAAATGAAAACAACTTTTGTTTTGAAATTTAAATCGTTTTATACGTATTTGATTATTTATTTTATATTGATTTGGACTATCCAGTATATACAGATTTTGCGTATACGTCTGATCCGCATGTATTCGAAATTTTAATATACTGGATAGATATAGAATCACACTCTAGTCGCCCGGAGATGATTCTGATGATGAGGCCTCATCATCAGTGTTTATATTCGAGTGACGAAAGTGAGATTTCTATATATTTCCTATTGACTGGTGTTAGAACCAATATTAGATAGGGTCTATTGTTGTGATTTGGTATCAAAAACATGATTTTCTGTATATGTATCAAAAATTATGAATTTGAAAAGCTAATCAACTAATTGATTGCTGGTTGTGTTGTTTGATTATTGTTTGATTAATTAGAATGTTGAACCGTTTAGCCAAATTGAACCAAATAGTGAATTGTATGAAAGTTTGTCGCATTTGCTTGCATATACATGTGTATCCACTGAACAGGTCATAGCAAAGAGGCTAGAGCAGAAGAGTAAAATTGTTTGCCCGACAAATAGGTACATGTTTACCATAATTTACCGTTTTGTTTGGGTGATGATGATTTTGTGAGCCGATTGGCCAGCCGCTTGGCTTTTTCTTTTTCTTTTGGATTGAAGAAGGCCAGGGGAGGCTATATGAAATATCCCGAAGTCCCCGGTGCAGGGGAGGTTATGGCGAAATTTTTCGAAAATTTAGGGTGTTAGCCAAATTTTTGAAAAATTTGAAAAGTTCTTAGAAACTGAAAAGTTGAAGAACTTAAGTCATAATGAAAATACTGAAAGTTGAGTTGAATTATTAAACAACTTTCGGCTTCGTTCCTTTTCGGGAACGAAAAGTTTTAAGTGGGCGAGAATGTAACAACCAGGAAAATCTGAGCCAATTTAAAAAATTTATTTTGGCAATTTTAGCGAATTTTGATCATTTAAAATGAATATTTTAAATAATAACAATGAGAAATTTATTTTGAATGGAATTCGAACGTATATTTTATATAGATCGTCGTTAGAATATAAATATTTATTTATATATATAAAAGGAATTGAAAATGGCGCCGTAGTTCGATAATTAGATTTCAAAATTCAAATGAATGTACCGGGTGCAAATTAAACCGGATTTTAGTGAAACAAAAAATATTTGAATCTAATTGAGCATATCTTTTCAGCGAATCCGAAAGATTGGAATTTCATAGCGGGGATAAAAAGATATGTCCAGTTGAAATTTCAGAATAGTCGCTATGGAATTTCGGCCCCTGAAAATGGAAAATTTTCAAATGGTCTCAGAATTTGACGAAATTTGACGAAACTAGTTTTGTTAGGACCGTATCGTCAATATGAAGCTAGAAAATATTTTTCTGGAATTTTTAGAGTCCGTATGTGGCCCCGGTAATTTGAAATGTGCGTTCAAAATTCAATATATAGATTTATATTTTGATTTTGACGAAAACTGATCGGAATAGTCGAATCAGCCTACGATACATATCCCATTGTGTTCGGAATGGGGGTATTACGCTAGGGACGAAAGTCGGCGGATTCGATTTCGTGTTCGAATGGAAAGAGTACATTGTGGAAATCAAAATCCAAAATAAATTAATAAATAATTATATAAACTTCCTTTTACCCCCTCTCCTCTTCCCCCTTTAGTCAACGATCAGAAAATAAAAATAAAAAGAACGAACGAAATCGCCAGAACTCGTCGCCCCCCCCCCTTCTCGCCATCGCCTGGCGGTCCTCCGGCCATCGCGCCCCGCTCCGGCACCCCCCTCTCACGCCCGACCTCCTCTCTTTCCTATCCCTTTTCCGCTGAAGCCCCAAAACCCCGAAGCCGTCAATCCCTCCGCCCTCAGCCCTTTGGCCACCACCGCCGACCCAAACGCCCATCCCCCAGGCCTTCGCCTCGACTGTCGGGCCCCCTCCTCCTCCACGGCGCCTCCTCCGCTGTCGACAAACCCCACAACCCTTTTCAAACCCAAAACCCCATTCGACGCAGCACCCCCTCTTGTTTGAGCGCGCCTCGAAGCTGCGCCACTACCCCGGAGTCGCCACCCAAGCCACATCCGACTCCACGCCAATCCCGTTGTAAGTGTTAAAGTTTAAATCATTTTGAATATTCAGTTTTAGCTAATCAAAAATCGTTGTTTTAAATTTATAAAACTAGCATGGTTTAACGATATAAAAATCAGATTTTTATATATGTAAATGGTAGATAAAAATTTGATTTTTCTTAGAAAAAAGAAAGAAATGATTTTTGCTTTGTAAAAGAATTGATTTTTATTGTTTGAAAAGTAGTATAAAAATATAATTTTTATATGATGTAGAGGATAAAAATATAATTTTTATATGATGTAGAGGTTAAAAATATAATTTTTATACTAGTGGCATATTAAAATATGATCTTTATATAGTGGCGATAATAAAAATATGATTTTTACTTAGGTAGAGTATTAAAAATATTGTTTTTATTAAAGTAGAAATATAAAAATATAACTTTTATATTGAAAGAAGCATTGTAAAAATATATAAAGTAGAAATAAAAATATGATTTTTATTTATTGAAATGAAATAATAAAAATATAATTTTTATTATGAACAGCGTGAAAAGAACTGCATTGGGATTTCAAGCAGATCGAGATGGTTCAGCAGTTCAAAAGCAAAGCACGGCAGAGTGGAACCCTCTGTGAGAACTTCTCACCTTTTAATTTTGTTTTCTAGTTAAAAATATATACTAGGATGCAGATGGTGTTTAGTAGCACCCGACACCCGTCGTCCACAGACCATGGACGGCTTGTATGCTTTTTTGTTTGATTTTGATGTGTAGTTGATTGTGTGATGTGATGTGAAATGAAATAAAATATTTATATAGTTAAAAATAGAATTTTTAACGTGTATATGAAATGAAATAGATTAATATAAACAAATCGAACGATTTGTTTATATACACACATTTGACTGATATTGATTGGGACGATAAATTTTACACATCGCCCAACTGCACAAATAAAATCTGTGTTTGATTGTTTGAAACCCCACACGGGTATTGGGATGATTTATGACATACACTAATCCCAATAATTAGTTGTATGTCGATCGATTGATTGACAGACTGTTATAAGCGTTAAATATTTATATTTGATGCTTATACAGTGTAGAATGCACTTTGGATGATGGTTGATTATTCGTCATTGTTGATATATACATGCGTTGTATGGAAATCCATAGAAATAAAATCTATGATAATTGATTGGGCTTCATTCCAGTTTTGAAATAGAAATATATGAAATAGAAATATTTGGAATAGAAATATTTGAAGAAAAACAAGAAATTTAAAAAAAAAATGAAATATTTGAAAAAGAAATATTTGAAATAGAAATATTTGAAAAAAAAAGAAATATTTGAAATAGAAATATTTGAAAAAAAGAAATATTTGAAATAGAATATTCGAAAATAGAAATATATGAAGCCGTGTTGATTAGATTGACGCCATTTTGACGTGAACGGTATTTATATCGATTTTATTCAAATTGAAATGAATATTGAAGTGAATTGAAATTCGAATTAAATTGAAATGAATTGAAATTCGAATTAAATTGAAATGAATTGAAATTCGAATTAAATTGAAATTGAATTGAAATCGTTTTGAAATGAAATTAAAACGAATTTATATTGGAAAATTCAATTTTGATTTGAATTTGAAAAGGAAGTTGAAATCGTTTTGAAAACGAATTTAAAACGAATTACATAATACGTTTTAAAAGGAAATCGACGAAGTATATATTATATATATAATATAATGGCCTGAATAGAACGCGCCGCGTGCGGCAGTTCGTGAATTTCGACCATTGACTTCGAATTGCCATTGCGGGAGATCCGACCGTCGGATTCTCCTCAAACTGGAACCTTGGGTTCGTATCGAAAAGAGCTTTCTAACGAATATTAGAAATTAGAAATCTAACGGTTGGATTTGGAATTATGTCCAAATCAAATTTGAAAAAAGGTCGTTGTAAGTGCAGTTCGATGGCCGTTGATGGAAATCGACTGTACGGGCCTTGATAAATTATTAAAAATAGTAATAATTTGTGTAAAATCATAAGAAATGATTTGTGAAGAATTGGGATGAAAAACTGCATATTTGAAAAGATAAAAATTGATTTTTATCGAAATGAACTAGTTTTGAACTAGAATTAAAATCAATTTATTTTTGAAATAAATAAATTGAATTTGAAAATGGTTTTAAAAGAAACCAGAATTTCCAACAATTGAATTGGAATGGATTTGAATCGAAATTGTCTTTGGAATATTTCGATGTTGGATTTCGTGATTATACCGATATTGTTATGGAAATTTGAAAGATATATATATATCGTTATTTCCAATACGATATTTGTTGGTCGTAAAATTTGATATTGAATATAAGCCGGTATATTTTATATTCAAAGCCTTGTATTTAATATCAAACGTGATTTGGGTTTGTCTTGAATGGTGTCTTCATTAACACTGTTCTTAAGCCCAGTCGAGAAAAAGATTAAATCTTTCTATTTAGATTTAATGAAGTGTACCAATTAAATAATATTTAATTGGAATTGAATTGGTATTGATTTTTGGGTTTATCGTGAACAGTGTTTTAAATAACACTTGTTCTTTAACCTGATAACTAATGGAATGTGATTTTGGGTTTATCATGAACCGTGTTTTTAAATGACACTGATTCTTTAACCCAGTTAAAGATTAAAGCTAAGTGGAGTTTTAATGAATCTTTAATTAGATTGAAAAGATCGAGAATGGAGTATCACCAGTTTTGCTCCAAGCAATAGTTAAATCCTCAATTAGATTTGAACGTGAAATGGTAATTGAATTTACCGATAACACCGTGGTGTTAGATATGAAGTATTGCCAGTTTTACTTCATGGGATAAATAGGTTGGGATTGGGAAATAAAATAAATAAATACTTCGGTGTGGTTCGCTAATCCCGACTAGTTTGAATTGATGTTCAAAGAAGATTAAGGAATAAATTTAAAGAATTTATATTTGACAAAATTAATGGGAACTTTTCCCAAAGTATAAGAATATTTGAATAAAAGAATATTCTGAATTGGAATGAGGCGTATGTTGTGTTTGTGTAACACTTGTTTAATATATATGCGAGTTATTCAGAAAGACCGGGTTTGTCCCATTCTGAATAACTGATACGACGATAAGTCGAAGATGAAGACGGTGGTCGAAGACCGGAGGTCTTCACGTCGTTTGGATAATTACTGATGATCTTGATTGGGCTGTACACCCAAGAGGAGGGAATCAGTTGGTGGTCGTCCAAACGTACTTGGAGATCGATGGATATGCGAGGTACAAGGTGCCTCCGGTTTCGTTCAGACCCAGAACGAACTTGTAAATGGACTGTGTGTCTGACATTGGATTTTATTCTGTGTGATTGATTTCTATTAAATATATATCTGTTTGGCGGCGGAGAATTTATTCTCTTGCTTAACGCCCTTCTCTGAGACGTACGAGCTCAGAGGTTATATATTGATGGATATCAAACGCATGGAGTGAATTGCCTGTGTGGCATGCCTAAGTGGCAATTGATCAAGGATTCTGTTGAAAAGCAAAGTCTTGTGGTGATGATCAAAGCACAACCTGTGTGGCATAGCTTTGTGTAACGTTGATTCGCGAGCCTAACACCACGGTTGTGAACCAGAAACGGGAGAGAACCTCAGGGAGGGCATGCGTTTCCTTCTAGTTAGAAGTGGCGTCAGTGGTTTTACACGCCCTGACGAGTTTGACTTATGTGGTTGTTGCTGTTGCGAGGCGCCTCGGATATATCGGTCGATCCGGGACCGATGGAGTCATTCGTTGGCTCATTTACGCCCCAAAGGGCGGGGAAACGCAGTGTTCAGGCATTTTAATCCACATCGGTGGACCGGCCCTGACAATCCAAGGGCCCACCTGAGTCTGGGTCCTGAGACATGGGCTAGATTGTCTTGAATCGGTAGAGGACGATCCTTGGCCTCGGTTCATAGATGGAAATCCAATTTCCAAATACGTGACTTTTCGGTTTTGATTGTAGAGCCTAGTATTGCGACATAGTAGCATGGCATGCTATGCCGTCTATGATTTATACTTATGATTGAAATTGTTTTAACAATATACATTTATAGTATCAAATGATTTGTTTTAACGTATCAAGCATGCTTTGGCTATTATAAGGTAAAACCCTATCCACCGGCTTGCGTTGCATTGTGTGATAGGACCTGGGTCTTATAATAGCTTCATTTTTCTTTATTCAGCATTGCGCTGTTTGTTTTATGCACTGGTATTCTTGGGAGGAAACCCGTTCCGTGTTATACGGCGTGGTCCCTTGATTTACCTAACTTTAAAATAAAGATTAATAACTGTTTTAGTTCTCACACCAGTCCCATGTCTGACCTGGAGTTTATTGTTTTAACCTAAACTCTGGGTGCCCTTATTTTGACACGGGCAGCTAGTAGTTTTGGTTTTGCAGATTTATATTCACAGGATCTTGGTTTACAGCTGGAACGATATTTGGAAAGCTTTGTATCCGTATATCTCCTTCAGTTGTATTTTGTATTATTTTCCGCTGCTATGTAATGTATTGTAATATCTGATATTTATCAAATGTAGATTATCTGTTTATACTCTATATATTCTTGTATTCTGATGGAATTGTTGTAATATACAATGAAATGTTCTACTGTCTGCGTTCTGATTTGTCGTGTTCTCAACACGATCAGGCGTTTCGAATGGTCTGGGTCGGTTTAGCGACTGATTCGGATCGAGCGAAATTCCTTGTCGTCACAAGTTCTCACCAACTAGCTAAACCAATACACCGCGACTCTTCATATGTAGAAATCTTCATCGTGCTCGCCCTTTGTCAATTTCATTGTCCGTAGCCACTACATATATAAAAATCACATTTTCATATTGTTGCTATGTATATAAAAATCACATTTTTATAATCACTCTATATGGATAAAAAATCTATTTTTATACCGCTACTATATAGATAAAAATTCTATTTTTATACCGCTACTATATAGATAAAAATTCTATATTTATATCGTTACTATATAGATAAAAATTCTATTTTTATCTTGCTAGTAATATAATAAAAATTATAATTTTATTACTCTACATAAATAAAAATCATATTTTTATAATCGCTATACTTATATAAAAATTATAATTTTTATATAATTAAAAATCTTACCTTTTTCTAATTTTAAACATCAATTCTTTTCTAGTTTAAAAACCAAAACCTTTTCCTTGTTAAAAATCAAATCTTTTATATTAAAAATCAAAACTTTTTCTAAATAAAAGTCAACTCCTTATTTAAATAAACAATCATATTTTTATTAAGTTTTAAAACTACGTTTTCTATAAAAATCGAATTTAAAATCAATGGTTTAATATATAAAAAGAAAAGGAGACTTACTGTGTTCGTCAGAGGAAGCGGTGGGGGGGGGGGGGGGCGTTTCACGTCGAAGAAGCTGGGGGTCGGCGCGGTTCAGGTGGTGGCGGCGCATCGATGGTAGTGGAGGGGGGTCGCGGGTTTTGGGAGAAGAGGGAGGAGAGAGGAACGGAGGAGTAGGGGGAAGGGAAGGAAGTAGAAGCGGCGGCGGTGGTCGGCTCCCCCCGGAGGTGCGGCGCGATAATTTAGGGCACGAGCCCCTTTTCTCTTCTTTTTTTTAACTGTCGGGAGAGAAGGAGGGTTTATATAAATAATATATATTTTATTATTTTAAAATTTCAAAAAGCAACTTTTTATTTCGAACTCGAAATGGAACCCACCGACTGTCGTCCCTAGCTAATTACCCCTATTCTGAACACAATGGGATATGTATCGTAAGCTAGTTTGGCCGTTTCGATCAGTTTTCATCAAAATCAAAATATAACTCTATATATTGAATTTGAACGCACATTTCAATTTACTGGGGCCACACACGAACTCTAAAAATTCCTGAAAAAATATTTCTAGCTTCGTATTGACGATACGGTCCTAACAAAACTAATTTCGTCAAATTTGAAGACCGTTTGAAAAATGGCCATTTTCTGGTCGATCGAATTTGACTGAAACTGTTAAAACACGTTTTCCTTTGCCATGCTCACATATTGATTCGAAAAATTATGAAAATTGGTATCTAGAAATAACTTGACATCACGGATCCAACAAAATTGGTTTCGTCGAAAAACGAGGTCGTTTGCAAAATTTCCATTTTTAAGGGCCTGAATTTCATAGCGACTATTCTGAATTTTTAACTGGGCATAACTTTTGATTCCCGCTATGAAATTTTAATTTTTCGGATTCATTGGAAAGATATTCTCACATAGATTCCAATATTTTTGGTTTCGCTAAAATCCGGTTTATTTTGAATCCTGTACATTCATTTGAACTTTGAAATCGAATTTTCGAACTACCGTGCCATTTTCAATTCCTTTTATAATTATAAATAATATTTATTTTCTAACGACAATTCAAATAAATATATACATTCTAATTCTATTCAAAATAAATTTCTCGATGTTATTATTTAAAATAATTCATTTTAAATATTCAAAATTCACTAAAATTGCCAAAATAAAAATTTTAAATTGGCTCAGATTTCCGGGTTATTACACGTTTAAATATCGCCTTTTTGAGCACATAATCCCAAAATCAAACAATTAATTTATTAAAACTTTCCTTTTACTTTAACATAGACATATATGTATTGTATTAATAACTCATTGATTATAATTAACGTACAATTCTTTTTAAACCGAAAGATTCCAATCAAGTTAACAAAATTAATGTCAATTTTAAAATAGACCTAAACAATGCATCTTTTTTATCATAAAAAAATTTAATAGGTTCAACATTACATCAAATGAGGCAACAAATGCAAAATTTTAGACAACTGGCCAAAGAATATGCATGTGAGGAAAAAGGAATAAGCATATCTAAATATAAATAGAAATGAATAACATATATAGAGAGAGAATTGGGGGGAGGGGGAGTAGCATGAAAAATGCGTAAATAAATCAATGCAGACAAAAACGGTAAGGGGGAAACAGCAAAATGAGGTTATCCACAATAAATTAAAATAAATATAATATGACTAGTATTACATAACATAAAGATAAATCTGGACTATACATTCACATGTTTAAAAATCACTTTTTTGAGCACATAATCCCAAAATCAATCAATTAATTTGTGAACGTTATAAAACGAATACAGAACAGAAGAAACAAGGGAGAGAGGACATTTCTATTCATTCAGAAGTGTCTTTATTTCTATTACATTGGCTACTTTATATATAGGCTTAGGAGCTGATGTTTAACTTATTCCCATGATGTGGGACTAAACAGAGAACTAATAAAAGCATATTCACAACATTTATATATTTTACAACACTCCTCCTTGAATATGCATCTCCAAAATCTTGAATGCTCTGCTAACTTGAAGTTGTCCTTATTAAAACATATACGATGATTGCTCCCTCTTATTACTATCTTGATTGCATATATCTGTCCAGTCGATACAACTATTGTCTATTGCCTTTAAAACTCTATCAGGAAAACCAAGTAGGAAAAACCTTAAACGAGAATAAGAGTACACAATGTTTGGCATTATGGATATCATATTAAAATGATATTTTTAAAAGAGTTTGATGCTTCAGGATCAAAACAATGCCTCATTAAAAACCTTTTTATGAAAAACCCTATGGGAAAAATCATAAACAACGAAAAGAGTGCAAATTTATTTCCTCTTTAGGTAACATGTTTTACAATGTTACCGTAAAGGTTGATACTTCAAGATCAAGATAATGCCTCATTAAAAACCTTACTAACAAAAACCCAGTAGGAAAAATATTAGTGAAGGAAAAGAGTACATTATAGCATAATTTTATATGCTCCCCCTTATTTATAACTCATTATTCAATTAGTCTATTGATGTAGTCGACGCATGCCAATTTTATACATCATCTTCTGGATTGTTGATTTGGAAATTGCCTTTGGGAACAGATCTACCTGATTTTCTTGAAACTAAAATTGTTTCTCCTCTTTCTTGTTATCCTTTCATTCACGTGTGAAGAGAAATTTAGAAGAAATGTGCTCAATCCTATCATCCTTGACATAATTCACTTGAATCTGAGCCATGCAAACTGCCTTGTCTTCTTCATAAATAATAGTTTATTGCATCAAAAGATGTTTGATACTTCTAGATCAAAATGTTGCCTTGTCAAAACCTTACTAAGAAAAACCCAGTGGGAAAAATCTTAGTGCAAGAAAAAGAGTACAATATACAATGTCATATTTACTACGTTAAAAGTAGTATGATACTTTTGGATCAATGTTATGCTTCATTGAAACCTTAATAAGAAAAACCCAGCGGGAAAAATCTTAAATAAGGAAAAAGAGTACATTATAACTTATTTTTGTATGTTACTTTCGTGTTGATACTTCTGGATCATGACCCATGCCTCATTAAAACTTTACTAAGTAAACCTAGTGGGGAAAAACTTAGTTAAGGAAAAAGAGTGCATTATATCATACTTATGGATGCTCCCCCTGATTTAATAATTTCCTCTGAATTCGTATTCTTCTTTCAATAACTCAAATTGCTTACAAATACTTCTTAATAAAGTTTTTCTTTTAAAACGTCATGTGCATTTCCATGCTTCAGGCATGTTTTCTTATTTAAAACGCCTTCCTTTTGTGATTGTATGTTATTAATATTCATTTATGAATACACTTCGGGTGCTTATAATTTTCTGTTTCAATCGGGCTTGAATATTGCAATACACATTTGATGAATGAGACAACTTTCATTACAGCAACACTAAGCAGGAAGTAATCTACTCATCTTGAAGTATATCAAGATTTTCATTACAATAATACTTAGAAGAATGTTGTAATCTACATTTCTTGCTCTTTATCACTACCAAAGTTATTCAAATTCTTCTGGAATTTGTATACTTTCATCGTTTAAACCTTCAAGGTATTGTAAGCGTTTTAAATACTTTCACCACTTTAATCAATTCAATTATCTTTGAAAATACAATGCTCATGGCACTTAACATGTTGTTGACACTCTATGTTGCTTCAGTAACTTCCGTGTGATTCTGTCATTATATATATTTCTATTTTTATCTTATGAACTACAGGTTCATATCTTATGGACTACCGGTCCGTATATCTTATTTAGGAGAATTTCATTATGGCCAATCATGTTTCTCTCTAATATAGGATTTTAATCCATTTATAAATATAAACGCTTTATTATTTATTAATTTATCATCGATGATTATTTCTTGTCAGTTCTATACATAATTTACTGAGATCTTAAAAAAATTTATCATGCTTTAGGTACCTAAACCACTTCTAGGGTCATTTTGACAATCATGTCATGGTTTCTTTCAAAGCACATTTAAGTGTTTCTTCAGGAACACTCGCCTCCTTTATTTTGCATCTTTATGACTTACTCCAAAAATATTTTGAACTGACTTTTATACCACATTTTCAGCTGTGATTTACACCTTTTGATCCTTCGGGGATTCAAATGTATATTGGAGAAAGTCTATTAGGGACATAACTGATAATTTATGCAAGTTACTTAATACTTTGCATAATTCTATACGTTAGCAAATATTTAACATCGATGATTCTTTTATCCTCCCCGTCAATGTTCACAAACATTGTCACTTTAAATAATAAACCTACTTTGGATTCATTTTTGATCCATTATAGCATCATAGCTAGAAAATACATTAGATGTATTTCAATTGTAGGAGGATAATGCTCTTATTAGTTGATAAGATGCATTCATATTGTATTGCTTATTCCCTTTCAATGATCTAATGACTTGGAGGAATTTTCTATCATCTGAATATGCACATGACTTCAGGTCATTCAATATTGATGTCAATCGACTTTCTAAAGTATAAAATAATATATGCATAATTTATAATATGAGCTCATGACAACTTCAGATTGTTAATTGAATATTCACATATATGTGTATATACGTGCGTCCACGTATTCCATATGTAATTTATTTGTATATTTTTTCTCATTTGAGTTACCTATTTTAGGACAAATTGTTCATAAGTTTCCAATCATTAATTTTTTCTTATCAAGCAATGTCAAAGCGAATCTTAAAGATCGCATCATAATATCCAAAATATCTGATTTGGAACTGTATTGAACTTCTGGTTCAAATGAAATATATGAAGAACTTCAAGTTGTTAATCTATATTGAACTTCTGGTTCAAATAATATATAAACAATTTCAAGTTTGTTAAACCGTACTGAACTTCTGGTTCATCTGTATTGAACTTCTGGTTCTACTGTATTGAACTTATTATTCCACTGTATTGAACTTCTGGTTCCACTGTATTGAACTTCTAGTTCCACTGTGTTCAACTTCTGGTTCAAATAAAATATATAACAACTTCGAGTTGTTAAAATTTATTCTTGAATACAATATGCAAATATAAATATATAAGCAAGATACAGCTCATTTTGAAAATTGTGCAATCTTTGGATGCATTATTATTGTCGCATATGATTAACTTTTTAAAGAAGTGTAATGTTATTGTTTCATACGGTTTGAATAAAGCTTCAGGCTTTTAAATTATGGAGTATTTCAAATTCATTGATTGAGGAACTTCGAGTTCCTATGCATATATATACACATACATATGCATATCAATTTTATAAATTTATGATGAGCTTCTGGTTCTCAATCTTTTAACTTACTTTTAATTTAGAAGCTTTTATATTTTTGCTAATTGACAAGATTTCAAACTTGTATACTTTATCAAAAAATATTTATATATATATACATATATATACATATATATATATATATATATATACATATATATAATTCAAGACTTCAGGTCCATGACTTTGAGTTATACAACTTCCAGTATAAATATTTTATTTGCACAACTTCAGGTTGTGGTTCTATCCTTTCTTTCATAACATTAGTTATTACTAGCTAAATACATCGAATAATAATACATGTGTTTATTCTTATTCCAAATACAAATATACATCAATTAACTAAAAATAACTAATGCATTCAATGCATTTATGACAATAAGGTAATATAAAATATTATCATAACAATGCATTCTCTAACATTCAATGCATTTATGACAATAAGGTGATATATTATATTTATCAATTACATAATCAACATTTTACATTCTCTAACATGAATGGTTCAAAAATTTACAAATATGTACATAAAATTCACAACTATGAACAAAATTAAGCTACATGTCTCATCTTCAATTTTTTTCTCCAATATGAATGATTTGGAAAACTTGTAAATTTATACATAAAATTCACAAATATAAAAATTACATATTTTTTGATTCAAATTATACAACTCATATAAAGATCTTTTAGATCTTTCTTTCTATATCAAAATTGATTCTTGCCTTTTTATAAACTGCAAGTTCTAAATTTTCCATGTAATGACAAAAATTGTTTTTGCATTCACTTCCGGTGTGCAGAATTAAGATCAATATTTAGATTTTAACTTAATATGATCTTTAGGATGCATATTCTCTTTATAAAAGTTTTTCCTAAGGAACAATAAAAACATTTCTTCTGAAATATGATGTGCTCTAAAATTAATATAATAAAATTTCAGCTTTTATTATTATTCACATATTATTATTGTACATTTTAAATTGAAATAACTTTTCTAGAAAGTTACATATGAGAGTCATTTTACTATTTTTCTTCGAGAAAATAGTATTTATTATAAATGTAATGATCTCTTCCAATAATAAGTTTCTTCAAGAGAGTATATGTAGCATAAAGTTGGAATATAAGGCTTTCTCCTTTTTGTTGAAAATTTTCTTTTCATTGATTTTTCAAATCCTTTCCTTTTACAGGTCATTTGCTAT
The DNA here is from genome assembly GCA_030737875.1 of Allium sativum. Lineage (NCBI taxonomy): Eukaryota > Viridiplantae > Streptophyta > Magnoliopsida > Asparagales > Amaryllidaceae > Allium > Allium sativum. The sequence goes on along the minus strand of CM060920.1, from coordinate 560,240,466 downwards.
ATGCAAATATTAAATGCAATTATATGCTTTTATGCTTTATTTCATGTTTCTCGTTTGAATACGAACTTCGGGTTCCTTGATTGCGTATGAACTTCAGGTTCCTTGTTTGCATATGAACTTCAAGTTCCTTGTTTGCATATCAACTTCAGATTCCTTATTTAAAAGAATTTGTATATGAACTTTAGATCATATGAGCCTCAGGTCATTTGCATGTGAACTTCAGGTTCAACGACTCTTGCTTTGTGTTTGAAAGTATGACCGTCTTCTGGTGGTCATAATGCTCCTTCAGGGAGTTCCATAAGTGGAGAGAATTCTTTTTTTCCAGTTAAATATTCTGATTTTAGATCATCGTGGATATGGCCTCTTAAAAATATCAGGGTCTTTGCTTTGTCCTGCTAAGACATATTATTACCATTTTTAATGGTACTCTCTAAGTATTGAGATTGTAAATGGATTTCAGTGTTCGACATTTTTGTGAACTACACAAAAATAATAATTTCAGATGCTTAATTAAACAAAATTCATATATCAGTTTACATGTTCTATAATTATCAAAATGAATTAACAAATTAACGAACAGACAAAACGATGAAACTGTAGTACTGTTATATCACAAAAAAATATGCAGATCTCGTAAAATAGAATAGGACCGTATACATGCATGTAATAAATTGAATATATTACGGCACGAAATCATAAAAAAAATATCCAAATCTGCAAGTCTTTCTTTATAAATTTACAATGAACTTCTTACAATAATGAAACAATACAAACTGTCAAGGAGCCATACACCATAGTACATAACAAAAATAATGGCCACAGTAATACATATGTTGGCTAACAAGCAGCTTGCTATTTACATATATGCATACCTATTAGCAATGGCTTCTCTGTTATTAAAGAGATAAAGTAGCAAATGAAGATGATTTATTTATGGCGTATGGGGTAAAAGATCCATATATAATATTATAAAAAGAAAATGAATGGATCTTCCTAAAAAAGTATTTGGTATACCACAATACCAGATCAAATATGAATTAGTGGATATCTAAAAACCACTAAGTTAAAAAATAATTAGATCTAAAAAGTTTAGATCCACTGGAACATAATCTAGATCTACAAAAACAAATATAGATCCATAGATCAAATATTCTCAAACAGAAAATAATTATAGAACAAATATAGAAATCCACGAATTGATATTCTCAAATAAAAATTACTTACATGAAAAATTCATAGATGTAGATCTAGAAGATTTTAACAAATAACTATAATAGAATCTCGTGCTGATAACGTGTTATAAAACGAACACAGAACAGAAGAAACAAGGGAGGGATGACATTTCTATTCATTCAGAAGTGTCTTTATTACATTGGCTCCTTTATATATAGGCTTAGGAGCTGATGTTTAACTTATTCCCATGATGTGGGACTAAACAGAGAACTAATAGAAGCATATTCAAAACATTTATATATTTTACAACAGTGAGTATAAATTTGTGAATTTGTTAATGTAAATTTGTAGCTTAATATTTGTACTAATAAGGATACAAATAGTTCTGTAGCTTAAGTTTTATAGCCCAATAGTTTGGGTATGGGTGCATGCACATTTGTTTGACCATAAGCTATAACATTTAACCGGCTATGAAAGGTTTGCTAGATACCCATTCTATATATCTGAGGAGCAACAATCCACGCACGAAGCGCGTGTCAACACCATGCTCGAAGCGTATGCCATGACCACGCGCGAAGCGCGCGCTGTGATGCTCTCGTGTGTGTGTGTGTGTGTATGTGTGTGTGTGTGTATATATATATATAATTTATTGTTAAATTGGTTGTTTCAGTTAAATAGTTATTTTTTTATGCAGTTGTTTAAGTGGAACTGCTTTTGGATGACATAGGATGGGGCTTCTTTTTTAGGGTGCTGTTTTATTTTAGTTTGCTATGTGGAAAGTCAAGAGAAGGTACCATTGATGAAGAGTGAATGAGTTTTTTTTGTGTTATAATGTATGTATTTTAAACAATTTTACGAGGTTGGATCAATAGAATTATAATTGTGTAATATAATCATCGTCGATAATTATCTTAATTCTTTCATAGAAGATGAAAATTGCGATATTCCTACTCAAACTAAATCTCACTTGCATTTTATTTCCAGCTTGAATAGAAACAGTTTATTTTACCAAGACCTTTATGATGGTATATTCAAAAGGTAAGGCCTGGAGATGTGCGTTCTTTTCTAACTTCTTTAATTTCCAATTTTACCTGTTCTGCATATGTTTTAAACTATCATCTTATAAGTTTTTTTTGCATATTCTTTCACTGTTTTTTATAACAGGAAAAATAAAAATAAAAAACTAACTACAGCTGGTAATTTTGGAACAATGCCATTGTTCAAATTGAACTGATGCCACAAGCAACATCAAAATGCATTGGCACCCATATAAGTCGACATCTGGTACATCATTATCATTTCAATCATTTTCCAGTTAATGAAATAAGAATACAAGGCTTGGTGAATTCTAGTGAGTAGATCTAACAGTTTTATTTTGTGCTAGATAACATAATTGTGCTTAATTCATGATAACCATCTTTTAGGGTTTTTTAATGTTTATCCAAATACAAGACGTACTTATTATTTACTACTTAAATTAGGTTATACACCACCATGTTAACGTATACAAATGAATTATTCAAATAGACATTTAGAAACTGAGTCACCGACTATGTGTCTCGATTTGCAAACTGAGTAGAGCCTCAGTTTTTGCAATGCACTTGTTATAAATACACTTGTTATTTATCAGTTTTTGCAATGCACTTGTTACAAATACATTCAGTTTTGTTTATAAATACCCTTTTTATTTATCAGTTTTGCAACTTGTCAATTCTATGAAAATAAGTGCATTTAAATTTTGTAGGCACTTGTGGAGGAGGAAAAAACATAATTTGGAATGTGATGGTAACGAGAAAGTGAATACGTGTAAATGATGAGATTAAGATTGCCGACAAGAATAAAAAGGAAGATTTTCGTCAATGGTATATGGAATTACAAAATCAAGTTGCAAGACAAGTGGCGAATCAAGTGTCAATCGAAATCAACGATGCTCTTGCTTCATCATTTCTTACTAGGTATCGGGTTGCAACATTACGTTAATGGCGGCTTTGTGATATGGTCCACATTTTGCCTTCACAATATCTAAAATTCTATGTATCTTTAGTAAAACTTTGTATTGCTTTTTGTAATTTGAAATTGATATTATGGTATTTTGAAATTGGAAGCATGTAACAAATATTTGAGCATTATGCACATGTGACATTGTTGAATTTGAAATATGGAAGTGTATCAAATCTTATATTGAATTGATATGTTGAATTATATATGCGATTGGAAATCATAAAGACATGTTATATATATACTCATTTATAAGTGTTAGCAATTTATGTATGCCAACATTTATAAGTATTAGTAATATTATGATACTGACATTTATAAGTGTTATTATATCTTATGGTTTCAACATTTATAAGTGTTAGCAATGTATGTGATTGTAACTCTTATAAGGGTTACCGTATCTTATGGTTCAAACATTTATAAGTGTTAGCAATGAATATGTTTGTAACATTTATAAGTGTTACCATATCTTCTGGTTCTAACATTCATAAGTGTTAGCAATGAATATGTTTGTACCACTTATAAGTGTTACCACATCTTGTGGTTCCAATATTTATAAGTGTTAGCAATTACTATGCTTGTAACTCTTATAAGTGTTATAAATATGGCTAGACAATTTCTCACATGCCTTTGGTAACACTTAAAAGTGTTACAGAAATTATTTGTAACACATATACTTGTTGGGAATCCCCTATTTTGGTGTAGTGATTCCTATGGCTCTTGAGAAGACTTAATCAGCTGTTTGTAGTGCCTAAAACTTCTTCCCTTTTGCATGATAGGACTAGTATGGTGGCATGTTCGGGGTAGAAAACAGTTGGCATGAAAATTATATTTATTTTATAAAGTTTTTTTCTATCTCTTTTGAGGTTCATCAATCGCACAAGTTTTGTAATGTCCCGGATTTTATGGCCTTTTATTTGAAATATTTTTATTTACTTAAAATATTGATTTATGTTTAATTAATGGATTTGACAATTTTAGTTTAAATATTTAAATTTATAATAATATTTTAATTTCGGGATATTGGGAAAACGTTGAATTTACTGCGTAAGGTGAATGAGCGTTTTAAAATGATTTAAATATGGTTTATATCGAATTATATTTATATATTCATTATTAAAACGACGTCGGAACGTTTAATTTATAATTATATTATAAACGAACTAGAAATGGCGCGGTAGTTCGTAAATTTCGTTCTGAACTTTAACTGAGTATACAGAATTCGTTTTAAGTCGAAATTCTGTGAAACCAGAAACGTTGGAATAGATTTGACTATATTTTTCATATGAAAGAGAAAAATCGAGATTTCATGTTATAATTTGTTAGTTATGTCCAGTTAAAATTTTGAAATAGTCACTATTGAAATCGTTTATAAACGATAACGTTTATTTAAATATTAAAAGGGAATTCTTATATAATTTTGATAGGGTTTAACTAAACCAAACAAGGACAGTTCTTCTAAAATGAGAAGGGAAAAGGAAAGGGATTTTATTGAAAGAATCATCATATATATGATGATGTAAGCTGTTCCAATTCAATATCTATTGAAAAATGATACATATACTGAAATGGTTTCTTAAAAGTGGCAATGCATCGACAACAAAACATGTTAGCGATGCAAGGCCATATAGACCTAGCTAATGTTTATAAGCATTATCGAATGCAGATTCAATTATGAAATTTAGCATATGGCCTTAACATTTCAAGCATGCCATAACGTAAACAGTATTTATTTCAATAAAATGATCACAGTAGACTCTGCTTACAAGCCTTCTATAACAAGACCATAAATGTTTGTATGAAAAGAACAACAGATTGTAACAACTGCTCACCATTTAAAAAAAGGGAAAAACTATGTAAAATCCTATCCTAAATCCACAAAGATCTCTGCTATCATCATGCGATTTCAACAATTCCTCCATCAGTAAAAGCAACCTGGAAAAAACAGAGATACAGCTATAAATAGCTAGAATATTTATATTGATATATATAGTGAAAGATTTCAAATGGAGAAATACCACATGTAAACATTAAATGCACAATTAAATCCAACAGAACAGTACACAGATCATTCAAAAGAAAACAAAATTTTGAATACATTCTGCGTCAAATCCTCAATGCCGAATAGCCAAGTAAGCAATACATGTGCATATCAATGCACAGGTAAGTGAAACAGAGAAAAAGAGTACCACCAAATCTTTATACAATCAAAATAGATAACATATCTATAGTCAGAAAATCTCATATAAAAGATAAGGGCACATGGCAAATTCAAATCTGAAAACCTGAAATGAAATTAAACAATTTGATAACTACTGAATGCAGATCCACATATCTGAAATTGAATGAACAACTCAAATGGCTTCATAGCCCTACCAAATCTATACATGAACAGTCCTATCAATATATATATATATATATATCTAAGCAGACAACCGTACAACACAAACCCCATCACAAATCTGTAGCTTTCACTGTTAAACATCACACACAAAACCATCACAAACAGTTCATAGCAGACCTGAAATGGAAATGGACCATCACGTAGGATCTAAAAATTAGGATGTAACAATTCGTGAATCACCGTAACCCTTTCTACTATAAATACAGAGTGCGAGATCAACACGGTTTAAAGCAAAACCGAATTCGAAACCACAAACAAACACACACAAAAATACAGAGAAAAAAAGAAGAGAAAATCACTTATCTGGTTCGGTCTCGAATCGAGCTGAAGAGGGTTTCGGCGAGTCGTTTGTGGGAGGGGGTCGGAGTTAGGAGCAGCAGTTGAAGATGGAAGGAGGAGAAAGGGGATATGTAAGTGAGGCATGGAAGGGTTTTTCCGGTTTCTTCTTAGTGGCGGCGGATGTTTTTGGGAGCCGATGGTTTGTGAAGGGAACGGAGGGTTTTGTTTAAAATGGAAGGGGGCAGGTCAGAAAACGAGATGGGCTGGATGGATCAGTAAGGCCCAATTTCTTTTTATTTTATTTTATTTTATTTAAGTTTACTTAGTTAAACGTTTTTATAAATTTCAAATATTGATTTCGAACACTCACGATTTCAGAATTCGACGAAACGAAAAACGTCAGGACCATGAAAACGAGTACTACGCGATGGATGAGGACTGGGCAGGGCAGACAACAGCTAGTTTTTTCAGTTCAATTAAACGTCGTTTAATTTAATTGAAACGAGCTGATTTAACGACAGAACCAAATCAAGGTGAGTTAAACTCACTCAGTTATTCCCGCTTATATGTTATAAGTTGGGTTTTTATTTTTGTGCGCTATGGTTGCTAATGATTGACTTGTTATTGATATATATTCATATCATTTGAACTGATGAAATTAAACGTCGTTAATTTCAGCGAAACCCAAATCGTTATTTTTAACGATTGGTTCCAATTGAGGTAAGTTACCTTATTGGTCACGTTTATAAAATAAACGTGTTCTAATGAATGAATTGTTTGATTGATTGTTGCGGTTAATATTGAATTGTTGTTATAAACTGTTATGAGACCATTATTGAATTGTTTGATTAGATGGTTCAATATTGACCTGAAATTCACCATTTGTTTGGTTTAAACCAATGGGTGCTATTGGTTGAGTGATTGGCAGTACATGGCCTATGAATTAACCGTTTTATAAATATCAATCTATCGTCAGGTAAATCGACGAGTTAAAGTTATAAATTTATTTATAACTAAGAATAGATTTTTAAATCTATTAATTTGAATTAAGGGTTGTAAAGAGGGAAAATATTTATTATTTATGAATCAAGCTTATAATTGATTTTATAAAGGAAACTTCTGATATTTATCAGATTTGTGAGTAGAAATTAAATTGATGTATAAGTTTTTGAAAAATCGTTTTGAGAGAAAATTGAAAGGAATTATTTCAGTTAATTATATTATTAATTAATTTAAATAAAGAATTATTTAAAATTGGTTAATGAGGTAATCATGGTTTGGATTGACAAAGTCAACTCTTTTAACTGAATTGATGATAAGATTAGTTGTTAGATTAATTTAACAAGATGGAAAAAGGAAATTTAAGAAAAATACGACGATTTAAATTTATGTTTAAATCAAGTAAAAAGGAAAGTGATAAATCAAGAGTTATATTAAACCATGGTTTATTGCGAAGTTTATGAAAAGGAAATGAGGTGTATTGTAATGACCCGCATTTTTAGAGATATATATAATTAATTTATTTAATTATATAATTAGTGATTTAGAGAAGTTAATGATCGTTTAATTAAATAATATTGAATATTTAAATAATAATTATAATATAATAATATATTATAATGTCGAGATAGTCGGAAATAGTAGAATTCACAATAGAGTGTGAATTGAATAGTATACAAGATGTGGTTGAGTTTCGATTCAGAATATAATAACGTATATATGGAATCGACGGCGTTTGAACGTATAATTATAATATAATTAAAATAGAGCTTGAAATGGCGCGGCAGTTCGCTATTTGGCGATTTGAACTTCAACTGAATGTACAGGATTCGTTTTAGGTCGGATTTCTATGAAACAAGAACCGTCAGGATCGATTTGATAATAGTTTTCTAATGGAAGAGAAAAATCGGGATTTCATCGTGTAGATTTTGAGTTACGTCCAAATCAAATTATCAGAAATGCAGCGCCCTGACCATAACGATTTAATTATATTTTAAATAAGGATTTAAATAGAAATCGAACATCGATATAACTCTAACGAGGTCATATCGAGTTGTAAATATATACAGGGATATTCTGGAGCTGTATGGTATCCCACGGTGAATATAGACGATAATAATTAATTTTAAATAATTTATTTAATAATATTTAAATATATTTATATATTTAAATAGGCTATTTAGGACGTTAAAAATAGCCACTTTTGCAACGAAGTCGGAATTCGACGAAACCAGTTTTGTTGGATCCGCAATATCAATTAGTTGTTAGATTTCCAGTTTCGTGATTTTTAGAGTCACTGTGTGGCCGCACGGATTTTTAGAGTGAAAAACAGTCAGTATTTCGACAGTTAAAAATACGCTGTGTGAGCATACGGAGTCGAAATTCGACGAAACCAGTTTCTTGGGACCGTAATATCGAACTGTAGCCGCATGTCCAGTTTCGTGATTTTTAGGTACCGTATGTGATCGTATGGATTTTTAGAAGACGAATTAACAAAAGAATATGCCGAGAATATTCCCTACCTCAAAATATCTAGATATTTAGCTCCCTTATAAATAGACCACCTACCATTCTAAACCTAAGTCTTCGTTTTCTTTAGTCAAACAAAAACATCCGCCGTTGCTTTTCCATCTACAGCAACATTTCGATCTTCATAAAAAAAACCAAGAAGAAATCCAAACAAAACCTATAAATTTAAAATAGACGTATACTCGAAACCGTAGCAGCATACTCTTCGATCTGGAGTCTTTTGAAGTGGTGCGATCAACCTAGGGTGCTCGTCGGTTTTTGCAACAGCAGGTTAGGGTTCGGGTTATCCCATTTTTGATGCCGTATGATTTGATTCGGAGGTGATATCCGAACTTGTAGTTCGATCTAACATGGGTTGTGAAAGTTTAAGGGATATTGATTTGGTTTGGGTTCGGTACTTCACCGTGAGGGGCTCTCGACGGAACTGGGAATTCGAGGTCGAGTTCTGAGAAAATGGGATGGGTGTGTTGAGGATAGTGAGAAAGGAACTTTGGTTGTGAAAAACGGTGAGTTCGGGTTTTGGTTCGGTGGTTAGTAGAGGTGCGGTGGAGTTCGAATGTGGTAATGGTGTTTTACTGCAGACCATCAGTTTTGGGAAGAAGCAAATCGATGGGGGGGTTGGTACTTTAGAAGGGAGTTGGGCCCAATATTAAAGGATAAGCCCATTGTGATTAAAAGGGAAATTAATTGGTATTTGCATTATAAATAGAAGGGATGGAGGTCGTGTTCGAATTGAAGAAGAACTGGGAGCAGTGTTGTTTCGTTGATTATGTGGGGAAGATGGCAACCGGGTCTGGACTTTGAAAGGTGGAGTGGGCCGAGATTAAGAGATAAGCCCAATATAAAATAAATTGTTTTTATTTTAATTTGGATTGTGTACTAGCTTATAAAATATGTAACTTGATCATATGAAATTAGATCGACGAACCGTAAGTTGCATTGGGATCGTATGGACGGGAGCAACACAATGAGACTGACCGGGAGCGAATCCGAGCTCGTTACAATTTATGGCGAAATAAATTGTCCGATCTAATTCAACGACAATTATCGTTAATTAACGATGATAGTCCAATGTGAGTAAAACTCACCAACTCTGAACAGTTATATTTTTATAATGTATTCTTAGAACTGTTAATCATCTGTTGATTGCTGTGTGTTGGTTGATTGATTGAACTGCTAGTCAGTTAGTGGAAATTAAATATATATATATATATATATAATATATATAGAAACCGTTAAATATTTATATATATTGATTTTGCTATCAGTATAATTTACATTGAACTGAAGGTGATGTTGATTATACTGTGTAACATCTGTGGATGCAGGGAAACAGGTTGGAGGGACCCAACTGGGTTCCTCAATATTTATATACTGTTTTGATTCATATATTCTGTTATATGATGTGATATATAATCTGTTGTCGATTATATGTGGTTGGACGATATTTATCATCGTGATTTGATATGATTGAATACCATAACATACGGGATGTTGATAAAGGAGATTTTCAAAGTGATATTGAAAACAAAATATTTATAAATGGAAAATTTATAAATAAGAGATATTTATAAATTTGAATATTTATAAATAAGGAATATTTATAAATTGAAATATTTATAAATAGGAGATATTTAAAAAGGAAATAATTTCAAACTATTTTCTTTTTGAATGGAAAGGCCTGTGTGGCGGGTTTGGGGATTTTCCCGATGCTCCCAATACAAAGGAGGTTATGGCGAATTTTCCCGGAAATTTAAGGAGTTAGAATATTTTTAAGAATAAATTTGAAAAGGGAATATTTGCAAACTATTTGCAAATAGAAATAGAAAGGTTTGTAAACCATTTTCAAACCAAATAGAAAGAGAAATATTTGTAAACCATTTACAAATGAAATCGAATAAGGAATATTTGTACACTATTTACAAATGAAATTGAAAAGGAGATATTTGTAAAACCATTTACAAATAGAATTTGAAAAGGAAATATTTGTAAACTATTTACAAATAGAATATAAAAGGGAAATCATTTGTAAAGTGAAGAACCGTTACAAAAAGTAAATCTTTATAAATGAATAGTTTATTCGAAAAGGAGTAATCAAATATGGTATTCGAAGTTAGGTAATTGAATACGGTATTCGAAAGGAGTTAATCGAATATCGTTAATCGATTTGAGTTAATCGATTAGAGTTAACCGTTGGAGTTAAACAGTTAGAGTTAACCAGTTCAGTAGAGTTAACCAGTTTGGTTAAGTAAGTCCAGTTAACCAGTTTGGTTAAGTAAGTCAAGTTAACCAGTTTGGTTAAGTAAGTCCAGTTAACCAGTTTGGTTAAGTAAGTCGAGTTAATCAGTTAGAGTTAACCAGTTAGAGTCAACCGGTTAAGTAAATCAGTTAGAGTAAATCAATTAGAGTTAATCTAAATGAGATGCCATTTAGTACGACTGCTAGCGAAATTCGTAGGGCTACAGATAGCCTAAGGCGATCGGATGTTTCCTGAGGGAATCAGGCGTAACCATTGTGAACGCTGCGATCTAGAGTCAAGCGAATGGAGTTAAATCGAATATTAGTTATTCGATAAGAGTAAACCAGTTGGGTTAAGTAAGTCGGGTTAAGTAAGTCAAGTTAACCAGTTAGAGTAAATCAGTTAGGGTTGACCAGTTAGAGTTGATCAGTTAGAGTTAACCCAAGTGAGTAAATCAGTTAGAGATGAACAGTTAGAGTAACCCAAAGGAGTTAAATAGTTAGGGTTGACCAGTTAGAGTTAGAGTAACCAGTTAGAGTTAGTGTTGACCTGTTAGAGTTAGAGTAACCAGTTAGAGTTAGTGTTGACCAGTTAGAGTTATTTAAATAGAGTTAATCGAGTGGAGTTATCGAATATCACTTATTCGAAGTAGAGTTATCGAATATAGTGTATTCGAAGAGAAGAGAAATCGAATATAGTTTATTCGAGAAGAGAAATCGAATATAGTTTATTCGAGAAGAGAAATCGAATATAGTTCATTCGAGAAGAATTATCGAATATAAGTTATTCGAAGTAAGATAATCGAATATTGGTTATTCGAGAAGAAGTTATCGAATCTAATTATTCGAAAGGAGTTATCAAATCTAGATATTTGAAAGGAGTTAATCGAATATAGTTTATTCGAATAGAATTAAAGGAGTTAATCGGATATAGTTTATTCGAATAGAATTAAAGGAGTTAATCGAATATAGTTTATTCGAATAGAATTAAAGGAGTTAATCGAATATAGTTTATTCGAATAGAATTAAAGGAGTTAATCGAATATAGTTTATTCGAATAGAGTTAGAGGAGTTAATCGAATACAATTTATTCGAATAGAGTTAGAGGAGTTATCGAATATAGTTTATTCGATAGGAGTTAAGTGAATAGAGTAAATCAAATAGAGTAAACCAAAAAGGGGTAAATCGAATAGAGTTAAATCCAAAGGAGTTAATCGAATAGAGTTAATTGAAAAGAGTTAACCGAATATAATTATGCGAAAGAAATGTTAAGTAAGGAAGTTAGGTAAAGAAATATAAAGTGGACTTTGCCTATTTCAAGGTTAGAAGTGTTGTTCAGTTAAGGTCTGAGAGGTAGTTCTACCCCAACTTGATTGGCTTCGTTTTAATTGAGGGATGGTTAAGGTTCGGCAGTAAAGGATGGTAAAGTGAATTTAGTAATTAAAAGGGAATGGTTGAGTTGGCATAGCGATGTTTTATCTAAACATCTGCTTAATCCAAACGTAGAAGTTTTGGAAATGTTTTCCAAACAAGAATCAGAATGGTTTTCTAATATAGGAAACAAGGGATGGAAATGTTTTCCAGTGTTAATAACGTATATTTTCTAAATATAGAAAATAGCAAATGTTGAATATAGGGAAACATGATATGTAAAATGAACTAAAGAGATTAATGTTAAATGATGATTGTTCGATATAATTTCCATCTGGAAATAGTATCGTTGTTTGCACACTTGTTTTCCTTTGATAGTTAACTCACAGACTATCGAAGTTTTGACCATTTTAACGTTGTTAATATGGAGAGACCGGTTGGATCATTATCCAAAGAACCACTCTGTATTGGCATAAACGTTGTGAATCATTTATGCCAAAGATAGTTGAAGACGGAGTAAAGTGCCTTCGGTTTGTCCAATCCCATGACAACTTGTATGGACGAAGGTCTGACAGAGTATATCTGGTAGATCACGTAAGTTGATCGTTTCAAACGTATTTACGTTGGTGGCGGAGGAATTCGTTTCTCTTAGCTTATACCCGTGGTATTTTTGGGGAAATCAATTTGTGATTTAACGGGTATGACGATGTGACATTCTAAGTGAATGAAGATGTGGTATGTGAAAGATAAGCGTAGCTTCTAGCCTCACATCCGGTAAATGACAGAAATCGGGCAGGCAGCATGGCTAAGTCGGTCGCACCGAAGTAGGGTGTATTATCACCTATCTAGAGAATATTCATTTGCTTCTTTAATCTATCAATGATGTCCCATATTATATACGGGAACGGTTGCTGATCCCAACCGTTGGTGATGTACATTCGATACACTCAAGCGAAATGAGTGGTCGGTCATGTGTGGCTGAGTTGCAAGATGTTCTTGTTGAACTCCAGTGTATCGTTTCTAGAGTACACTGATCGGAAGGTGGTTCCATACCTTGTCATAGTTGGAAATCCGTTACCCAATACGTGCTTGCGGTTTTGATTGTATACTCTATATGTAGAACGTGAGATGAAAGCGTTTCTACTAGATTGATATCTATTTGTACTTGGACATTATTATAATATCAGAATGATATTGCTTTTCAAAGATGTTGGATTCTCATAAGGGAAAAACCCGTTCCGTATTCACGGCGTGGTCTTATGAGATATCATATACCTGTTCAACTGTTTTTAAACTATTTTACTCACACCAGTCCCATGACTGACCCGGAGTTTACTTTGTTGTCTTCCCTAAACTCTTGGTGCCTAAATTTGTACGGGCAGTCAAGTAGTCGGGATTTTACAGATACACCTGGAGAGCTTGGAGCAGGAGGCTTCAGGATTCTATAGCTATTATTATTTCCGCTGTGTTGTAAGTGTTGTACTCTGATAAGTGCTATTGTATATATAACTGTTTGTATTTCAAAAGTTATGTTATATTTTATTTGTTCCGCTGTGAGATTCGTGTTACTCTGATGATGATGTTCTTCTTCTTCTTTTTCTATTCTATTAGTTCTATCTTATCTTTCCTCACCTTCTAATTTCTTTCATTAATTACCGGGATTTTTCGATGGTTTGGTTATCGACGTCGAGCTTACGTCGATAACCAAAGTCGCTCAAAAATCCGGGTCGTTACAGTTGGTATCAGAGCTTAAGTTGAGAATTACTTGGCTCTGTGGCGTGACTCGGTAGAGATAGGGTTAGTAATACCCTAGACTGAGATTGAGTGTATATATACGAGTGAACGTATTTGTTATTTGATATAAAAATAATTTTTATTGTGGAGATTCATGGGTTGAGTTGTTTATGAGTTCTGGTCGATCAGTTTGATCCACTGTATCGGTAGGAGTTACTAAACACTTGAATACGATGGGTTGTCACGATATGTTTTGAAAAGAGGGTAAATTAAAATAAGTTTACCCAAGGTATATCTTGATATAGAAAAGATATATATATCAAAATTTTAATATATTGGTTGTTATTATAATCGAATAAGATTATAAAAAGTGAAATGGTTATAACTAACCAATTTGAATTCATATAAGTATAGTATATGAAATAAGATGAATTAAATCTGAATTTAAATCAGAATTGGAATTTAAAATAAGGAAATTTTAAGTTCCTGGGAGATTTTGAAATGTTTTCAAAATGGAAGTATTTAGTAATGGTTTTGAAAGTGATATAGTATTGAACTCACTTCGATAAACTGGGAAATAACCCTGATGAGTGTGGCCACATCATCAGTGTCATTTTCGAGTTCTAAGTGACGAATTACTACCAAAGGTTTGTCTTGGAATTGTTTTGAGAAAATAAGTTGTTTAGAAATTCAAATGTTTTGAATTGGCACTATGATTTCAAATTGACTTGAAATAAAAACCCAGGAGTTTAAATTCTAGAATTAAAATTTAACTTGTTAAGTTAAGTAAAAACTGGGGTGATATGAGAATAATCTGAAAAGGGTCTTGTACTGATGGGTTAAGAGTTTGAAATCGAGAATCAAACTCGAGTTTGAAATGATATTTGGCTTGGATATAAAGCAAATGGTTATGTTGGAGATAATGCAAAATTTGAGTGGGGGAATAACATTGGTATATGCTGAGTTGATAACATATAGAGAAGTAATAGAGTTGATATGCCCGACAAAAAGGTACCAGTTTATATTTTATATGGGTATGAGATTTATGAGCCGAATTGGCAAGCCGCTTGGCGTTTTGATTTTCTTTTGGGGTGAAGAAGGCCCGGAGAGGCGAGTTGGAGTTTGAGATATTGACTAGTACAAAGGAGGTGCTGGCAAAATTTTACGAAAAGTTAAAGTGTTAGAAAATTTTCAGAATTTTTGAAAATTTTAGTAGTCGGAATAAATTAATATTTTGGTCAATATTAATTGGTTCAGTTGAAACTGAAGTTGAGAGGTAAACAAATCCTAGGAATTCCAATAGATAGGGTCGTTCTCTACCTTAGCAATTTCGAGGACGAAATTATTATAAGGGGGGAAGAATGTAATGACCCGCATTTTTAGAGATATATATAATTAATTTATTTAATTATATAATTAGTGATTTAGAGAAGTTAATGATCGTTTAATTAAATAATATTGAATATTTAAATAATAATTATAATATAATAATATATTATAATGTCGAGATAGTCGGAAATAGTAGAATTCACAATAGAGTGTGAATTGAATAGTATACAAGATGTGGTTGAGTTTCGATTCAGAATATAATAACGTATATGTGGAATCGACGGCGTTTGAACGAATAATTATAATATAATTAAAATAGAGCTTGAAATGGCGCGGCAGTTCGCTATTTGGCGATTTGAACTTCAACTGAATGTACAGGGTTCGTTTTAGGTCGGATTTCTGTGAAACAAGAACCGTCAGGACCGATTTGATAATAGTTTTCTAATGGAAGAGAAAAATCGGGATTTCGTCGTGTAGATTTTGAGTTACGTCCAAATCAAATTATCAGAAATGCAGCGCCCTGACCATAACGATTTAATTATATTTTAAATAAGGATTTAAATAGAAATCGAACATCGATATAACTCTAACGAGGTCATATCGAGTTGTAAATATATACAGGGATATTCTGAAGCTGTATGGTATCCCACGGTGAATATAGACGATAATAATTAATTTTAAATAATTTATTTAATAATATTTAAATATATTTATATATTTAAATAGGCTATTTAGGACGTTAAAAATAGCCACTTTTGCAAACGAAGTCGGAATTCGATGAAACCAGTTTTGTTGGATCTGCAATATCAAATAGTTGTTAGATTTCCAGTTTCGTGATTTTTAGAGTCACTGTGTGGCCGCACGGATTTTTAGAGTGAAAAACAGTCAGTATTTCGACAGTTAAAAATACGCTGTGTGAGCATACAGAGTCGGAATTCGACGAAACCAGTTTCGTTGGGACCGTAATATCGAACTGTAGCCGCATGTCCAGTTTCGTGATTTTTAGGTACCGTATGTGATCGTACGGATTTTTAGAAGACGAATTAACAAAAGAATATGCCGAGAATATTCCCTACCTCAAAATATCTAGATATTTAGCTCCCTTATAAATAGACCACCTACCATTCTAAACCTAAGTCTTCGTTTTCTTTAGTCAAACAAAAACATCCGCCGTTGCTTTTCCATCTACAGCAACATTTCGATCTTCATAAAAAAAGCAAGAAGAAATCCAAACAAAACCTATAAATTTAAAATAGACGTATACTCGAAACCGTAGTAGCATACTCTTCGATCTGGAGTCTTTTGAAGTGGTGCGATCAACCTAGGGTGCTCGTCGGTTTTTGCAACAGCAGGTTAGGGTTCGGGTTATCCCATTTTTGATGCCGTATGATTTGATTCGGAGGTGATATCCGAACTTGTAGTTCGATCTAACATGGGTTGTGAAAGTTTAAGGGATATTGATTTGGTTTGGGTTCGGTACTTCACCGTGAGGGGCTCTCGACGGAACTGGGAATTCGAGGTCGAGTTCTGAGAAAATGGGATGGGTGTGTTGAGGATAGTGAGAGAGGAACTTTGATTGTGAAAAACGGTGAGTTCGGGTTTTGGTTCGGTGGTTAGTAGAGGTGCGGTGGAGTTCGAATGTGGTAATGGTGTTTTACTGCAGACCATCAGTTTTGGGAAGAAGCAAATCGATGGGGGGGGGGGGGGTTGGTACTTTAGAAGGGAGTTGGGCCCAATATTAAAGGATAAGCCCATTGTGATTAAAAGGGAAATTAATTGGTATTTGCATTATAAATAGAAGGGATGGAGGTCGTGTTCGAATTGAAGAAGAACTGGGAGCAGTGTTGTTTCGTTGATTATGTGGGGAAGATGGCAACCGGGTCTGGACTTTGAAAGGTGGAGTGGGCCGAGATTAAGAGATAAGCCCAATATAAAATAAATTGTTTTTATTTTAATTTGGATTGTGTACTAGCTTATAAAATATGTAACTTGATCATATGAAATCAGATCGACGAACCGTAAGTTGCATTGGGATCGTATGGACGGGAGCAACACAATGAGACTGACCGGGAGCGAATCCGAGCTCGTTACAATTTATGGCGAAATAAATTGTCCGATCTAATTCAACGACAATTATCGTTAATTAACGATGATAGTCCAATGTGAGTAAAACTCACCAACTCTGAACAGTTATATTTTTATAATGTATTCTTAGAACTGTTAATCATCTGTTGATTGCTGTGTGTTGGTTGATTGATTGAACTACTAGTCAGTTAGTGGAAATTAAATATATATATATATAATATATATATAGAAACCGTTAAATATTTATATATATTGATTTTGCTATCAGTATAATTTACATTGAACTGAAGGTGATGTTGATTATACTGTGTAACATCTGTGGATGCAGGGAAACAGGTTGGAGGGACCCAACTGGGTTCCTCAATATTTATATACTGTTTTGATTCATATATTATGTTATATGATGTGATATATAATCTGTTGTCGATTATATGTGGTTGGACGATATTTATCATCGTGATTTGATATGATTGAATACCATAACATACGGGATGTTGATAAAGGAGATTTTCAAAGTGATATTGAAAACAAAATATTTATAAATGGAAAATTTATAAATAAGAGATATTTATAAATTTGAATATTTATAAATAAGGAATATTTATAAATTGAAATATTTATAAATAGGAGATATTTAAAAAGGAAATAATTTCAAACTATTTTCTTTTTGAATGGAAAGGCCTGTGTGGTGGGTTTGGGGATTTTCCCGATGCTCCCAATACAAAGGAGGTTATGGCGAATTTTCCCGGAAATTTAAGGAGTTAGAATATTTTTAAGAATAAATTTGAAAAGGGAATATTTGCAAACTATTTGCAAATAGAAATAGAAAGGTTTGTAAACCATTTTCAAACCAAATAGAAAGAGAAATATTTGTAAACCATTTACAAATGAAATCGAATAAGGAATATTTGTACACTATTTACAAATGAAATTGAAAAGGAGATATTTGTAAAACCATTTACAAATAGAATTTGAAAAGGAAATATTTGTAAACTATTTACAAATAGAATATAAAAGGGAAATCATTTGTAAAGTGAAGAACCGTTACAAAAAGTAAATCTTTATAAATGAATAGTTTATTCGAAAAGGAGTAATCAAATATGGTATTCGAAGTTAGGTAATTGAATACGGTATTCGAAAGGAGTTAATCGAATATCGTTAATCGATTTGAGTTAATCGATTAGAGTTAACCGTTGGAGTTAAACAGTTAGAGTTAACCAGTTCAGTAGAGTTAACCAGTTTGGTTAAGTAAGTCCAGTTAACCAGTTTGGTTAAGTAAGTCAAGTTAACCAGTTTGGTTAAGTAAGTCCAGTTAACCAGTTTGGTTAAGTAAGTCGAGTTAATCAGTTAGAGTTAACCAGTTAGAGTCAACCGGTTAAGTAAATCAGTTAGAGTAAATCAATTAGAGTTAATCTAAATGAGATGCCATTTAGTACGACTGCTAGCGAAATTCGTAGGGCTACAGATAGCCTAAGGCGATCGGATGTTTCCTGAGGGAATCAGGCGTAACCATTGTGAACGCTGCGATCTAGAGTCAAGCGAATGGAGTTAAATCGAATATTAGTTATTCGATAAGAGTAAACCAGTTGGGTTAAGTAAGTCGGGTTAAATAAGTCAAGTTAACCAGTTAGAGTAAATCAGTTAGGGTTGACCAGTTAGAGTTAACCCAAGTGAGTAAATCAGTTAGAGATGAACAGTTAGAGTAACCCAAAGGAGTTAAATAGTTAGGGTTGACCAGTTAGAGTTAGAGTAACCAGTTAGAGTTAGTGTTGACCTGTTAGAGTTAGAGTAACCAGTTAGAGTTAGTGTTGACCAGTTAGAGTTATTTAAATAGAGTTAATCGAGTGGAGTTATCGAATATCACTTATTCGAAGTAGAGTTATCGAATATAGTGTATTCGAAGAGAAGAGAAATCGAATATAGTTTATTCGAGAAGAGAAATCGAATATAGTTTATTCGAGAAGAGAAATCGAATATAGTTCATTCGAGAAGAATTATCGAATATAAGTTATTCGAAGTAAGATAATCGAATATTGGTTATTCGAGAAGAAGTTATCGAATCTAATTATTCGAAAGGAGTTATCAAATCTAGATATTTGAAAGGAGTTAATCGAATATAGTTTATTCGAATAGAATTAAAGGAGTTAATCGGATATAGTTTATTCGAATAGAATTAAAGGAGTTAATCGAATATAGTTTATTCGAATAGAATTAAAGGAGTTAATCGAATATAGTTTATTCGAATAGAATTAAAGGAGTTAATCGAATATAGTTTATTCGAATAGAGTTAGAGGAGTTAATCGAATACAATTTATTCGAATAGAGTTAGAGGAGTTATCGAATATAGTTTATTCGACAAGAGTTAAGTGAATAGAGTAAATCAAATAGAGTAAACCAAAAAGGGGTAAATCGAATAGAGTTAAATCCAAAGGAGTTAATCGAATAGAGTTAATTGAAAAGAGTTAACCGAATATAATTATGCGAAAGAAATGTTAAGTAAGGAAGTTAGGTAAAGAAATATAAAGTGGACTTTGCCTATTTCAAGGTTAGAAGTGTTGTTCAGTTAAGGTCTGAGAGGTAGTTCTACCCCAACTTGATTGGCTTCGTTTTAATTGAGGGATGGTTAAGGTTCGGCAGTAAAGGATGGTAAAGTGAATTTAGTAATTAAAAGGGAATGGTTGAGTTGGCATAGCGATGTTTTATCTAAACATCTGCTTAATCCAAACGTAGAAGTTTTGGAAATGTTTTCCAAACAAGAATCAGAATGGTTTTCTAATTTAGGAAACAAGGGATGGAAATGTTTTCCAGTGTTAATAACGTATATTTTCTAAATATAGAAAATAGCAAATGTTGAATATAGGGAAACATGATATGTAAAATGAACTAAAGAGATTAATGTTAAATGATGATTGTTCGATATAATTTCCATCTGGAAATAGTATCGTTGTTTGCACACTTGTTTTCCTTTGATAGTTAACTCACAGACTATCGAAGTTTTGACCATTTTAACGTTGTTAATATGGAGAGACCGGTTGGATTATTATCCAAAGAACCACTATGTATTGGCATAAACGTTGCGAATCATTTATGCCAAAGATAGTTGAAGACGGAGTAAAGTGCCTTCGGTTTGTCCAATCCCAGGACAACTTGTATGGACGAAGGTCTGACAGAGTATATCTGGTAGATCACGTAAGTTGATCGTTTCAAACGTATTTACGTTGGTGGCGGAGGAATTCGTTTCTCTTAGCTTATACCCGTGGTATTTTTGGGGAAATCAATTTGTGATTTAACGGGTATGACGATGTGACATTCTAAGTGAATGAAGATGTGGTATGTGAAAGATAAGCGTAGCTTCTAGCCTCACATCCGGTAAATGACAGAAATCGGGCAGGCAGCATGGCTAAGTCGGTCGCACCGAAGTAGGGTGTATTATCACCTATCTAGAGAATATTCATTTGCTTCTTTAATCTATCAATGCTGTCCCATATTATATACGGGAACGGTTGCTGATCCCAGCCGTTGGTGATGTACATTCGATACACTCAAGCGAAATGAGTGGTCGGTCATGTGTGGCTAAGTTGCAAGATGTTCTTGTTGAACTCCAGTGTATCGTTCCTAGAGTACACTGATCGGAAGGTGGTTCCATACCTTGTCATAGTTGGAAATCCATTACCCAATACGTGCTTGCGGTTTTGATTGTATACTCTATATGTAGAACGTGAGATGAAAGCGTTTCTACTAGATTGATATCTATTTGTACTTAGATATTATTATAATATCAGAATGATATTGCTTTTCAAAGATGTTGGATTCTCATAAGGGAAAAACCCGTTCCGTATTCACGGCGTGGTCTTATGAGATATCATATACCAACTCAACTGTTTTTAAACTATTTTACTCACACCAGTCCCATGACTGACCCGGAGTTTACTTTGTTGTCTTCCCTAAACTCTTGGGTGCCTAAATTTGTACGGGCAGTCAAGTAGTCGGGATTTTACAGATACACAGAGCTTGGAGCAGGAGGCTTCAGGATTCTATAGCTATTATTATTTCCGCTGTGTTGTAAGTGTTGTACTCTGATAAGTGCTATTGTATATATAACTGTTTGTATTTCAAAAGTTATGTTATATTTTATTCGTTCCGCTGTGAGATTCGTGTTACTCTGATGATGATGTCCTTCTTCTTCTTCTTCTATTCTATTAGTTCTATCTTATCTTTCCTCACCTTCTAATTTCTTTCATTAATTACCGGGATTTTTCGATGGTTTTGTTATCGACGTCGAGCTTACGTCGATAACCAAAGTCGCTCAAAAATCCGGGTCGTTACATGTATTGATATTAAATATTGGTTTTGAGTTACAGCTGATGTTCATCTAAAGGTAAGACCGTAGTTGGTCAAGGTCTGAGAGGTAAATAAATACCCCAACTTGAACGACTTCGGGATTATCTAAGGGTAATATTTGTTGTAATGAGAAGGTGAAAATAATCTATTCCATATGAGAAATGATAATGCAATGTAAGTAAAAGGTCGAGAATTTATAATTAGACGTCCCAAGTAATGAAGGAGGAAAAGATTCGAGACTTATTATATATATATATACATGTATATGATTGTAATTCCAAAGTAAAGGAAGTAAAAGAGATTATGTGAAAAATTAGAATGGTATTTTCGATATAAAAGGAAATTGAAAAGTTAAGTTTTGGGAATAGGTTATACGAAATGGATATTAGTGGGTTATTGTACTCAAGTGGTAATAAAAGAGATTTCATAACGTTGTTCCACTTGAAATAAGATGAGTCGATTTCCAATATGGTTAATGAGGAATAAAATAGTAAATGGTTTTGAAATGATAAAAGAATTTTAGATGATATGATAGCGAAATCATTTGAAAACGTAATCTAACATCAAGTAAGTTGCATTTGAATGGTGAAATATTTAAGAGTTTAAGATTAACTATTGTTAATCGTTTTAATTAAAGAGGCCATGTAGTATTGGTACTGAACTGGTAAACTCATGTTATTCACACAATTATTTATTTGATAGTTAAATCACCGACTATCAAAGTTGACCCATACGATCGTTGGTACGGAAAGACCGAGATCGAATTTATAATCGAAAACCATTCCGACCAGCGAATACGTGAAAGAAGATTATTGAAGATGGAGCAATGGAAGACCGTTGATCTTCATGAGCGGAAGAACTACTGATTGGATTTCTCTGGTTTAGCAGCCGAAGATTTTTCGACAGTGATTCTGTCGTGATTGGAATCTACAGATTGCAAGGACTTCTCGCTACTGATCTGTAGGGTGATTCCTGGGATGCAGTAGGAGGGTCCTTCGGTTCATCCTGTTCCTGGATAACTTGTATGGACGAATGTATGACAAAGTATTCCCAAAGGAATTACGTACGTTGATTTCTTCAAACGTACCATGGTTGTACGGAGGACGACGGTTCTTTGAACTACTAGAGTATTTTTGTGGACGTCAATTAGTGATATCTGGCGGATCTGACGATGTGGCATTCAAAGTGAATGGTGGCTAGGTGCTGTAAGGGAAATTCTGACCTCAAGTCTCATCAACCGGGAGATGACAAAAAAAATCGGGCAGGCGGCATGGCTATGTGGGTCGCTCCCATTAGGGTGTATAATCACCTATCTAGAGAAATTCCTTTTGTTTCTTATTCTATCGATTCTGCCCATTCGGGAACGGTGGTTTGAGTCCAACCGTTGGTGATATACATTCGATACACTCAAGCGAAATGAGTGGTCGGTCATGTGTGGGCCGGGTTGCAAGATGTTCTTGTTGAACCCAGGTGTATTCGCTTCTAGAGATACATCATCGGAAGGTGGTCCCATACCTTGTCAAAGTTGGAATCCAATCTCCAATAAGCGCGTGCGGTTTTGATTGTATACTATATATGTGGAGCGTGAGATGCAAGCGTTCCACTAGATTGTTATTTACTTGTATTTAGACATTATTATAATATCAGAGAAGATATTGGTTTCAAAACTGTTTTGGGTTATCGTAAGGTAAAAACCGTCTGTGTTTATGTGTGGATACGGTCTTACGATTACCCTTTTCTTTTGAAAAGATTTCGAACTTTAAAATCATGATTGGATGATTTACCCTAAATACTATGCGAGTTTATCTCACTCTGGTTCACCAGACTGACCCGGTGTTTTGTAAATGCTCGGGTTAGCCCGGAGTGTACAGGTTCAGGTTATCGAAGACTGTGAAGAGACGGGCTGGAAGAGTTCAGATGTATGATATTATTCCACTGTGTTGTATATAAGGGCAGGCTATTATTATAACTGTCCAGTGATGTTGATGTACTCTGATGATGTAAGTTTTATTTTAAAGCTTTAAACAAAGATTTATTTCTACATTATATTTGGTTCCGCTGCGATGTGAGACAATGTGTTGTGTTCTTCATCTTCTTCTATTCTTATATTTCTTTCTTTCTTATCTCACCCTCTAATTTCTTTCATTAACAATCTGGTGTTCTCGGTGGTTGAAAGGTCGGCATGAGATACAGCAAAGGTATTTATGTCGATTTTCGGGGCCGAAAACTCTGGGTCGTTACAGTGGTATCAGAGCTATTGGTTTAGTAATAACCTTGGCTCTGTGGCGTAACTCGATAGAGATGGGGTTAGTAACACCCTAGATTGAGTTTGAGTGTATATATATATATATATGAGAGCGTATTTGTAAATTTTATATATACAAATGTTTTGTATTGTGTTGTGGGTCAGTTTGTAATAACCCGAAAATCTGAGCCGGTTTAAATTTTTTATTTTGGCAATTTTAGCGAATTTTGATTATATAAAATGAATTATTTTAAATAATAACGACGATAAATTTATTTAGAATATAATTCGAACGTATATATTCGTTTGAATCGATGATAGAATATAAATATTTATTTATATTTATAAAAGGAATTGAAAATGGCGCGGTAGTTCGATAATTCGATTTCAAAATTCAAATGAACATACTGGGTGCAAAATAAACCGGATTTTAGTGAAACCAAAAATATTCGAATCTATTCGAGAATATCTTTCCAACGGGGATCAAAAGATATGTCCAGTTGAAATTTCAGAATAGTCGCTATGGAATTTCGGCCCTTGAAAATATCCATTTTGCAAACGACCTCGGATTTCGACGAAACCACTTTTGTTGGATCCGCGATGTCAAATTATTGCTAGATTCCAATTTTCATAATTTTTCGAATCAATATGTGAGCGTGGCAAAGGAAAACGCGTTTGACCAATTTAAGTTGATTTTAATTGACTGGAAGATGACCATTTTTCAAACGGTCTCAGAATTCGATGAAATTAGTTTTGTTAGGACCGTATAGTCAGTACGAAGCTAGAAAATATTTTTCTGGAATTTTTCGAGTTAGTATGTGGCCCCAGTAAATTGTAATACGCGTTCAAATTCAATATATAGAGTTATATATGATTTTGACGAAAACTGATTGAAACAGTCGAATCAGCCTACGATACATATCCCATTGCGTTCGGAATAGGGGTAATTAGCTATGGACGACAGGCGGTGGGTTCGATTTCGAGTTCGAAAATAAAAGTTTCTTTTTGAAATTAAAAAATTAAAAAATTAAAATATCTCTCTCTCTCTTCCTATACACTCAGCCTCCCCCTCGTTGACCGAATCAAAATCGAATTGAAAAAAAAAGAAAACAAAGTCGTGCCCCCCCCCAGTCGATTTCCACGCTCCTCTTCCCCAGGCGCTGTCGCCGGCGTGCGAGGCCCCCCTGGCCATCTTCCTCCGCCTCCGACCCCCTATCTCTCCCTTCTTCTCTGACCAGAACCACCCCAATAGACCCACGCCCTAGCAAAACCCGACGCCCTCTGACCTAGCCCTCCCTGCCGTCACCAACGACCGATGCCGCTGCCTGAACGCTCCCTCCGACAATCTCGAACGACTGAAATCTTCCCCCTAGGAAAAATCGAAATAAGCTGTAAGTTTTATTTTATTTTCTCTTTATTTTTATTTGTTCAATGAAATTAGTTAACAATAAGAAAAGGCGAAATTTTTATATAAAGTAGATAATCAAAATTCGATTTTTATATATTTAATAGCGAAGTAAAAATTCGATTATTATATATTCAATGGCGAAGTAAAAATTCGATTTTTATTATGAAGTAAATTTATAAAAATAGAATTTTTATCATATGTATAGCAAAGTAAAAAGACGATTTTGATCATTAGAATGGTTAAGGAAAAAATATGATTTTTAAATTGAAAATGAACAAATAAAAATGTGATTTTTATATATGTAGTGGCTACGGACAGTGAAATGGACGAAAGGCAAACAACGGCGAAGATTTCCTACCTAAGAAGAGTCGAGGCGTTTGGTTTAGCTATTCGGTGAGAACTTCTCACCATTTTAATTTTGTTTTTCTAGTTAATATATATACTAGGATGCAGACGGTGTTTAGTAACACCCGACACCCGTCGTCCACAGACCATGGACGGCTTGTATGCTTGTTTGTTTGATTTTGATGTGTAGTTGATTGTGTGATGTGATGTGAAATGAAATAAAATATTTATATAGTTGAAATAAAATATTTTATAGTGGAAAATATTTTATAGTTAAAAATAGAATTTTTAACGTGTATATGAAATGAAATAAAAATAAACAAATCGGACGATTTGTTTATATACACACATTTGACTGATATTGATTGGGACGATAAATTTTACACATCGCCCAACTGCACAAATAAAATCTGTGTTTGATTGTTTGAAACCCCACACGGGTATTGGGATGATATATGACGTACACTAATCCCAATAATTAGTTGTATGTCGATCGATTGATTGACAGGCTGTTATAAGCGTTAAATATTTATATGTGATGCTTATACAGTGTAGAATGCACTTTGGATGATGGTTGATGATTTATCGTGGCTGTTATATATGTGTGTTGTAGAAAATCCATATAATTAACATTATATGGTAATTGATTGGGCCTCATTCCATATTTGAAAAAGAAATATTTGAATAGAAATATTTGAACAGAAATATTTGAAATAGAATATTTGAATAGAAATATTTGAACAGAAATGTTTGAATATAGAAATATATGAAGCCGTGTTGATTAGATTGACGCCATTTTGACGTGAACGATATTTATATTGATTTTATTCATTTTATAAGGAGTATCAAAAGTGATTTCAAAATCTGATATTTTGAAAAGAATTGAATTCAAATTGAAATTGAATAGAAATGAATTCGAATTGAAATTGAATAGAAATGAATTCGAATTGAAATTGAATAGAAATGAATTCGAATTGAAATTGAATATAAGTGAATTCGAATTGAAATCGATTTGAAATGAATTTAAAACGAATTTATAAGGGAATATTCAATTTTGATTTGAAATTGAATATGAAGTCGAAACCGTTTTGAAAATGAATTTAAAACGATTTATAAAGCACGTTTTGAATTGAAATCGACGAGGTATATATTATATATATATTATATATATAATATAATGGCCTGAATAGAACGCGCCGCGCCGCGGCAGTTCGCGAATTTCGACCATTGACTTCGAACGGATATTACGGGAGATCCGACCGTCGGATTCTCCTAAAACCGGAACCGTTGGGTTCGTATCGAAAAGAGCTTTCTAACGAATATTAGGAATTAGAAATCTAACGGTTAGGTTTGGAATTATGTCCAAATAAAATTTGAAAAAGGTCGCTGTAAGTACAGTTCGATGGCCATTGATGGAAATCGACTGTACGGGCCTTGATAAAATTATTAAAAATAGTAATAATCTGTGTAAAATCATAAGAAATGATGTAGAAAGAATTGGGATGAAAAAATCCATATTTGAAAAGATAAAAATAGATATTTATCGAAATGAACTAGTTTTGAACTAGAATAGTAATTTATTTATTTTTAAAATAAATAAATTGGATTTGAAATGGTTTTGAAAATAACCAGGATTTCCAATAATTGAATTGGAATAGATTTGAATCGAAATTGTCTTCGGAATATTTCGATGTTGGATTTCGTGATGATACAGGTATTGTTATGGGAATTTGAAAGATATATTTATATCGTTATTTCCAATACGATATTTGTTAGTCGTAGAGTTTGATATTGAATATAAGCTGATATAATTTCTATTTAGAGCCTTGCAATTAATATCAAATGTGATTTGAGGTTTGTCGTGAATGGTGTCTTCATTAGCACTTTTCTTAAGCCCAGTTGAGAAAAAGATTAAATCTTTTTATTTAGATTTAATGAAGTGTACCAATTAAATAATATTTAATTGGGATTGAATTGGTATTGATTTTTGGGTTTATCGTGAACAGTGTTTTAAATAACACTTGTTCTTTAACCCGATAATTAATGGAATGGGATTTTGGGTTGCCGTGAACGGTATCTTAAATAATACTGTTCTTAGACCCAAAGGAGTTAAGAAAATCATAAACTAACTGGAGATTAGTTAAGTTGAATGGTTTCTGGGGTATTGATCTGATGTTGGTTTCGTCCTTCGGGGTTAATACTTCGGAAATTGCTCACTTGCTAATTTACGGTTAGGGACTGATTGAAATGTGACGTGATTTTGGGTTTATCGTGAACCGTGTTTTAAATGACACTGATTCTTTAACCCAGACACAGATTAAAACTAAGTGGAGTTTTAATGAATCTTTAATTAGATTGAAAAGATCGAGAATGGAGTATCATCAGTTTTGCTCCAGGCGATAGTTAAATCTTTAATTAGATTTGAACGTGAAATGGTAATTGAATTTACCGATAACACCATGGTGTTAGATATGAAGTATTACCAGTTTTACTTCATGGGATGAATAGGTTGGGATTGGGAAATTAAAACAAATGATTACTTCGGTAAGGTTCGTTAATCCCGACTAGTTGAATCGAAATTCAAAAGAAGATTAAAGAATAAATTCAAGGAATTTATCTTTGATAAAATTAATGGGAACCTTTCCCTATGAATGTGAAATTTAGAAACTAACTGTAGGTTGGCTAAGCAGAGTGATTTCCTGGGTATTGATCTGATGTTGGTCTCGGCCTTCGGGTTTAATATTTAGGGGATTATTCTCTTGATTAATTTACGGTTAGTGAATGATGAATTGGAATGAGGCGTATGTTGTGTTTGTGTAACACATGTTTATTATATACGCGAGTTATTCGGGAAGACCGGGTTTATCCCATTCTGAATAACTGATACGACGATAAGTCGAAGATGAAGACGGTGGTCGAAGATCGGAGGTCTTCATATCGTTTGGGTTATTACTGATGATCTTGATTGGGATGTACACCCAATAAGATGGAAACAGTTGGTGATCGTCCAGACGTACTTGGAGATCAATGGATATGCGGGGTACTAGGTGCCTCCGGTTTCGTTCAGACCCAGAACGGACTTGTAAATGGACTGTGTGTCTGACATTGGATTTCAGTCTGTGTGATTGATTTCTATTAAATATATATCTGTTTGGCGGCGGAGAATTTATTCTCTTGCTTAACGCCCTTCTCTGAGACGTACGAGCTCAGGGGTTATATATTGATGGATATCCATCGCATGGAGTGGATTGCCTGTGTGGCATGCCTAAGTGGCAAATGATCAAGGCTTCTGTTGAAAAGCAAAGTCTTGTGGTTGATGATCGAAGCACGGCCTTTGTGGCGTAGCTTTGTGTAACGTTTACTTCGCGAGTTTCACACCCGGTATGAACAAGAAATGGGAGAGGACATCAGGGAGGACCTGCGTTTCTTTCTAGCTAGAAGTGGCGTCAGTGGTTTTACACGCCCTGACGAGTTTGACTTATGTGGTTGTTGCTGTTGCGAGGCGCCTCGGATATACCGGTGACTATGTGAAGCCGATGAAGTCATTTGTTGGCTCGTTTACACCCCAAAGGGTGGGGAAACGCAATGTTCAGGCATAATAATCCACATCGGTGGACTGGCCCTGACGATCCAAGGGGCAGTTGCGGCTGTTCCTGAGGGGCGGGCTAGAGCGTCTCGAATCGGTTGAGGACTATCTTTTGCCTCGGTTCATAGATGGAAATCCAATTTCCAAATATGTGACATTTGCGGTTTTGATTGTAGAGCCTAGTATGGCGACATGATATATGGTACCCGTGCCGTCTATGATTGATATTTATGATTGAAATTGTTTTAAACACTATACAATTATTATAGTATCAAATGACTTGTTTTAAACGTATCAAGCATTCTTTGGCTATTATAAGGTAAAACCCTATCCCTCGGCTTGCGTTGCATTGTGTGATAGGACCTGGGTCTTATAATAGCTTCATTTTTCATTATTTAGCATTGCACTGTTTGTTTTATGCACTGGTGTTCTTGGGAGGAAACCCGTTCCGTGTTATACGGCGTGGTCCCTTGATTTACCTAACTTTAAAAATAAAGATTAATAACTGTTTTAGTTCTCACACCAGTCACATGACTGACCTGGAGTTTATTGTTTTAACCTAAACTCTGGGTGCCCTTATTTTCGACACGAGCAGCTAGTAGTTTTGGTTTTGCAGATTTATATTCATAGGATCCTGGTTTACAGCTGGAATGATATCCGGAAAGCATTGTATCCGTATATCTCTTCTAGTTGTGTATTGTATTATTTTCCGCTGCTATGTATTTAAATGTAATTTAAATCTCTGATATTTCTGTGTAATATTTATTCATTTATACTCTGTATATTCTTGTATTCTGATGGAATTGTTGTAATATACAATGAAATGTTCTTCCGTCCTCGTTCTTTTGTGGCTTGTTCTCGAACTATCCGCGCTTTCCCTCACCGGGGAAGTTACAGGTTTTCACAGTTGGTATCAGAGCTTTGGTTTACAAAGCTCAGAGGATAAGACACATTAGAACCATACGAAAGAATTCATCAGAATTGGATTAGTAATATCCAAAAAGAATGACTCGTTAGAGATGGGATCAGTAGTATCCTAGAATGAGTGTGAAGAGTATATTTTTGAAAGTGAAAACAATTTTTGTTTTGAAAATTTAAATCAATTATTCGTATTTGATTACTTATTTATATTGATTTGGACAGTCCAGTATATAAAGATTTTGCGTATACGTCTGATCCACGTGTATTTGAAATTTTAATATACTGGATAGATATAGAATTACACTCTAATCGCCCGAAGATGATTTTGATGATGGAGCTCCATCATTAGAATTTATGTTCGAGTGACGAAAGTGGGCTTTCTATATATTTCCTATTGACTGGTGTGAGAACCAAAATTAGATAGGGCTTATTGTTGTGATTTGGCATCAAAAATGTGATTTTTGACTATATAGCAAAATTATGAGTTTGAAATGCTAATCAACTAATTGATTGATGGTTGTGTTGTTTGATTACTGTTTTGATTAGTTGAAATTTTAACCATATAGCCAATTTGATCAAATAGTAAGTTGTATTGGAAATTTGGTCGCATTTGCTTGCATATACATGTACTTTCATTGAACAGGTCATAGCAAGGAGGTTAGAGCAGAGAAATAAAATTGTTTGCCCGACAAATAGGTACATGTTTATCATAATTTACTGTTTTGTTTGGGTGATGATGATTTTATGAGCCGCTTGGCTTTTTCTTTTTCTTTTTGAGATCAGAAGGCCTGTATGGCAATTTCGGGATTTTCCCGTGCTCCCAGTGCAGGGGAGGTTATGGCGAAATTTTTCGAAAATTTAGGGTGTTAGCCAAATTTTTGAAAAATTTGAAAATTTCTTAGAAACTGAAAAGTTGAAGAACTTAAGCCGTAGTCAAAATAAAGGAAGTTGAGTTGATTTGTGAAACAACTTTCGGCTTCGTTCCTTTTCGGGAACGAAAAGTTTTGAGTGGGGTAGATTGTAATAACCCGAAAATCTGGGCCAGTTTAAAATTTTTATTTCGGCAATTTTAGCGAATTTTGATTATTTAAAATGAATTATTTTAAATAATAACGACGAGAAATTTATTTAGAATATAATTCGAACGTATATATTCGTTTGAATCGACGATAGAATATAAATATTTATTTATATTTATAAAAGGAATTGAAAATGGCGCGGTAGTTCGATAATTCGATTTCAAAATTCAAATGAACATACCGGGTGCAAAATAAACCGGATTTTAGTGAAACCAAAAATATTCGAATCTATTCGAGAATATCTTTCCAACGAATCCAAAAAATTGAAATTTCATAGCGGGGATCAAAAGATATGTCCAGTTGAAATTTCAGAATAGTCGTTATGGAATTTCGGCCCTTGAAAATAGCCATTTTGCAAACGACCTCGGATTTCGAGGAAAACACTTTTGTTGGATCCGCGATGTCAAATTATTGCTAGATTCCAATTTTCATAATTTTTCGAATCAATATGTGAGTGTGGCAAAGGAAAACGCGTTTGACCAATTTTAATTGACTAGAAGATGACCATTTTTCAAATGGTCTCAGAATTCGATGAAATTAGTTTTGTTAGGACCGTATAGTCAGTACGAAGCTAGAAAATATTTTTCTGGAATTTTTCGAGTTAGTATGTGGCCCCAGTAAATTGTAATACGCGTTCAAATTCAATATATAGAGTTATATATGATTTTGATGAAAACTGATTGAAACAGTCGAATCAGCCTACGATACATATCCCATTGCGTTCGGAATGGGGGTAATTAGCTATGGATGACAGGCGGTGGGTTCGATTTCGAGTTCGAAAATAAAAGTTGCTTTTTGAAATTAAAAAATTAAAAAAAATAAAATATCTCTCTCTTCCTATACACTCAGCCTCCCCCTCGTTGACCGAAACAAAATCGAATTGAAAAAAAAAAAAAACAAAGTCGCGCCCCCCCCAGGCGATTTCCACGCTCCTCCTCCCCAGGCGCTGTCGCGGGCGTGCGAGGCCCCCCTGGCCATCTTCCTCCGCCTCCGACCCCCCTATCTCGCCATTCTTCTCTGACCAGAACCACCCCAAGAGACCCACGCCCTAGCAAAACCCAACGCCCTCTGACCTAGCCGCCCCCCCTTGCCGTCACCAACGACCGATGTCGCCGCCTGAAGGCTCCCTCCGACAATCTTGAACGACTGAAATCTTCCCCCTAGGAAAAATCGAAATAAGCTGTAAGTTTTATTTTATTTTCTCTTTATTTTTATTTTTTCAATGAAATTAGTTAACAATAGGAAAAGGCGAAATTTTTATATAAAGTAGATAATCAAAATTCGATTTTTTTATATTCAATAGCGAAGTAAAAATTCGATTTTTATATATTCAATAGCGAAGTAAAAATTCGATTTTGATTATGAAGTAGATTTATAAAAATAGAATTTTTATCATATATATAGCAAAGTAAAAAGACAATTTTGATCATTAGAATGGTTAAGGAAAAATATGATTTTTAAATTGAAAATGAACAAATAAAAATGTGATTTTTATATATGTAGTGGCTACGGACAGTGAAATGGACGAAAGGCAAACAACGGCGAAGATTTCCTACCTAAGAAGAGTCGAGGCGTTTGGTTTAGCTATTCGGTGAGAACTTCTCACCTTTTAATTTTGTTTTTCTAGTTAATATATATACTAGGATGCAGACGATGTTTAGTAACACCCGACACCCGTCGTCCACAGACCATGGACGGCTTGTATGCTTGTTTGTTTGATTTTGATGTGTAGTTGATTGTGTGATGTGATGTGAAATGAAATAAAATATTTATATAGTTGAAATAAAATATTTTATAGTGGAAAATATTTTATAGTTAAAAATAGAATTTTTAACGTGTATATGAAATGAAATAAAAATAAACAAATCGGACGATTTGTTTATATACACACATTTGACTGATATTGATTGGGACGATAAATTTTCACATCACCCAACTGCACAAATAAAATCTGTGTTTGATTGTTTGAAACCCCACACGGGTATTGGGATGATATATGACGTACACTAATCCCAATAAATAGTTGTATGTCGATCGATTGATTGACAGGTTGTTATAAGCGTTAAATATTTATATATGATGCTTATACAGTGTAGAATGCACTTTGCATGATGGTTGATGATTTATCGTGGCTGTTATATATGTGTGTTGTAGAAAATCCAAATAATTAACATTATATGGTAATGATTGGGCCTCATTCCATATTTGAAAAAGAAATATTTGAATAGAAATATTTGAACAGAAATATTTGAAATAGAATATTTGAATAGAAATATTTGAACAGAAATATTTGAATATAGAAATATATGAAGCCGTGTTGATTAAATTGACGCCATTTTGACGTGAACGATATTTATATCGATATTATTCATTTTGTAAGGAGTATCAAAAGTGATTTCAAAATCTGATATTTTGAAAAGAATTGAATTCAAATTGAAATTGAATAGAAATGAATTCGAATTGAAATTGAATATAAATGAATTCGAATTGAAATTGAATATAAATGAATTCGAATTGAAATCGATTTGAAATGAATTTAAAACGAATTTATAAAGGAATATTCAATTTTGATTTGAAATTGAATATGAAGTCGAAACTGTTTTGAAAATGAATTTAAAACGATTTATAAAGCACATTTTGAATTGAAATCGACGAAGTATATATTATATATATTATATATATATAATATAATGGCCTGAATAGAACGCGCCGCGCCGCGGCAGTTCACGAATTTCGACCATTGACTTCGAACGGATATTACGGGAGATCCAACCGTCGGATTCTCCTAAAACCGGAACCGTTGGGTTCGTATCGAAAAGAGCTTTCTAACGAATATTAGGAATTAGAAATCTAACGGTTGGATTTGGAATTATGCCCAAATCAAATTTGAAAAAAGTCGCTGTAAGTGCAGTTCGATGGCCATTGATGGAAATCGACTGTACGGGCCTTGATAAAATTATAAAAAATAGTAATAATCTGTGTAAAATCATAAGAAATGATGTAGAAAGAATTGGGGTGAAAAACTCCATATTTGAAAAGATAAAAATAGATTTTTATCGAAATGAACTAGTTTTGAACTAGAATAGTAATTTATTTATTTTTAAAATAAATAAATTGGATTTGAAATGGTTTTGAAAATAACCAGAATTTCCAATAATTGAATTGGAATAGATTTGAATCGAAATTGTCTTCGGAATATTTCGATGTTGGATTTCGTGATGATACAGATATTGTTATGGGAATTTGAAAGATATATTTATATCGTTATTTCCAATACGATATTTGTTAGTCGTAGAGTTTGATATTGAATATAAGCTGATATAATTTCTATTCAGAGCCTTGCAATTAATATCAAATGTGATTTGGGGTTTGTCGTGAATGGTGTCTTCATTAGCACTTTTCTTAAGCCCAGTTGGGAAAAAGATTAAATCTTTTTATTTAGATTTAATGAACTGTACCAATTAAATAACATTTATTGGAATTGAATTGGTATTGATTTTTTGGTTTATCGTGAACAGTGTTTTAAATAACACTTGTTCTTTAACCCGATAATTAATGGAATGGGATTTTGGGTTGTCGTGAACGGTATCTTCAATAATACTGTTCTTAGACCCAAAGTAGTTAAGAAAATCAGAAACTAACTGGAGATTAGTTAAGTTGAATGGTTTCTGGGGTATTGATCTGATGTTGGTTTCGGCTTTCGGGGTTAATACTTCGGAAATTGCTCACTTACTAATTTACGGTTAGGGACTGATTGAAATGTGACGTGATTTTGGGTTTATCGTGAACCGTGTTTTAAATGACACTGATTCTTTAACCCAATCACAGATTAAAACTAAATGGAGTTTTAATGAATCTTTAATTAGATTGAAAAGATCGAGAATGGAGTATCACCAGTTTTGCTCCAGGCGATAGTTAAATCTTTAATTAGATTTGAACGTGAAATGGTAATTGAATTTACCGATAACACCGTGGAGTTAGATATGAAGTATTACCAGTTTTACTTCATGGGATGAATAGGTTGGGATTGGGAAATTAAAACAAATGATTACTTCGGTAAGGTTCGTTAATCCCGACTAGTTGAATCGAAATTCAAAAGAAGATTAAAGAATAAATTCAAGGAATTTATCTTTGATAAAATTAATGGGAACCTTTCCCTATGAATGTGAAATTTAGAAACTAACTGTAGGTTGGCTAAGCAGAGTGATTTCCTGGGTATTGATCTGATGTTGGTTTCGGCCTTCGGGGTTAATATTTGGGGGATTATTCTCTTGATTAATTTACGGTTAGTGTCTGATGAATTGGAATGAGGCGTATGTTGTGTTTGTGTAACACATGTTTATTATATACGCGAGTTATTCGGGAAGACCGGGTTTATCCCATTCTGAATAACTGATACGACGATAAGTCAAAATGATGACGGTGGTCGAGGGCCGGAGGTCTTCACGTCGTTTGGGTGATTACTGATGATCTTGATTGGGATGTACACCCAAGAAGATGGAAACAGTTGGTGATCGTCCATACGTACTTGGAGATCAATGGATATGCGGGGTACTAGGTGCCTCCGGTTTCGTTCAGACCCAGAACGGACTTGTAAATGGACTGTGTGTCTGACATTGGATTTCAGTCTGTGTGATTGATTTCTATTAAATATATATCTGTTTGGCGGCGGAGAATTTATTCTCTTGCTTAACGCCCTTCTCTGAGACGTACGAGCTCAGGGGTTATATATTGATGGATATCCATCGCATGGAGTGGATTGCCTGTGTGGCATGCCTAAGCGGCAAATGATCAAGGCTTCTGTTGAAAAGCAAAGTCTTGTGGTTGATGATCGAAGCACGGCCTTTGTGGCGTAGCTTTGTGTAACGTTTACTTCGCGAGTTTCACACCCGGTATGAACCAGAAGCGGGAGAGGACATCAGGGAGGACCTGCGTTTCTTTCTAGCTAGAAGTGGCGTCAGTGGTTTTACACGCCCTGACGAGGTTGACTTATGTGGTTGTTGTTGTTGCGAGGCGCCTTGGATATACCGGTGACTATGTGAGGCCGATGGAGTCATTTGTTGGCTCGTTTACACCCCAAAGGGTGGGGAAACGCAATGTTCAGGCATAATAATCCACATCGGTGGACCGGCCATGACGATCCAAGGGGCAGTTGCGGCTATTCCTGAGGGGCGGGCTAGAGCGTCTCGAATCGGTTGAGGACTATCTTTTGCCTCGGTGCATAGATGGAAATCCAATTTCCAAATCCGTGACATTTGCGGTTTTGATTGTAGAGCCTAGTATGGCGACATGATATATGGTGCCCATGCCGTCAATGATTGATAT
This sequence comes from Allium sativum, assembly GCA_030737875.1. Classification (NCBI taxonomy): domain Eukaryota; kingdom Viridiplantae; phylum Streptophyta; class Magnoliopsida; order Asparagales; family Amaryllidaceae; genus Allium; species Allium sativum. The sequence continues at coordinate 560,204,076 of CM060920.1, read as the reverse complement.
TTATGATTGAAATTGTTTTAAACACTATACACTTATTATAGTATCAAATGACTTGTTTTAAACGTATCAAGCATTCTTTGGCTATTATAAGGTAAAACCCTATCCCCCGGCTTGCGTTGCATTGTGTGATAGGACCTGGGTCTTATAATAGCTTCATTTTTCTTTATTTAGCATTGCGCTGTTTGTTTTATGCACTGGTGTTCTTGGGAGGAAACCCGTTCCGTGTTATACGGCGTGGTCCCTTGATTTACCTAACTTTAAAAATAAAGATTAATAACTGTTTTAGTTCTCACACCAGTCACATGACTGACCTGGAGTTTATTGTTTTAACCTAAACTCTGGGTGCCCTTATTTTCGACACGGGCAGCTAGTAGTTTTGGTTTTGCAGATTTATATTCACAGGATCCTGGTTTACAGCTGGAATGATATCCAGAAAGCTTTGTATCCGTATATCTCTTCTAGTTGTGTATTGTATTATTTTCCGCTGCTATGTATTTAAATGTAATTTAAATCTCTGATATTTCTGTGTAATATTTATTCATTTATACTCTGTATATTCTTGTATTCTGATGGAATTGTTGTAATATACAATGAAATGTTCTTCCGTCCTCGTTCTTTTATGGCTTGTTCTCGAACTATCCACGCTTTCCCTCACCGGGGAAGTTACGGGTTTTCACACAGTTCAAGTGTTGAAAAGCGTAGAACTGGTAATCAACACAATATTGTTTTGAAAGGAGGGTAAATGAAATAATTTTGCCCGAAATGTAATTTTGTATAGAAAAGAAATAATTTGTGGAATTATTGTGATATTTTGTGTTGTGTGATTTTATTAAAATTCAAAATTTGGTGAAAATCCTAGATTGGAACTCAATGGAGTTTAGTGAAATCAAATTAAATAATTAATTTCCATATTGGAATTAAATCAAGAGATAATGTTGTAACTAAATAAATTTGAATTAAATTTGGAAATTTAATGAGTAATAATTAAATAGAAATCAATCGAATATAAATCGGTTGGTGTTCGTATATGGTGAATTATATAGTAGGATTGAATGAGGATTCAGTTGGTTTGATTGAGTTGGTTATGCCTTGATTGTTGGTTGATTTTTGTGTGCTTATTAGATATGTTGAATAAATTTCATCCATGGTTTGATAAAGAGTTAAATAAACTGAAACCCAGAAGAAAATAAATGAATTGTTATTCGAATATTTCATATATGTGTTGCTTATATGATGGATGGAGTTAAGTACAGGGGCTTGAGGACTATGAGTATTGAGTCTGATGGCGTAGATTGCATGTAAAATTGAGTAGTAGACTCAATAGCACTCGAAAAGGTACGCCTACGCGAAAATAAAGATTTTGGGGTTTTAATTTTTGTTTTTCGATAATTTTTGAAAATTTAAATTGTTAGAATATTTTCGATAATTTTTAAAAATCTTGTTTTACCAAAATAAATTGGTTTTGAAATAAAATATATTTTAAATATGGGATTTACAACCTTTTTCTCACCTTAGCAATTTCGAGGACGAAATTATTTTAAGGGGGGAAGAATGTAATGTCCCGGATTTTATGGCCTTTTATTTGAAATATTTGTATTTACTTAAAATATTGATTTATGTTTAATTAATGGATTTGAAAATTTTAGTTTAAATATTTAAATTTATAATAATATTTTAATTTCGGGATATTGGGAAAATGTTGAATTTACTGCGTAAGGTGAATGAGCGTTTTAAAGTGATTTAAATATGGTTTATATCGAATTATATTTATATATTCGTTATTAAAACTACGTCGGAACGTTTAATTTATAATTATATTATAAACGAACTAGAAATGGCGCGGTAGTTCGTAAATTTCGTTCTGAACTTTAACTGAGTATACATAATTCGTTTTAAGTCGAAATTCTGTGAAACCAGAAACGTTGGAATAGATTTGATTATATTTTTCATATGAAAGAGAAAAATCGAGATTTCATGTTATAATTTGTTAGTTATGTCCAGTTAAAATTTTGAAATAGTCGCTATGGAAATCGTTTATAAACGATAACGTTTATTTAAATATTAAAAGGGAATTCTTATATAATTTTGATAGGGTTTAACTAAACCAAACAAGGACAGGTCTTCTAAAATGAGAAGGGAAAAGGAAAGGGATTTTATTGAAAGAATCATCATATATATGATGATGTAAGCTGTTCCAGTTCAACATCTATTGAAAAATGATACATATACTGAAATGGTTTCTTAAAAGTGGCAATGCATCGACAACAAAACATGTTAGCGATGCAAGGCCATATAGACCTAGCCAATGTTTATAAGCATTATCAAATCCAGATTCAATTATGAAATTTAGCATATGGCCTTAACATTTCAAGCATGCCATAACGTAAACAGTATTTATTTCAATAAAATGATCATAGTAGACTCTGCTTACAAGCCGTCTATAACAAGACCGTAAATGTTTGTATGAAAAGAACAACATATTGTAACAACTGCTCACCATATAAAAAAAAGGGAAAAAAAATATGTAAAATCCTATCGTAAATCCACAAAGATCTCTGCTATCATCATGCGATTTCAACAATTCCTCCATCAGTAAAAGCAACCTGGAAAAAACAGAGATACAGCTATAAATAGCTAGAATATTTATATTGATATATATAGTGAAAGATTTCAAATGGAGAAATACCACATGTAAACATTAAATGCACAATTAAATCCAACAGAACAGTACACAGATCAATCAAAAGAAAACTAAATTTTGAATATATTCTGCGTCAAATCCTCAATGTTGAATAGCCAAGTAAGCAATACATGTGCATATCAATGCACAGGTAAGTGAAACAGAGAAAAAGAGTACCACCAAATCTTTATACAATCAAAATAGATAACATATCTATAGTCAGAAAATCTCATATAAAAGATAAGGGCACATGGCAAATTCAAATCTGAAAACCTGAAATGAAATTAGACAATTTGATAGCTACTGAATGCAGATCCACATATCTGAAATTGAATGAACAACTCAAATGGCTTCATAGCCCTACCAAATCTATACATGAACAGTCCTATCAATATATATATATCTAAGCAGACAACCATACAACACAAACCCCATCACAAATCTGTAGCTTTCACTGTTAAACATCACACACAAAACCATCACAAACAGTTCATAGCAGACCTGAAATGGAAAGGGACCATCACGTAGGATCTAAAAATTAGGATGTAACAATTCATGAATCACCGTAACCCTTTCTACTATAAATACAGAGTGCGAGATCAACACGGTTTAAAGCAAAACCGAATTCGAAACCACAAATAAACACAAAAATAAATACAGAGAAAAAAAAAGAGAAAATCACTTATCTGGTTCGGTCTCGAATCGAGCTGAAGAGGGTTTCGGCGAGTCGTTTGTGGGAGGGGGTCGGAGTTAGGAGCAGCGGTTGAAGATGGAAGGAGGAGAAAGGGGATCTGTAAGTGAGGCATGGAAGGGTTTTTCCGGTTTCTTCTTAGTGGCGGTGGATGTTTTTGGGAGCCGATGGTTTGTGAAGGGAACGTAGGGTTTTGTTTAAAATGGAAGGGGGCCGGTCATAAAACGAGATGGGCTGGACGGATCAGTAAGGCCCAATTTATTTTATTTTATTTAAGTTTACTTAGTTAAACGTTTTCATAAATTTCAAATATTGATTTCGAACACTCACGATTTCAGAATTCGACGAAACGAAAAACGTCAGGACCATGAAAACGAGAACTGCGCGATGGATGAGGACTGGGCAGGGCAGACAACAGCTAGTTTTTTCAGTTAAATTAAACGTCGTTTAATTTAACTGAAACGAGCTGATTTAACGACAAAACCAAATCAAGGTGAGTTAAACTCACTCAGTTATTCCCGCTTATATGTTATAAGTTGGGTTTTTATTTTTGTGCGCTATGGTTGCTAATGATTGACTTATTATTGATATATATTCATATCGTTTGAACTGATGAAATTAAACGTCGTTAATTTCAATGAAACCAAAATCGTTATTTTTAACGATTGGTTCCAATTGAGGTAAGTTACCTTATTGGTCACGTTTATAAAATAAACGTGTTCTAATGAATGAATTTTTTGATTGATTGTTGCGGTTGATATTGAATTGTCGTTATAAACTGTTATGAGACCATTATTGAATTGTTTGGTTAGATGGTTGAATATTGACCTAAAATTCACCATTTGTTTGGTTTAAACCAATGGGTGCTATTGGTTGAGTGATTGGCAGTACATGGCCTATGAATTAACCGTTTTATAAATATCAATCTACCGTCAGGTAAATTGACGAGTTAAAGTTATAAATTTATTTATAACTAAGAATAGATTTTTAAATCTATTAATTTGAATTAAGGGTTGTAAAGAGGGAAAATATTTATTATTTATGAATCAAGCTTATAATTGATTTTATAAAGGAAACATCTGATATTTATCAGATTTGTGAGTAGAAATTAAATTAATGTATAAGTTTTTGAAAAATCGTTTTGAGAGAAAATTGAAAGAAATTATTTCAGTTAATTATATTATTAATTAATTTAAATAAAGAATTATTTAAAATTGGTTAATGAGGTCATCATGGTTTGGATTGACAATATCAACTCTTTTAACTGAATTGATGATAAGATTAGTTGTTAGATTAATTTAACAAGATGGAAAAAGGAAATTTAAGAAAAATACGACGATTTAAATTTATGTTTAAATCAAGTAAAAATGAAAGTGATAAATCAAGATTTATATTAAACCATGGTTTATTGCGAAGTTTATAAAAAGGAAATGAGGTGTATGTATATTAAATATTGGTTTTGAGTTACAGCTGATGTTCATCTGTAGGTAAGACCGTAGTTGGTCAAGGTCTAAGAGGTAAATAAATACCCCAACTTGAACGACTTCAGGATTATCTAAGGGTAATATTTGTTGTAATGAGAAGGTGAAAATAATCTATTCCATATGAGAAATGATAATGTAATGTAAGTAAAAGGTCGAGAATTTATAATTAGACGTCCCAAGTAACGAAGGAGGAAAAGATTCGAGACTTATTATATATATACATGTATATGATTGTAATTCCAAAGTAAAGGAAGTAAAAGAGATTATGTGAAAAAATAGAATGGTATTTTCGATATAAAAGGAAATTGAAAAGTTAAGTTTTGGGAATAGTTTATACGAAATGGATATTAGTGGGTTATTGTACTAAAGTGGTAATAAAAGAGATTTCATAACGTTGTTCCACTTGAAATAAGATGAGTCGATTTCCAATATGGTTAATGAGGAATAAAATAGTAAATGGTTTTGAAATGATAAAAGAATTTTAGATGATATGATAGCGAAATCATTTGAAAACGTAATCTTACATCAAGTAAGTTGCATTTGAATGGTGCAATATTTAAGAGTTTAAGATTAACTATTGTTAATCGTTTTAATTTAAGAGGCCATGTAGTATTAGTACTGAACTGGTAAACTCATGTTATTCACACAATTATTTATTTGATAGTTAAATCACCGACTATCAAAGTTGACCCATACGATCGTTGGTACGGAAAGACCGGGATCGAATTTATATTCGAAAACCATTCCAACCAGCAAATACGTGAAAGAAGATTATTGAAGATGGAGCAATGGAAGACCGTTGATCTTCATGAGTGGAAGAACTACTGATTGGATTTCTCTGGTTTAGCGGCCGGAGATTTTTCGACAGTGATTCTGTCGTGATTGGAATCTACGGATTGCAAGGACTTCTCGCTACTGATCTGTAGGGTGATTCCTGGGATGCAGTAGGAGGGTCCCTTCGGTTCTTCCTGTTCCTGGATAACTTGTATGGACGAATGTATGACAAAGTATTTCCAAAGGAATTACGTACGTTGATTTCTTCAAACGTACCATGGTTGTACGGAGGACGACGGTTCTTTGAACTACTAGAGTATTTTCGTAGACGTCAATTAGTGATATCTGGCGGATCTGACGATGTGGCATTCAAAGTGAATGGTGGTTAGGTGCTGTAAGGGAAATTCTGACCTCAAGTCTCATCAACCGGGAGATGACAAAAAAAAATCGAGCAGGCAGCATGGCTATGTGGGTCGCTCCCATTAGGATGTATAATCACCTATCTAGAGAAATTCCTTTTGTTTCTTATTCTATTGATTCTGCCCATTCGGGAACGGTGGTTTGAGTCCAACCGTTGGTGATATACATTCGATACACTCAAGCGAAATGAGTGGTCGGTCATGTGTGAGCCGGGTTGCAAGATGTTCTTGTTGAACCCAGGTGTATTCGCCTCTAGAGATACATCATCGGAAGGTGGTCCCATACCTTGTCAAAGTTGGAATCCAATCTCCAATAAGCGCCTGCGGTTTTGATTGTATACTATATATGTGGAGCGTGAGATGCAAGCGTTCCACTAGATTGTTATTTACTTGTATTTAGACATTATTATAATATCAGAGAAGATATTGGTTTCAAAACTGTTTTGGGTTATCGTAAGGTAAAAACCGTCCGTGTTTATGTGTGGATACGGTCTTACGATTACCCTTTTCTTTTGAAAAGATTTCGAACTTTAAAATCATGATTGGATGATTTACCCTAAATACTGTGCGAGTTTATCTCACTCTGGTTCACCAGACTGAGCTGGTGTTTTGTAAATGCTCGGGTTAGCCCGGAGTGTTCAGGTTCAGGTTATCAAAGACTGTGAAGAGACGGGCTGGAAGAGTTCAGATGTATGATATTATTCCACTGTGTTGTATATAAGGGCAGACTATTATTATAACTGTCCAGTGATATTGATGTACTCTGATGATGTAAGTTTTATTTTAAAGCTTTAAACAAAGATTTATTTCTACATTATATTTGGTTCCGCTGCGATGTGAGACTATATGTTGTGTTCTTCGTCTTCTTCTATTCTTATATTTCTTTCTTTCTTATCTCACCCTCTAATTTCTTTCATTAACAATCTGGTGTTCTCGGTTGTTGAAAGGTCGGCATGAGATACAGCAAAGGTATTTATGTCGATTTTCGGGGCCGAAAACTCTGGGTCGTTACAAGTTTAGTATTATAGTATACTAATATTATTATTTCATTCTCAAGTTGAATCTGTTGACTAAATTCGTCATTGACTCTCTGAAAACTGAAATCTCCGAGGCATGATGTGTTGATCGCTATCCTAAAACATTATTTTCCCTCTTATCTTGTGTACACGATTAATGGAGAATATGTTCGAAGATAAAACGAAGCAGATATTGAATATCTTTAATCGACGTGGTTGCACAAACACTATGATTCACTATCTGGATTTATCGCTGCGGTAACAAGATAATAAAGCTATAGCCTGTAGAACTATAACTTGTATAATTTATCAGAAATTTGGAAATGCAATAGATAAGAAGATATAGAGAAGAAATTTGGATGATTCGAATGACTCAAAACTGGAGTGCAAACTATTTTTTATAGGAGTGAGGAGATATGGTGTAACAAGCCGGAAAATCAGAACCAATTTAAAATTTTTATTTTGGCCATTTTAATGAATTTAGAATATCTAAAAATTTATTTAAATCGAAGTTAGAACGAATAAATTTATTTTAATTATATAACGAGCCTGAAAGGCGCGACAGTTTAAAAATTCAACCTTGAACTTTGACTAAATGTACAGGATTCAAAATAAATCGGATTTCAGTCAAACCAAAAATATTTAATCTGTTTAAAAATATCATTCTAACGAATAAGAAAAATTGAAATTTTATAGCGGGAATCAAAAGTTATAGCCAGTTGAATACTCAGAATAGTCGTTATGGAATAAATATAGCCCTTGAAAAATAGAAATTTTGCAAATGACCTCCGTTTTCAACGAAACCACTTTGGTTGGATCCGTAATGTCAAATTATTGCTAGGTTTAAAATTCCATAATTTTTGGAGTTGAAATGTGAGCGTGTCAAAGGAAAACACATTTGGTAATTTCAGTTTGAAATGGATCGACTAGAAAAAGTCTATTTTTCAAACGGTCTCCAAATTTGATGAAATTAATTTTGTTGGGACCGTATCGTCCCAACATAGCTAGATTTATTTTTGGGAATTTTTGGAATCAGTATGTGGGCCCGGAAAATTAAAATATACGTTCAAATCTAAAATTGAATGTTTTATATTTTAATTTAAAGAATAGTTGACTGAAACAGTTGAATGGGCTTACGAAACATATTTCATGGTGTCCGGAATGGGGGTATTTAGCTAGGACCAACAGTCGTTGGGTTTGATTTGGAGTTCTATGGATTAAGGAGTATTTTCGAAACTAACTGAATTAAAAATTAATTATAAAACCATTGGCCAATTAGAAAAAGGGGCGTTGACCAAATCACTTTCTTCCCAACCCGATACCCTCGATATCGAATGGCGATTTCTACTGATTTCTTCTCCCCTCGATTACTTCAAATCCGCTCAATAAAATCACAAGCCACAGTTGAGAATTTTGTAGAGAATATCTCGATCTTCAAATTTATATAAAGTTTGGATTTTTTTCGATCAGTATTTGTTGAGAACCACCTCCACGAAGTTGCTCCGCCTCGCGCTGCTTTTCTCCTCCACCGTGCCATCGAACTGGACCCCACCTACCTCATCGGGTGCGCGCCTCCTAGCCCTACGTCGTGGTCTAATCTGATCGACTTATAACTGAATGGTTTGGATGGAAAAAGAAAACCTAATTTCGAATCAAAGTAGCAGGTAACGGCTGTTATAATTTCAAAGGGTCTTCAACACTTAAAAGCATTTCAAAGTATGTTTAGCGAATAAAAATCGTATCTTTTTGCTATGCTGTCGAAATCCAGTGAGACAAGAGACATTGGACTCGTGTGGATGTCTTCTACATTCTAGAAGAGACCGGAGAATTTTTGAAGCTCCTATGATTTTAGAAGGAGTGTAACCCAATGTGAGATTTCTAAATTCAAATTGGAATGTATACGCGTTGTATAACTTATATAAGCGATGTATAAATTATATACACGTTGTATATCTCATATATGGGCGTTGTATAAATTATATAAGCGATGTATAAATTGTACATACATTGTATAAATCATATAGGCGATGAATGGAATTGAAATGGAAATAAATATCTTTATATATATATATATATATACTCCCCTCATCCACAGACCATGGACAATATAAATTGTTTGGGTTGTGATTGTGAATAATTGATTGTGGTTGCAACAAAATTGGTTGTGTTTGTGGTATATTCATTGTGTTATGAAAATGAATGATATTGTGGAAATCATTGAAATGAAAATATTGTAATGCTGCAAGGCCTAGGATAGCAGAGAAGCCGTGCTGGACACGGCGCCAGTGCTAAATACCCTGCCTTTGTAATGCTGAAATTTTTCTGAAATATTCATGTGTTGAAAAAATATTCATGTTGGAAATAAATTGTTTGAACGATAAAAATAACATTTTTATTGTATATAATAATCACTAAAAATATTCATATTTGAAATAAATTGTTTGAACGATAACAATCACATTTTTATTGTATGTAGGAACCTTTAAAAATAACTAGAGGTTCAAATAAATATTTGGTGATTGAAAATAACATTTTTAACATGAATATGAACTGTTAAAAATAGCCAAAGGTTGAAATAAATATTTGTTGATTGAAAATAATATTTTAACATGAATATGAACCGTTAAAAATAATCAAAGGTTGAAATAAATATTTGTTGATTGAAAATAATATTTTTAACATGAATATGAACTGTTAAAAATAACCAAAGGTTGAAATAAATATTTGTTGATTGAAAATAATATTTTTAACATGAATATGAACTGTTAAAAATAACTAAAGGTTGAAATAAATATTTGTTGATTGAAAATAATATATATCACATACATGAAGTGTTAAAAATAACCACGGATTGGAATAAATGTTTGTTCATTAGAAATATTATTTTTAACATGTATATGAACTGTTAAAAATAATCATGTATGAAAATAAATATTTGTTCGCTAAAAATATTATTTTTAGCTTAGATATGAACATATATATATATATATATATATATATATGTGTGTGTGTGTGTGTGTGTGTGTGTGTGTACTGAACAGGTAAATGGATTTGTTGTTGAGTAAAGAATTTGTTTGTGTGCCCGACAAATAGGTAAACCTTAATGAGTTGGCTGCGCAATTTTATTTACATATCAACTCCTGTGAATGCCACTGGATGCGGTGTGCTGATTATTCTGTGTGAGATTATAAACAATGCCATAGGATAGTAACAATTAATTTTGAACTACACTACATGGCATATTATGTGAAGAGAGCATACTTCATCATATACCACATCAGCATTTGGAGCTAATGTGACGAGGTTGGGATTACCATACGGGTAAGACGCTCGTATGGCGTTGATTGAATTACAGGTTGAACTGAGGACTGATATGGACAAAATAAATATAACGGTAAATTGCCAGATTAAATAAAAACTCCACACGGGTGTAGAGTTGACAATAATCACGTCTCTCTAGTTATTAGATACGGCACATGGATTATTTATTTTCCAACACTAGACGAGGTGACGAGATTTATCTCTGGAGTAATTTTACACACTCCCTCGGGCATAAAATAGGACACTGAAAATTGTGTATGCTTATACTGGATTTATTGGGTGCCTAATACAGCCCAATAAATTTCCAAACCCCTCCCCGTACAAAGGAGGTTATGGCGAAAATTTTCAAAATTTAAAGTCATCAGCCAAATTTTTGAAGTGAAAACGGTTTAGAAATCATTGAATAAATTATATATATATATATATATATATATATATATATAATTAAAATAAAATGAATAACGATGCTGCAGTTTGCATTTTGAAATCATAATTTTAAATGATTATTACGGGAGATCCGACCGTCGGATTTTCCCGAAACCGGAACCGTTGGGTTCGCTTTGGAAAGATCTTTCCAACGATATAAAATTCGTTAAGATCCAACAGTTAGATTTTGCGAAATGTTTAAATCAAATTTGGACAAGAGCAGCGCTAGGGCCATCAAATGACCTGAAGTGTCATTCGATGGAAATGGACTATTTTTAAATAAATAAAAATAGTGAAAAATCGTTTTAAAATATTATAAACGATATGGAATGGAGATGAACCGATTCTACTTGGTTTATCAGATATTTTGATGGTTGGATGTATTTGACATGAAAATTATACTGATGAACTGAAATGTGGATTTCGAATAGTTTAACCATAGAAAGAATTGATTTGAATTCTATACATGCGTGAATTATTTGAAAAGACTGAATTAATTCTCATTTTAAATAATTGATCGACGATGAAAAAGTCGAAGATATGAAAACGGTGGTTGAAGACCGGAGATCTTCACATCGTTTGGATGATTACTGATGTCTAAATTGGGAGGCATCCCAATACAAGGTAATAAATGTTGATCGTCCATACGTACTTGGAGATCAACTGGATATGCGAGGACCTCTCTCCTGTATTGGACATATGGGAGATGAATAAGGTGCCTCCGGTTTCGTTCAGACCCAGAACGAACTTGTAAATGGATGTATGTCTGACATTGGATTTTATTCTGTGTTGATTGATCTCTATTAAATATATATCTCTTTGGTGGCGGATAACTCTTACTTAACACCCTTCTCTAAAACGTACGAGTTTAGAGGTTACATATTGATAGACATCAGTCGCATGGCGTGGAATGTCAATGTGGCATGCTGAGATGCAGTGACCAAGGCTTTTGTTGAAAAGCAGAGACTTGTGGTTGATGATCAAAGCACGGCTTTAATATAGCATAGCTTTGTGTATAGCGTTAATTCGCGAGCCTCACACCCTGGTGTGAACCAAAAACGGGAAAGGGCCTCGGGGAGGACATGCGTTTCTTTCTAGCTAGGAGTGATGTCATGGTATAGAGCCCTGACATTTTACTTATGTGGATGATGGATAGCGGGGCACCTCGGATATACCGGTTACTACGGAGCCGATGGATATTGAGTCATCAGGCTCATTTACGCCCCATAGGGCGGGGAAACGTATTGTTCAGGCATTTTAATCCACTTTGGGTGGACCGGCCCTGACGATCCATAGGCTTGACTGAGTACTTGCCTGAGACATGGTAGTCTAGATTGTCTCGAAGCCGGTATGGACGATCCCATGCCTTGGTTCATGATGGAAATCTAACTTTCAATATGACATTGTGCGGTTTTGATTGTAAACCTATATGTGGCGGCATAGTGGCAAGGGACGCTCATGTCATCTATGATTGATAAATTATGATTGAAATTGTTTTTAAAACATATATGCACTAGTAATAATATCAAATTATTTATATGTATCAAGCATATTTTGGCCATTATAAGGTAAAACTCTATCCTCCGGCTTGCGTTGCATTGTGTGATGGGACCTGAGTCTTATAATGGCTTCATTTTCTATAAAAAAACATTGCGTTGTTTAAATGATTTACTTTATTTATGCACGGGCAATCCAATGGAGTAAACCCGTTCCGCGTTAGCGGCGTGGTCCTATGACTGACCTTATTGTTAAATAGATTAAGTAAGATTTCTTATACCAGTCTCATGACTGACTCGTAGTTTATTTCACTTGCAAACTCGGGTGCCCCAATTTTCTACCGGGGCAGCCTTGTATTCAGGTTTTAGCAGGCTCATTCTAGATAGCTATGGAGATGAAGATGGATTCTATCATTTCTATTATATTGTTCAGACTTTGTTATGTATATTATGTTTGATTCCGCTGCAGACATTTTATATAAAGCTGAAACTGTATTTTGTACTAAGTATGATCCTGTTATACTGTGTAACTCCGATGATTATATTTGTTCCAGTGTAATTTATTGTACAGATTATATTTGTTCCAGTGTAATTTATTGTACATTATCTGGTGTAGTGATATATTTCTGTTCTGCTGTTATTGATTATGTGTTATATTCCAAAGATTACTCTTGCTTCCGTGGCACGGGAGTTTAGGGTCATCACATACGGTTGCTTCTTTTCAAAAAGATTGCAACTCTTCGAATAACATCGAGGCCCATCTGATCACGAGACCCCAAGAGCCCCAAGGCCTATCTTTTGATATTTAAATATTAGTGTTCATGCTAATGTCATGTATATCATGTTCTTTCCTTATCTCTCCTCCTCTTTCTTTTGATATAGTATATTATGCCATTATATATATAGTAGCATACCTTCCTATGTTCCATGATGTGGGACAAAAGATATTCCCCCCTTTTGTTCCTTCCTTCTTCCATTCATTTCAAATTTCCTCTAACAATCCTCCACCAATTTTCAATAAATTCCTCTTGTCATTTATATGCATGAAAATATGTGAATAAGTATAGATGTCTTACAGGCTTAAATCTATATGTAGTGAAAACCCATCAAAGTATATCTGGATGTAGTGGTTGAGTAAGCATTGAACCATCGATCCTATATATCTATCGGACGTGATTATCACAAACCCATTTTCATATTTTCCAGATAGTATATATGCTCGACCCGTGGATTGGCCTTGGGTCAATATCTTCTTTCATGAAATTCCCTTAGAGATCAAGCCAAAATCTCGCAGAAGGCGGTACCACCTTTATTGCATTTATATAGGTAGGTTTATCAGAAGTGCCTTATAACACACACCTCAACAGTATACCTGTTATAAACCTATTAAGTTCTAAGCAGAACATCCTCTCTTTGTCATTATAAGTACCAAGCACTTTTTCTTGTAATGTATGATAATATTTAGTTTTTTAGACTAAATATTATAGCGCTTCCAACCGTAAACATATGAAGTACTTTTGCTCTTTGTACTCAAGATAACAAATTTCTTTATTATGTTGAGTTTCTTTCATTGGCAATTGTATTATATAGGCTTTAAACCCATTCCCTGTGATGTTTTTATCACTAAATTCATTGCAAGTCCTTTAGTGCCAAATTCTGGCTAGATCTCACAAAACCTATGGTAATTACCCCTTTGGTGAGCATTTTCCTAACAAAACTATGCCCTAGACCAATATGTCTAGATTTACCATTATAAACTTGGTTGTATGCTTGTGACAATGTAGATTTACCATCACAATGCACAGATATTGGTGGCATAGGTTTTGGCCACATAGGAATTTCTAATAATAAACTCCTTAACCATTCCGCTTCTTTACTACCAGAAGCCAGTGCTATAAACTCAGCAGCCATGGTTGAATTAGCAATACATGTTTGTTTCTTTGAGGCCCAGGATATTGCCCTCCTACCAAGAGTGAATATCCATCCACTAGTTGATTTCTTATCTTCACTTCCGGTGTTCCAACTAGCATCTGTGTATCCTTCTATTACACTCGGATAACCGTTGTAATGTATATCATAATTTATGATACCTTTTAAATACTTTAAAATTCTATATATTGCATTCTAGTGGATATTACTAGGGTTACTAGTATATCTTCTCATTTTGCTAACAGCATAGGCAATATCTGGTCGTGTGCATGTCACTGCATACATCAAACTTCCAATAACTCTAGCATGTTCCAATTGCTCTGTAGCTCTTCTAGTATTAGTGTATAACTGCATATTTGGATCAAATGGAGTAGACATAGGTTTACAATCGAATAGACTGAACCTTTTCAAAATTTTATCAATGTAATGAGACTAGGTAATTGATAAACCATCTTTTGTTTTCATGATTCTTATTCCAACAATCCTTTCAGCTACACACATATATTTCATGTCAAAGCACGAAGATAGGTAACTTTTAGTTTCTTCAATACTCGAAGTATCCGTTCCAAGTATAAGCATATCATCCACGTAAAGACATATAATTACACCTTTACCCAAATGAAACTTGCTATAGACACATTGGTCAGATTCAAAAATCCTAAAGCCATTAGATACAATAGTTTTATCAAACTTTCCATGCCATTGCTTTGATGCTTGTTTAAGACCATAAAGTGATTTGACAAGTTTACATACTTTATGCTCTTGTCCAGGCATTACAAAGCCTTCTGGTTGAGACATATATATCTCTTCATCAAGTTCTCCATTTAGAAATTCTGTCTTGACGTCCATTAGATGAATTTCAAAATTATATATAGAAGCTTATGCAAT
Organism: Allium sativum; assembly: GCA_030737875.1. Lineage (NCBI taxonomy): Eukaryota > Viridiplantae > Streptophyta > Magnoliopsida > Asparagales > Amaryllidaceae > Allium > Allium sativum. The sequence continues at coordinate 560,188,952 of CM060920.1, read as the reverse complement.
TAAAGTCCTAATAGTTGAAATTCTTGCTACTGGGGCATATGTATCAAAATAATCTATTCCTTCTTTCTGTGTGAATCCTTTTGGCAACTAATCTAGCTTTAAATTTTTTGATTATGCCATCTGCTTTTAATTTTTTCTTAAGTATCCATTTACATCCTATTGGTTTAGAATCTGAAGGTAAATCTACTATTTTCCATGTTTTATTTCCCATAATAGAATCCATTTCATCATTTATGGCCTCTTTCCAAAATGATGAATCATGAGATTTCATTGCCTCATTATATGTTAAAGGATCAGATACTATATTTGTAAATACCATTAATTGATGCTCTACATTATTTCCAGATCCTTCAACCAAATACACGACGAAGTCTAGTCCAAAATATTTTTCTATCTTTCTTCGTTTACTTCTCCTAAGAGAGTCACCATTTTCATCGATATTTCTATCAGTGTTTTCTACAGGTTCAATAGTTTGTTCATTAACCTCCATCATTTCATTAATAGGCGTATTAACCTCCACCGTTTCATGAATCGGTTTATTTTGAATAGATATGAATTTATTCTCATAAAACACTGCATCCCTTGATTCTATTATTGTATTCACTTTAATAGAGCTATTAGGTTCTGTTACTAGAAACCTGTATTATTTGCTATGTTGAGCATATCCTAAGAATATGCACTCGATAGCCTTTTGTCCTAATTTCCTTATTTTTGGTTCAGGAAATCGGACAATCGCTCTACATCCCCAAACTCAATAATAATCAAGATTTGGTTTTCTTTTCTTCCAAAAATTCATAAGGAGTAACTTTACTTTTCTTATGAGGCATTCTATTCAGATTATAACATGCAATAAATAAAGCTTCTCCCAGAAACTAGTATTCAATCTAGAATTACACAACATTGCATTTACCATTTCGGTAAGGGTTCTATTTTTCCTCTCAGCCACTCCATTTTGTTATGGAGTATAAGCAATAGATGTTTCATGTATAATTCCTACTGATTCACATTATTCAGGAAATTGATATTTGCAACCCTTATCAGATCTAAATGTTTTTATTTAAGCATCACACTGGTTTTCTACTTCAGTTTTATAAGACATAAATGAATTTAACACTTCACTTTTAGCATGCATAAGATAAACATAACAATATTTTGAATAATCATCTATGAATGTGACAAAATATTTCTTTCCACTTCTAGTATGAGTACTATTCATATCACATACATCACTATGAATAAGTTGTAACAATTTTGTTGCACTTTTCGCTTTATTAGGAAATGGTTTTTTAGTGATCTTAGTTAATGAACATACCTTACACTTATCTAGATATCATTTTGGTGTTTTGGAATCAGATTCAATGATATCATATCAAGCATGCGTTTATGATTAACATGCCCTAATCTATTGTGCCATAATGAAAATGAGTCAACAATATAAGAAGAATTCAAACTTTTATTAATATCAACATTCAGTTTAAACATACCATCACACATGTACCTTTTTCCCACAAACACACCACCTTTGTTCAACACATATTTGTCTGACTCAAAGACTTGTTTGAAACCAAACTTATAAGAAGACTTCCCGAAACAAGATTCTTCCTAATTTCGGGTACATAATATACATCATTTAAAGTCCGGACTTTTCCGTATGTGAATTTCAAATCCACAGTCCCCTTCCCTTTGATCTCCACCTTTGCTGAATTTCACATGTATAGGCATTCTTCATCTTTGGTCAGTTCCAGTTTCTTGAATTGATTCTTGTTTATGCAGATATGCTTAGTAGCACCAGAATCGATCCACCAAGAATTGTCCTGTTCAATCATATTCACTTCTGATATGACTGCTGCAAACTTTTCTTTTCCTGAATGCTGCTTCTTTTTCTAGAAGCGACAATACCTTTTGAAATGTCCCGGTTTGCCACAAAAGTAGCAAACATTTTTGCTTTTCTTGTTCTAGGAATTATTATTGTTCTTCCCTTTCCACTTCTTATTAGATTATTCAAAGCATTACTTGCTTTCTTTTCTTCCACCATATGGACTTTTGATGTATCAACAACTGTTTCATCTTGAGCATCTGTCTGTCTCAGTTGTTGTTCAACCTGCAAATACTGTGCAAGGCTGTCAAGACTCGTATCCTCCTTCTTATGTTTCAGTAGTTTCCTCTGATCTTTCCAAGAAGGGGTAATTTGTTTATTATCGATGAGACCTTAATTTCCTCATCCATGTTTAAGTTATGTTAACTAAATTGGTTAAGTATGTGCATGAGATCATTGAATTGCTCTACCACTGAACGATCATCAATCATTTTATAATTAAAAATTTTGATGGCTAGAAATTTCTTACTAGTTGCATCTCCATAAGATACTTTGCTTCTAACGATCCCCAGACATCTTTTGCAGTGGGCTTGTTGTAGAACATATCGAAGAGTGTATACGTCATTGCGTTGCATATATGCCCCTTGCAAATATAATCATCTTGTTCCCATTTGATCCTTTCACGTGTTTGCGCAAACATTTCATCATCAGTCTCCGATGGTTTTGGCGTAGTTAGAACATATACCACTTTCATTCCAGCCAGCAAGAAATGCATCTTTTTCTGCCATCGAAGAAAATTAATACCATCAAATCTCTCTAGCTTTGTTAAATCAGCTGCAAATTCCTTAAGACTGTGAGGAGCCATTGCCAAAATACTATTTTAGATTGTTGGACAAAATTCGTCGCTGATTCTCTGAAAACTGAAATCTCTGAGGCACGATGTATTGATCGCTATCCTAAAACAGTATTTGCCCTCTTATCTTGTGGGCACGAGTAATGGCAAATATGTTCGAAGATACAACAGAGCAGATGTTGAATTTCTTTAATTGACGTGGTTGCACAAACACGATAATTCACTATCTGGATTTATCGCTGTAGTAACAAGATAATAAAGCTGTAGCCTGCAGAACTATAACTTATATAATTTATCAGAAATTTGGAAATACAATAGATAAGAAGATGTAGAGAAGAAATTCGGATGATTCGAGTGATTCAAAACTGGAGTGCGGTCTAGTTTTTATAGCAGTGAGGAGATACGGTTGCTTCTTTTCAAAAAGATTGCAACTCTTCGAATAGCAGCGTCTGTTTCTTTTCAGAAACAGTCGCATCTGTTCGGACCAGTCGGTTGGTCAATAAAGCACTAGTCGATTGGTAAGTACGTATAACAGGCAATTATTCATGAACAGTCGTGTCTGTCTATATACAGACATATCTTGTCAGTTCAGACTTGACCAGTCGACTAGTATGTACACAACCAGTCAACTGGTAAGGGTAAAGCTGTTCATCAGTTGACTGATGCAAACAGCATCAGTCGACTGGTACAATTTCTGTGAGAAAAATAAAAATGGTCTGTTGCACAGTAAGCCCATTAGCATTCCAAGGCCCATCTGATCATGAGACCCCAAGGCCCATCTTTTGACATTTAAATATTAATGTTCATGCCAATGTCATGTATGTCATGTTCTTGCCTTAGCTCTCCTCCTCTTTCTTTTGATATAGTATATAATACCTTTATATATATATATATATATATATATATATATATATATATAGTGGCATACCTTCCTATATTCCATGATGTAGGACAAAAGATATTTTCCCCTTTTGTTCCTTCCTTCTTCCATTTATTATAAATTTCCTCTAACAGAATCATTATTATTTAAAATATATAAGAACTATTTATGTTTTCCTTTTTAAGAGGAAAAAAAGCAACAACATATAAGCATTTCTATTAAGTTAGTCAAATGTATATCCACAAATGCGAGCTCAACATATCTAAGTGTACATTAGCCTTAATACATGTCGGATTGTGGTTAATTTTTGAAATGCACCATTTTACTTTCATGAAGCATGCAGAACAAACCTGATTTGATTTATGACTTTGTGATCTATATTTATAAGGACTTTTGCTAAATTTTTGTCCTGATTTTTCATGCTTACTCAATGAGTTCATTATCTTCATTGTCATTTATGCATTCATCCATACTAGATAAAGATCAGTTTCATTATCCTTGAAGATTTCATTATATTTATTTGTTCGATTGCATATAAATTTCTTTGAGGTTTCTCTCAAAATCTGCAACTATGATTCGGGAAGGAGGATAATTTCCATAAAAGGTAAGGAAACTTCGTTAATGGATTATATTTTGTTTGTCAGTAGTTTACTTTATATCATATTTATGAAATTACACGCATAATAACCAACAATGGTTAAGCATGTATGTGAGTATTTTGAATTTACAAAATATTTATGATTTTGTGTTGTACCATATTTTAAAACCGTCATTTTGATGTGTAATATCTTGCGCTTTAATATGTTAGAGGCCTGACTTTAACTTTATCAAGCATTTTAAAATGTATGTTGGAAATTTTTGTATGTAATTTTATCATGCTTCGTGCCATTTAAAACATGTTGACGCGCTTTGATTTCATAAAAAGAGAGTTAAAAAGGCAAGAAGTTTCCAACAACAAGAACAAACATAAAACACAAACCGAAGTCTAAAAAGGAAGAGAAGATCCATAGAGCCGGATCAGTTGATTATGAGCGCCAGGGGGCATTCAGTCCTGCCCCTATCCTAAGATGTAACAAGAGCTTGAGCATGAGGCATTGTCGTTGCAGGATTCCTGACATACTAGGGGAACTCGCCACACCTGACGCGGGCATCGACGTGATCGCGGAACTACCTGTAGTGGTCAATGTCGTGACCTAGCAGCTCATGAAAAAGGCAGTACTTGTCAGAGCTTGCTTGTTTTGGAGTCGGATCCCTCTTGGGAGGCTTTTGGAAAGGTAAAGTTTTGTGAATGTCAAGATAAATCCTTTCCAAGCCTCGATTGAGTTCAGTATGCCAGGTACATTGGCTCGAAGCGAGACCATGGGCTCCGATTTTCCTAAGACTTATACATCCCCTTGTTGAGCCCGGGTGGTCCTAAGCCAACAATAGAGTTTGTTTGGTGCATGGGTTTCTCGTCCTAGGAGTCTTCCTCCCTAAGAAATCTTTCTTATTCAAAGTAGAATTCGGCAAGGTCCCTCGGTGGGTCCCGTCGCAGTGAAATCTTGAAGTCGGTTTGGTCAAGAATCCCAGAGACGACAGCCATTAGGACCATGGACGGATCCGGCCCATCGACATAGGCCGCCGTCATATTGAAACGTTAAAGAAATTTACGTAGAGTCTCGCCTAATATTTGTCTAAATGTTGTCAAAGTCATGACGTTCCTAGGTTGGCCAATGTGAACTTTGAAGAGCTTGATGAATTTCCCAACCAAAACGTTCCAACTGTTAATAGACTCTGGTTCCAACTGTCTGAACATAAAACAACAATGTCTGTAAGATAAAGCGGCAAGCACTTGGCTATGACGCTATTTGAGGCTGAATGTACTTCCATATGGCGAATGTAGTGCATGAGATGAACTGTAGGATCCTTTCTACCATCAAAAACTTCTAACACTGACAATTTGAAGTCTAGTGGGTTTTGAGAGTTCCCGATGTCTTGAGAGAAAGTGTTGTGAGTAACACAGTCCAAGCTAGCATAGGGTACCCCGCCACGGGCATAGCGTCGAATGACATTAGCGACTTGACTTTCACTTCTGGTGCCAACAAAATTGATTCAAATTATATAAATTGACGCCTGTGACCCCAATGTTAAGTCCAACATTAGCAAAAGGTCAAGCGCCAAGTAAAATATCTGGCTCGATCCCAACTTAATGTGCCTTAACTGGTACAAATCCAACATTCGGAACTATGGGAGTTCCGGTATCCAAAGCTATGAGCATTGGCGCTTGAGTGATGTTTCCAGTACCTGATCCTGAAACTTTATTGACTACAACCCTATGCAGTTAATACCTCGCTATCACCTTGCTATATCTTGTAGCGGATTACCACTGCTACGCTTTTACCAAGTAGCCTTTGATATAGCCTCTCCGCTTTAAGCCCCGCTATATTCCGCTATTCCCAATATATCCAGTTATTTTCGCTATATTACGTTATTCCTTCTATATCTATGATGAAAGAAACGAACTGAATAAGACATCTACGCATTATAAAAATTATAAAGTTAAATTTGTTTAATTGAACCTTTTAATATATATTTTCAAAAATAAATATACTCTATATTCTATAAAATTTAATTAAGTTAAATAGCAATTTATGTTTATTTAGAAATACTTGCACATGTTTTTATTTAAAATTAAGAATGTACTAATTATAGTTAAACTAAGTGCTATTTTTTCATTTAATTATCATTTTTACATTCTTAAAGACATTATGAACGAGTTACATGTGCTATTTTAGGGTAATCCACTATATCCTGTTATTTCCTCGCTTTATTCTCGCTATGACTTTTTGGACCTCCGCCGCATTGGATCCGCTAAGCGCTTCTACAACCTGAGCCTTGTGCGGGATTGGGGGTGTTGCCCCTCGAGTCTAGCCGACCTGATACTTGTCTGCGGATTGGTGTCGACGCGGGTTGTTCTTCAGGAATTTCCCCCAAGTGCTGAGCTAAACCTTGCGAAACAATAGCACTTGTTCCAATCATGTTTCCTTGGCCCGACTACCTCATAAACATTTCTAGTAGGGCGAGAAGAGTGTTCATAGTAGCTTCCTGTCAATGGAAATGCTCTTCCTGTTGTTATAAGTGAGAAGTGATATCCTTTGTTAAATCTTTGATGAATACGTCGATGTTGTCTCGAGTACGAAGTTCGATGGGTGTCCGGTCGAGGAGAGTTCTTGTTCTTCCTCCACATCTGCTCCTTTTGAGCGAGCTAACTGTTTCCTTTTAACCATGGTGGAATCAAAGAGAATTCCGAGAAAAAGTGAGAATGAGTACGATAACCAAAACTGAAGTCGAAGTCGAAGTCCGAAAACAAAACTGAAATCTGAATTCAAAAACAAAGCAAAAGTTGAAGCTCTATGCCCCTTTCCTGGCGTACCAAAGTGTTGAGGGATATTGTCACTATTCACACACGCCAACGCCTAAGTGTACATTTTGCAGAAAAACGATAATCCAAATCCAAAGTAATGAAATATGCAGAGAGAACACAACTTTTTGCAATGGTTCAGCAAAAACGCTTACATTCACTTTATAGTTATAATTCATCATATAATAGCTGATTACAAAAGTTGTGCAAGTTCGGACAATATTTGTGTACAAAGTTGTATAGTAAAACAACAAAATGTTTGTTAGTTGCAAATTTAAACCAAAATGCCCTTCTTCCCCTTCGTTGAGCCAAAGTATGAGGCAATGTCCAGAAGGTAGCTTCAAAGTTTAATATATTCCAAAGATATCAAAAAAAAAATCTCCAAAAGCAGTGAAACAGTCCAAGTAAATATCCAAATGTTGTAGGCAAATGTTTGTGCAACGTTTAGAAGTTCAACATAAGTTCAAAATCCATGAAGATGATGAATGCAGCCATTAATGATGCTTGGGAGCTTCAATCCCATATATCGAAGTGTAGGAAGAGTGTGAATGAGTCAACCCCCTTGAATGTCAAGCTTGGGGTATTTATAGCTGAGGTTTGGAGGCTATGGTAGAAATTTCTTTAAAATAAGAATCTTCCGGATATAGTATAAGTATAAGTTGGAATACGCTCATTCAAAGTTCAAAGTGTATAGGATACAATATAAGTCGGAATTCTTTAACAAGAATCTTCTAGATCTATTAGATTATAGTTTTCTAATAGAAAAGAAAATTCAAGATTTCATCTAGTAAAATTTGGGTTAGGTTAAAATCAAATTTTTTTTAAAAAAATCACGGTGGTTAGTTTGGATATATTTAATAAAATAGAAGGATTTAAAAAAAATAGAAATTTTTTCATAAACAAAATGTGCCTATTAGGTATATTGACTTGTGGTGAGTTCATATCCAAAAATTACGTTGTTTAAGGTAGTATATTGACTTGTGTACGTAACGCTATGTTACAATTTTGTTGTTTGAGATCATTGTATCAACCTTGATGATATATATAATAACATAAATTGAAACTCATAATATAATAAATTACAAGTAGCGAGGACATAAGCCTCTTACAGGAGATTCCAGTGGAAGGAGGAGATCGCCATGCTCCGTCAGCAGACGGGTGAGCTGCAGGATTAAAGGAAGAGTGGGCTGACTACCATGCTCGATGAGTGGATCGCTGCATATTTTTTCAAGCATAGGAGGATGCCTGGGGATAAGGATTGGTCGGGAGATCATAATGATGAGGAGAAGGATGATGATGGAGACGAGTAGATACTTGTTTTTTTTTATTGTTTTGTCTTTTGTAAATATAAACATGTATTACTAGAATATTGATATATGGATAATATTTTAATATGTACGAGTTATTACAGATTTTTTTTTACGAGTTGTTATAGATATGATGGTTTGTTATATAATATGTGATGTTGGTATTTGTGGTTTATACGTTAGTTTGTGGTATATGAGTTGGCTTGTAATATATATGTTGATTTGTGTTATAAATTTGAGTGTGTGTGTGTGTGTATATATGTTGGGTTACTGGATATGAAAATAAGTTGTGGAATTGATCACATATTTTAAAATTTTGAAAAAGTTATAAATTGTTGCTAAAATGCTTTGTCCAAATAGCTCGATATAGAGTAATTTTTTTGTTATTAATTTTTTAACTAAAATATTATTCATTTTTGAAGTAAAAAAATATTTTTCTTATAAAAAAAAAGCGATATGTTCAAATTTTTTTATTGTTTTCTTCAAAAACAATAAAAATTGGTGAATCAGAAATAATTATAATAAAAAAAACGAAAATTTGTGTTTTTTTTATGGAACATACATATAAATATGCATGGATAATACCTTTTCTTCAATTTCCTATTACTATGTTAATAGGATTTGGACTTCTACTTATTCCTGCAATGAACGAATATCTGTTTGTGTGGCCGGAAGAAAGAATAGTGGATGTTGAATAGTAAAACAGTTTCTGGTTAACGATGGTTAGTGACAACTATCTGGTCACATGGAGTTACGGTTAGCAACGACTTGTTGTTTTTGCTTTGTTTCGGCTGGTAATGGCTAGCTACGGCTTATTTAGCAACGTCTAACGACGACTAGTGACAAACACCAAAGAGACCACAACTTGTCACGTGTCCCCATTTGTCATCGCCAATCGTAGCTAGTTTTTTGTTATGGAGCCGATATTAGATGCGTCGATATTCTGTTAGCGTCAGGTTAAATAGCGACGGCTTTTAACAACTGTTGGTGATGGCTTGCAACGGTCGTCGACGACCACATGCCGTAGCTAACCGAAGTCATCTTGCGGCAGAGACAACAAGTGTAGGCACAACTTATACAAAGCATATATAATGATATTCATGTGCATTTGTTGTAGATTAAGCAAGCATGTAGAATCTTGTGTGTATTGTTTGAGTTGACCATTTATGAGCTTGAGTGTTAACATGAGCATTGTTACTGACATGCCAATGTTGGACAAGCAATTGTCATTTTTTTAAGGGCACACCATTCGCTATCAAATTATTAAGGGTGTTTCGAGCTAGAAAAAATTTCAAACCTTCGGATAAATTTATCTCTAGGAAAATGGTAGCGTTTGACTAAATTTAGTATGTTAAAACGATGTAGGGTGACTGTTTCACATGTTTGTTGTATTTGGTGTTATACAGCCAAATATTAGTTATGTAAACGGCTATCTTTTGCCGATAATTGAAGGGAAAGTTTTGTTATATCTTACCGTATTGTCAAGGGAAGACTATTTTAAATGGTACACCTCATAATTATAATTAAAACCCTTAAGAAGTGGACTTCCCTTGTCCAAAAATGATGTATCAATAACAATGCACATAATATCTTCATGGAAAGGTATCCTCGACATGTAATTTGATGAGGCCTAGGGCATTTTTTGGGTTTTTGTAATTCTTAGGTGTGCATGCTATTTACATAGCGGGATGGAATCCGTACTAACAAGTTTGTGTCTAATGCGAGTACCATGTTGCCATAGCACGTATATTATATAAAAGGCAGTTCGCATGCCTGTTGCTTGTAGATTTCATACTCCATGGTCCCTGCTACTTCTTTGAAACTTGGTCCCGTTATATGTTTTAAGAACATATGTTTATGCAAAGCACCAAGTGCCTAGTCAGGCCCGTCCCTTCCCACAAGCGGGGGAAGCAACCGCTTAGGGCACCCAATTAACTAGGGCACCTTTTGTCATTGATCGAAAACAAAACGCGATCCACAAATCACAAAATCACGACATCGAATAATGAAATCAGTGAGCGTCGAGTTGAACGACGACGACCTTCAGACGACGAACTAAATCGCGAATCTCAAGCTCCAAGCAGGCAAAGGTTGGCGCAGCAGTTTCAGGTGAACGCCTTACAGCCGAAGGCCTCTTTCACCGTAGGTTAGTAATTTGGAATTGGATATTCTGTTTTAAACATTTAATTTTATATGTGATGTTGTCTTATCCTATTGGCTTCAGCATCTATCTTCTGTCTTGTGTCGTGTTGTGCTTCAGGCTTTAGAGCACAACCAACAATGGCTTGTTCAGTGACTAAACAAGCCACGGAGCAACCAGGTATGACTTGTTTATTTCCCCGTGGCTAGTTTGGAACTCATTAGTGTCCGGTTGAGTGAACAGAGGCTACTGGTTATAACGGCGAAGTGTTTGCCGTTATAAGTTTATAACGACAAAGTCTTTGCCGTCATAAATTTATAACGGCAAACACTTCGCCATTATAAACTTCTAATAATAAAAAACCACGCAAATGCTGTTTGCTGTTGTGAACAACGGTAATATTGGATGAAAGGGATGTTTGCTGTTTTATGCTATTTGTATTATATAATATATTTTTTAAGTGGTTTGTGGCTAGTTTTGTATTGTTGGTTGCTTGGTGGCTTTTTTGGATGAAAGAGAAAAAGTGAACAGAACGGATGGTTGGTTATGGTCTTAGTATCTGTCATGTCTGAACAACCGACAGCTATTATATTACCATGTGATTTGGTCCTTAGGATATTTCGATTTATGTTTTAAACATATAAGTTGTATATGCATTACTTGTTATGCCTGAATTGTGGATTACTTGTTGTGCCTGACTTGTAAAACAAAATTAATGGAATTATGTGCAGCATTGTTGAGGCTGAGTTGAATATTCAGTTTTGTTCTTAGTTTTTTATTTTAGTTTTGTGGCTGTATATTAATTTAAGGATTAATTTCTAGTTTCAATATTTCATGATAAAGTCATATTTTCATTCCACTATGTCATAAAAAAATTAAATCGCTTTGGCGCTTCTATCGATTGAAAAAGATAAAATTAGTGATCTTGAATGCAATAGTATTATTAGCAATTTTATAAGTCAAAAGACTAGAAAAATGTTCATGACTAATTAGTATTTATTTTGTTGTACACCTTGAATTATTATTCTAAATAAAGTTATTTTTCATCTTCTTGTTATTTCTAAACAATATAATTTGTTTTGATATATTTCATTAGCATATATAGAAGGGCCTCTTTTTCGGTTTTTGCTTTAGGCACCAAAAGTCCTAGGACCGGCCCTGTGCCTAGTACAAGTTTTGTCCTACCCACACCGTTTTGCTCAGAGGTGTTACGGTTACCACAACCATCAATTTTATCGTCAATCATAACCGCAACCACTGGTGACGATTAACAAATTTTATAATCGTTACCGTAACCATCTAACCATTATGCAACCATTACCGTAATATTGTATTGTTATCCTTCAAATTTTAACTTTTTTTCTAAAAAATTAGTTTGTTTATCTATAAAACGAACCATCCATGTGCATGTTGTCCATAAATAAAAACGCAAATAATTTATACATATGTTATTTCTCTAGCTTAACTTATTAAAAAAACATATCTTTTTTTTATGAAATACTACAAAAAAACATGTGCGGTTGGTATGTTTTACGGCGGTTATCAAAATCCACAATCGTTATCGTCACCGTAGTAGATGATAACCGTGTAAACGGTTAGTACGGTTTGAACAGTTCAACCTAATCCTTAAATAATTATCCTTGCCCTCGAATTTCCTAACATTCAAAGATTCTAAAGCACCCTGCCGACGTCCCTTTATATATGCCTTCAAGTTGGGTCACAATATATTGTTAGCTTTGAATTTACATATCACGCATTATTTTAGTACCAAACCATTGTTCACACGCTAAAAACTATTTACCAAGATTTCTTATATATATATATATATATTTTGTGATTTGTGACATGAAATCACATATGTTGATGAAGACGAGGCGTTAGAAGAGATGGAGCAGCGGCAGAAAGAAGGCAAGGAAGAGCAGTTGTATGCTCTGCTTCAGCACAGACGTCTGAGGGAGCTTGGTCAGACGTCTATGCCTACAGGGATCTAAAGTCCGAGAGTGTGGACAGACGTCTGACCAATCTGGGTCAGACGTCTGACCTGTCAGGGATTGTAATCCGAGAGCATGGACAGACGTCTAACATATATAGGTCAGACGTCTGAGCGGGTTTTTCTGCGGCTTGACTTGGTCTTTTCTGTGACTTATTCTGCAAGTAATGAAGAGGCAAATTGGGTATTTGCCTAGGCCTTCTATTCTCCTATAAAAACAGCATCTAGGGTTGGATTAAAGACATAGGATTGAGACCGAATTGATTAATCCAAGGGTTAGCCGTCGTTCTTCATTGTTCTCCTTCTCCAACAAAGAGTGTTAGTCATCTAGATATTCTTTCCCTTTCTCAATAAGGTTATTGATTCTTGTAGTTTATTGTTGGTTGTTGAACCAGTGAGTGTAAACAAAATTTGTATTTGTGAATCAATAAAGAGGGTGGTTAGGTGGAATATTTTGTGTTTGCGCGTGTGATTTCATATCTGTGTTTGTTTCCATAGAAATCATCTTTAAATAATTAGGTGAATAAGATCCTGGACGCTTCCGCAAAGGCACAGGTTTACACAGCAGTTGGTATCAGAGCTAGATCATCGCAAAGCTTAGAGTGATTTTGGAGTGGATAAATCATTTTTTTTATGACGGATATGATGGCGTTTCCGAAGATGACTGTTTTTGATGGAAGAAATTGGGGGATTTGGAAGCCTAATATGGTGGATGTGCTTTACCTCAATGATCTTCATGATCCGATTGTTGGAAATGCGGAGAAGCCCTCAGGTGTGAATGAGGGAACGTGGAAGAAGATGGATAAGAAGGCTATTGCCTTGATTCGGCAATACCTTGATGATTCGGTATTCCATCATGTGGCTAATTATGAATCCGCGAAGGATTTGTGGGACAAGTTGGTATCTTTGTATGAGTCGAGGAGTGCTACAAGTAAGGCTTTTCTGGTTCGAAAGCTTGTTCAGCTGAGATTGGATGAGGAGAAGTCTGTTGCAGGGCACCTGAATGAATTTCAAGATGTGATCGATCAATTGGCAAATCTGAAGGTCAATTTTGATGATGAGTTGCAGGCTCTTTTGCTGATGAGTTCGCTTTCAGAAAGCTGGGAGACTTTGGTTGTTTCATTGAGTAACTCCAATGCAGGTGGAGCCATCTCTTTGGAAACTGTTCGAAGCAGCCTTCTGAATGAGGAACTAAGGAGAAAAGGGTCGGGTTTTAAATCAGTTCAAGGTGAAGCCATGGTAGCAAAGGACTCGGGGAAAGATACAAGAAGGAAGAAGAAAGGGGCTAATGGTAAAGGTGCTTGTTATTATTGTGGTAAGGAAGGTCACATACGCAAGAATTGTTATGCTTATCAGAGGGATAAGAAGAAGGCTGCGGATGGTGATGGAAGTAATGAGGCACAGGTAGATATTGCTGCAAGTTCCATTAGCGATACTTCTAGTGATGTCCTGTTTAGTGAAGTTAATCCTTGGAAGATGGATTCAGGAGCCAGTTTTCACATTTGTAAGGATGTGAAGTATTTCTCTTCGTATGAGAAGAATGTCGACGTGATTAGAACAACCAATGGAGTAGAGCTACCAGTTTGTGGTATTGGATCTATCTGGTTTCGTATGCATGATGGCGTGGTAAGGGAAGTCACTGGAGTTAGACATGTGCCCGCTAGTTCGCATAACCTCATTTCTCTCGGTCAGTTAGATCGTTGTGGTTGCACTTATGATACTCGAGGTGGAGTTTTGAAAGTGAAGAAGGGTGGTCGTGTTGTGATGAGAGGTGTCTTGGAGGCGGGAAACCTGTATAGATTGGTTGGTTTTGTGGTCGACAGTGGAAGGCGAGTGACGGTTGAAGAACCTAGTCCACAACAAGGTGGAGAGGTTAATTTGGTCATTGCTGATGTGCTAGACTGGGGTCTTCATGTTGATGATGCTCAAGGGATCCGGAGTGATCAAGGAAGGAGCTCAGATCAAGTGATAGACGGGTGTCGATGCAGAAAATCCACAAGGTGGAGATCCTTGTGGTATTACAAACATTTTTAGACCGTTGGTATTGCATGGTGCATCTCGAGAGGAAGATGCATCTTTGGCGGGCGGTGGGTTGTGTGTGTAATGGTTTAATTGAGAGAAGGTGTCGTTGAAAGAGCTAGATGACTTGTGTGTTGGAAGTTTGTTTGATGTGATGCGATTTCATATCAAGGTGGAGTGTCGTGATTTGTGACATGAAATCACATATGTTGATGAAGATGAGGCGTTAGAGGAGATGGAGCAGCGACAGAAAGAAGGCAAGGAAGAGCAGTTGTATGCTCTGCTTCAGCACAGACGTCTGAGGGAGCTTGGTCAGACGTCTGTGCCTACAGGGATCTGAAGTCCGAGAGTGTGGATAGACGTCTGACCAATCTGGGTCAGACATCTGACCTGCCAGGGATTGTAATCCGAGAGCATGGACAGACGTCTGACATATATAGGTCAGACGTCTGAGCGGGTTTTTCTGCGGCTTGACTTAGTCTTTTCTGTGACTTATTCTGCAAGTAATGAAGGGGCAAATTGGGTATTTGCCTAGGCCTTCTATTCTCCTATAAAAACAGCATCTAGGGTTCGATTAAAGACATGGGATTGAGACCGAATTAATTAATCCAAGGGTTAGCCGTCGTTCTTCATTGTTCTCCTTCTCCAACAAAGAGTGTTAGTCATCTAGATATTCTTTCCCTTTCTCAATAAGGTTATTGATTCTTGTAGTTTGTTTATTGTTGGTTGTTGAACCAGTGAGTGTTAACAAAATTTGTTTTTGTGAATCAATAAAAGGGTGGTTGGGTGGAATATTTTGTGTTTGCGCGTGTGATTTCATATCTTTGTTTGTTTCCATAGAAATCATCTTTAAGTAATTGGGTGAATAAGATCCTGGATGCTTCCGCAAAGGCGCAGGTTTACACAACAATATATATATATATATAGGAGCATTCAAGAGCACCCCAAATAGTGCAGCACCCCTTTAGCCCCCCTGATTTCCACCACATATTCCCGTTTCTCTCTCCTCCCACTAATTCTCTCTCCCTCCACTAACTTATTTAACTATAAATACTTGGCTATAAATGAGGGGCAAAAGGGAGGCTAAAAAAATGGGGTGCCATATAACCCTCCTCATATATATATATATATATATATATATATATATATGGCGACCGTTCAATGGCACCCGAAACAGTGCAGCACCCCTAAATGCCCATTGATTTCCACCACATATTCCGTTTCTCTCTCCCTCCACTCATTCTCTCACCTTCCACTAACTTAAACTACTATAAATACTTGATTTCTTTTGAAGGGCATTTGGGATGCTCACTATTTGAGGTGTCATTGAACGCTATATATATATATATATATATATATATATATTGCTTGTGCAATGTGTTTCAAAGTGCAGATCTTAGCTTGGTGGAATAGTGTTCTTTATTTGGTTTCCTTATCATCAACTGTTGCCTTACGTTTTATATCAACATACATAACCATGTGTCAATGTCAGGCTGCATGCTATTCTAAGCTCCTTACATTTGATTTCAGCAACTCAGTGTTTAATTTATGACTGCATGTAAAAGTATTGAGCTACGGTTGTATGAGTTGTTTTTCTTATATGTACTTATGCTTACATTATACATTTTAACTAGTGTGAACCCGTGCTACGCACACGGGCTGCCGTTATAAGGTTGCACTGGAAATATTGTATTGCTTACTTGACCTTACAATAATTTGTTTAAGCTTAAATTCACATTACCATTTCCAAAATAAGCCCCAGTATAAAACATAAGAATATCATGGTTAGGTACAAAGCGTAATTACATGGATATTAACAGCAACTTGTACAATATTACATTAGATGTACAAAATCACATAAAAAATCGATGTTCCCAAAAGGCTAGGGTAAAATGCAGATGAAAATCGTACTAAGCAAGTAACATAAGTATACATACAATTAAAGATGACGATGTTATTGTACAAATTTGTAACATTACAAAATAACATAAGCTATGGTAGAAACAATATAATGTAGTTGTCAACAGGCTCAAATGTTAATTTATATAAACCAAGCATTTTCGCTTTCACTTATAGACCAAGCAGGTACAGATGTTTTTGTTTTACACGGTAGCATATAAGGTTAGAAACTTCTTCACTTTCCCCGATACCAAAACATGCAATAAGAGGCAAGCAAGTTTAACTACGTAATAACTAAACAACAGAGTTCAAATGATCTAATATTGCAAAAATACTTCAGCCTCCATGAATTGGTTCATTCATTTCAATCTTCTTCACTCCCTTCACGTAAAGGCCAACTGTTGCTAGTCGATCAAGTCCTAAAAAATTGAAATAAACTGAAATAAAATAACCAAAAGAACATGGATTTCTACATGTACTGTATGAATGTGCCTAAAAATGTTTCATGGTTTAGAATAATTTTATGCTGTTACTTGTGACATGTTAAGGATATTTAAACCGTGAAGGAGGTTGGAACGTATTTTTTGAACTAACCCTTGAAAATCTCAAAACATGGAATATTCCTATCACTGAATGTAATGAAAGCACTTCTCCCAATGAGGAATTTTTTTACTACAGTTTACGAAAAAAACAATTAAAATATGAAATGAGTAAATAATTAAAACTTGTAATTTAGAAGAGAAAGAAAAAGGTTTGACACTAAAACGTGAAAATGGGAGTTGAAGGGTGCTTAATTGCAAATAAAATGCTTAAAGGAATGAGAGATTCGTATTTGAGGGTAGATTAATTTATAATGAAATATACAAATTTGAGGGTAGATTAATTTACAATGAAACATACAAATGGTCATATATTTAATTTTATAAGCAGTACAACTGATTAACAGGACAAAAGCAAGTGGAGTAACTTCTGGGTTCGTTTTTATTAACTTACAAAAAAAACTGTTTGAAATGACTATTGGGATTGAGGTAGCTTTAAAACTAACCAAAAGTTCCTTGTGGTAGGATAGGCAAGTGTCTTCATGCATTTTATAAATTACTGCAGGAAGCTAAATTTTTATTTGCAGCAAGACAAACTGTTATTTGCAAAATTCAAACAAATTTAAATTGGTCAATTTAAATAAAACACATTCAATTATTGTAATAATTTAACTAAGAAAAAGATAATGAACCTTGTTACAATGGCACGTGGTCGAGCTGTTGAAACTTTTAGAAGTTCACATGGTAGAGTTGTTATTGTACCTATTTTAAATTTCCCAAGGGGTCTTCTATGACAATGCGGGTTTTCCCCATTCTAATATCCATACTCTCGTGAATAAGCCATAGCAGCATTTCCTTTGTTTAACTCTGAACCACTTCAAAAAGAGGTAGCATAGCTGCTTCTTAATAGGTACTGTCTTCTACCATCTTTATTTTTGGTTACCTTCTTTGTTCTAATCACCTCTCCCTTTCAGATGTTTAGCTGTTTCCCAAAGTGAATTACCATGACTTGAAGCCTTGAATCCTATAAGGCAGACAGTTTATAAGTTATACAACATAATCCTTTTTTCCTAGTTAGTTCACACAAAATTGAAACTCGCACAAATTATGCACGAAACTCCTAACTAAAGGACAAATGTAAAGATTTGTCGTGTTTGAATAGAAATCAATATAGAAGTGAAAATCAATGGTATACTATAAAGTTTTGTTGCTCTATTTTGCAAAATGTGTCAAATAATTTATCACTTAATCAAAGAAAATTTTGTAGTGTTCTTATGGTACTATAAATAGTCATGATTCTTTCATAGTTGTTCTCTATGTTGCTCCAATATTTATGTATGTTGGATATTTCTCTATGCTGAATTAAGCATTACTATTTTTGTTGAACTTTTTCCTTTCTCTTACTAACTCACCAACAGAACTGTCAGCTGAATAATAGGAAACCAAATAACATTCTTCAGAATGTCCAGCTCATTACAACATGGGCTCGTGCAATGGTCTACACATATTGATTATTTATAATGTTTGCTCCACATTAAAAGTATTGGTTGCTTAATAAGCTTCCTTCACATCAAAAAATGAAAAGTTGTAGTCAAGTGAAAAGGATACTCCTTTTTGCACATCAGTTTTTTTAATAGTAATTATGCAGGTAAATTTTGAAATGAAAACAACACATAATCTCAATCACTACACAATTTTTTAACTTCCCTAGGTAAAACTCAGCTAACTAAACTCATCATGTATCAGTTGCTCCAATCAGCCTAATCCAAGTCCAGTTAAATTAAATTAAAATAACACAAAATATATTTTTGTATAATTATAATTACTAACCTAGAACGTTGTGATTCAGGTGTACATTTCACAATCCTAAACAAATTACTAACCAAAATATTTATAAATGGAAACGCACCGAAAAATATATGTATAATATAGATTAAAAAAATTACTGTCATTAGTCGCTTTATTGACGTTAAAATTAGTGAAATGAGAATATCTTTGCTATCTAGATGTAACTGTGTTCACTTTAACCAAATCTGGCAAGATTCTTCTTTGTCCTTATTGATGAACTACCACTTTTATGACAGAAAGTAATAATATTAATGAAGATCAGTAAAAACAAATTAAGACTGAAGATTTCATTCAGCAAATATTAGAAGACCAAATTAAAGGTTGAACATGAACAACCACTAATTTAACAATAACATAGGCATAATAGAAATAAAATAGAAAACTAAATGGAAAATGAAAATCGCAAATGAAAAAAGAATTTGAGTACAAAATGGGAAATTAGTACAAAGAAATAATACAACTCAGGGACAAACCAAATAGATGTGTCATTGGCTTCAATACCTTGGGATAGATGATAAAATGAATATTTGGTACTTCCTAATTCTTAACATATGATACGAATAAAGGTGACCATATACTGACTACCATGTGAACTACCAACATATGGAAAAGGTGTTTAAGCAAATAAACCGATACTGAAATGTGTAACTAATGTCTCTCATTTTGCATTCTAATAACATATAGTTTGCATAACATGTGTCTGCAAAATGTTAATGGATTCCAAATTATGTCAACTACTCTTACAACCACTCCATAAGTTCTCTAAAATTCTATATTCTATGAGGGCGTAAATCATGCAGAACTATTACAAATTATTTGTGCTATACTTTTATTAAAATAATTATCAAGTGTTCATGGTACCTTAAGTTTGCAGTAACAAAATTTTGAATCCTAAATAAGAAGCCAAATTTTAAATACATCGTATATACTCAGAAAGATCTCTAATTTTATATTAGGAGTACATATTATGATATACACACACACAAATACATATACCATAGTTGCAAAGGGAAAGTTTGAATTAGGATGAGTTAATCCAAGATCGAAAATATCAATAAAATAATAACAGCTGGATGTAAAATCTAACGATTTATCATATGTGAAATTATCTCATTGCTTTTAATTATGATCATCATCATCCATATATATGTGTGCTCAAATGCTCTTTGACTGCTAATAGGAAAAGGTACAAATTGAAATAGTGGAAGCTATTATATATTTACCTAGCTTGTGTTCGACAATGTAGTCTAATTACTTGTCAAATATCAACCCTCGGTCAAAAAGAAAAGTTTACCAAGAATTTTATAGCTGACGCCATTAGAAACCATGAAAACTATTAACAAATAGGAATTCATCAAATATAATATTGAATAAAGCAAGTAGAAACCATCTTGAAACCAATTCACAAAGAGCTGGCATAGATACACCACTATACATAGCGTAATTTAGAAATATGAATTACCAGATATTAGTAAAACCTAAAAAAATTAAATTATCCTACGTTATATTATTATGATAAATACACCTTTCGATTATGCTAATATATCAGAATGAAAATTATAGAACTTTAAAATTGCATGTGAATATAATCAATTTTTAAAATTTTAAATACTAAACATATATTTCCAATGTTAGATATGTATTATAGCAATAAAATGTAATATGATTAGTAATTTTTTATGTTATTCAATGCTCGAATTTAATTTAGTTTTTGGATAGAGTATTAATTTGCCTTTTGTGCACCAATATATAAAATTTCTTTGTTTGCAACTTTTTCTTATCTAATATTGGAATGATAGTCTTTCGACATGGAAAAAAAAGAAACTAAACAAAACATAATTCACCTAAAAGATTAGGATGTTGTATGTTTCTTGGTTTGATATATTCATAAGCAAATTAGACATATTAAACCACTATACTAAGAAATTAAATTATACTTAAAAATAAACAAAAAATGAAAATGGAAATGAAAATCTTACCTTAAATGAAATACCAAAAAAGGTTTACGAAAGGCATAACCCATTTAAATTCTTACATCAAGAACTTGACAACAACTTCATCTCCTGTAACTCCACGTATTTACAAACAACAATGTAAGGAGAGAGTAGCATCAATAGTTTGACTAAATTGGTTAAAATCAATGCACGGGTGAGTCAAACAGTATAATACACAACAAAACATAATATGTAATAGGAAAACCCTCTAATTGTTTTGCCATGTAACTCTATTTGAGTTTTTGCACATCTTGATGTTGTTGTTCAGTTTAAAAAAAAAAAAGAAAAATCGTTTTCTTTGCTAAAGATAACATATATAGAATGATATCTATCCTTTTATGAAATGGAATGTAGTAGGAGTAAGTTAGAATTAAAGGACAATGGGCAATACATTGCTTATATAATGAAAGATAGAAATAAGTAGCTAATCATTAAGTATACTAAATACATGAATAAAGAAGCAAATGCGTGGTTAAAGAAAACGTGGAACAGTGGACATGTTCAACAACTAACGACATAAAAGAGGAACTATATACATTCCGGCAAAGTTCAATGATTTGGTATTTCTTAAAATTCTTAATGTTTTATAGTTGAAATATAATTATTGAAAGCTTATAGTGACTTATTACACCCGTCTATAGGATTATACACACTGTACAAAAAAGTTTCATGAGATGATAATATTGGATAAAAAGCATATGTAGAAAACTTGAGGTTAGATAAAAATGATGAACTACATTATTTTAAAATTTCAAATGATAGAGGTTGGTCATTGCCAATAATTTAGTCAAAGATGCATGTAAGTTGACTTCTCTATTTGGATAAGGGAGCACATATGTGATAAGGTTCGTTGTAACTTTCAGATTGTAAAGATGTAACGGCTTCAGCTCTTTGATTATTATGGAAAATGATACTTGACGAAATCAAAACCAAGCAAATAAACTTCTTAAATATTCTACAAAGTGGATCAAGAAGCCAATTTCATCATTCAGTATATGAATTTGAGCGCAGCTAATTCTTCATTCAATGATTGGGTGAATTCAGAACAAACTAATTGTAGCATTAGCTCTATATGTAAAAAAAATTGTACATACATGAATGAAGCATAAAACTTATCCATGGAATTAAAAGGAAAGAAAAACGATGGAAAGATTACTAACATCTCCTACATTAAATGTAAAAGATATGGCTACTGAAGTCCCATCATATCCTTATGCTTATGTATCCTGCAATTTGGAAAATAGGGAAGTCAGGTAAATGCTCCGACCACATTTAGTTGTATCAAGTATTGAAAAGATGCAAAAGCTAAAAGTGATAGCTTTAATAGGCAACATAGGTTCGCACTATCGTACTGCCAATCTAAAAATACGAAATATTTTATTGACAACAGTAATATGTATAAACAAAATCATACATTCTGCACAAAATCTAAAAATAATAACTTGATTTAGGCAATAAACAAATTAGAAGCGTAGACTATAATGTAAAGTTAATCATATCGCTTGAACTACATAATTTTGTAAATATAGAAATAAAAAAAACTTCAAAATTAAAGACTGTGTGAAGTCCAGTGGGTATTTTATAACTTTTCTATTAAAGGTAATCTGTGATATAGTATGGGTAGCTATCATGTTATTCGGTATCCTCACCATCAGTCTACTTAAAGCCACTTTTAATATCAGTTATCATCGTCTGATGGCTATAAGTGTATTCAAATGTGTATTACTAAAATAAGTATGACCCAAAGTGGTTGTTGTGTTTCTTCAAATACTTGTAGGAAAATAATTTATGTACAATTGTTGAATTAATTACCTGTTCAGATCTAGTTCAGTCAAAATGGTATGGGAAAATTAGTAATTGAATTGAATCGGCAGTTGCAAACCCGAATGCGGCAAGCAGAAGACAGTAGAGCGCTGTGTCAATGGGAACATGTTAAGATCGACAGGAAAAAGAATGAAAAGGGAAAGAGGCGAAGAGGAAGCTACCTCTCTCATCCATAGGGCGCAGGAGTTGGCTGTGTAGCTGGGATGAAGATACAAAGCGACAGCCGAATCGAAGGGGACGGCGGTGGGCGATTGGCAGCAGTGCAGGAGTCAAAAGAGGAGGAAGGAAAATATTGAGGAATAGAAAACAGTGGGATCTAGGAATAGATAATTGGAAATGAAAGAGGTGATTTTTGGTTGATCTGTTTTCTTCTTTTTATCGTGGATGGGGATCCAATGGTCTGGATGTCCTTATTGACAGGTGGCAGAAGGATGAATGTTTGATAGAATTGGAAAAGAAAACCCTTGCGGTTCTAGATTGTGCTTTATACGAATTCAATTCAAAAGGTGCGGTCACTGAAGAGTTAAGGACAGGTACTCTACAGTCTCTACTAGACAGCGAGGATTCAAACGCTGGACACGTGTCAGCTTGTGGAATTTTTTATGAATCTGGATCTGAAAGGTCTTCGGAGAAATATTGTGCTTTCATATAATATAATAGATACATTGATTTATTTTGTAAGTATGCTTGGTTCTTAACCACGAAGATAAATTATTCTGTTAAGTTAAAACATTGCTTTTGAACAATTGTATACTTCTATTATAGATTTTATTCCTTTAAGAAAATTAATCTGAACGACATCAATTTTTTAACTTAATAAAATAAAAAAAATGGTCACCCAAATTTGAGAGTTTAACTGTTAATTTGGAATTTTATTTCCTTTTAAAAGGTAATTTGTTTTAAAGTGAATATTTTAAAATTAA
The DNA here is from genome assembly GCA_030737875.1 of Allium sativum. Classification (NCBI taxonomy): domain Eukaryota; kingdom Viridiplantae; phylum Streptophyta; class Magnoliopsida; order Asparagales; family Amaryllidaceae; genus Allium; species Allium sativum. The sequence continues at coordinate 560,165,520 of CM060920.1, read as the reverse complement.
TAAGAAATATTAGTGTTTACAAAGGATGGGGATTAAAGAATTTTAAATGTGGGTCGAATAGAAAATATTAAAAGAATTTGAATCTTTTATTTTTAAATAAAAGGAATTTTTTTTTAATTTTCTTATTATAATAAATATTATAGTTTAGAATTATAATTTGAATTTAAAATAATACTGGGTTAAAAACATGCATTTGTTTTGTATTGTTTTATAATTTTGGTTTCAAATAATAAAAAGATAGGGCATTTATAGATTAAGTAAATTCTTTGATTCATGAATAAGTTGGTTCCTGACCCAAACCCATTAACAAAGAGAGAAAATAAATTTAATTTCTCATTTCATTCGAGTACTAGTTTCGTTATGGAGCTTCTTCTTCTAAATTTAAGAAAGACCCCAAACTTGGCTAAATCATCAAAAATCAATTTATGGATTTTTCTAAAAATTCAAGGGAATTCAATATATAATTTCTTCTCTTTTTATATATTTTTGGAATATCAATTTATGGTTTTGAATGATTTGATAATCATTTATTTGCCATTTTAAATTATTGCTCTGGGGTTTATAATAAATTTGTGTGTTTGCAAAATTAGGAGGATTTAGTAAATCTACTTGCGAATTTTAGGTGAGTAAACCTCACAAGACCTTTTTCTATTTGTTTTATTTTAATGTGGTGCTGAAGGCAAGCTAATTTCCTCTTTCTATTACCACAACTAAAAAATTAAAACACATTAAATTCTCTATGTTTTCTAATACCAAATTGACTTTAGTGCAAATGAAGTAAACCGAACGAACGGTGGTCAATCGCCGCCGAAACAATATACGTACGATGATTAACCACCGTTCGAAAATACTGTTTGTGGCAAGAAAGCATTGTTCCATCAATTTCATTCACGTCAAATAACACTTAGTGCAATTTTCAACAAAACTGAAATTAGAGTTAATAACTTGACTAAGTTGATTGGGGTTGAGACTTTTTGATGCATCTGCCGCTTTCTTCTTCCTCGGCATTAACGGCGTCAAACGATTTCACGATGATCGGAGTTAAATTTAGGGTTATCGAAAACAGATTTTCTAAAGAGCCCGAAGGAAAAGCGGGCAATATGTGCGGTGTAGAGATATCATCATGGACCCTACTTGAATTACTGGCGAAAATTTTGTTTGTATGAAACCACTTTTGCACTTTCCTGACATTGCATTTCCGGTCCCCCTAGCACAGTTTTATCGAAAAAGAGAAGAAATGAATTGAAGCTGAGAGGAAAAAAAAAGGTATAAACGGTGGTAGCCCCTAATTTATGATGTGAGGTATTAGGAAGAGTGAAATGGTATTTTTTTTGTGGTATTTTTTAATTGTGGTAATAGGAAGAGGAAATTGTGGTGCCTTTAGCACTATGCAATTGTTTTATACATAAAATGACTATGAATTTTAGTAATAATTTTTAACTCTTGAATGTTGAAAGTCTGAACCACTTACCAAAATTGCCACTTTTAACTTCTAAAATAGCCTTACATTTTCTTTCTCCAACTCATTGTCGTGCTCATGCTTTGAAATTCCGGTTTTTCTCAGCTTGGATGGAATTCAGGGAAAAATAGAATAATTCGTGGCTTTGAGCATCGCTTTTGTTAGCGTAATTTAGAGCTTGTAGATTAAGTTCGATGCTACCATATTTTTTGCATGTGTGAGCTTTCTTCCTCGGAACAATTTAGTTTCCCTTGGTGCTACTTTTTTAAATACATCAGGGTGCGTGCCTGTCATTTGTTCATTCATACTCTCTTTTTTATGAAGCATGTTTCCATTGTGGTTTGTGCACTTTTAGTAGCTTTACATTCTTAAAATTTGTTGATGAACTAATAATTCGTGCATGCTTATGTCCTTACTTTCATGGCATCAACTATGTTTCTCCGCGCTAACAATATTTTATGCTTTCTGTCTCCTTAATTCTTTTACTTCTAAAAAAAAAATTTCAAAACCATAATATAATATATATTTTTCTAAATTCATCGTGACTAACTCATTGTACAATTGCACTAAAATTTCAACTTTTTTATGCAAAATCTATATGCATCATGTTCTATCTTGCATGAGTGAAGGTATTATTTTCCAAAATTCTCATCTAAATACTTTCTCCATCAAATTTGAATTTGTTTTCATATTTCAATTTATGTAATCGATTTTTATTTTTATTTCTAAGTGAAGTAAATATTAAAGTGGTTTATAAGATTCATTAAATTATAGTATGAGTGGAATTTTCATATTCAATTAGTTTCCATTAATTTGTTTTTCTTAATTCTAATTCTTTTAAGAACACGAATCAAACTAATTCTGTAACGAACCGCCAAATTTCCGATCCTGATTATCGATATAAATACCATATCGACTAGCGAAGCACCAGAAATTTACCGGGTCATTAAAAGAAAGAAGTTAGAGGGTGAGGATAGAAAAGATAGAAAATTAGAGTAAAAGAAAAAGAAGAAGACAAAAGAATCAGAGTAACACGAATCTCACAACGGAATAAACAAAATATAATATCATTTGGAAAACAAAATGGTATTTGCACTTACATACATCATCAAAATACATCATATATACAATATAGCAGAACAAAACTCTATCTAACACTAAAGACTCCTTCTCCAAGCTCCTTCCAGTATCGATCTGTAAAATCCTGAACTAATTGACTGCCCGTACAAATTTGGGCACCCAAAGTTTAGGGAAAACATAAAAAAATAAACTCTGGGTCAGTCATGGGACTGGTGTGAGCAAATAGTTTTAAAATGAGTTAAGGAAGTAAAAATATCTCATAAGAACATGCCGTAAGTACGGAACAGGTTTTTACCTTATGAGAATAAAACATTTTTGTATATCTTAATCAGATATTATGATAATGTCTAGGGTTTTCCACAAATAACAGAATCTAGAAGAATGCTTGCATCTCATATTTGACTATATAGTATACAAACAAAATCGCTTGGCGCTTAGGGATAATGGATTTCCCACTATGACAAGGTATGGAAACACCTTCCGATAGTGTATCTCTAGAGGGGAATACACTGGGTTCAACAAGAACGTCTTGTAACCCGGCCCACACATGACTGACCGCTCATTTCGCTTGAGTGTATCGAATGTATATCACCAACGATTGAGATCAGTAACCATTTCCCGAAAGGGACAGCATCGAAATAAATTAAAGAAGGAAACGAATTTTCTCTAGATAGGTGATAATACATCCTAATGGGAGTGACCCCCATAGCCATGCTGCCTGCCCGATTTCTGTCATTTCCCGGTTGATGAGGCTTGAGGTTTAAATTATCTTTTTGAGCATCTGGCCACCATTCACTTTGAATGACACATCGTCAGATTTGCCAAATCACTAATAGACGTCCCCAAAAATACTCTGGGAATTACGCTAGAGAAGAGTCTTGTCCACCACCGAACAGAAGTATGTTTGTAAAAAATCATATGTGACTCATAAGAAATACTTTGTCAGACATTCGTCCATATAAGTTGTCCTGGGACTGGACAAACCGATGGCACTATTATGTAAATCTATCTTAGGCAATCTCTACCTAGGATTAACAAAACAACCCTTGCATAACTCCATCTTCAATTTTATTCAATAATCTCTGACTCGTATAAATCGAACCGAAGTGGAATATAGATTCTGAACTCCTCAAAACAATAACGTTAATTCTTTAGGGTCAAGTGATACTTAATAGAAATCAATCAACATGTTTTATTTGGTTTCTATATCCTAATTGATTATCAGGACTTTAATGAAAATCATTTCACATATAAGATTCAACTCACAGGTTTAAATAATGATCCAATACAAGATGGGTTAACATCAATGTTTACTTTAAATTATTCAAGTTAGAATAATCACATTATAACACAACTATCAATCAATCAGCCATCCATTTTCACAACATATCTAACATCTCCGGTTTGTCAATTTAAATTCAATAAATCATCGTTAACATGTTGGTTCATCTTGGATAAGGATTTATCTTCATATTATATCCGTCCAGAATTTTCTTTCTTTAAATAAGTAAATAATTAATTTATTGAATCTTTATTTAAAACGGAAAGAAAATGCTACTTCCCTGAATTTGATATAATCGATTATCAATTCAATATTTCTCCCTAATTCATCTTTTACAACCATTGTCATCTGCAACATCTTTGTGATTCCCTGATCTGCCACTCTAAGGTGTAGGAAACTGAATTTGGGGTTCTTCTTCTTGTTCATCAGTGTTACATGTACAGTAGCCTGATTTTGTACTAGCAACTGATTTATTGTCATTAATCTGATCTTGACTTGATTTGTTGGCAATATCAGACCATTCTGGTATTGTTGGCACATCAGGTAGAATTATTCTGGTGTCATGTTTTTCCTTATCTTTGATGTTATTGCTATAATATGCATGTGGAAAAACACTCTCATTAAACATAACGTGTCTAGAGATAATTATTTTTCCTTTGTAGTCTAAGCACTTGTACCCTTTCTGATTGTTGGCGTAACCCAGAAAAGTACAAGGGCTTGACCTTAGGCTCAGCTTATGATTATTATATGGTCTAAGGCATGGGAAACAAAGGCAACCAAATACCCTTAAATTGTTGTAGTCTGGTTTACATCCAAGTAGTTTGTCATGTGGACACATGTAATTTAATACCTTAGTAGGCAATCTATTTATCAAGTACACTGCAGTCTCAAATGCATCTGTCCAATATTTCATTGGTAACGAGGCTTGAGACAGTAGTGTTAAACCGGTTTCTACGATGTGCCTATGCTTCCTTTCCACTAAACCATTTTGGTCAGATGTGTAGGCAACGGTAGTTCTATGGCTAATGCCCTTTTTATTGAAAAAATGTTTAAGTGATTTGAATTCTGTGCCACCATCTGTTTGTACAACTTTGACACGGTTGTTTAATTGATTTTTAAGCTGTGTAACAAAGTGTATTATTGCCTCACATGTTTCTGATTTTGTTTTGTGGAAAAATATCCAAGTAAATATGGAGTGAGCATCAACTATGGAGAGATAATACATGTGTCCTCTACAAGAATTTAATGGTGTTGGACCCCACAGATCAGCAGCTATCAACTCAAGTGGCCTCTTATAGGTATTTAAAGAATCACTGAAAGGTAATTTATGGCTTTTGCCAAGCTGACAAGGTGTGCATAATTGTGGAACAGGTAAATTATTATAGGAAATATTATTATCGTCTAAAAAACGTTTGACAGTATTAAAATTGGGATGTCCCAACTTGCAGTGCCATAAATTGATCACATCAATGTTTTTATTACAAGCATCACTACTTTCAACATTATTACAATGTCTCCCCGTATTGAGTAAATCTCCAGACTTCATAGGAGAGAATCTGTATAAACCGTGATCCAACCTACCCTGTAATAATATTTCTTTACTCAGTAAATCTTTGACTAGACAGGATTTAGGGTGAAACTCATAGTATACCTGATTGTCATTGGCAAACTGTGACACAGTCAATAGGTTTCTTTTAACATCTGGCACTCTTAATAAATTGTTCAAGTACATTTGCCTTTTTCCATTTATAGTGCCAATATGTGAGATACTAATGGTTTCACCATTGCACATGTGTAAAGAATGCGTACCTGAGTAGTTCTTGTTGCCAAGATTCAAATTTTGTAAGTTATTGGTAATGTGGTTGGTAGCACCTGAATTTGGGAACCAGTCATCATTAATAGTGTCTTCATTCATCATGTTATCATCACTGCCAGTACTTTGTCCCCTGGCACTATCACTGTTGTTCCTGCTTTGATTGTTTACTTGAGCTAGGTTAGCATTGGCCCCTCTTTGAATGCCTTGATTCCTTGGTTGGTTGTTGACTTCAGTATTGAACCGGAAATAGCATCTATTGGCTGTGTGCCTGAGTTTATCACAAATCTGACACTTCATTCTGTTGTTGTAATGCGACCTTACCCTGCCACGACCTCTTTGCGCTTGACTAGTACCCTGGTAAGTATTTTCTGGCTTGTTTTGACTATTACCTTGCTTGTTTGGACCCTTGTTTTTGGATGCCGCTGCATAATTTGCAGAGAATTCGCCTTTTAAAGCCTTTCTTTGATCCACTCTGCCTTCATGAGCAAGAAGAGCAGAGTGTACGAACTGTAGGTCTGGTAACTTTTGTTAGGTGGCAAGAAACGTAACCAAAGATTCATATTCTTTATCCAACCCGTTAGTTATGATAAGGACTTGTTCACTGTCTGAAATAGGGTGACCCACAGCCTTTAGTTTATCACAAAGACCCTTGATCTTGGTTAGATAGTCCTTCATTGCCATCTCTTCTTTCCTAGAATTCTGAAGTTCTCTCCTGTAGTGCATGATCCTAGCCGATGATTGAGAATTGAATATTTCTTCTATCGATGACCATATTTCATGTGAAGTATTACACCCCACTATTTGTGATAATAGACTTGCACTTATTGAAGAAAGTAGCCAAGATGGAAGCAAGTTATCATGTTTCTGGTATTTTGTGTAATCGGGGTTAATACTGGTGGTGTTATCTTGATTTTGAATCATCACTGCAGGTACATTGATTGTTCCTTTGACAAATTCGATTAAACTATACCCCTTTAATGCAGTTTCGACTTGATATTTCCATAGGATGTAGTTGTCTTCGTCTAACGGTATAGTTATAACTCCACTTTTTGGTTTTATTAGGTCAAAGCTGATCGGAGCAGGTGGGATTGACGGAATTATAGAGGATACAACGCTGGATCTTTCATCATCACGAGCCATGGTGATTCCAGTATGCTTTAAATGCCGGTTCTTGATGAAAATGGGAAACAGGAAATTACTTGGTGAGGCAGTAACAATTGCAGCCAGTAAGAAAATAAATGTGGGAACGGTAATCAGGAATGCACTGATGATGACAGTGCTAAAGATGAGGCCAAGAATTGAAACGACAGTCTTGTAGCCGGTGGAAAATGAAGATTCTGAATCGGATTCCACGAGGCACGTCAAGAACTGAAACAAGAACTGATGAACTGATCACCTTGATCACCGAGAAAGGTAAGCCCTCCGATGATGAAATTTTCCCGAGGAGGCTTCTAACACTATACACTTCTTTGTTCAATCGAAATTTCTGAACAATGAATTCAGCCGTCTGGCGTGTAGCTCTGATACCATATAAGTTGAAACAGAAAAACGTTGCAATCCTTTTATTGAACAAAGATTTTAGATGTACAATATAATGTTTCTTTTTTTTACTGAATAAATAATGCTTCGGTTTACTCCTTGTATTTATATTTGCATACAAGAAGTGTTACGAAGGCTTTTTTGTTTAACACAGGATAAAGTATTGGGCCGTAGCCCATGTACAGAGATATTACATGAATGGTCTGAGAACCGATATTTCCAATACTTTCCCTGGAATTTGGTAACATTCAAAGATTCTAAAGCGCCCTGCTGACATCCCTTTATGCCTTCAAGTTGGGTCACAATATATTGTTAGCTTTGAATTTACATATCACGCATTATTTTAGTACCAAGCCATTGCTCACACGCTAAAAACTATTTGCCAAGATTTCGTTGTATATATATATATATGAGAAGCGTTTAATGGCATCCAAAATAGTGTAGCATCCCTTTAGCCCCCCTGATTTCCACCACACATTCTTGTTTCTCTCTCCTTTCACTAACTTATTTAACTATAAATACTTAGCCACAAATGAAGTGCAAAAAGGAGGCCAAAAAATGAGGTGCCATATAAGCCTCCTATATATATATATATATATATATATATATATATAGAGAGAGAGAGAGAGAGAGAGAGCATTCAGTGGCACCCGAAACAGTGCAGCACCCCTAAATGCCCCCTGATTTCCACCACATATCCCGTTTCTTTCTCCCTCCACTCATTCTCTCACCTTCCACTAACTTAAACTAATATAAATACTTGGTTTCTTTTGGGGGCATTTGGGGTGCCATTGAACGCTCCTCTCTCTCTCTCTCTCTCTCTCTCTATATATATATATATATATATATATATATATATATATATATATATCGTTGCTTGTGCAATGTGTACCAAGGTGCAGATCTTAGCTTGGTGGAATGGTGTTCTTTCTTTGGTTTCCTTATCATGAACTGTTGCCTTACGTTTTATATCAACATATATAACTATGTGCAAATGTCAGGCTGCACGCTATTCTAAGCTCCTTGCATTTGATTTCAGCAACTCAGTGTTTAATTTATGATTGCATGTAAAAGTATTGAGCTGTGGTTGTATGAGTTGTTTTTCTTATATGTACTTATGCTCACCTTATACATTTTAATATATTGATTTATTTTGTAAGTATGCTTGGTTCTTAACCACGAAGATAAATTATTGTGTTAAGTTAAAACATTGCTTTTGAACAAATGTATATTTCTATTATAGATTTTATTCCTTTAAGAAAAGTAATCTGTAACGACATCGATTTTTTAAGTTAATAAAATAAAAAAATGGTCATTCAAATTTGAGAGTTTAAATCGTTAATTTGGAATTTTATTTCCTTTGTAAAAGGTAATTTGTTTTTGAGTGAATATTTTAAAATTAGTAAGAAATATTAGTATTTACAAAGTATAGGGTTATAAAATTTTAAATGTGGGTCGAATAGAAAATATTAAAAAAAATTGAATCTTTTATTTTTAAATAAAAGGGATTTTTTAATTTTCTTATTTTAATAACTATTATAGTTTAGAATTATAATTTGAATTTAAAATAATACTGGGTTAAAAACATGCATTTGTTTTGTATTGTGTTATAATTTTGGTTTCAAATAATAAAAAGATAGGGCATTTATTGATTAAGTAAATTCTTTGATTCTTGAATGAGTTGGTTCCTGACCCAAACCCATTAACTAAGAGAGAAAATAAATTTAATTTCTCATTTCATTCGAGTACTAGTTTCGTTATGGAGCTTTTTCTTCTAAATTTAAGAAAGAGCCCAAACTTGGCTAAATCATCAAAAATCAATTTATGGATTTTTCTAAAAATTCAAGGGAATTCAATATATAATTTCTTCTCTTTTTATATATTTTTGGACTATCAATTTCTGGTTTTGAATGATTTGATAATCATTTATTTGCCATTTTAAATTGTTGCTTTGGGGTTTATAATAAATTTGTGTGTTTGCAAAATTAGGAGGATTTAGTAAATCTACTTGCGAATTTTAGGTGAGTAAACCTTACAAGACCTATTTCTATTTGTTTTATTTTAGTGTGGCGCAGAAAGCAACCTAAATTCCTCTTTCTATTACCACAACTAAAAAATTAAAACACATTAAATTCTCTATGCTTTCTAATACCAAATTAACCTTAGAGCAAATGAAGTAAACCGAACGAACGGTGGTCAATCGCCGCCGAAACAATATACGTACGATGATTAACCACCGTTCGAAAATACTGTTTGTGGCAAGAAAGCATTGTTCCATCAATTTTATTCATGTCAAATAACACTTAGTGCAATTTTCAACAAAACTGAAATTAGAGTTAATAACTTGACTAAGTTGATTGGGGTTGAGACTTTTTGATGCATCTGCAGCTTTCTTCTTCCTCGGCATTAACGGCGTCAAACGATTTCACGATGATCGGAGTTAAATTTAGGGTTATCGAAAACAGATTTGCTAAAGAGCCCGAAGGAAAAGCGGGCAATATGTGCGGTGTAGAGAAATCATCATGGACCCCCCTTGAATTACTGGCGAAAATTTTGTTTGTATGAAACCACTTTCGCACTTTCCTGACATTGCATTTCCGGGCCCCCTAGCACAGTTTTATCGAAAAAGAGAACGAATGAATTGAAGCTGAGAGGGAAAAAAAAGGTATAAACGGTGGTAGCCCCTAATTTATGATGTGAGGTATTAGGAAGAGTGAAATGGTATTTTTTGTGGTATTTTTTAATTGTGGTAATAGGAAGAGGAAATTGTGGTGCCTTTAGCACTATGTAATTGTTTTATACATTAAATGACTATGAATTTTAGTAATAATTTTTAACTCTTGAATGTTGAAAGTCTGAACCACTTAACAAAAATTGCCACTTTTATCATCTAAAATAGCCTTACATTTTCTTTCTCTAACTCATTGTCGTGCTCATGCTTTGAAATTCCAATTTTTCTCAGCTTGGATGGAATTCGGGGAAAAATAGAATAATTTGTGGCTTTGAGCATCGCTCTTGTTAGCGTAATTTAGAGCTGCTAGATTAAGTTCGATGCTACCATATTTTTTTGCATGTGTGAGCTTTCTTCCTCTGAACAATTTAGTTTCCCTTGGTGTTGCTTTTTTAAATACATCAGGGTGCGTGCCTGTCATTTGTTCATTCATACTCTCTTTTTTATGAAGCATGTTTCCATTTTGGTTTGTGCACTTTTAGTAGCTTTACATTCTTGAAATTTGTTGATGAACTAATAATTTGTGCACGCTTATGTTCTTACTTTCATGGCATCAACTATGTTTCTCCGCACTAACAAAATTTTATTCTTTTTGTCTCCTTAATTCTTTTACTTCTAAAAAAAATTCAAAATCATAATGTAATATAAATTTTTCTAAATTCACCGTGACTAACTCATTGTACAATTGCACTAAAATTTCAACTTTTTTATGCAAAATCTATATGCATCATGTTCTATCTTGCATGAGTGAAGGTATTATTTTTCAAAATTCTCATCTAAATACTTTCTCCATCAAATTTGAATTTGTTTTCATATTTCAATTTATGTAATCGATTTTTATTTTTATTTCTAAGTGAAGTAAATATTAAAGTGGTTTATAAGATTCATTAAATTATAGTATGAGTGGAATTTTCATATTCAGTTAGTTGCCATTAATTTGTTTTTCTTAATTCTAATTCTTTTAAGAACACGAATCAAACTAATTCTGTAACGAACCGCCAAATTCCCGATCCTGATTATCGATATAAATACCATATCGACTAGCCAAGCACCAGAAATTTACCGGGTCATTAAAAGAAAGAAGTTAGAGGGTGAGGATAGAAAAGATAGAAAATTAGAGTAGAAGAAGAAGAAGACAAAAGAACCAGAGTAACACGAATCTCACAACGGAATAAACAAAATCTAAAATATATAATATCATTTGAAAAACAAAATGGTATTTACGCTTACATACATCATCAAAATACATCATATATACAATACAGCGGAACAAAACTATATCTAACACTGAAGCCTCCTGCTCCAAGCTCCTTCCAGTATCGATCTGTAAAATCCTGAACTAATTGACTGCCCGTACAAATTTGGGCACCCAGAGTTTAGGGAAAACATAGAAAAATAAACTTTGGGTCAGTCATGGGACTGGTATGAGCAAACGGTTTTAAAACGAGTTAAGGAAGTAAAAATATCTCATAAGACCACGCCGTAAGTACGGAACGGGTTTTTACCTTATGAGAACAAAACATTTTTGTATATTTAAATCAGATATTATGATAATGTCTAGTGTTTTCCACAAATAATTAGAATCTAGAAGAATGCTTGCATCTCACATTCGACTATATAGTATACAAACAAAATCGCTTGGCGCTTAGGGATAATGGATTTCCCACTATGACAAGGTATGGAACCGCCTTCCGATAGTGTATCTCTAGAGGGGAATACACTGGGTTCAACAAGAACATCTTGCAACCCGGCCCACACATGACCGACCGCTCATTTCGCTTGAGTGCATCGAATGTATATCACCAACGGTTGGGATCAGCAATTGTTTCCCGAAAGGGACAACATCGAATTAGATTAAAGAAGGAAACTAATTTTCTCTGGATAGGTGATAATACACCCTAATGGGAGCGACCCACATAGCCATGCTACCTGTCCGATTTCTGTCATTTCCCGGTTGATGAGACTTGAGGTTTAAATTATCTTTTCAAGCATTTGGCCACCATTCACTTTGAATGTCACATCGTCAGATCTGCCAAATCACTAATTGACGTCCCCAAAAATACTCTGTGAATTACGCTAGAGAAGAGTCTTCTCCACCACCGAATAGAAGTACGTTTGTAAAAAATCAATATATGTGACTCTTAAGAAATACTTTGTCAGACATTCGTCCATACAAGTTGTCCTGGAACTAGACAAACCGGAGGAACTATTTTGTAAATCCATCTTTGTCAATCTCTACCTAGGATTAACATAACAACCCTTGCATAACTCCGTCTTCAATTTTATTCAATAATCTCTGACTCGTATAAATCGAACCGAAGAGGAATATAGATTCTGAACTCTTCAAAATGATAACATTTATATCTTTTAGGATCAAGTGATACTTAATAGAAATCAATCAACATGTTTTATTTGGTTTCTATATCCTAATTGATTATCATGACTTTAATAAAAATCATTTCACATATAAGGTTCAACTCACAGGTTTAAATAATGATCCAATACAAGATGGGTTAACATCAATGTTTACTTTAAATTATTCAAGTTAGAATAATCACATTATAACACAACTATCAATCAATCGACCATCCATTTTTACAACATATCTAACATCTCCGGTTTGCCAATTTAAATTCAATAAATCATCATTAATATATTGGTTCATCTTGGATAAGGATTTATTTTCATATTATATCCATCCAGAATTTCCTTTCTTTAAATAAGTAAATAATTAATTTATTGAATCTTTATTTAAAATGGAAAGAAAATGCTACTTCCCTGAATTCGATATAATCGATTACCAATTCAATATTTCTCCCTAATTCATCTTCATTCTATTTAACTTCTGAATTTCGGAATAATCTTATCATTTCCTAATTTACCCAATTTAATTACTTTTACAACCATTGCCATCTGCAACATTTGTGTCTATGGTTATTCACTTAGAAATGTGAATATCATTCCTTCCTTTTTACTTAATCAACTTTATTTAATTTGGAAATACTATTACGAGTTGTTCATTAAATTGTTATAAATTTCCCTTTCTTATTTATCACCTGATTCTAAAATGGTTTTCGACTTAAATAAATAAACTTAAGTAACACATCAACATATCTTTCAAAACATTGAACTCATCAGTGATATTCATCCATCTTCCCGAAATTACGACATATTGTTGATTTTATTACAAAACATTGGATAATTTATTAATTATCCAGTTTTGAAGAATAATTGAATAAACTTCCTTTCCTTTATTATTTAAATTTATTCAAAAAGGATAATTTAATTTAAATAAAAATATACCTTAGTTTTAATATATGTATGTATATTAACGATGAGAGTTTTAGACCACCAATTTTACTTTGATGACTTTTCTTTTCAATTCTATTTTTGACAATGCGAAATTAACATGATCATTATTTTTTTTTATATAAATAATATGATCAATATATTTATTTTATTAAATTTTAATTTCAAATAAGCAATTAGTTAAGTTATAAAATTCGAGAATTTAACTTAAACAAAACCATTCGTCGCATTGCCATAATTACTTCTCTTTTCCCTTTCTTTCTTTTATTTGCGTTTCCCCTTTTATTCGTTTTCTCTTCTTTTAATTTATTTGTCTTCTTTCTTTTTATTTTAAGCCCAAGGCCCGATTTTTCCTTTTTTCTTTGTTTTGCTGGGCCGAAGCCCAATTCCCATTTACAAACCGTCACAACCCTTCTCCCATTCTTGGCCGAAAACCAAAACAGCAAGCCAATGTCTAGCACCATCAAAAAAACGCGGATCCACCAATGTGATCACGTAATTTCTCTTGCCCGATCACTCTTTGTCCCCTTCACTAGCCATTTTACGTTTGTACACATATACACGTGCACAACTACCCGAACCTCCATACTTCGATGGTGACAGTCCACCCAAAGTTGCCATCGCCTCCTGAAACTGTCATCAGCGCCTACGGATCCTCCATCACAATTTCACAGATCACTTGTTGCTCCTTTATTCTCTATTTCTTTGTGTTGCTTTCCTTCATTTCCTGTGCACCGTCAACTGTCATTCACATCTATTGGCTTCAACTTCAGATATCAAATGTGTATGACTGGTCTGATAAAATGAGCGGAAGCCAAGGCAGCGGCTTCATACCTTCACCGTGACATCATCCAAACCTTAATTGCAAACATGCACACCAAACGCCACAGCAAATCACCAACAAAAATGATAAGTAAACATGGATACCCCAACTACACATACTCTCCATGCAATCCATCCCTGATGTGAAAAAAATACAACATGGTCCATAATCATGTATTAACATATAACGCATTCCCCCCTCTTCCCTTTTATTATATTTTATTTTTTTACTTCATGTTAATTTCTTTTTGTCCCATGTTTGGTTTCCCATTTTTGTGTACTACCTGTGCACGCTGTGCACACATACACGGCCTTCGTTCATCGGAGAGCCATCGAACTACGGCTGCATCACCGCGGACAAGTCCGAGCACCACTTGCAATGCCACTGGCCTACCGCAGAGTGCCCATACCCTTCTTTTCCCTTTTCTCTTCCTGTTTTTCACTGTTGCGCATCCCCTTTTTGTTTGCTGCTGCGCATCCCCTTTTGTTTGCCGTTGGATCCCATTTTCCTTCATTTTATTTCTTTATGTTGTCTTCATTTCTTCCCATCCCTTTACACTTTCTTTCTTTCCTGATACCCAACTACCCCTAGTTCCCACGCAAGCATCCCTCAGGTGGTAAATACTTCATGCTCCATATTCATGCATTGACGTGTGACGCATACCCTCTTCCTTTTATTATTAGGCTGACCAAAATATTTAATTTCGTAAATTTTATTACTTGTAGTGGTGGGAGAACTGAGAAGAGTGATTGGACTGGGTACAAAGAGTTGGGTACCATATTTCCTTAGTTACTAACTTACTATAATAGAGTTTGCAAGCTCTGCTTAGTTTGGGTATATCAGCAGACAATACGTGAGTACACAACTGAAGCGGTTGATATTTTCTCAATTGAATGAATGACTTTCTGCCGATAGTTACATGCAATGGAACAATAAAGGTTTATGCAACTTAGATAATAGTCGAGCCAAAAAAGAAACATCATCGAAATCGTATGCATGCGAACAGCTTCCATTTACTGACGAGCTATATTAAAACCATTTCTGCCGAACAGTTTTCATTATTTTAATCATTCCTTGATAAGTTATATTTTTAATGTAAAAATTAGGATTGTATTAAAGAATAATGAATGCTTTGTATGAACATATCAGCCGCAAACAGGTTTTATGCCTTGCTTTAAAACCAATTCATGACAGGATAAAAATTGATACGTAAGCGATGCCTCTACTGTCAAAGCAAAATGCTAATTGTTAAGAGGCTTAAGCAAACAAAGCCATAAAATAAAGCCTACTTGGGGTCTCACATTCAATAGAAATAGACGTACTTGTGTTGTGAGAAAAAGCTGGACAAAATCATACAAAATGGACGTTAAGCATGGTTAGGCAGGATGTACGAAGATGTATTAACATTAGACGTGGAAATCTATACACATTATAGAGAAAAATCTTGCACCATACCCATTACCCAAATTAAACACCCCAGCTTGTGATCAACACTGACAATATTGATTTATTTCCTAAAGAGTGATTCTTAATTAGTTACACAAGTTCCTAAAGAGTGATTCTTAATTAGT
This sequence comes from Allium sativum, assembly GCA_030737875.1. Lineage (NCBI taxonomy): Eukaryota > Viridiplantae > Streptophyta > Magnoliopsida > Asparagales > Amaryllidaceae > Allium > Allium sativum. The sequence continues at coordinate 560,149,910 of CM060920.1, read as the reverse complement.
CCTCATATGCATGATATAGGATCAAAGTTACATTATCGAATTTAAACAGTTTTTATTTTTCTTATTATTTTTCTTTTTCCAAAGGTTAGCTGGGTCCAATATTCATCATACAACTCATCCAATGGCATTTTACTGGTAAAAGAAAACAGAGAAATGCATATATCAAGCATCAATAAATAGTCCAGTGGTGATGAAAGATTTAGATTGAAGTTTTACTAGCAGTTGTAGTCTCTATTTTCAGTTTCTATGGTTTGTTTCCCAGTCTTGTAATGAAGGTTAAATTGAGCTAAATATAATCCTATTAATATATCTTTGTATTATTTCTTACACAATCAATGATAGGAAATTACTTACCCAAAAATGCACTGCGGTAACTTATAAAATTTTGTACACTGGTTAAAGCTTTTTAGTCCACATGTTTTATTTCAGACTTACATGAAGATGCAACTATTCCATTCAACACATTCAACCATATATGCATATATATTTATATAGCTATATAAATATATAATACAAAACAGAACAGTTTAAAAATGGAAAACAAGGAAGAGTTTGCTCACAAAATTGGTTTACTGCTGTTTCCAGGCTTTGATCTTTTGTTTTGCTACCATCCCATCCTATTTTGTTTTAGATTTATGGTTTGCAGTAGCGTGTGTCCGTAGCAGTTTATTTGTAGATGGATCAATACTTGCATATGAAGTTATAGAGTGGAGGTAGGGGTTGACTTAAGGGGTATATAGCTGCGGTAATGACATAATGTGATTAAAAAGAGAGGCTAAAAATCCTTATGATGATCTACTTCTTGCTGCGCACAGCTACCTCATAGCCGTACGTTCATTACTTAGCACATATGTAAAATATTTGATTTTGACAATTTGGTTTCCTTACACACAAAGCAAGCATATCAGACAATACTAAAGATGTATACATTTTTGTACAAAAACACATGGACTTGAGTTTTTAAAAAGAATCGCAAATCTTAACTCCTAAGTTATAGCTCTAGCATATCTTGATTGATAGAAATGGATGTTAAGACTACTCATATTGATTTGAAAAGAGGTGTATAGGCATAGAGAATGTGCCTAGATGCTATGTGCACGTATAAGGTTTGCAAAAGATATGCTGAGTTGCCCGACAATCTCAAGTCCTTAATGTCAATGAAGAATATAGATCTCAATATATTAATTCAATGTACAACAATATATTTTGCTCATTTATTTAATTAGAGATTTAAGTCCAATTATAGTAATTAGATGACATGATCTTTTCCATATGCTTATGAAAGAAGAAATAACATATTTTTTAAGTATAAAAAGTTATTATCTTAATTTACATATTATTCACACACATATATACCTATTATACATGTACATGTACTTAAAATATTATAAAATATTGATTTAAATTCTTACAAATATTTAATCTAATTTAGCTTAAGTAAATGTAACAGCCCGCATTTTATGTATCGGAAGATCATAAAATAATTTTATTTTATTCTTTGAGGGTTGGATCATTCTCATCTTTTAGTATGTTGCTTACGGGGATGTGAGACATGTCCATAAATTTTACCGATTTTGTTTGTGACCATTTTGCCCCTGTCAGTCTTGTACAGGGCATAACTTTTGACTCAGGTCGAATCAGAGGGTGAGACCTGTGCCATTGGAAAGGAATTGATGATTCTCACTACAAGAAAATCAACATTGGATAGCATCAACGTATAGCGTTTTACTATTCCTTCTCTCCAACGCTAACTAGGTCAGCTTGTTCGACGCTGTATAATATGTAGAAGGTCTTTTCAACGCTGTATAATAAATAAAAGGCGGGAATTACTTTTTTGCGTGGGAAGCTGTAACTTTGTGCCTTTTTTTTCCTTTCGCTCCTCTTCTGTAAAACAAGCCCTAGCCATCGTCGTCTTATTTGTTAAACTGCTCAAATTAACAACATTCACGCCACCGCTTGTTAGACCATGGCCGTTGTCGATCCCATTCATGTGCCACCACTATGCTAACGTCGAGCTAACGTGGATCCCAATCCCTAAACAAGAAGAAGCGATCGTCTCAATCGCCTAAAACCCTAGATTAGCGCCTCTTCAATTCGAACGGCCATGAGAGAGGTACTACAAATTGGTTATATTATTTTTCTCCACTTATGGTTCTTCATCTATTCATTAATTTCTTGTCTCACATGTTATTACATCCTTGATTACGATGTCGTGATACCTTTATCCCCAATTTTCAAGCTAACATAATAGTCGAGAATTTGAGGTTATCTATTTAACCCCATTTAGTTATGATGTGTAGAAAATATAATGAAATTTGGTGAGTATTTAACATAATTACAATAGTTTTATGTTTCTGGTTTTTTTTGTGTGCATAGGTAACATATATTAAGTTGGACATACTATTACCTACGATATTTTAGTTGTAGTTTTATACCCTGGTCAATTATACATAGAGACAAGATTGATTCTACTTCAAGAAGTGTAAGTATTAGAGTTCTTATATATAAATCATTTGCATATACATTTTATGATGGTTTTATGACAGTACAGCTCATTTGCAACAGTTACAAAAGTTGAGCTCATTTAAACTATGCCTTCTTCAGGCAATCAATATATATTTAGTGTGGCCTTCAAACCATGGCAGTTCCCATTGAGTGATACCCTAGACTATGTTTACTAGATTAATCAAGAGGATAATGATAACAGTAGCATCTACAAATTTGTGTTTTTAAAATGAGAAAACATAATGAAGTATAAATGTTTTTGTTTATCAAAATGATGTGATTAATGGAAATACTATGGGCTCACAATTTTAATAGCATGTGATAGTCATATGGTATGAAGAACATTATTCACTAATGACTAATAAGATTCATTGACCAAGGATTAAAGGTGAAAAATATGCTAACTGATTTCTGGCATATATGTACAATAAATACAAATAGTATTTCTTTTACATAAAAGGGAGTTCTTTTTCTTTTAACTAGTTTTCCTTTTTGTCTTACCTTTCTTTCTTCCTTTTTTTTCTTTCAAAAAACAGGTAAAATTTGTGAATACCTTAGCTTCAATGATAAAAACATGTCAGAATGCCCAATTGTTGTGGTTGTTAACATGCAAAATAATCGGAAGCCGTTAGATGTTAGATTAAATATATTTGATGAACAATTGTTAAATCTAGGTTGTTCACATGCAAGTTAATCATTTTCTTATACAACATATATACATGTACTTTAGATTTCATACTCATCAAGAGTATTCTTAGTAGTAGTGGCTTTTTTAGTTTACTTTTCCATTTTTTTTCATTCTTGAGTCCAAACAAGTCTTTATATTTTCATTTATAAGTGGATTTGAATATTAGCTTTTTAGTTGTTTTGGATTAGTTATAAAAAAATTCAAGTGTTTGAATAATTAACTTAGATTTTTGATGAAATTAAAAAAAATTAACGAGAATGAACAAGTTGCGAGAACAAGGATGAAATTTAGTTTTGCAACCTTTTTCTTGAGATAAGCTGCAGTAACAAGAATGCATGTGTAAACCAAAAATGGGTGGCTGAGATCTAATATTAATTACAGCTTCTTTAGTAGTATTCTATTTTTGTGATTTTGAATCAACAAGTTTTCCGAAGGACTCGTTACCCTTTTTGTATGTCAACGGCACATCTGTCATTGCTTTTCACCTTAATTTCATTGGAAGTGAAACCCTTTTCTTCTTAATTGTCGCCTATAATTCCAGCGAAACCTGTAGAATCAGTAGTTTTATGAAAAAAAAATTGTTTTTTGGTTTTTACTGGTGACTGCTTGTTTGAAGTAGAACACGGTAAAATGCTTTGAGTAGCATGGTTTAGTCCTTTTTTAACAGTCGGTTCACCAGATTATATTTATGAATTGCTTCACAAATAGCTTTGGAAATGATAGACCAGCAAAATTGAAAGAAATGAGCATTGAGACGATGTTAGCTGATTTATTTTTATTAACGTATTTTTCTTAGAGTGTGATTAGCATTTCAACTTCAGCAGCTCAATATTGTTGGAACAGTTTTCAATAGCATGACTTGTTTTATGCATCTCTTACATTTAACTTATCTGTAGTCTGTATTTCTGTTTATTTTTAATACCATGGTTTATGTATAGCATGTTGTCGATTTAACTCATATGCAGTTTATTTAGCATCTCCCCCCCCTACTGTGGTGGGGGTGGGCTTATTTTTAGAGAAAGAGAACATGTCCTGCCAACTAATTAATCAATCATTTCTTCACTTTAGGCTTATAAAATATTTTTCATACATCCTAACTGTTAAACTTGATCTTGGTGTTCTAATATGTGAAGTATCGTGTTTTAAATGATTGAGACATCACTTGAACTTTTATTCAATAGCTCTGTAAAATTGCTTTAGATTTATGATTCATAGCAAAAGGCGACATTTTCTTTGGAGATGGAATTATGCCTACGTTGTAGTATAAAAACTGAAGTATTAACTAGCAAGTTAGTAGACTGATCAAAGACTTAATTTTAACACTTTATAATCAGTTAATTAGCTTATCGATAGACAAATCATATATCCATGTTTCCCTCTAAACTAGAATACAAATAAATTCAGTTCATAACTTTGCATCCCCATCCCATCGTTATATTATTTTGCATGGAAGCTACAAGTTTTTCTAAGTACATAGCACAAATTTGCTATGTTATGACCTGGAAAATTCCTAGAGCCTTGTATTATGTATACTTGCATATACAGTGATGAAACATGTTAATTGATTCTCCAGCTATAATTGAAACTATAATATTTTGTGAACACTTATGAGCAAGAAACACATGTAAGATATCTCAAATAATAGCGTCTAATTTCATAATTCGTCGACTAGATAGTTTTGCTTGCAAAATCCATTTGTAGATGAGATATTATTTTCTTTCATAATCTACTAATACTTCGGCACGTATAAAAATATCCTTAAAAGAAAGATTTTTCAATGTCTAGTTCTGCTTGTATCATTGACTATTTTAGTTTAAGCAATTCATTATATAAGCGAAATGCACTAATCTATGAAATCTTATAATCTATATAAAAGAAAAAAGATTTAAAAACTATAAATTATTTTTCTTATATAGTTTTTTAGCTTTTATTTATACAAAGCACAGTTACATTATATGACGTATTTTTTAAGAAGTCATTCGACTTATAATATAAATATATTTTTAGGGATTTTAACGTTAAAATTAAACCAATCATTTCAACAATTTTAAAGTTAGATAAAAATTGATATAGAGAGTTTGTTGAGTAAATCAAAACATATGTTAAAGTATTGTATAAATATATATTTAGCTCAAATTATGAAATCTTTATTCATCAGCTTGTGCTAGAACTGGATTTTCTATTTACTGTAACATAAATTATGTTTTATTTGTCCAGTTTGCAACATTTTTGTTGGTTTTTTGATATATAATTTATTTTTGTTTGCTTTTTGTAGACCAATGATTATTGCACAGGGAATTGCAACAAAGTTAATAGTAACTCAGAAGTGGACAGGGAGGAAGTTGAGTTATCAACAAATGGAGATTTTGAAGACGGCAACTTTATGGCTAAGGACACCACCATTGAAGATGTGAATTCTAATTTGAAAACTGAAAATGAAAATGATTTTGGTGATATAAGTGATGTGGTATCATGGTTAGTTTGTAGTGCTGGAAGTAGAAGCAGTGTTGGATGAAGATGCCTTAATTTCCTGCTCGTAGAGAGGATTGGTTGATAAAAATGCTTCAAACTTAGTCTCATGTCCATGCTCTTCTCCTGTTTCATCAATATGTTATGCAGTGTGTTTTATGGATTCTGTCTCACTTGTAAATTCTTCATGTGCAGGGCTGAACTCTTCTTGATTGGGTCGATTAGCCTGATCGACAACCTCTTCTTCTTCAGCTAAGCTAAGTATCTCAAACTTGTTGTTAATAGTAATTTTAATATCTGTTAGGATGGGAATGCCAATCTGGCTTGCTATCCTACTCAGTGCCTCTATGTTCCAATGTTCCAACTTCAAGTCACGTAATTTGACCCAGATTGGTATTTGAGTCAAATTTTCAAGTTGAATGCATGCCAACAATCCATTTCTTTATTACTGTGTATCATAATTCATGAGTGAATTTGCCATTGTTAAAAATTCTGTTAAGATTAGAAACACTAGTATAGTGAACAAGGAAATTGCTTCAGTGAATAAGTAATGCGAGAAGATGGCAACAATGTCTGAAGCTGAAACTGAGAGCGAATGCAAAAATGAAAGTGTTAATCGGTTAGATTCCAAAGTAGATGACAGAATCTAAACTGATTTCGATGTTTGAAAATTTCGCTATGGTCGTTGAGGTCCACCTTATCAAAGATAAGACTGCCAAGGCGTCTCGAGGTTCTTATTCAAAATTTGGATTTCGAATTATGTTTTGTTTCGGGCTGGAGATCTTGGCTTTTTAATGAATATTGTAGGTTGCTATTTTTTTACATGTCGGAGTAAAGAGGAGGCGGATAAGGCGATTGTTGCTTGTCATAATAAGAAGACTCTTCCTGGAATAATTTTATTGTATGAGAGTTTAACCCCCTTGCATTCCAGATTATGAATGACATTAACGATCGATATTTCCCCTAGCATTGGAGCTGCCTAGGGATGTAGTGCTCGATTTAGACATTTTGAGCTTCTTAGCCTTTGTTTTATGTGCATTGTATATTGGTTCCACACACTGGCTTAGTGACCATATCTATGTCACCTGTAGTTTTATTTTTAATATTATCATCGTTTACTCTTATGCATGTTTAGTTCTGATACTGGTAGATTCACCATGAGTTTCAAGTTTGTCAGAAAGCACAGCATTGGGGCTAGGCGATTTAAGGGAACTTTGATGTTTTGCAGCGGTCTCAACATGAGTGGAGCATACTAGAGTGGCAGGTTAATCAGCATTGGCAGGAATATTACCTGGCTGGAGTGCTGGAGTTGTATGGATGACTGAAGAGCAGCTCTTGAGCACGAACTGGTCAACTGAGAGGCATGAGATTCTAGTGGCATGTTGACGTTAAGTACAGAGTCCTGAGCATCGGTATCAGCATATGTCAGGTTAAATGTGTACTTTTCTACAACAATGGATTTTGAATGTTATTGTATGATTTAAATTCAGTTTTGAATTAAAATTTGAACTCTGCGGTTTATGATTGAAGTCTTTTTTGAAAACATGTCAAAAAGTATACTGGTTGAGACATCAAATGGTCGTTGTAATGATTGAGTAATCTGGCTATTCCATTAAAACCTGAGAAACATCATTTCCCAATTAACTGTAAACATATTATTGACCATTCATTCAGGATACTATGCAGTATTACGGAACTGCTTTGAATTTTAACGAAGTAGGAAATTCTCTAAGGTGAGCAAACATAGATGAAACATGTAGAGATGTTACTTGTGTGTAAGTAGCTGAAAAAAGATGGTGCAATGATAACAAATTTTGTTGTGGAATTTACTATAGAAGTTTGATTTGCTTAACAATTGCTTGCGGTACAAAATGGTCAATTTTAGTATGACTCTTGTGGGAGCAATTTTGCTTGAAAATTTCTATTTTTGCATTCCTGCTATATATACTATTAATGTTATTCTTGCTTTTTCAATTATGTCCTTCGCTATATACATGGGTTTTGATAGCTATCTGTAATTGTAAAGTAGATGATTTGATGTTCACACTCTGAGCTACACAGCAGCAATTCCAAAGCATTGCTATTTGACCGATTGTTTATTCTTTCTTTTATAGGCAATCTGTCCTTTGCAGAAAAGTTGTTAATGATATTTTGATGCAGAACGTTTGTTCCATACACTTTATGGCATAGTTGTTTCTTTTTTCTGATAGCTTTGCATGTAGATTTTAGGGTTAATTTACCATTATTGACATTCCAGTGTCAGTAATCTTGTTGCTTGTCATTATGGATTTTAATTTGCCTTGTTTGATTGCAAGAATTTGCTGGCAATGTTGCTGCATTAAATTTTCATGCATCGTTTTCTGTTATGTTCCTTAACTTGTGTTGTTTGTTATGACCATCGACATTAATGACCTTCCTAGCGTGCTTGTCCATGGCACTACATTGATCTAAAGATCTAACTCTAGGTTTGTATATATCTGTAGCTTACTATAATTCCTATGACTAACTGCTTTCTTATTTCTCGTTTTTAGCAGAAATCGTCAGCTCTAGATTCAGCACCCAAAAAATATTATTCCTTATGTATTTATTCCACATCATAATCAAACATTTATCACCGAACCTGCTTCATTCAGGCATGTTTATCTTTTTACACGTCTTTACAGAGGGGCCGTTACACTCTTGAAAAAGTTAACATGTTAATTATAGCTGCATTGAAAGAGATCGAAATATAGATATATTTTTTTCTTAAGAAAAGGACAAATATATTATTCGGTTAAAAGCAGTCCTGTAATTCAGAAGTTCATACACAGAAAAAGAAAAATCACCAGCACCACACATTTCAAAAGCTATGTGTTTCTTTTCTAATTTATAACTTGGGCATGATTCAGGTTTGGCATCCTATGTGGTTGGACAAATTGATCAAACTCTTAGCTGGAAGGTACTAGGTTTCATTTCCCTTTTGACAGTCAGTCTGTTTTTTTTATTGTACGCATCAAATTTTCTATTTACCAGTGATGTTTATTTATAAACATCAATATAACCATTAAACCTCTAAAAAAGATTTTCTGTGGATTTGTTTCAGAAGAAATATAACCATCAAATGTTCCTTGATATATTCTTAATGTTTATATTGTTTGGTTCTTGCCTCGAACTAACTGTTATGTTTCTATACCAAACATTTCAATTTTTAATGCTAAATATGCACTGTATTTTCGCATTTGGTGTATGTTTAGGTAATGAATTGAACATTTTTGTTTGACAGCATGTTCGGTGGCTGTAAACTGTAACTTTGATGCCAATTTGATAAAAGGAGTCGTGACTGCTGAAGATGGTAAAGTATGGATTATGTATTTATATTTGTGTTGTTTTTACTATTAATATAAAAATACAATTTCGTTTTGACATTTCCATGGTCTTGAAAACATGGCTAGGTTGGTGCTGTAGGGATCATTGTTTCAAAAACTATGAAGCTCGTCAGCTTGATTATTCTTAGGCAACTACCAGTGGTACATTTGTTCTGCTATGCATATATACCAACATGAGTGTGCGGGAGTAAATGTAAATTACTGGGTTATAGAACTGCTAGTTTTGCTGTCTTATGACAAGGTGGCATATTTATGTTTGCAGCACACACTCGCGTACACATATGCACACATGTATGTGTGCATACATATGCATACATACAATACATGCAAAGATATAAGATATTAATCTTTACAGTAATAAATACATTACACACTTAATACATAAAATTGATATTTTAGGTCGTCAAAGCTACTCAAGTTCGTGAACCCGTTTTGATGGATAGTGGGGGTTGCTGTGACATTGATGTCTTCAAGACATTAGCTCTTAGAGCTTCAGGAATTTTTGTAAGTACACTTATTTTTACTCATTTGTGTTGATGATTGTTTCAAGCGTGATTTATAAAATTCAATTAATTAGTACTATATCAGCATTCAACATTGCAAAGTAGTAGACTTCAATTTGCGTAGGTTTAAATGCTTTTGTATCTCTTTATCTTTCAGCATGGATATAATATATGTCAAAAGGTCAAATTCTTGACATTTAAAACTCACTTGAATATAAAATTAACTAAATTTTAACTAAAGGTTAGCTTTGTAAGTTGTTGCATGCTTGAATGCTAATTAGCTGCAATCCCTTGTATAAGTGCATCATATTTTATGTCCTAATCATATTTTTTTTTTTTCCTTTAGGTTTCTATTACTTTGAGAATATATGATATAACAATTACTAATACCTTCTCTGTTTATTTGACATTAATAGGATTGCTATTGTTGATGTTAAGGAGAAAATATCTTAAACAGAGCAAGATTAGATCTATCGTTTGTCCACTTTGTAAGTAAGTTGCTGATGACAAAATTGTATGATATATTAACATGGAAAAATCGATAAAAAAATATGTATGAATTGTTAAGTTTGAATATGTTAAGAGTTGTTTGAATCATGTGTACGAAGTATTGTGTTTTGGTATATGAAAAATTATTTGAATGATATGTATAAAATATTATGGTGCGGTTTATATATTTATTGTTTGTGAAAATATGTTTTGTGCACATATAATATACATATATATGTAATAAGCTAAAACAATAATAGATAATATCTACAAATTAATATTGTAAGCGATAGCGTTTAAAAAACGCTGTTGAATAAAAAACGCTATAGAAACTCACTTTGGGAATGCTGTAGTATAACAAAACAAACGCTATAGAAACATACACGTAAACGCTATAGAAAGTAAGTATCGGATGATATATTCTATAGCGTTTTTGTTCGATAGCAAACACAAAACGCTATAGAAAATTAACTTTTCATAGCGTTTCTTTTATGCTATTCAAAGCAGAAGGTCTAACATAGCATGTCGTTATATGGCGTTCTCTGAAACGCTGTGTTAGGATACAATAGCGTTTTTGAAACGCTATGAAAAGCTAGTATTGTTGTAGTGTCTCTTTCCGTAGAGTGGTTACATTAAGGATTTGGTTCAGCGGTTTGGGAGAAATCGCTGTTTTAAGGTTTAGCAGTTGGCTGTCCAGGTTTTGGAAGGCTAATGGGCTGGTTTGGAGAAAGCCCATTAAGGGGTTGGTGGAGGCTATAAATAGGGGGGTAAGGGATATGGGGAAAGGTTAGAATTTTCCATTCTCTTATGGGGAGGCTTTGATCTCCTTCTTCCTCTAATACCTTTCCACCATTAAAATTCCAAATCCAAGGAGGAATCAAAGATCTATACCATAAGAGGCTAGATCTACATCGAGTGAAAGGGAATTTCATCGGATCTAAGGGTTTCGTGCAAGTTGCTTGCTGATCGGAATCATATTTCATTGTTTTTGCATCGATTTGAAGAATTGGTGAGTGATTTACATCTCTCATTCGGATTCATGCAAGTATATGGGTTTTAGGATGTTAATTTCATCATTTCCATGTTATTTTCCTTAGATCCACACCATGCTAAGTCCATTTTATATATGAATCACCTTAGGATCTGATCTAGATAATTTAAATGGTTAATTTTATGATTTTTCTCAAGATTATGCAAGTTAGATCCGTTTTTATGTTCATATGATTCACTTATCATGTTTTGGGAAATTTATGTGTTTTGATGGAAATTGTTAGATTGATGATATTGTTGGTTGCATAACATGTTTGTGATTGCGTTTGGATGAATCGGATAAGCTGGTTTCGTCGGATTCGTCGTTTGGCGAAGTTTTGGTCGAAATCGGAGTCGATTTGGAGATGTGCAGGTTTCTGGTCGTCCTGGAGTTGGTCGGGTCGGTCTGGAATGAGGTGGTCGGTCATAGTATGGCTTGGGAAGCAAGTCAGGGAGCTGGTCGGTTTAAGCTGGTCGGTCCAGAAGGAGCAGAAGTGTTTCTGGTCGGTTTCAGATGGTGGCATTCTGGTCGGTTTCAGATGGTGGCATTCTGGTCGGTTTCAGATGGTGGCATTCTGGTTGGTTTTTACTGGAAGCAAATCCTGGTCGCTCTGAAGGAGCTGATCGGTCAGGTGGAGCAAAATCTGGTCGGTCTTGACGGGGTCGATCCAAAGCTGGTCGGTCCCAAGGAGGTCGAGTCGATCCAAAGCTGCAAGGAGGTCGAGTCGATCCAAAGCTGCATGGAGGCGGGTCGTTCTGGAGCAAGGCTGGTCGGTTTTTGGCGGGTCGTTCTGGAGCAAGGCTGGTCGGTTTTTGGCTGGTCATTCTGGAGCAAGATTCTGGTCGGTTTTGGCAGGGTCGTTTTCTGAAAAAGTACGTTTTCGGGTACGACTCGGGTACGAACCAAGCCGAACCCTAGCCGCAGCGCAGTGATGTGTTTTGGTTCGGTGATGGCGTGACTTCGAGGTGATTCAAGTAGGAAGACTCGAAGTGATGAATGTGTTCGTTGATCAAGGTGGAACAACGAATGCGGAGACAACTCAAAGGTCGTGAGTTGGTGGATAATGGTTGCTCGAGAAGGTTGCTTGAGCTATGAAACATCGTCAAGGTTGGACGATTAGAGATGCGAAGGCCGAGAAGTCATCGTTGTCGTAAGTTCTAGCAGGCTCAAAGCAGGGGTACGATGGGTATCGTTGAAAGGCCCAAAAGACCGGTTGTTGGTCGAGTACCCTGGGTCTTTCTGGTTGGGGAAAGGCCTAGTGTCAAGGTTGGACATTGCCAACGTTGGGCATATGGAGTTCATGCTAGAACTGGGGTTATCATTAGCCCTTGACATATGGCAAGGTTGGCCGTCATACGATAATGATGGTTTCGAAGCAGGATTGGCAGTGATAGCCAGAGTCAGTCATGGATGATTAGTTGTTCTGTTTGTACTATCTCACATAGATTATCCAAAGTCGAGGGAGACGTTCTTTGAGTGCTTAAGTGATATTGGTCTAGGCCTCTGGCGAGAGTACTTGAGGAATGTTAAACTCGATTAGGGTTGTCTGCGTGAGACTTATCTGGATGTCATGTGTGTTTTCTATGATTGAATGGGTGTTCTGATTTCTATGGATGAATGGTTGAAATGCTTGTCGTAAAGGCTATCACTGCCCGATGTGGGGAAGATAAGGATGAGTTCTTCTCTGGTGTTGTGGGTAGATAAGTTTTTCATTTACCCATTCTCATATACTTTCTTGTTGAAGTTTGTTAGCTGTTTTATCGCTCACTAAGACTATTGTCTGACTCAAGGTTTTATGTCTCCTCTTATTACCTTGGGCTGTTCATCCGGTTGTGGATGGGCAGACTAAGTAGCAGGTTGCAGGTAATGGAGCTTAGTGAGACGAGGAAGCTGAGCGATGACAAGCAGGAGGCTGGCGTATCAGTTTTATTACTATCTAGTATTTCTGTTTCCGCTGTTTGAGTTGCTTTGAGGGCTGTAGTGAGGCCTTATGTACAAACTTTGATATCAGTTGGATAATTTTTCTGGATGTTGAGAAAGTTTCAAAAGTTTGCTATATGATACCTCATTACTATTACCTGTTGTCTATGCTCTATTATATTTTATCCTTGCGCTGTGAGTTCTACGACAGGTTTCGATGTGTTTACCTACTCTGATGATCGTCCATAGCAGCCTGGCACACCTTTCAGTGCATTATTCCTCTTGTTTAGTGCGGGGGTTATGGGCGGTCGTCACATTAATTCTATTAAAGCAAATTTTAAATGCAAATAAAAACATAAATGTCAAAACACATTTACTTGTGCGTATATACAGATCAATATATACACATGGTATTTTAAACTAATGATTATTCAAAATTTCTATAACATTCAAATTAAATATTATTCAACTGAATTTAACTGCCAGATATAATCTAAATTTACATATTATAAAATTGGTCAAAAAACCGGGACGTTACAAATTCGTTATATATTTGATGAGCCTATTAGTATTCTCTGCTTCTTAGTCAGTTTCAACTCATTTATTCACCCCTTATTTGTTTTATAAAAATCATTTCTAGTCGCGAAATAAATATTAGATTTTTTTTTAACATTTCGGGAAAAATCAAGGATTGCACATTAGCTTCAATTATTTGGATTAGTTTCTTATATTCCTTATCTACTACTCTTGTAAAACTAATTTTATTTATCATGTCCTTACTTCCATGGATTTAACTACACTTTCCTCGTATGCTAACAATATTTATGGTTCCTACCACCTGAATATTTTTTTTCTTTAAAAAATTCACAAAATCAAAAACAAAATAATTTTTTTGGGATTTAATTGTGACTAATTAATTGTTCTATACATTAAAATCTCAACTTTTATTATGCAAAATCAAGTCTCTGTTCCACCTAACATCAACGAACGTAATTATTTCCCTGAATTCTCAGCTAACGTTCTCCATCAAAATTGAATTTATTTTCATTTTTAATATATATAATTGATTTTTTATTTTCATTTCTTAGTAGGAGTCAATATTAAAGTGCATATAAGGTTCGTTAAATTATAGTGTGAGTTAATTTTTTTATTCAGTTAGGTGTTATTAATTTGTTTCATTGTACTATGCATTGAAATCTCAACTTTTACCATGCAAAATTTGTGTGCATTAATAAAGAAAAGAAATAATAAATGGAAAGTTATCGGCTTATGATATTATACAGCTGTACTCCTCCACTTATTTACAACGGCTACATGCCTATTATCAGTTGTGGGATTTACCTTTGGGTTGTATTATAAAGCCCGTTACATTTATTTACTTTATTATAAATGGAGGATCTCTATATACACATTGTATCATTATCTATTACAATAATGAAATAATAAAACTTATTTTCTCTTCTGCATCCGCTGATATTCTTTTCTTTCATGGCATCAAAGCTTCTTTGCTAGATTTAACAGTCACTAATCCAACCTCTTCAAACTCGAAAATGTATAAAGGAAACTTTCTCCTCAGATTAAACTTCATCACCGGAGAAAGTTGATTACTAATAGCGACCGCCCTGCTAACCTCATCAATTCGGCTGCCAACAATGGATTGAGGGGTTGCATCCACTATCAGCAATTTGTTGTTTCTGCTAACCGAAAGCCAATTCAAAGAACTAATAGTCACTTCAGAAATTATAGTGCCTCAAAGAACTAATAGTCACTTCAGAAATTACAGTGCCCTACTAGCCAACCAATCAGATAGCTTTCTCTTCATATTGGTTGTTTCTGTTTGCATCTGGATTTCTGCATTGACACCTGAAATTCTGATTATTTGTTTGGTCAACCCTCTAATTGGTCATCATGGCCAATGAAACTGCTTCATTGGCTTCTGACAATGCAATTGCAACCATCGAAAGTTTAATTGTTGTAGATAAACTTACCAAAACAATAATTAGTCCTCAATCAAAGCTAATTACCGTAGATGAAAACAATTACTTGCTATGGAAAATATTGGAATTTTTTGTGATACAATATTTCCAAAATTAATTAGATTTTTGGAGATACTAAAGGTAACTTGGTTACCCATTTTGTGCAAGAAAGAAATGGAAAGGAATATTAAGGAGAAAGGGATACTGGAGATTCGTCATTTATTTTGTTGACATGTTTCATGAAAGAAGAAACGGAAAGAAATTAAAATGGGAAAATGATTGATTGCTAAAGAAAAGGGAAAGTTATCAATCAATCATATGACAATAAAATTAATGGGAATATTCGCCTCCATGAGTTGATTTATTTACATAAATCAATTGCCTTATCCCCAAGTAATTTTTTCTCTATTTAAAGAGAGGCATAGAGGATGTTATTCATATGACATGAGTGTTCATCTTTATTTCTTCATTTCTTTGCTCTACTATAAAAACTCTATAATCTCTTGAACATTAATAAAATCTCTTCCCCATTGAAGTGGACGTACACTATCTCGCGATAGTGGAACCACTATAAATTTGTGTGTTCTCTGTTGCCTTTATTTTTTTCTATGATCTGTGATTGATAATCATTTCAATCTGTTTGTTTTATCACATCATTGGAAGATCCCATTGAGGTTTTTCCGCTGAAAGGGATTGATCATCCCTTACAATTGGTATTAGAGTTAGATTCGCAAAGAAGGTGTTTGGTAGAATGGCAGAAGGAGATGAAAATAATACATCAGTGCCAGTAGTTACTCCATACGTCAGAGGCTCCTATGTGGCGTCAAGATCATAGTTGATGATAGAGAAGTGGAATGGTGAAGGAGATTTTGAAAAGTGGTAGTGGATGATGAAAGCAGTTTTGAGAAGAAATCACATTCATTGCCTATTGATATTTTATCAGTGGAATTAGAAGAGATGGAAGAATAGGCCTTTACTACCCGTCAACTTGCTATGGGAAAGAATGTAATTTCTGAAATCAGTTAGGAAACAATAGCTAAAGGCATTTGGAAGAAGTTGGAGGACCTCTACTTGAAGAAATCCCTAACTAATTGTTTGATCCTATTGAATACCTTCTTCATTTATAAGATGAAGGTTCTTCAAGTAAGACACGCCAAAGTGAGTTTGATGACCTGTTGATGAAGATGAAATCTGTCGAGTTGAAAATTGATGAAGAACAGAAAGTAATGGTTCTATTGTGTTTGTTCCCAGAGCGATACACTGGTTTACTAATAGCCTTATCTATGGTGTAGATACATTGAAATTAGATGATGTGAAGACAGGTTTGCTCGGTAAAGAGATGAGAGATCAGATGAAAGAGTTTGGTGTTGGTGATAGTAGTGGAGGAAGTAGTAGTTCAGGTTTATTTATTGAGAGAACAAGAGCAGAGAAGAAAGTGAAGAATAATAGGGGGTGCTCCAATTCTAGAAGGCCTAATTCACGGAGTAAGTCTAAAGATGGAAAGTGCTATAATTGTAAGAAACCAGGCCACTGGAGAAGAGGCTGTCCAGATTTGGAGAAGAAAACTGATGGTTCTTCATCTATTGCGATGGAGAAAGATGGTAGCGATTTACTGGCAGCAGTTGTATCAGATGTTGCAGACCACTGGATTCTAGATTCCGGAGCATCATTTCACATGACTCCTAATAAGGATTATTTTTCTTCCTTCGATGCCAAAGAAGGAATTTCTATCCTTATGGGGAATGATGCTACATGTAAGTCTATGGGAGTTGGTTCAGTTCGCATTCGCATGTATGATGGGATTGGTCGCACACTTTCAAATGTTCGCTATGTCCCAAGTCTTCGGAAGTCATTGATATCATTAGGCCAATTGGCATCGTTGGGATGCAAAATAACCATTGTTAAAGATGGTTTGAGAGTTTCTATAGAGACACTTGTATTGATGAAGGTTGTTATGGTGCGAAATCTATATTTGCTAATGGGTACCACTGTCCATAGAGAATTATGTGTTGGAGTCGATAGTTCTAAAAGTTTGGATGCTACCAAGCTTTGGCATATGAGATAAGGTCATACTTCGGAAAAGAACCTAGAGTTTCTTCGTAAGAAGAAAAAGATCAAGGGAGAAATCTTCAACAAGTTGGACTTTTGCAAGGAGTGTGTATTGGCAAAGAAAACCAGCGTTTCTTTTGGTGATGGCATGCATACTTCTAGGAGGGTACTTGATTATGTGCATTTAGATGTTTAGGGGCCATATTCTACAGCTTTTATTGGTGGAGCTTATTATTTTGTTTCATTCATTGATGACTACTCGCACAAGGTTTGGGTATATGTACTAAAAGCTAAGTCGGAAGTATTTGAGAAGTTTAAGGTTTGGTTAGCTCTTGTGGAAAACCAAACCGGAAAGAAACTGAATATTCTTAGATCCGACAATGGTGGCGAATATATCTCCAAAGAGTTACTCAACTACTGCAGACAACGTGGTATTAGAAGACATTTTACTACACCTGGTGATCTGCAATCCAATGGGTTGCTGAGATAATGAATAGGACTCTACTTGAAAAGGCCCGTTGCTTGATATTGACTACGGGTATGTCTAAGGATTTTTGGGCTGAAGCTATTTCGACTGCAGCACATATTATTAATCAGATTCCGTGCTCAGCCATTGATGGCAAGATTCTAGAGGAGTTATGGAGAGGTAAAAACACTTTATTAAGTTATTTTCATATATTTGGATGTCCAGTTTATGTTCACAATACAGGGCATGATAAGTTGGAGCGGCTTCCAAATGTGTTTTTCTTGGTTATACAGATGGTATAAAAGGATATAGAATTTGGAATCCAATTATGAAGAAAGTTATACATTCTAGACATGTGACTTTTGATGAGTCAGCAATGTTTAAACCTTTGGAAGGTTTATCCGAGCGTTCAGATTTAGTTGATGAGAAGCCTGAAAAGACCGAGATTCCCAGTTTTCAAACCCGAAGTATAGCTGACAAAGCAAATGATGATACATCACATGATAGTCCACAGATTTCCTCTAATAGTGATGGAAATGGTCATGAAGCTAGAGAGGGTTCAAGCCAAGGTGGAGCTGAAGGAGAGTCGGGCGATATAGCCATTCCAGCTAGTCAGAGACCAAAGAGAGCTCCAATTAGATTTGGAGATTGGCAGTATGCAAATTTGAGCCTTGATGATCAGTTTGAGTATGCTTTACATGTAATTCATGATGAACCATTGAGGCTTGAAGAATCCATGAAGACGAGTGATAACTCGAAGTGGAATTGTGTTATGGAAGAGGAGATACAGTCTTTGCAAAAGAACAAGACTTGGGATTTGGTACCACAACCTCAAGGAAGTCGAGCCATAGGTTGCAAGTGGTTATTCAAGGTTAAAAGATGATGGTCGATACAAGGTAAGATTACTAGTCAAAGGGTTTTCATAAAGAAAGGGGTTAGAGTGTGATGAAATATTTCCTCTAGTTGTTAGACAACTTTAATTCAAATCCTACTTGCAATAGTTGCTTCTCACATTTGGAGTTAGAACAACTTGATGTGAAGACCGCTTTCTTGCACGGTGATTTGGAGGAAACCATTTACATGAAGGAGCTAGAAGGATTTATTGTAGATGAAAAATTAGATTGGGTATGCAAGTTGAAGAAATCTCTTTATGGTCTAAAACAGTCGCCTAGGCAATGGTACAAAAGCTTTGGTTCTTTTATGCTTTCACATGATTTTAATCGTAGTACTAAAGATGCATGTGTTTATTTTAAGCATTTAAAGAATAATAATTGGGTGTATTTGCTTTTGTATGTGGATAATATGTTGATTGCTTCCAAGGATAAAGCTGAAATTGATGCATTGAAATTGAAATTGAAATTGAAATTAAAAGACGAATTCGATATGAAAGATCTTGGAGAAGCAAAGAAAATTTTGGGGATGGAAATCCAAAGAGATAGAAAGCTTGGACTTTTGAAACTTACTCAAAAGGAATATATTCAAAAGGTTCTTGCTCAGTTTAGCATGGATAAGACAAAGGCTATCAGTACACCCATGCCTTTGCATATACAGCTTTCTACCAGGGCTCTCCGATCTCAAAAAAGGACAACACCTATATGAAAAAGGTGCCTTATGCGAGTGTAGTAGGTAGTTTGATGTATGCTATGGTGTGCACTAGACCTGACATTGCTCAGGCTGTAGGATTAGTTAGTAAATATACAACAAATCTGGGAAATTGGCATTGGGAGGCACTAAAGTAAATTTTTAGATATCATAGAGGAACATCAAATTATGGGCTTGTTTTTTGCGGCAAAAATAAGGATTTCAATTTCGTCGGATTTTGTGTTCACACTTGGAGGAATAGCTATTAGTTGGACAGCGACGTTGCAGACTATAGTTGTTTTGTCCACTACAGAGGCAGAGTTGATAGCTGCAGTTGAGGTAGCTAAAGAGGCACATTACTGAAGAAGTTATTGTGTGATTTGGGCTTCACACAAGATGTTTGTTTGGTGAATTGTGACAGACAAAGTGCAATTCATTTAGCTGAAAATCTGGCTTTCAGTTCAAGAACAAAGCATATAGAGTAAGAGAGTCTTTCCTTATCTCTATGAATGAGGAGAAGTTAGTTCGTCTTTAGAAGATTCACACAAATGAAAAAGCAGCAGACATGTTTACGAAGGCATTACCTGCTACTAAGTTCGAGCATTGCTCGAACTTGATTCACTTGATGAAGTGCTAGGTGCCACATGATGGCACAATGGGGAAGAGAGTGACTTGGTTGAAGTCAAGAGAACATGTGGTATTCTTCTTGTATGAAGAGATAGGAGTTGGTTGCAAAATGTCTACCTTAATTTTTTAATGCTTCCAACACTTTGTTAGTTGGCGGTGGCCTTGCCAGAGCTCACTAACAAAGTGCGGTGAGGGGTGGCTTTTGCAGGAACTCATTGGGAAGCATTCACATTGGAGTCTCTTAGTTGCAAGAGATATTGTATCAAGGTGGAGATTATTGGAATTTTCCGTGATACAATATTTCTAAAATTAGTTAGATTTCTGGAGATATTCAGGGTAATTTGGTTACCCATTTTGTGCAAGAAAGAAATGGAAAGGAATATTAAGGAGAAAGGGATACTAAAGATTCACCATTTATTTTGTTGTCATGTTTCATGAAAAAAGAAACGGAAAGAAATTAAATTGGGAAAATGATTGATTGATGAAGAAAAGGGAAAGTTATCAATCAATCATATGACAATGAAATTAATAGGAATATTCGCTTTCCATGAATTGATTTATTTACATAAATCAATTGCCTTATCCCCAAGTAATTTTTTTCTCTATTTAAAGAGAGGCATAGAGGATGTTATTCCTATGACATGAGTGTTCATCTTTATTTCATCATTTCTTTTCTCTACTATAAACCTCTGTAATCTCTTGAACATTAATAAAATCTCTTCCCTATTGAAGTGAACGTACACTATCTCGCGATAGTGGAACTACTATAAATTTGTGTGTTCTCTGTTGCCTTTATTATTTTTTCTGTGATCTGTGATTGATAATCACTTCAGTATGTTTGTTCTATCACATCATTGCAATATCCCATTAAGCTTTTTCTGAAAGGGATTGATTACCCCTTACTAATAGCGTCCGCTTTGCCAACCTCATCAATTCGGTTGCATCTAACGTGCCTTGCCAAGAACAGATCTAGGGGTTGCATCCACTATCAGCAATCTGTTGTTTCTGCTAACCGAAAGCCAATTCAAAGAACTAATAGTCATTTCAGAAATTACAGTGCCCTACTAGCCAACCAATCAGATCGCTTTCTCTTCATATTGGTTGTTTCTAATTGCATCTGGATTTCTGCATTGACACCTGAAATTCTGATCATCTTTTCGGTCAATCCTCTAATTGGTCATCATGGCCAATGAAACTTCTTCATTGGCTTCTAATAATGCAACTGCAACCATTAAAAGTCTAATTGTTGTAGACAAACTTTCCAAAGCAATAATTAGTCCTCAATCACAGCTAATTACCATACAATAAGATGTAAACAATTACGTACTGTGGAAACTACAAATCGAAACTAAAATTCAAGGTTATGGCCTCTAAGGATTCATTATGGGTACTCTAAGTTCATCATTGATCAAGAGAACATAATTATCAACAACGAAGAATACTTGAAATTTCATAGACAGGATCTTCTAATTAGTTCATGGTTGTTATCATCTTTCTACCAAAGCTTACTGCCATAAGTAATCGGCTGCAAAAGTGCAAATGAATTACGGAGAACTATAGAGAAGGCCTTCAACAACCAATCTGCAACTAAGGTAATGTTCTATAAGAGACAATTGAAAAAGATAAGAAAAGATAATGTAACTATGAGAGAATACTTAAGTAAATTAAAATTAATTTGTGATTCTAGAAGCGGCTGGGCATAAGGTCCAAGATTCTGAGGAAATTCTAACAATATCAATGTCTTAAGTGAAGAATATGAGGCTGTCGAAGCCATAATTTCATCTCAAATTAATTTTCTTCAGTATATGAAGTTCATTCAATTTTATTAGCACATGAAGCTAGACTTGAAAGCAAGAAATCTCAAGAAAGTGACCTCACCATTAACTATGCAATTAACAAAAGTAATGATAACAATAGAAACTAGACAAAGAATAATTACATAGGAGAACAAACATTTAGACGGAAACCCCACCACCAGAGGAAGAGGACGCTGGAGCAACAACAGAAATCGACCAAAGTGCCAAGTCTATGAAAGAATTGGTCGAACTGCCATCAAGTGCTATTTTCGATATAACTCAAACAACTCAGCAAATCAAGCTAATAACAACAGTAAAAGAAACTCCAATTTTATTGGTAATGTAGCACAGACACAAGGTGGTTCAACCAGTCATACCGACAACGCAAGGAATCAGAATGAACAAGCCAGAGCTGACCACATTCAAGATGAATCATGGTGCCCAAACTCAGGAGCTACTCATCACATTACCAATAATCTTGACAACCTGAATCGTAGGAACAAGGAATATAAAGTTAACCAAACTATAAGTATAGGTAATGGTAAGTGTGTTAAAATTTATCATACTGGCACTGGTAGTATCACTGGCAATAGGCAATTATTTTTACATAACTTATTAAGAGTCCCCACTATTAAGAAAAACCTAATTGGTGTGTCTAAATTTGCTAGGGATAACAACGTATATTTTGATATATTTTTCTTAAATATTGTGTAGTTAGATACATACTAACTAGGGAAATTCTTCTACAAGGTAATGCTATGAAGGGACTCTATGAATTCAATCTCAACAACTACAATTCTACTATCAATGATCACCCACATTGCAACTTAACTGATGTTACTGATGAAATTCAAACTAGAATTGGCACTATAAGTTAGGTCATCCTAGTGCTAGTACTGTAACCAAAATTCTTAATGATAATAATATAAATTTTATTCCAGCAAAATTGCCTTACGTTTGCACTTACTGTCAGATGGGAAAAAGTCACAAATTTTCCTTTTCTAATTCATTAACTGAATATTCCAAACCTGGGCAATTAATTAGCACTGATACTTAGGGTCCATCTCCAATATTTTCTGATTATGGGTATAAATATTACATATCATTTTTGATGCATACTATAGATGTACTTGGATATATTTCTTAAAAGCAAAATCTGATACTAAAAGTGTTATCTTAAATTTTATCAAAATATTTGAAAATCAAGTGAACTGTTTGGTTAAAATCACGCAATTTGATGGAGGATTAGAATACAACCCATTAACTGATTATTTCAAAAATAACGGCATTATACACAAAATAACATGTCCTTAACTTCTGAATAGAATGGTATAGTTGAGAGGAAACATAGATACATAGTTGAATCAGGTTTAAATTTACTAGCTCAAGCATCCTTACCACTTAAATTTTGGCCTAATGCTTTTAGTATTGCAGTGCATCTAATAAATAGAATTCCCACTAGAGTACTAAAATGCATAACTCCTCTTGAAAGTATATTTAATGTAAAACCTAATTACGATAGTCTAAAAACTTTTGGTAGTTTATGTTTCCCCCACTTAAGGCCCTATAACAATCACAAACTTAACTATAGATCTAGACCCTGTACATTCATAGGCTATTGCAATAATCAAAAAGGGTTTAGATGTATAGATAAGTTTGGTAGAATATTTAAAAGCCAACATGTATTTTTTTGAAGAGAATATCTTTCCTTATAGCAGATTAGATATACAAACCACAAACAAGATATAAAATCCATTGGTATACTTGATCTGCACAATATTGCAGACATATGGCGTAAGGAGTATGGTGACAAGGCTGCCAGGGATAACTCTGAAAGCCACTATAGTAATGATGAAACTAGCGATGATATATCAGAACAAAATAGCCACGCCATTCAATCACCTGCACAATCAAGTTGCAGACAATCAGAGGAAATAGGAGAAGAAATCAGTAGTGACAACAATGAAACCACAAACAATAGACAATATGAGTTACCAACTGAACAACCACAACTTCAAACTGGACATCCAATGACAACTAAATTCAAGAAGGGAATATTTAAACCAAAGACTTATACTGCAACCATTACTGAAGAAGAGCCAAGTATTTATCAAGAAGCAGTCAAACACCTAGTATGGAGAAAAGCAATAGATGAAGAATATCAAGCACTGATAAAGAACAGTACACGGGAACTAGTAAACCCACCAAGAAACAAAAATATAATTGGATGAAAATGGGTATACAAATAGAAAAAGAATCCAGATGGATCCGTTAACAGATACAAAGCTAGACTTGTTGCAAAGGGGTTCACACAAGAATTCAGTTTTGATTACAATGAAACTTTCTCACCAGTTGTAAAATCCTCAACTATTAGACTTGTTGACCATAGCATTAAGCAGTAGTTGGAAAATCAAGCACCTAGATGTCAACGATGCATTTTTAAATGGAAATTTACATTAAGAAGTATTCATGCAACAACCACAAGGCTACATACAGGACTCAACATTAGTGTGCAAATTAAATAGAACTATCTATGGTCTGAAGCAAGCACCCAGAGTATGGTTTGAAAGACTCAAAGCAAGCTTAAAAACACTGGGATATTGACCTACCAGATTTGACACATCACTATTCACAAAAATCAATGAATCATCTACCACTTATATATTAACATATGTGGATGATTTAATTATTATAGGCAGTAGTGAAACTAAAATCAAAAAGTTAGTAGACTACTTAAACAATCAGTTATCAATAAAAGACCAGGGTGAATTATCTTACTTTCTTGGAATAGAAGTTAAGAGAAAATCAGATAAAAATTTCATCTTTTCCAAAGAAAGTATGTTACTGAACTTCTGAACAAAACAAACATGATTGAAGCAAATGGATAACTCACTCCTATGATATCAAATCAACATTTATCGAAGAACAGGGGAAACTATCTCAAATATTAAACAATACAGGAGTGTTGTAGGATCATTGCAACATGCTAATATAACACGACATGACATTTCCTTTAGCGTTAATAACGTGTTTCAATTTTTGCAGGAACCCAGAAGTGAACATTTGACAGCAGTGAAGTGAGTACTCAGATATTTAAAGGGAACAAACAATTTTGGCATATCATTAAAGGGCAACAAAAACCTAAATACTGCAGCTTACTCGGATGCAGACTGGGTTACTATAACAGCCTGTAAAATTCATAAGTATTAATAATAAATAAATAAATAAATAAAAATAAGCAATTAAATGGTAAGGATGGAAAATGAGATTTTGCTGCTTTAGGAATTTGGTTATGAAATTCTTTTATTTGGATTCATGGCGAAATTCTGAATTGTTTTCATATATAATATGTCGAAAACGGACAATGTATGAAGAAGTTATAAATAAATGAATTTGGACAGTAAATGCAGAAAATATATACATAATTAAATAGATAATATATATATGTGTGTGTGTGTGTGTCCAAGATATATTCAAAATAAAGAGTGAGAATTTGAATTTTGAATTAAAGATAAGATCATAGGGACAAAGTATATTGTATATATGGAATAAGATTAAGAAATTAAGAAACGTATTAATTAAATTTAACACCTCAGCAACGCAGCCTTATTGGGCGTTCCAGCCTCCAAGGGGTCGACGCCCCTTAAGGGGTGTCGACCGCCTAGCGGCTAGATAGCTTATTAAATCTAGCTGGTTAGGGTTTTTTAGAGGGATATATATGAACTGAAGGCTTGGATTAATTCTAAGTAATCCAACGGTATATGCTCACAAGGACAGCTATTTATAGCCCCTCCTATCATACTATGAAACCCTAATCATTCTCTATCCTTGCCTCCATGCTGCCTCTCTTCCATTGCTAAATTCTAGAGAAAAAGAAAAGAAAAGGTTAAGGATTTCTTTTATTCCTCCAATCCTATTCTTAATCTCTCCCTATTCTAATTCATATAAGTTTAGTATTTTGGAATTTGGCATAAACATATATATATATATAAGATTATAATGCATATCTCTTATATATATAATTAGGAGGATTATTGGAGCACGTTTGACTGCAAATATTAAAGCATAGATCTAGGTCTACTACAGATTTCTCTTTGTTCTGCCTAGATATGTGAGTGGAATATCATTTACTTAAGGTATATTCATATTTTTATTAGATTATCATGTTTTTTTAGAGGAAGTTTTTTTTAGAGGAAGTATTAGATTATCATGTTGATAGATATGCCTAGGAGGATTTGGAAATTCGATAACAAAAACATTAAAACCCCCAAATCCTTTATCTTGTATTTGCTTATGAATTGTCATGATTGTTTGGGTTTTGTGGACTTTTGATTTTAATATTTGGTTAGAGATGAAAATGAGCATTGCTACTTTTGTTTCTATTTTGTATAATTCACCTTTACCAAATGTTTGATTGTAACCTAAAATGGTTTAGATTTGGGTATTTCATGATTTGATTAGGTTTGGATTCTATTTTGAATCCAAATGTATTCATACTTGAAATATGTCAAATATAAACGTTTTTCTGTGCATAATACCCAAAAAGAAGTGAATTCAAAGTAGAAATTATAAACATGCATTTATAAATGTATGTAATACTCTATTTTTAATCCAGTATTGAGATCGTTCCAACAAGCCTAGGATGCAAGTTGAAAGTTTGTATGAATGTATATTTTCCATCCACTGCAATATGTTATTGTATTATTATGCCATCATGCCTAAGTTGTAGCAGTAAAAGTATTGAAAAACTAACTTGTATAACTTGATTTGGAAAAATTGACAATTGCTACATTATTAGAACGTTTCCTCGTTTATATAAATATTTAACGTTGTTGCGCGTTATTAATATATTATATAATATAGTGTAATCAACGTAGTTAACGTAATAAGTGCAACTAGGATAAGGTTTGAATTAGAATTGTCATCGTAATAAATATATATTTGATTGTTTGTGTAAGCATATATAGAATGGCTTTATATATAAATAGTGACAGATAAACACGAGGTAGTTGCCATTTGTGGTAGAAATCTTACCAGAACCGACCAAAAAATCCAGCAACAACGAGTAGGCCCAACTAAAGTGAGATGTCTAGGTGTCATGGGCCATTCAAAAACTTAATACACTAGACACAAGGTCAAACCAACTTATAGTGGAAGTCTTCCTGGAACCGACTGGCATATCCAGTATCTACGGGTATGCGGTTTAATGTGAGAGGTCTAGTGTGTATATATATAACTATATATATAAGTCTATTGTGTGTGAAAATAAGTAGGTTTATTACACCTTGAGAAGGTCTTAAGTGGCTGACTCTCTTTTTATCTAGTTTGGGTCTCAAGTGGTTAAGACTAGTATCCCTCCGAAGTTTTACTCCTTATAGTGGAACTAAAGTCATGGGACCAAGCCTTATTAGATATAAAGTGGATCTTTGGCTCCTCCTCTAAAAGTGGCTAGGCATAAATGGTAACAGAGTAGGGTAGTTCATGGGGATGTCCACTTCCTCTAGAAGCTTGTAAGGGCTCGGCTAGGGACAAATTTGATAAATAAAAGATATGTGGTCATTACATGCTAACCAACTATCTAAGGGAAGTCTTAAATGACATTGGTGTCCTACCATAATATCAGTTGAGTAGTAACGTTCGCAATACTACTTCTCATATTACAACTGAGAGTATAGACTTAAGAACATTAACGTATTAGGACGGGGTCTTAAGGGGCTAAGGGTCCGCCTCAGGGTTATAAGAGATCATAAGAATTCACCTTTAATAGGGCTATAACTGACCAAGAATGTCCACCTCGTTGGGTCTTTACCCTAAAAACACTAATGGGCAACTGACTTGGATATCCACCCTTTTGGTTAGATACTTGGTGTTTGTGTGAACCTGTGTGATGCATAGATATATCTTAACATATGTAACCTGCTAAAAATATTGGGTATGGATATTAAGTAATACCATATTCCCGTCACATAGAACTTTATGTTCTGATTCCTCTCCTTAACATATCCAACAGGTCAACAGATGGGGTAAAAGCCATAGACGAAGTCATGATTGAAGCTGATGAAGAAGACGAAGTTGTTATGATATTATGAGTAGTTATTGCTTTACTTCTTTTGGAAACTTGTGAGCATGAACTATTTGATATACCCGTTAAACAAATGTAAATGTGACTGTTGTATTTCCCAGATTTTTAATAAATGGTACATCTTATTTGAGTATTATAGTTTCTCTTTTCGTTGTGTGAGAATTCCATTTGAAGTATATGTTACGTGCAAATGTTGTAACAACCCGTATTTTTATAACATGTTAAAGTCATAAATCAAGGAAGAATTAAATTTTAAAATAAGAATCAGAGGAAACAGGTTGCGCCATTGCATTCGTCTCGGAATTCTGCATGAAATCGAGTCCGAGATTTCGAAAATCGGAGTCCGTATAATCAAAATATGACCCTCCGAAGTTTCAGGAATTTAAATAAAATAAAACAGCTCGAAAATAAAGCCAGAAATTCGAAATTCAAACCCAGAGAAGGCTGGGGGGAAAATTCCTGCCCATATACCCAGGTCGACTAGGGAGTCGACCCCCCCCACCAGGTCGACTGGGGAGTCGACCCCCCATGACCAGGTCGACTGGGGAGTCGACCTGGGGGTCGACCTGCCTCCCGAACCCACTTCTTGAACCAGATGCATCCTGATGTATTTAGACTCGTTTTCTATCCACATTTGTCTGCCTAATCCTATATAAACTCACCCCTAGCCTCATTCTCCCCACACCATTTCATTCTGTCCTTATGTTGCTTCTAAGATAATCAAAATAATAAGATGAAAAGGAAGAAAAAAGGACTGCTCCTTCTCCATCAAGACTACGCTTAGAGATTTGCAAATTGGGGGATTTCAATTAGAACACGATCAATCAAATAGAGATTCAACAATCAAATTCTACTTTCTAATTCTTGATCCACGCACTGTAAGTTCAAGTTACTTTTAGATAAAAACTGTAAACTTAATATCCATGTTGTAAATTGGAATTGGATCTATGTATGGTAATTGATTCATATCTATTCTTGTTCATCTTGGATCTTGAATTTCGTGAATATTGCTTTGGGCCTATTCATGTTGTAAATCAAACTCTCTCATGTCTATAACCTTAACATGCCTATGACGTTGAAACTATTGTTAATGGCCAAGAACTATGACTGTGAACATAAGACTACGCCTATGCCTACGACTGAGAACATAAGACTATGCCTGTGACTGTGAACATAAGACTATGCCTATGACGGTGAACATAAGACTATTGCCTATGACTATGACAAGGACAATGGTGGCTAATCACCTATGACTCTTGACTATGAGAATTATTACCTATGATTATGAACATAAGGCTATTATCTACGACCATGACTTTGAAACTATCGCTGTTAATTGACTATGACTGTTTTCCTAGAACCATTCTGGATAATTATCCATGACTATTGTGATTAATCGCTTATAGTTCATAATTATGAGATTTCAGCCTATGACCGTGACTATGACTACTGGGATTAATTACTTTAGACTATTACAGTTGAATCCCATGTTGTACACCGAATTTGCAGTTGTTAGATCTCATACCAAGGGTGTGACTTGCTTAGTTTATTTGCTATTATGTACACCAAAGCCATTGGATCCATTATCCTTGTATTTGGCTTGCTCTTGCATGCCTATTCATTTATGTCAACTTTTATCATGACTATCGCCTTATCTTGGTAGATTTGAAATCCTATATGCTAATGATGTTGTAACCAATTATCTCAAGTTATATCATGCTAGTCTTGTAATCCCTTTTATCGCTTTATGCTCGTCCCTTTTTGCCTAACATAGTTTCGATGTTATTCCCTTTATTTCGGGATTTGGATTTATTTGTAGTATAGATCGATTCACGTTTACGTGCGATGGGAATACGATTTGGGTAGATTAGGCAAAACATGAATTGGTTATGAACATGAATTATGAACTTGATAATAGGGAAAAAACTTGAAATATGAACATTGTTATAACTTGAATCTGGATGTGGGCATGAAACGTATCCTTGAAACTTGACACGAACTTGACATGAAACTTGAACATAGTCATGACACTAGAATGAACTTGAAAATGGACAACTAGAGGTTGGGTTGAGTTTGCAGTGTAAATCTACCCGGAACCACCCAGCAAATCCAGTTACTGCAAACAATAGGATCCAATGTGGGTAATTGGTCATATCGCGCTTGAAACCCGAGGTCAGAATGAGTTGTGGTGTAAATCTGCCCGGAACCGCCTGGCATATCCAGTGACCACAACAACAGGTCTCATGTGAGAGGTTAGGGTGCATTAATGAATTAATGCCACATGATAGGGTTAAGTCATGTACATGAAAGACAACACTTAACCAACTTGAAATATGATTGGTAGAGTTAGGTCATGAACTTGAACGACAACACCTAACCAACTCAACACGTGAATGGTAGGGCTAAGTCACAAACTTAATTGACAACACTTAGCCAACTTGATATGCTAGACCGATGGGGTTAAGTCTCAAATTTAAATGACAACACTTAACCTATTGGACGGAAACCCTAGTTACGCGGTCCGTTTCAGCAGTAACCCACTAGAAGTATCCATGGTACCCTAGGACTAGGCAGGGTGGGGCCCGATTACTGGGCTGATTGTAAGCAACCAGAACGACAGCTGTGTGGTTGCGCCAGTGTAGGTTCTAACAGAGTGCGGGCGTGCACACACTCCGGAGCAGAAAAAGCAAGCATTGGGCATCAGTAGGTTTATCTGTGCATTCTTGATTCGTGTCGGTGGTTGGCACCATAGGGCTTGATACACTCTATGGTGGACCTAGCACAGGTGACTACATTAGTGATAGGGCCATATGACACAGAAATACAACGAGCTAGAACTTGGAGGGAGCCGATCGATTAGTGGATCGTTCCGTTGGACCTAGTAATGGGTCATTCACGATTTTGGGCCAAGGGATCATTTCATTATTAATATAAGACATGGGTTTGGGATTCTAGTACAGTTGATGCAGCGAACCTTGAATATATGATGTTATACTTGATTTATACTTGATTTATCATGTTATCTTAGTCTATCTTGCCCATCTTGACAGCATCCTATGTTTACTTTCAGTTTATACATGTCATGTTACCTTTATCTGTTTTTATGCTGAAAGTCACGTGGACTTACCAGTCTTTATGACTGACCCGTTTTCTTTCGCCTCTTTTTCTTCCGTTCCCACCCTCCCAGGTTCTCAGGGAGGAAACTCTAGCACTTAGCTTGGATTTCACTTTCTTTCGGTTCAGCTCATGTACGGTTTGATCTTGGGCTATGTTATGGCTGCATTTTCTGCTTTGGGGAATTAAGCTACTTTTGATGTTTTAAGTTTATGCTTCTTTGTTTATGCAAGACAGAATTTATTATAATGGAAAATAATGACCTTGACTATTTGATGTAAAAGGTTTTGACTCTTTTTGAAAGTAATGAAATTTAGCTTTTGAATCTTTCGTTGTTTTATTTGTGTTCTGTCTTGTAATAATTCTATGATTGTTTACCTCGATAACGCTCCTCCAAAACTAGTGCATTCCCTTTTTGAGTGACCCTAGCGGAGATGGGGTGTTACATTTGGTATCAGAGCAGAAGGTTACCAGACTGGGCAAACTTTTAAAAACCTTCTGAAACTATTTTCAAAACCGTTTATAAAGAAGCATTTTTCAAGAAAAGTTTATTTTGTTAAGGCTATTCCCCAAAAGCCATTAGCACTTTCCTTTGTTTCCTCATTTGAATCTCTATCTTTTCGTTTTTCAGCATGTCTGGGAATCTTAACTTTCCAGAGGGCGTGCTAATACTTGGCTGGTTCAGGAGGTACTTAGAGGCTAGGGCCAACGATGCAGGCCCAGCAGATATTCCTCCTCCAGCTGCAGCGATTCCTCCTCCTCCTCCTCATGGAAATGCTTTCGCAAAGACGTGTAGAGACTTCAAGGCTACGGGTGGAAAGGACTTCTATGGGACTGAATCCTTTGTGGAAGCGAGGAACTGGCTGAAGGAGACCGAAGATTTGTTCGTCATCTTCGAAGTTGACGATAGGCAAAAAGATACAGCTAGCAGTGTGGTTGCTTAAAGATGAAGCTTCGTATTGGTGGGAGATTACCCATGCTGAGAGGCCAGTGGAAATGGGAAGACTTCCGGATGAGATTTGAGATGAAATTTCTCTCCCAAGCTGAAAGAAGCCTGCAGATGGAGAAGTTCCTAACTCCTAAGAAAGGAAGCATGACGATCAGGGAGTACGTCAATCAGTTTAATCAGCTGGCCAGATTTGGGCTGGATTTAGTGAACACCCAACACAAGAAGGCTCTTCTCTTCGTCAGAGGTTTGAATGAGCCACTGCACAGCCTTTTTATGACTCATGTACCCATGGGGGCGACCTCTGAGAGCTTGGTGGATATGGCCCTACTTCATGAAGAAGACGAGAATGGCAAGAAGGAGGTCAAGGCGAATGATTCTCAAAACCAGAAGAAAGACTCCGAGAAAGGAGACAAGAACAACAACAATAATGACAACAAGACACGTGAGAAAATAAAGTGCCACTTCTGCGGTATTGAAGGGCATATAGTCTAGGATTGTTGAAAGAAGAAGATGAAGATGGGAGCATGCTTTCAGTGTGGTGAAACTGGACATATCAGCAAGAACTACCCTAAGAAGCAAGGGCAAGCTCCACAAGCAGGACCTTCTGGGGGTACATCTTTAACTTCTCCTCCTTGATGCTTTGTTTTATCTTGCTTATCTTCTTGATCCTATCCTGGGAACCTTAGGTAGAAACATATGGATGGAAACATGTATTTGAAACATGTTATGGTTGATGTTTGCAAATGGTTGCAAGTGGTCGCAAGTGGTTGCTCGTGGTTGCATAACACACACTAGGCACTAGATCGGCTCAGACACGTTTTCATATTGCATATGCATGAGTGTTTATACTTGTTTATGGATGAAATTGAATGTGTTATCATGCGGATGTTGCATATGGATGAATGTTTGTGCACACATATAGTGTTTATGTGACTAGGATTATTTGCATACATGTTGGATTCATGACACTAAACATATTTTGCATTAAGAAGATCAAACAGGCCTGATCATTTGCATTAGATAAGGAACATTTACACACACTTTCTGCACATGTTCATATAGCATTAGAATTTTTTTAAGGACAATGATTGCTCGTGAATGATGGTTGAGTAGATGGATGGTAGGATGGTAGGATATATTCTTCCTAACTTAGAGATAAGGAGGGGAGAATGTAACAATCCGTATTTTTATAACATGTTAAAGTCATAAATCAAGGCAGAATTAAATTTTAAAATAAGAATCAGGGGAAACAGGTTAGGCCATTACGTTCGTCTCGGAATTCTGCATGAAATCAAGTCCGAGTTTTCGAAATCGGAGTCCGTATGACCAAAATATAACCCTCCGAAGTTTCAGGAATTTAAATAAAATAAAACAGCTCGAAAATAAAGCCAGAAATTCGAAATTCAAACCTAGAAAATGCTGGCGGGAAATTCCTGCCCATATACCCAGGTCGACTGGGGAGTCGACCCCCCCACTAGGTCGACTGGGGAGTCGACCCCCCATGACCAGGTCGACTGGGGAGTCGACCTGGGGGTCGACCTGCCTTCCGAACCCACTTCTTGAACCAGATGCATCCTGATGTATTTAGACTCGTTTTCTGTCCACATTCGTCTGCCTAATCCTATATAAACTCACCCCTAGCCTCATTCTCCCCACACCATTTCATTCTGTCCTTATGCTGCTTCTAAGATAATCAAAATAATAAGATAAAAAGGAAGAAAAAAGGACTGCTCCTTCTCCATCAAGACTACTCTTAGAGATTTGCAAATTGGGGGATTTCAATTAGAATACGATCAATCAAATAGAGATTCAACAATCAAATTCTGCTTTCTAATTCTCGATCCACGCACTGTCAGTTCAAGTTACTTTTAGATAAAAACTGTAAACTTAATATCCATGTTGTAAATTGGAATTGGATCTATGTATGGTAAATGATTCGTATCTATTCTTGTTCATCTTGGATATTGACTTTCGTGAATATTGCTTTGGACCTATTCATGTTGTAAATCAAACTCTCTCATGTCTATAACCTTAACATGCCTATGGCATTGAAACTATTGTTAATGGCCAAGAACTATGACTGTGAACATAAGACTATGCCTATGCCTACGACTGAGAACATAAGACTATGCCTGTGGCTGTGAATATAAGACTATGCCTATGACGGTGAACATAAGACTATTGCCTATAACTATGACAAGGACAATGGTGGCTAATCACCTATGACTCTTGACTATGAGAATTATTACCTATGATTATGAACATAAGGCTATTATCTACGACCATGACTTTGAAACTATCACTGTTAATTGACTACAACTATTTTCCTAGAACCATTCTGGATAATTATCCATGACTATTGTGATTAATTGCTTATAGTTCATAATTATGAGATTTCTGCCTATGACCGTGACTATGACTACTGGGATTAATTACTTAAGACTACTATAGTTGATTGTTCATGCCCATAGTTGAATCCCATGTTGTACACCGAATTTGCAGTTGTTAGATCTCATACCTAGGGTGTGACTTGCTTAGTTTATTTGCTATTATGTACACCAAAGCCATTGGATCCATTATCCTTGTATTTGGCTTGCTCTTGCATGCCTATTCTTTTATGTCAACTTTTATCATGACTATCGCCTTATCTTGCTAGATTTGAAATCCTATATGATAATGATGTTGTAACCAATTATCTCAAGTTATATCATGCTAGTCTTGTAATCCCTTTTATCGCTTTAGGCTCGTCCCTTTTTGCCTAACATAGTTTCGATGTTATTCCCTTTATTTCGGGATTTGGATTTATTTGTAGTATAGATCGATTCACGTTTACGTGCGATGGGAATACGATTTGGGTAGATTAGGCAAAACATGAATTGGTTATGAACATGAATTATGAACTTGATAATAGGCAAAAAACTTGAAATATGAACATTGTTATAACTTGAATCTGGATGTGGGCATGAAACTTATCCTTGAAACTTGACACGAACTTGACATGAAACTTGAACATAGTCATGACACTAGAATGAACCTGAAAATGGCCAACTAGAGGTTGGGTTGAGTTTGCAGTGTAAATCTACCCGGAACCGCCCAGCAAATCCAGTTATTGCAAATAATAGGATCCAATGTGGGTAATTGGTCATATCGCGCTTGAAACCCGAGGTCAGACTAAGTTGTGGTGTAAATCTGCCCAGAACCGCCCGGCATATCCAGTGACCACAACAACATGTCTGATGTGAGAGGTTAGGGTGCATTAATGAATTAATGCCACATGATAGGGTTAAGTCATGTACATGAAAGACAACACTTAACCAACTTGAAATATGATTGGTAGAGTTAGGTCATGAACTTGAACGACAACAACTAACCAACTCAACACGTGAATGGTAGGGCTAAGTCACGAACTTAATTGACAACACTTAGCCAACTTGATATGCTGGACCGATGGGGTTAAGTCTCAAATTTAAATGACAACACTTAACCTATTGGACGAAAACACTAGTTACGCGGTCCGTTTCAGAAGTAACCCACTAGAGGTATTATGTTACCCTGGGACTAGGCAGGGTGGGGCACGATTACTGGGCTGATTGTAAGCGACCAGAACGACGGCTGTGTGGGTGCGCCAGTGTAGATTCTAACGGAGTGCGGGCGTGCACACACTCCGGAGCAGAAAAAGCAGGCATTGGGCATCAGTAGGTTTATCTGTGCATTCTTGATTCGTGTCGGTGGTTGGCACCATAGGGCTTGATACACTCTATGGTGGACCTAGCACAGGTGACTACATTCGTGATAGGGCCGTATTTGTAACACCCCGTATTTTCTATGAATGTATAAATAACAAATTAAAGTATACTTAATTTTTAGGAGAAGAATTAAGGAAAACGGGTTGAGCCATTGCGTTCGACTCGAAATTCTGCTTGAGATAGAGTCTGAGTTTGCGTAAAACGGATACCGTATGAAGGAGATATGGACGAACGAAGTTAGGCAGAAAAACCGTAAACAGGCCAGAAATGCACTGGCACACTTGTGAAGTGCGCCAGCACAAAATACACTGGCGAACTTGGGAAGTGCGCCCATGTCGAGCCAGAAACCTGCACAGGGTTCTAGAGAGTTCTAATGATGATTTTTGATGTGCTTGACGGACCTGATGGCTTCTAGGGTGATATATTGGTTCTGAAACACTCTCTACTCCTATAAATATGTGATTAACCTAACCCTAATTCATAGAATATTGTCTATGACACCATTATGCTACCAAACTCTCTCTTAAACCCTAGCCGCCGCCTCTAAATCTAATCTCAAGTGTTCATTCACAATTCAAATTAAAGTTTAGAGCTGCAACAACAATCGAAGAAGATTAATCAGCGTTTCTGCATCAAATTCGATTTATAATCCTTTTCTTTAGCCATGAAAGGCAAGTACAGTTATTTTCCGATATAAACGTTAATTATGATTGTGGCATGAATTGTAAATCTGAATATGAGGTTTTGTTCTGTTCTGTTTAGATCTATCTTATTTTGTATCTCTTTCTTCTTTCTATTCTATAGCCAGGCTACTACGAGCCTGCGCCGAATCTCATAAGAGATTAACGCATGAACGCTAAATTTTGGGACAAATAATGAATAATGCATAATTGGACATGAAACTATTGTCTATGACTATGATTCATGACTATGAGACTATTGCCTATGACTATGATTCATGACTATGAGACTATTGCATATGACTATGATTCATGACTATGAGACTATTGCCTATGACTATGATTCATGACTATGAGACTATTGCCTATGACATTGAATAAGAAACTATTGTGATTTGTCGCCCATGACTATTGTAGTTAGTTTCTTACGCCTATTCCCTTAATGATACTAGATCTCATATTTAGTATGTAACTTTGCTAGTTTATTCCCATTCACTGTTATGTACATCGAGCCTAGTGGGGCCATTATCATTGTATTTGGTTCATTATTTCATGCCTATTCTTTCTTGTGCTTATCTCCTATTCCTTTTTGCTAGGGCCATTTCATGAGTACTTAGAGAACTTGTTGAAACATTGGGCATAGCTTAATTAAGTTAATAAATATGTTGGCATAATTTGAACTAGCTATGATAGAGAATGATTTACATGCATATTAGTCTTGGACAAAAATGGTAAACTAGAATATTAAATCTAGTTTTGACATGAACTGTAAATGGGAATATTAAGGCTAAGATTTGGGGCATATATTGTATTATGAATTATGACCTTGATTTAGGCATGTAAGTTTAGGCTAAATCTATGATTAGGCAAGATAGGTAAATAGAGTTTTAGATATATATAATCTGCTAAGTCCGTTAAATTGCCTAATCCGTTATCTGCTAAATCTGTTATATTGCCTAATTTGCTAGTTCTGCTATATTGCCTAATCTGCTAGATCTGTTCATCTGCTAAATCTGTCATCTGCTAAGTCTGCTGAAAATGCCTAATTCGTTATATGCTAAATCTGCTAAATTGCTTAATCTGCTAAATCTGTTAAGTCGCCTAATCGGCGAAATTTGTTATCTGCTGAGTTGATATATTTATTCTGTTATTGACATAATCTGAATTGGCTATAGTTATGAATAATTGACATGTATATTAGGCATGGGCATAAATGGTAAATTATTAATTAATTGGCCGCAAAGATAAACATGGCTAACTCGAGGTTAGAATGAGTTTGCGGCGTAATCCTGCCCGGAACCGCCCGGCACATCCAGTGGCCGCAAACAATAGGTTCTAATGTGAGAAGTTAGTCATAACATGCTTGAAACCCGAGGTTAGACTCAGTTTGTGGCAGAAATCTGCCCGGAACCAACCGGCCTAACCAGTAGCCGCAAACTGTCAGTCTAATTTGAGTGGTCTAGGCATTAATATTTAATTAATGAAAATCTGGGATAAATATGATGTCTAAAACGTGTTGGGTGGATAGGGTTGAACCAATTGGACTAATGAATTTAATAAACCCGTTTCGTGAATCTATAGGCCCAATTACAAAGTTAGACAAATCTGTAAATCTGTTAAATCTGTATATCTGTTCCGTTAGTCTGGAAACTTGTCTGATCTGTGAACTAGTTGATCTGACTCTGTATGTCTGAACTTGTAAAAAAATTAATCTGGAGTCTGTTAGTCTGGGGACACAAGGTTAGGAGGGGAATTACTTGTGTCATCTGTTGTTTGGAACCCATATTAGTCAGTAACCCTTTCTGGTATCAAAACTTTGACCCAACAGTAGGTAGGGTCCAGGCATGCTTACTGAACTAATTATAAGTGGTTCATTCTGATAATGGCGAGGGGTGTTGATGGTGCGTTCCAACCGGGTCATGTGCGTGCATGGATCCCGGTTTGCCTCTGAGGATGTAAGACGCCGTGACATTTGTAAATAGGCCTGTGCCAATTGGTTGTCACTTTAGGGAGTGATGCACCCTATTGTGGAGCCGGCACAGGGTATTTATGTTTAGGGAGCCGATCTCTTGTGGTAGGGTTTTAGGGTACACTCAGTTCTGTCTGTTTCTGTTGGTACCGTCTGTTTCTGTTGGGTGCGTGGTACCGTCTATTCGGGAGGTAAAGGCCCATTTACTAGTGTACACCTAATTCTACATTTTGTTTCCGTAGGGATAAATTTGTTTCTGTTTATGTACCTTCTGTTCGGGTGGTAAAGGCCCACTATTAGCATTCTGTTTCTGTCTGTTTCTGTTCGGGTGGTAAAGGCCCATTATTAGCGTTCTGTTTCTGTGGAAATTATTCCATTCCTGTTTCTGCTTCAGTTTAGACATTAGGGTGACACCTAATCCTGTTATACTAGTATTAGTGCAGAGAAGTGAAAAGTAATATCATCATGTTTCTTCTGTTTAACCTAAGTATATCTGTTATTCATATTTCCTGTTATCTCTCATCCAGTTTTATTTGCATGCCATGACATTATTATCTGTTCATAACTGAAAGTCACTGGACTTGCTAGACCTTATGTCTGACCCTTGTTGTTTCGCCTCTTTTCTTCCGTTCCCCCCCAGGTTTTCAAGGAGGGAATACTCTAGCTTGATCCGGATCTTTCTTCCTGCTTGGAGTGCTTAAAGTATGGCTTGTCTTTTTCTGGCATCTTTGGTGGGGATTATGATGGCTTTTGAACAAGGCTGATATATATGTACTTGAGTTTTTGGTAAAGTTGTAACCAAGCTGATTTCTGTCCGCTGCAATAAAGTTATAAAGTTTTTCAAGTATTATTTTTATATCTGTCTTGTAATATTCTGTTATGTTTACTAAAATGCTCCATCAAAGTTAAGGCATTCCCTTTGTGAGTGACCTTAACGGACGTGGGTTGTTACACTTGGTATCAGAGCTGAAGGTTACCAGATTAGATAGAAGTTTTTTAAAACTATTTTCAAAAAGGTTTTAAAAGGAAGTATTTTCAAAAGTAAAGCTTATTTTTAAAAACATAATCCCCAAGAGCCATATATCTTTCCTTCGGTCCTTTTTGTATTGAATCTTTCCTTTTTCGTTTTAGCATGTCTGAAGCATCTGAGATACCAGAGGGTGTTCATGTACCCGGTTGGTTTCGTCAATACCTTGAGGCTAGGACCGCCGCCGCAGGTCCAGCAAATGATCCCCCTCCTCTGCCCCCTCCTCGTGCAATTGCTTTCTCAAAGATCTGTAAAGACTTTAGGGCCATGGGTGGAAAGGATTACAAGGGAACTGGATCATTCATAGAAGCGAGGAACTGGCTTAAAGAAACTGAGGATCTGTTCATTATCTTCGAGGTGGACGATAGGCAAAAGGTACAGTTGGCGGTATGGTTGCTCAAAGACGAAGCTTCCTACTGGTGGGAAGTCACTAATGCCGAGAGGCCGGTTGAAACATGGATGGATTTCAGAACAAGGTTTGAGACGAAATTCCTCTCGCAAGCTAAACGAAGTCTACAATTGGAAAAGTTCTTATCTCTTAAGCAAGGAAGTATGTCGGTCAAGGAATACGTCAACCAGTTCAACCAACTGGCTAGGTTCGGACTGGATTTAGTCAACACTCAGCATAAAAAGGCTATCCGCTTTGTTAAAGGATTGAACGAGCCACTACACAGCCTAGCCATGACCCATGTACCCATGGGAGCGACTTACGAGAAATTGGTGGACATGGCACTACTGCACGAGGAAGACAAGCGCCAGAAAGAGACAAAGAAGGAAGAACCACAGAATAAGAAAGCATGGCCCAAAAAGGAAACACAAAAGAAGGATGAGAAGTCTGAAGATAAGAAGGAGAAAAAGTGCTTTACTTGTGGAAGCTCGACTCATCTGAACAAGGATTGCAGAAAAAGGAAGGGCACTTGCTTCAACTGTGGTGAGATGGGACACTTCACTAGGGACTGCCCGAAGAAACGAGGGCAAGGGCAGAGGGCAGAACCCACTTCTGGAGGACAGGCGAATGCTCAAGTGACTGGTAGATAGGGTAGAAATAAGAAAATTTATGTAGAAGGTTTAATTTTCTTATCTGATTTTTGAGTTAAAACTCTTTCTGATTCTGGCATTTTGATTCTGTAATCAATACTCTGCACTTTAATACTAGTATTGTTTTTGATTCCGCTGTAGACTCAAACCCCTAAGCGTTAGGACTCATCTGTTTGTGATAGATTGGGGATTGGGAGATATATGTGTTAGGCGTCAAGTAGGACGCATACATTCTGGTTTTTATTATGCTTAGTTCGGTAATCTGATCTGTACCAGTAATCTGTAAATATCTGAATATTTCTGATAAGGTTAAGATTTCCAGTTTTGACATTGTCTAAAGAGGGTAATCCTCTGGGTGTCAATCTGATGTTGGTTTCGGTCTTCGGGGCCAATACTTAGGGAAATTATTCCCTCAACCATGGTCTAATGGAAACCAAATTTTTGTTTCATCTGTACTCGCTTCCATCATTCGACTGTATCCTATCGATCGAATCTTCGAACTTTAGGTAGAAACCAATGGGTGTAAACATGTGTTTGAGACATGTTATGTTTGATGGTTGCCAGTGGATGCAAGTGGTTGCTAGTGGTTGCTCGTGGATGCATATACACACACTAGGCACTAGATCGGCTCGAAAACACTCTCATACTGCATATGGATGTGTGTGCATTTTCAATTTTGTGGATGCAAAATGATTGAATCATCACATGGATGTAGCATTTGAATGAATGATTGCGCACACATATAGAAATGATGTGTACCAAATAGGATTTCTTGCATACATAATTGGACTCATGGCACCAACATGGTTTGCATTGAGGAGGTCAACTGAATCAGTAGACCGCCTAATCTTTGCATTAGATAGGAGACATATACACACACTTTTGCATATGTTCATACAACATTAGAAGTTTTCTAAGGAAAATGGATGCTTGTGGATGATGGTTGAGTAGATGGATGATTGGATGGTAGGACACATTCTTCTTAACTTGAAGATTTCGGGGACGAAATCCTTTAAGGAGGGGAGAATGTAACACCCCGTATTTTCTGTGAATGTATAAGTAACAAATTAAAGTATACTTAATTTTTAGGAGAAGAATTAAGGGAAACGGGTTGCGCCATTGCGTTCGTCTCGAAATTCTGCTTGAGATAGAGTCCGAGTTTGCATAAAACGGATACCGTATGAAGGAGATATGGATGAACGAAGTTAGGCAGAAAAACCGTAAACAGGCCAGAAATGCACAGGCGCACTTGGGAAGTGTGCCCATGTCGAGCCAGAAACCTGCACAGGGTTCTAGAGAGTTCTAATGACGATTTTTGATGTGCTGGATGGACCTGATGGCTTCTAGGGTGATCTAATGGTTCTGAAACACTCTCTACTCCTATAAATATGTGATTAACCTAACCCTAATTCATAGAATATTGTCTATGACACCATTATTCTACCAAACTCTCTCTTAAACCCTAGCCGCCGCCTCTAAATCTAATCTCAAGTGTTCATTCATTGTTCAAATTAAAGTTTAGAGCTGCAACAACAATCGAAGAAGATTAATCAGCATTTCTGCATCAAATTCGATATATAATCCTTTTCTTTAGCCACGAAAGGCAAGTACAGTTATTTTCCGATATAAACGTTAATTATGATTGTGGCATGAATTATAAATCTGAATCTAAGGTTATGTTTGTTTTGTTCTGTTTAGATCTATCTTATTCTGTATCTCTTTCTTCTTTCTGTTCTATAGCCAGGCTACTACGAGCCTGCGCCGAATCTC
Source organism: Allium sativum (assembly GCA_030737875.1). Taxonomy (NCBI): domain Eukaryota; kingdom Viridiplantae; phylum Streptophyta; class Magnoliopsida; order Asparagales; family Amaryllidaceae; genus Allium; species Allium sativum. The sequence continues at coordinate 560,108,071 of CM060920.1, read as the reverse complement.
ATAAGAGATTAACGCACGAACGCTAAATTTTGGGACAAATAATGAATAATGCATAATTGGACATGAAACTATTGCCTATGACTATGATTCATGACTATGAGACTATTGCATATGACTATGATTCATGACTATGAGACTATTGCCTATGACTATGATTCATGACTATGAGACTATTGCCTATGACATTGAATAAGAAACTATTGTAATTTGTCGCCCATGACTATTGTAGTTAGTTTCTTATGCTTATTCCCTTAATGATACTAGATCTCATATTTAGTATGTAACTTTGCTAGTTTATTCCCATTCACTGTTATGTACATCGAGCCTAGTGGGGCCATTATCATTGTATTTGGTTCATTATTTCATGCCTATTCTTTCTTGTGCTTATCTCCTATTCCTTTTTGCTAGGGCCATTTCATGAGTACTTAGAGAACTTGTTGAAACATTGGGCGTAGCTTAATTAAGTTAATAAATATGTTGGCATAATTTGAATTGGCTATGATAGAGAATGATTTACATGCATATTAGTCTTGGACAAAAATGGTAAACTAGAATATTAAATCTAGTTTTGACATGAACTGTAAATGGGAATATTAAGGCTAAGATTTGGGGCATATATTGTATTATGAATTATGACCTTGATTTAGGCATGTAAGTTTAGGCTAAATCTCTGATTAGGCAAGATAGGTAAATAGAGTTTTAGATATATATAATCTACTAAATCTGTTATCTGCTAAATCCGTTAAATTGCCTAATCCGCTATCTGCTAAATCTGTTATATTGCCTAATTTGCTAGTTCTGCTATATTGCCTAATCTACTAGATCTGTTCATCTGCTAAATCTGTCATCTGCTAAGTCTGCTGAAAATGCCTAATCCGTTATATGCTAAATCTGCTAAATTGCTTAATCTGCTAAATCTGTTAAGTCGCCTAATCTGCGAAATCTGTTATCTGCTGAGTTGATATATTTATTCTGTTATTGACATAATCTGAATTGGCTATAGTTATGAATAATTGACATGTATATTAGGCATGGGCATAAATGGTAAATTATTAATTAATTGGCCGCAAAGATAAACATGACTAACTCGAGGTTAGAATGAGTTTACGGCGTAATCCTGCCCGGAACCGCCCGGCACATCCAGTGGCCGCAAACAATAGGTTCTAATGTGAGAAGTTAGTCATAACATGCTTGAAACCCGAGGTTAGACTCGGTTTGTGGCAGAAATCTGCCCGGAACCAACCGGCCTAACCAGTAGCCGCAAACTGTCAGTCTAATGTGAGAGGTCTGGGCATTAATATTTAATTAATGAAAATCTGGGATAAATGTGATGTCTAAAACGTGTTGGGTGGATAGGGTTGAACCAATTGGACTAATGAATTTAACAAACCCGTTTCGTGAATCTGTAGGCCCAATTACAAAGTTAGGCAAATCTGTAAATCTGTTAAATCCGTATATCTGATCCGTTAGTCTGAAAACTTGTCTGATCTGTGAACTAGTTGATCTGAACTCTGTATGTCTGAACTTGTAAAAAAATTAATCTGGAGTCTGTTAGTCTGGGGACACGAGGTTAGGAGGGGAATTACTTGTGTCATCTGTTGTTTGGAACCCATATTAGTCAGTAACCCTTTCTGGTATCAAAACTTTGACCCAACAGTAGGTAGGGTCCAGGCACGCTTACTGAACTAATTGTAAGTGGTTCATTCTGATAATGGCGAGGGGTGTTGATGGTGCGTTCCAACCGGGTCATGTGCGAGCATGGATCCCGGTCTGCCTCTGAGGATGTAAGATGCCGTGACATCTGTAAATAGGCCTGTGCCAATTGGTTGTCACTTTAGGGTGTGATGCACCCTATTGTGGATCCGACACAGGGTATTTATGTTTAGGGAGCCGATCGCTTGGGGTAGGGTTTTAGGGTACACTCAGTTCTGTCTGTTTCTGTTGGTACCATCTGTTTCTGTTGGGTGGCAACACCTATCTGCGTGGTACCGTCTGTTCGGGAGGTAAAGGCCCATTTACTAGTGTACACCTAATTCTACATTTTGTTTCTGTAGGGATAAATCTGTTTCTGTTTCTGTACCTTCTGTTCGGGTGGTAAAGGCCCACTATTAGCATTATGTTTCTGTCTGTTTCTGTTCGGGTGGTAAAGGCCCATTATTAGCGTTCTGTTTCTGTGGAAATTATTTCGTTCCTGTTTCAGTTTAGACATTAGGGTGACACCTAATCCTGTTATACTAGTATTAGTGCAGAGAAGTGAAAAGTAATATCATCATGTTTCTTCTGTTTAACCTAAGTATATCTGTTATTCCTGTTTCCTGTTATCTCTCATCCAGTTTTATTTGCATGCCATGACATTATTATCTGTTCATAACTGAAAGTCACTAGACTTGCCAGACCTTATGTCTGACCCTTGTTGTTTCGCCTCTTTTCTTCCGTCCCCCCCCAGGTTTTCAAGGAGGGAATACTATAGCTTGATCCGGATCTTTCTTCCTGCTTGGAGTGCTTAAAGTGCTTAAAGTATGGCTTGTCTTTTTCTGGCATCTTTGGTGGGGATTATGATGGCTTTTGAACAAGGCTGATATATATGTACTTGAGTTTTTGGTAAAGTTGTAACCAAGCTGATTTCTGTCCGCTGCAATAAAGTTATAAAGTTTTTCAAGTATTATTTTTATATCTGTCTTGTAATATTCTGTTATGTTTACTAAAATGCTCCATCAAAGTTAAGGCATTCCCTTTGTGAGTGACCTTAACGGACGTGGGGTGTTACAGTATGACACAGAAATACAACGAGCTAGAACTTGTAGGGAGCCGATCGATTAGTGGATCATTCCGTTGGACCTAATAATGGGTCATTCACGATTTTGGGCCAAGGGATCATTTCATGATTAATATAAGACATGGGTTTGGGATTCTAGTATAGTTGATGCAGTGAACCTTGAATACGTGATGCTATACTTGATTTATCATGTTATCTCAGTCTATCTTGCCCATCTTGACAGCATCCTATGTTTACTTTCAGTTTATACATGTCATGTTACCTTTATCTGTTTTTATGCTGAAAGTCACTTGGAATTACCAGTCTTTATGACTGACCCGTTTTCTTTCGCCTCTTTTTCTTCCGTTTCCCCCCAGGTTCTTAGGGAGTAAACTCTAGCACTTAGCTTGGATTTCACTTGCTTTTGGTTCAGCTCATGTACGGTTTGATCTTGGGCTATGCTATGGCTGCATTTTCTGCTTTGGGGAATTAAGCTACTTTTGATGTTTTAAGTTTATGCTTCTTTGTTTATGCAAGACAGAATTTATTGTAATGGAAAATAATGACCTTGGCTATTTGATGTAAAAGGATTTGACTCTTTTTGAAAGTAATGAAATTTAGCTTTTGAATCTTCCGCTGTTTTATTTATGTTCTGTCTTGTAATAATTCAGTGATTGTTTACCTCGATAACGCTCCTCCAAAACTAGTGCATTCCCTTTGTGAGTGACCCTAGCGGAGGTGGGGTGTTACAAATGTAATCCTTATAGGAACCAATGATCCATTTAGAATGGCTTTAACTTTCGATGGGCCTTTTTTGGATCGAAATTTAGCCCATTCTAGGTGGGTTGTTACGGTTACAGACATGGATGACAGAAAATTAATTTCTGGTTACTGCATTCACGTATGAGAAAGTCTTAATTTCTGGTGTTCTAAAAAGCAAACAACCATTCAAGATCTAGCACGGAGGCAGAATATATGAGTATTGCTAGCATTACAGCTGAAATCTTATGGTAACAATCATTATTGAAGGAACTAAAACTATCATGCAGCAGAAATCCTATAATTTGGTGTGACAATTTAAGCATAATTTATATGGCATCAGACCCTATTTAGCATAATCGAACAAATCACATAGAAATCGACATCTATTTTGTTCGAGAGCAAGTTCAAAAGAACATTTTACAAGTAAATCACATTCCACCTTATTATCAGAGGGCTGACATGCTAACAAAATCTTTCAACCAAAAACTTTCACAGATTCAGAGAAGAACTTAGAGTTGAAGAATTTCAAACAAACACGAAGTAAAAGTTAAAGCTTTCATACCTGAAGCTTACCTAAAGGTCAATCGATATGCTGAAGAGTTGAAATTGCTTACCTTTTTTCATAGTTCATCTCGCTACCAACACCTCTTCACGAAATAGCAAATTAAGGTTGCAAACCCTAACCCTAATTTGAGGGGTGGTAATAAAGGAAAGAAAGAATAAATGGAAAGTTATCGGCTTATGATATTATACATCTGTACATCCGCACTTATGTACAACGGCTACATGCCTATTATCAGTTGTGGGCTTTACCTTTGGGCTGTATTATAAAGCCCATTACACTTGTTTACTTTATTATGAATAGAGGATCTCTCTATATACATTGTATCATCATCTATTACAATAATGAAATAGTAAAACTTATTTTCTCTTCTAAATCCGCTGATCTTCTTTTCTTTCAAGCATTATGTTCCATCTAACATTAGTAAAGGTGATTTTTTGCTCTAAAATCTCATTGAAATATTTTCTCCATCCAAATTTAATTTGTTTTCAATTTTCAGTATATGTAATTAATTTTTTTTGTTTGCATTTTCTAAAAAGGTTCAATATTAAAGTGGTACACAAAGTTCATTAAATTATAATTTAAGTGAAATTTTCTTATTTATTTAGTTCATCAATTTATTTGTATTTATTGTGTTAAAAATGAATTGATCATGATAGAAACTGATTAATTATATATTTATTATTATGAAAAATAGTATGTTAATATTTTTATATTGATAATATACAACAAAATACGATTCTAAGACGATAGATGATTTTGTGAAACACAGTAGCTTATGCTTGAAATATGAAATTGCAACTGTGATTATATACGTTATTTGTGCATAATAATAAAGTTGAATTAATTTATTCCATGATTTTGAATCAAAATATATTTTTAATGAAAATTCATATATGAAAGTTCATATATGCAAATGCATACACTTCCTTCTAGTTATCATGTTACCATTAATTAATGGTAATAATTTTGCATTTTTTTAAATATATTAATGGTAATTATGTTTGTCTTTAATTATCGTATTAACGATAATTAATGTTGGTATTTAATTATCATATTGATGATAATCAATGGTAATAATGTTTGCCTTTAATTATCGTATTAATGTAAATTAATATACATAATTATTTTCATAAATTAATCTATCTAAATTGAAACTTAAAATAGTAAATATGTTGATTCACTTTCATCATCAACTATATAACTAGAAATATATATATTCATTCTCAAGTGTGCCTCCTTTTACATTTATTTTAGTCTCAGTAACAATCTATAGATTGAACTAAAGTTCATATCATTTATTTATTTTCTTTAATTATCTTGTTGCATGTTGATTTTGATCTAATATACAAAATTGTACCCATTTTCTTCATAAGCAAGATTGATAATCAATGAAATTATAAATATGGATCTTCATTCAACGTGTTTCTTAGTATAGGGTAATAAGTTTTAAGGACAACACCTTTAGAAAATTAGCTTAAAGGATAATTTAAATGAAAAATATAGTAAAGCTATCAATTTCAATCATAAGAAAATAGTAATAAATGAATTTATCATTTTCTATAAGCTATTTCAAATACTAATTATTGAAGTACTGTTTGTAAAACTTATTAAAACTTATTACCCTACATTGAGAAGCCCTTCATCCAACCAAATTAGTAAATTGAATAAACTTCCAATTTAAAAGTACTTGTATGTTTGGCTTTTTATCACTACAACAAAATATGATATTAATAACGCTATTTAATAACTTGTTATTCCAAAGTGTTATTATTTACCTTAACTACTTGTTTTTTCAGTTATTTTGTTTTGACCATATCACGTAATGCTCCCCCTCACAAAAAATTATTCACGGCCTCCAACTTCACAAATTATTCACGGTCTCCCTCCAAAACAATTTCCCCTCCCTCCAAAACCATTTTCCTTTCACTCCAATTTCTCACCCGATAGAAGAAACAAACTCCTTCCATTTCAAATCTCCTCAACCGATCTGTAGAAGCTAGGGCGGGTTCGTGGGTTTTGGATCTAATGTTCACTTTGTATTCTGGTAAGCAAAATTTTGTAGATTTAATATTATCTTTAATAAACATTGTAGTAGATATTGAAGATCGATGGAACCACCTTCAATCATCAACTAATCGTCATCATAGAGGTAACTGAGATGAGTTCCTAAAGTCCTGAAAGCCCTAATCTTTTGATTGAGTAACGAATTTGTTTTTAATTTAAAGGCCAGATTCGAAGACCTGAAGGTATGGCGGGTACGAAGAATGATGTAACGATTTTTGAAGTTTAAGAAGAAATAGGAGGTAAGCTGGTTACAAAAAGTTATCCATCGTGATCTGCTATCTTTTAATGGAACGTTTTGTTTGTTTGTAAGTTCTTCTTTGTTCTTCTTTTGATTGAGTATTTGGTTACAAAAAGTTCTTCTTTGTTTTTTCCTGAGCCAAAAGGTTATGTATTGTGTTAAACTATAATATATTGGATTTCTTTGGATAAAAAATTCATATAAGGAATTTCGGTAATGAATCTTGAGTTATTGAGAGAGGAAAATCTTAACTGCCAAATCGAAATAATATATACTAAATCAAATGGGTAGTAAATAAAGTAAGAAAATTATAGTGCTAAACCCTTATTGAGGAGTTCTTCAGACTTAAACAATAATAGATTCTCATCTAAGTTACTTGAGTTGAAATTAATCCGGAGTTTCTGAATCACGCCTTTAAGCAAGAGAGAAGATGACAATTTTGTCTTCCTTGGAGTGGAGGCTTAGGGTGTTATCACCAATCCAGCATGGTCAGATATGATTAGTCCAGTTAAGAGTAAAAGTAGGGGTTGCAAAAGAAGCAATGTGAGTGCTACCTCGGATAACTCTTAACACTGGGGTTAATACTGCTTCTTCAAATTAAAGGCGTCCTTGTTTTGGAATGTTATGGAAATGAATTCCCTTATAACGGTTTAGGCTTTCTGTAATTGCTTTGACAGAACATAAGTAATTCGATTCTGATATGGACATGTTTGTTAATTTGCTTTGGTTCATGTAATTGAAAATCAATCAAAAGACTAGATTTAAAAAGTTATAAACCAACTGGCAATTTTTTCGAAATCATACTGTTAATCACTTTCCTAAAATGTTTACTTTTACTCCTGACAGTTAGGGAGCCAATTAAGCACAACTGCTCTCTTCTTGGATATGGTCAGAACACTGATCTTCTTGAAATGTTTCGACATAAGTTGATTCAGCATTTCACTATTAACTTTTTCTCGATGGTACTGTTAAATGCTTTCTTCATCTTCAAGCCTGATGAGCCTATTTTTGCCGTTTCTAGTCATATATTCAAATTTGAAGACTCAAAACTATTTGATATGCTCAGCAGGAATGAATAGTTATAAAATTTTAGACTTAGTAAGAGATTTTTTTTCTTAATGAAGGGTTAGTTGAATTTCTGGTATGTCAAAGTTATTAGTTCGTTTTGGTAACGAGCGCAATTATCAATAAGTGTACTTTCTCTTTCAGTTTATAATCAATAGGATTTCTCGGTACCCTTGACATCAGATGTTTTATTGTAATTCTTGAATCAAAAGGGCAGAAAATGTCGATATATCAGAAATTTCGTATATGTTTTATAGTTTATTTTATGTTTAACAACAGTTTCTACGAACCTGAACGAACTATTTGGTAAACTATGAAAAACTGCTATATTTACTATATTATATGGTTTTCGAATTGATCTCACTATTTTTTTAATATTCAAAAACTGAAATTTCCGCTTGTTAGCATTTTTTCAAGGAGCAAAAATGAACATAAATTGATATGGTTGTTGTATCAGGACTCAAACGAGGTTTACTTTCTTCCGTATTGGATGCACTAAACTAGGTAATTTTGATTTATTTTTATTCCACATGGTTTTGTCTATCACTCTTCTAAGCAGCCTACATTGCATATTCTGAAATATAATTGATTGCCATTAAACTTTCCTGTTTTGTGTTCCTGCATTGGAATAAATTTCAACAGTTATGGTTATAGTGCAAAATCAATAAGATTCCGTGTTTACGCGGCAATCGACACCTCATTTACTGAAATTTTCAAAATTTGCTGGGAAATAATACTACGCTATTGGCTCAAGATTTAATTGCCCTTAATTTTGTAACATAAGGCTTTGACTTCAGTGTCAGATTATTCTGTTTTCTTATACACTAAACTACTATAAATACATGATCAATATCTTATTATGGTTGATTAGTTTAAACTTGCTTCTACATTTTCTTATCTCTAAAGGCTATTCAACATAACTATAATTTTGGAATCAATTTCAACAGTTATCGTTATAGTGCAAAATCAATAAGATTATGTGTTTGCACGGCAATTGACGCCTCATTTACTTAAAATTTCAAAATTTACTAGGAAATAATACTGCAATATCGGCTCAAGACTTAATTGTCTTAATTTTGTAACATAAAGCTTTTCTTCAGTGGCAGATTATTCTGTTTTCTTATACACTAAACTAGTATAGATATGTGATTGATATCTTATTGTGGTTTATTAGTTTAAACTTACTTCTACATTTTCTTATCTCTAAAGGCTGCAAATTGCAAATGATTTTTATAAACTGGTAAGTAGATTATCAAGTGTATGTACGGACGTTTAGTCATTCATTTGATTGACTTATGCAATGCTTGAAGTGCATTGATATTTAAAATGAAAACAGAAGAATAAACTTGTGTATCAATTTTTTTTTTGGGTCATTTCAGATAGCCTTCCACCCTAAGTTCCATCTATCTCGTGTTGAAAAAGAAAGGTGTTCCATCCTTTCAGAACTACAAATGATGAACACAATTGAATATCAGATAGATTGCCAGGTAACATACTGTCTTGCTTGATTCCTTTGCAGAACCTTAGCATTTCTATAGCCCTATATTGTTTGATGACTAACCTTCACAGTTTCATCAACCAGTTGCTTCAGCATTTACATTCTGAAAATAAATGTAGTAACAGATTTCCAATTGGGTTAGAAAAGCAAATTAAATAATGGAATACTGATAAAGTTTGCAAGTTTCATCATTTCATGAGTGTTGGTATTATCCTGCAAATGCCACAATGTATTTGGTTGGTGATATCGATGACATTCCAAAAGTCGTACGCCATATTGAAGTATGTTTGATGCATGTATTTTCTTTATATTGTATCCAGCTACTAATATTTGAGGTAATTAACGAAACTATTGTTTCTAGGATGCTTTTTGGAAGACATTTGTATCTAGCATTTCACTATTAAGTTTTCCTCGAAGGTACTGTTAAATACATTTTTTATCTTCTAGCCTGATGAACTTATTTTTTCCGTTTCTAGTCATGTATTCAAATTTGAAGACTCTAAACTATTTGATATGCTCGGTAGGAATGCGTAGTTATGTGTATATACTATTTAGTAGTTGAAATTGGTCATGAAGCAGTAACCAGATTAATTAAAAAAGCAAAATTTACATCTTTGATTCATGTCATGGTAGTATTGTTGAAATATAAGAAACAGTTGATTTTGTGGACTAAGCTGATGTATGCATATCTGAAAAGCACCTTTATTTTTATACTCCAAAAATTAACAATTAACATTGCAGTAGGACAATTAAAATGATTCTTTGTGCATGTTTTCCTATTAATATACATTTTATAAAGGCCAATTTTTTAGCTTATCCCTTCTACGTACCAGATAATTGTCATTTGGAATTAAGTTCCATATTTATGCAAATATATACCCTGGATGTTTGATTCATATTGATTACTTCTAAACCATCACATGCAAATATATTCCTTGGATATTTTGATCGACTTAAACATATCAAACCAAAATAAAATAGTTTTGAACATGTTTATATGCATCAAATGGACCAGCAGCAATAGAAAATGAAAAACAAGAGAATCCAAAGAAGAACTCAATTCTGCAGTCTAAAAGAAAAACGCTAAACTACTTTCATGGTCAAATTTAACCTCAAGCTAAATAAAAAACGAACTAATGAATCCATGAAAAAACTTTATGTTGAGTCAAGTGAGCTGATATATATAGGATGTGCTATATTTACCACAAGACATAGGGTATCTTAGGGCCTAATTTGCTGTTATCCTTCTACTCTTTCAACTGTGATTCCACCACTCATAATTATAAAGGGTAGCAACGAAGAAAATACTAAAATAGGCATACGAAAAAGTTTGGTTAACGAAGAAAAGAAATACATAATTTATCGATAAATATTTGTGTTTTATATATCTAACTTATTAATGATGATCTATCCTTTAAAGCACATAATTAATTTTAATAAAATAATTATTAATGGTATGTAATGCTGATTTTTCATAGCTATTCACAAACTTTTTTTTTTCTGAATCTGTGCAGGTATATCAATTACGTTACATTTTGCATTTTCCTTCAAACATTTTGACATGCATTTTCCTATTACTTACATTTCAAAAATTATATTAAGAAAGTCTTGAAAAAAGTAGATTTGCAATTTATAGCAGATCAAATGGCTTGTTATTAGTTCAATTTGAAGATTGCGAAGACTCTAATTTCATCTTTAATGACAGCCCATATACTTTTAATTCAAGAATAATGATAGTTAAAAATGGACTGCTAAAATGAAATTTGAGAAACAATATCCAACCACCATTCCATTATGGCTACACGGCTATACAATCTGGAATTGGAAATATAGGTTAGAGAAGGTATCTCTAAATTTTTAAATGTTACTGAAAAACCAATTATGTTAGATGGGACTACATCTGGTGAATTAATTAATTACATTTACATAGGTTCTTGTTGAAATTGACTTTGGTTTTGAGCTGTTAGAAGAAATAAAATTTGAAACTTATCTTGATGACATGATTCCCGTTACTGCGACTTATGAATATATTTAACAAAGATGTACAATCTATAATATTTCCGGCTACACAATTACTGAAAAATATCGTACTTTTAACTGTAAATATGAGTTGAGGGGTAATGAAAAAAAAATGACAAAGGAAAACATGAAAATTTAAAGAACCACGCTTCCGCATAGTGCTAGAAGTTTATAACCATGTTACTAGTGTGTATTGAAAATGTTAAACTCACGCTGCTAAAAATGGAACTAATCCTAATTTTTTACCATAAATGGACAAAATAGGAGTTTCTAGGTTAACCTTGAGTAAGTTTACGTTAAACTAGTAAATGTTAAAGTTGAGCGATTTGAACTTTGGCTTAAGGCCCTAATTGTGTAAGTTAAAACTACATAATTCAGCTAGACTATATTGTAAGAGGACTGATATATTGAGTCAATATAGGCTAAATTGAATAAGTTAGAGGATAATGGAAATTGGTTCTCTATCCTAGTTGTCAGAGTGAATTTCATTTCACGGTGGCTAGAACTGGTTCAAGGTGAATTTTATTTCACGATGTTTTTGGTTTTAGTGAATTTTATTTCACGTATACGATGTTCAACATGGCAATTTATTTCACATATGCTTAGTGGTGTTTCATACGTAAGGGTATAACACTATCGGAAACGCTTGGTTCCAGGTGAATTTTATTTCACGATGATTTTGTTTTTTATGTGTGTGCTAATCATTCACCTGAAACAGGTTTTATGGACGTTTTCACTGTAAGTTTGCAATATTAAAGGAGTTTAAACATGATAAATCAAATGCAATCAATGAGCATTCTTCATATTATATTTTATTATTTAGTAAGTGATACTTGGATTCAAAAAAGAGAACTACAATAAATTTGTAGTACATGGAAAAGGTATTGTCTATAGCCTGATTTTTGCATGGCTAATTTTTTTTTTCTGATTTCTATAATAAATTCACATTTTTTGTGAATTTGACTAACGATTTTCCTGGGTACCTACATTACCCTATCACTTATTTGGAAATAGGTCCGTTGGAGCAGGCACCTTTTTCTCTAAAATTTATTTTCCCTTAGGAAATGAAAATCAACTTAAAATAACACAAGTATGTTCTTGATATTCTAACGATCCTTCAATGACTAAAGAACAAATAGGGATGATTTAACAGTAGCTGTAACAACCCGTAAAATGCGAGCCAGTTTGAAATTTTTATTTTGGCAATTTTAGCGAATTTCGATTATTGAAAATGAATTATTTTAAATAATATCGACGGAAAATTTATTTTGAATAGAATTCGAACGTATATATTATACGCGTCGTCGTTAGAATATAAATATTTATATATAATTATAAATAGAATTGAAAATGGCGCGGTAGTTCGATAATTTGATTTCAAACTTCAAATGAATGTACCGGGTGCAAAACAATCCGGATTTTAGTGAAACCAAAAATGATGGGATCTTATTGATAATATCTTTCCAACGAATCCGACGAATCGAAATTTCATAGCGGGAATCAAGAGATATGTCCAGTTGAAATTTCTGAATAGTCGCTATGGAATTCAGGCCCTTAAAAATGGACATTTTGCAAACGACCTCGGATTTCGACGAAACCAGTTTTGTTGGGTCCGTGATGTCAAATTATTGCTAGATTCCAAATTTCATAATTTTTCGAATCAATATGTGAGCGTGGCAAAAGAAAACGCGTTTGACCAGTTTCAGTTGATTTTAATCGACTGGAAATTGACCATTTTTCAAACGGTCTCAGAATTCGACGAAACTAGTTTTGTTAGGACCGTATCGTCAATACGAAGCTAGAAAATATTTTTCTGGAATTTTTAGTGTTAGTATGTGACCCCGGTAATTTGAAATGTACGTTAAAAATTCAATATAGTGATTTAAATGTAAATTTAACGGAAATTGATTCAAACAGTCGAATCAGCCCACGTGGCATATCCCATTGAGTTCGGAATGGGGGTGAAACGCTGAGGACGACAGGCGGTGGGCCTCGTTTCGAAGTCATATGTAAAAGTCAACCCTTTTGCATAAATAAATAATAAAATAAAAAAAAATAAAAAAAATTTCCATTCCCTCCTATACCATGGCCCCCCCCCCCCCCCCCCGATTTCATTTCAACAGATCAGAGAAAAAAAAAAAAAAAAGAAATCGCTCGTCGCCCTCTGGCGATCGACGACGACCCACCACCTGAACCCGCGCCCTCATCCTCTCCCGCCTCCTTCCGTCGCTTCTTCCCTTCTCTTCCCCTTCTATCTCCGTCCGTAGCCCTAACCCCCCGACCCACTGATGAACGCGCAGCAAACCCCGCCACCATCGAGCGCCACCTCACCAAGACCGCCCCTCCGACGATCTCGAGCGCTCCAGACCCCCCTGCCCATCCGCGAGCAGCTGGAAACCCCCCCTTTTTTCGCAGGACACTGTAAGTTTTTATTTTTATTTTACTTTTATTTTTATTTTTAGAGTTTAAAAACTAATTTCGATTTTTAAGAATTAAAAACTGATTTTTTTTAGAACTATAAAAACTGATTTATTAATTTTTTTTATTAGGTATAAAACTGTTTTTCTTTTTAAAAAAAAAACATTTTAAAACTAAATTTTAAAACATTTTAAAACTAAATTTTAAAGCATTTTAAAACTGATATTTTTAAAGCGATTTAAAACTGGTTTTTATTATTGTTGTAAAGTTATAAAATGTAATCTTTTATATTTGAAAAGATTAAAAATATGATTTTTATATTTTTAAAGTATTAAAAATATGATTTTTTATATTTTTAAAGTATTGAAAATATAGCCTTTACTATATAGATGATGTCAGAATATGATTTTTGTTTATGAAGAGAGTTAAAAATATAATTTTTATAGTGATGAAATGAAAATAAAATCTATATTTTCATAAAGGCGAAATCTTTATTTATAAAAAGGCGAAATCTTTATATGGAAAATAGCGTAGAAAAATAGGATTTTTATATATTGAATTTTGAAATGAAAATTCGATTTTTATATATTGAACTTTGAAATAAAAATTCGATTTTTATGTATTGAACTTTGAACTAAAAATTCGATTTTTATGTATTGAACTTTGAACTAAAAATTCGATTTTTATATATTGAACTTTGAAATAAAAATTCGATTTTTATGTATTGAACTTTGAACTAAAAATTCGATTTTTATGTATTGAACTTTGAACTAAAAATTCGATTTTTATGTATTGAACTTTGAAATAAAAATTCGATTTTTATATATTGAACTTTGAATTAAAAATATAGTTTTTATATATTGAACTTCGATAGAAAAATATAGTTTTTATATATTGAACTTCGATAGAAAAATATAGTTTTTATATATTGAACTTCGATAGAAAAATATGATTTTTATATATTGAATAGCGAAGTAAAAATTCGATTTTTATATATGTAGTGAAAGCAGCAACGAAGGTGACAAGAAGGCGAAACGACGAAGACTTCTGCAAAGGAAGTGCCGTGGAGCTAAGATAGCTAATCGGTGAGAATTTCTCACCTTTCAATTTATTTTCTAGTTATATATATATATACTAGGATGCAGACGGTGCTTAGTAGCACCCGACACAATCGTCCACAGACCATGGACTTGTTTGTTTGGCTGTTTGGTTATTGATTGCGATATTGGTTTGAATGTGGTTTGTGGTGTGAAAAATCGAATCGATAAATTGGTTAGGATTAGACGTGCGCCGTTATAAGGCGAAGGAGTAAGGCTAGGTTAGATTCTTACTCCAAATTTTGTGGTTTGCATAACGAATTGATTTGATTGATGTGTGAATGGCGTGGGCCTTCACTAGACCGGGGATAAGGCTAGGCCTCGTCCCGTTTCTAGTATCGTGCCGTTATGCCGCCGAAATTTTCTAAAATATGTTAGAAAATAAAATTATCATTTTATTGTGTAAATGAATAATAAAAATTCATATGTTGGAATAAAATGTTTTATCATTAAAAATATAATTTTTAACGTGAATATGAATGTAGTGAAAGTGAATAAAATAAAATATTCATTTACAAACCAGACGGTCTGTTTATGTACACCTATTTGAATGACGTTGATTGGGTCGATAAATTTTACACATCGCCCAACTGCACAAATAAAATATGTGTTTGATTGTTTGAAACCCCACACGGGTGTTAGGATGAAATCTGAAGTTCACTCATCCTGATTGATTAAATATGTCGATCGATTGATTGACAGGCTGTTATAAGCATTGAATATCTATCTTTGATGCTTATACAGTGTGGTGCACTTTGGTTGATGGTTGATTATTTTTCAATGCTATGATATACATGTGTTGTATGAAAATCCATATAATTAACTTTATATGGTAATTGATTGGGCCTCATTCCAGTTTTAAAATAGAAATATTTGAAAAAGAAATATTTGAAATGAATTGAATTGAAAACGATTTCGAAATGAATTGAATTGAAAACGATTTCGAAACGAATTGAATTGAAAACGATTTCGAAATGAATTGAATTGAAAACGATTTCGAAATGAATTGAATTGAAAACGATTTCGAAATGAATTGAATTGAAAACGATTTCGAAATGAATTGAATTGAAAACGATTTCGAAATGAATTGAATTGAAAACGATTTCGAAATGAATTGAATTGAAAACGATTTCGAAATGAATTGAATTGAAAACGATTTCGAAATGAATTGAAAACGAATTCAAATTGAATTGAAAACGAATTGAAATGAATTCAAATTGAATTGAAATTTGAATTGAATAGAAATGAATTTTTAAAACGAATTTATAAAGAAAAATTCAATTTTGATTTGAATTGAAATGGAAGTTGAAATTGCTTTTGAAACGAATTCAAAACTATTTATATAATTCGTTTTAAATAGAAATCGACGAAGTATATATTATATATATTATATATATAATATAATGGCCTGAATAGAACGCGCCGCGCCGCGGCAGTTCGTGGATTTCGACCATTTATTTCAAACGGACATTGCGGGTCTTCACAGTTGGTATCAGAGCTTTGGTTTACAAAGCTCAGAGAACAAGACACATTAGAACCATACGAAAGAATTCATCAGATATTGGATTAGTAATATCCAACGAGGATGACTCGTTAGAGATGGGATCAGTAGTATCCTAGAACGAGTGTGAAGAGTATATTTTTAAAATGAAAACAAAGTTTTGTTTTGAAAATTTAAATCAATTATTCGTATATGATTATCTATTTATATTGAGTTGGACAGTCCAGTATATAAAGATTTTGCGTATACGTCTGATCCGCGTGTATTCGAAGTTTTAATATATTGGATAGATATAGAATCATACTCTAGTGGCCCGAAGATGATTCTGATGGTTGAGTACTCATCGTCAGAATTTATATTCGTGTGACGAAGGTGTGATATCTATATATTTCCATTAGACTGGTGTGAGAACCAAAATTAGATAGGGCCTATTGTTGTGATTTGGCATCAAAAACATGATTTTTGTATATGTATCAAAATTATGAATTTGAAACTCTAATTCACTAATTGATTGATGTTTGTGTTGTTTGTTTATTTGTTTGCTAATTTTGAACCATTATGCCTAATTGAATCAAATATTGAACTGTATTGAAATTGGTCGCATTTGTTTGCATATACATATATATCATTGAACAGGTCATAGCAAGGAGGCTAGAGCCAGAGAATAAAATTTGTTTGCCCGACAAATAGGTACATGTTTACTACATAATTTCCTGTTTTGTTTGGGTGATGATGATTTTGTGAGCCTATTGGCTAGCCGCTTGGCTTTTTCTTTTTCTTTTTGAGATCTGAAGGACCGGGGAAGCTATTTGAAATTCCCCGATGCTCCCGGTGCAGGGGAGGTTATGGCGAAATTTTTCAAAAATTTAGGGTGTTAGCCAAATTTTTGAAATTTTGAAAATTCTCAGAAACTAAAAAAAGTTGGGGAATGGAAGCCGGATCGAACGCAGAGTTGAATAATCAAACCACTTTCGACTTTGTTCCTTTTCGGGGACGAAAAGTTTTAAGTGGGGGAGATTGTAACAACCCGTAAAATGCGAGCCAGTTTGAAATTTTTATTTTGGCAATTTTAGCGAATTTCGATTATTGAAAATGAATTATTTTAAATAATATCGACGGAAAATTTATTTTGAATAGAATTCGAACGTATATATTATACGCGTCGTCGTTAGAATATAAATATTTATATATAATTATAAATAGAATTGAAAATGGCGCGGTAGTTCGATAATTTGATTTCAAACTTCAAATGAATGTACCGGGTGCAAAACAATCCGGATTTTAGTGAAACCAAAAATGATGGGATCTTATTGATAATATCTTTCCAACGAATCCGACGAATCGAAATTTCGTAGCGGGAATCAAGAGATATGTCCAGTTGAAATTTCTGAATAGTCGCTATGGAATTCAGGCCCTTAAAAATGGACATTTTGCAAACGACCTCGGATTTCGACGAAACCAGTTTTGTTGGGTCCGTAATGTCAAATTATTGCTAGATTCCAAATTTCATAATTTTTCGAATCAATATGTGAGCGTGGCAAAAGAAAACGCGTTTGACCAGTTTCAGTTGATTTTAATCGACTGGAAATTGACCATTTTTCAAACGGTCTCAGAATTCGACGAAACTAGTTTTGTTAGGACCGTATCGTCAATACGAAGCTAGAAAATATTTTTCTGGAATTTTTAGTGTTAGTATGTGACCCCGGTAATTTGAAATGTACGTTAAAAATTCAATATAGTGATTTAAATGTAAATTTAACGGAAATTGATTCAAACAGTCGAATCAGCCCACGTGGCATATCCCATTGAGTTCGGAATGGGGGTGAAACGCTGAGGACGACAGGCGGTGGGCCTCGTTTCGAAGTCATATGTAAAAGTCAACCCTTTTGCATAAATAAATAATAAAATAAATAAATAAAAAAAAAATTCCATTCCCTCCTATACCATGCCCCCCCCCCCCCCCCGATTTCATTTCAACAGATCAGAGAAAAAAAAAAAAAGAAATCGCTCGTCGCCCTCTGGCGATCGACGACGACCCACCACCTGAACCCGCGCCCTCATCCTCTCCCGCCTCCTTCCGTCGCTTCTTCCCTTCTCTTCCCCTTCTATCTCCGTCCGTAGCCCTAACCCCCCGACCCACTGATGAACGCGCAGCAAACCCCGCCACCATCGAGCGCCACCTCACCAAGACCGCCCCTCCGACGATCTCGAGCGCTCCAGACCCCCCTGCCCATCCGCGAGCAGCTGGAAACCCCCCCTTTTTTTCGCAGGACACTGTAAGTTTTTATTTTTATTTTACTTTTATTTTTATTTTTAGAGTTTAAAAACTAATTTCGATTTTTAAGAATTAAAAACTGATTTTTTTTAGAACTATAAAAACTGATTTATTAATTTTTTTTATTAGGTATAAAACTGTTTTTCTTTTTAAAAAAAAAACATTTTAAAACTAAATTTTAAAACATTTTAAAACTAAATTTTAAAGCATTTTAAAACTGATATTTTTAAAGCGATTTAAAACTGGTTTTTATTATTGTTGTAAAGTTATAAAATGTAATCTTTTATATTTGAAAAGATTAAAAATATGATTTTTATATTTTTAAAGTATTAAAAATATGATTTTTTATATTTTTAAAGTATTGAAAATATAGCCTTTACTATATAGATGATGTCAGAATATGATTTTTGTTTATGAAGAGAGTTAAAAATATAATTTTTATAGTGATGAAATGAAAATAAAATCTATATTTTCATAAAGGCGAAATCTTTATTTATAAAAAGGCGAAATCTTTATATGGAAAATAGCGTAGAAAAATAGGATTTTTATATATTGAATTTTGAAATGAAAATTCGATTTTTATATATTGAACTTTGAAATAAAAATTCGATTTTTATGTATTGAACTTTGAACTAAAAATTCGATTTTTATGTATTGAACTTTGAACTAAAAATTCGATTTTTATATATTGAACTTTGAAATAAAAATTCGATTTTTATGTATTGAACTTTGAACTAAAAATTCGATTTTTATGTATTGAACTTTGAACTAAAAATTCGATTTTTATGTATTGAACTTTGAAATAAAAATTCGATTTTTATATATTGAACTTTGAATTAAAAATATAGTTTTTATATATTGAACTTCGATAGAAAAATATAGTTTTTATATATTGAACTTCGATAGAAAAATATAGTTTTTATATATTGAACTTCGATAGAAAAATATGATTTTTATATATTGAATAGCGAAGTAAAAATTCGATTTTTATATATGTAGTGAAAGCAGCAACGAAGGTGACAAGAAGGCGAAACGACGAAGACTTCTGCAAAGGAAGTGCCGTGGAGCTAAGATAGCTAATCGGTGAGAATTTCTCACCTTTCAATTTATTTTCTAGTTATATATATATATACTAGGATGCAGACGGTGCTTAGTAGCACCCGACACAATCGTCCACAGACCATGGACTTGTTTGTTTGGCTGTTTGGTTATTGATTGCGATATTGGTTTGAATGTGGTTTGTGGTGTGAAAAATCGAATCGATAAATTGGTTAGGATTAGACGTGCGCCGTTATAAGGCGAAGGAGTAAGGCTAGGTTAGATTCTTACTCCAAATTTTGTGGTTTGCATAACGAATTGATTTGATTGATGTGTGAATGGCGTGGGCCTTCACTAGACCGGGGATAAGGCTAGGCCTCGTCCCGTTTCTAGTATCGTGCCGTTATGCCGCCGAAATTTTCTAAAATATGCTAGAAAATAAAAATATCATTTTATTGTGTAAATGAATAATAAAAATTCATATGTTGGAATAAAATGTTTTATCGTTAAAAATATAATTTTTAACGTGAATATGAATGTAGTGAAAGTGAATAAAATAAAATATTCATTTACAAACCAGACGGTCTGTTTATGTACACCTATTTGAATGACGTTGATTGGGTCGATAAATTTTACACATCGCCCAACTGCACAAATAAAATATGTGTTTGATTGTTTGAAACCCCACACGGGTGTTAGGATGAAATCTGAAGTTCACTCATCCTGATTGATTAAATATGTCGATCGATTGATTGACAGGCTGTTATAAGCATTGAATATCTATCTTTGATGCTTATACAGTGTGGTGCACTTTGGTTGATGGTTGATTATTTTTCAATGCTATGATATACATGTGTTGTATGAAAATCCATATAATTAACTTTATATGGTAATTGATTGGGCCTCATTCCAGTTTTAAAATAGAAATATTTGAAAAAGAAATATTTGAAATGAATTGAATTGAAAACGATTTCGAAATGAATTGAATTGAAAACGATTTCGAAACGAATTGAATTGAAAACAATTTCGAAATGAATTGAATTGAAAACGATTTCGAAATGAATTGAATTGAAAACGATTTCGAAATGAATTGAATTGAAAACGATTTCGAAATGAATTGAATTGAAAACGATTTCGAAATGAATTGAATTGAAAACGATTTCGAAATGAATTGAATTGAAAACGATTTCGAAATGAATTGAATTGAAAACGATTTCGAAATGAATTGAATTGAAAACGATTTCGAAATGAATTGAAAACGAATTCAAATTGAATTGAAAACGAATTGAAATGAATTCAAATTGAATTGAAATTTGAATTGAATAGAAATGAATTTTTAAAACGAATTTATAAAGAAAAATTCAATTTTGATTTGAATTGAAATGGAAGTTGAAATTGCTTTTGAAACGAATTCAAAACTATTTATATAATTCGTTTTAAATAGAAATCGACGAAGTATATATTATATATATTATATATATAATATAATGGCCTGAATAGAACGCGCCGCGCCGCGGCAGTTCGTGGATTTCGACCATTTATTTCAAACGGACATTGCGGGTCTTCACAGTAGCATTCCTTTCACAATAAATCTGTAGACATTTCTATTTTTTATTTTCATAATAAACAACTGGGAGGATCTGACCGCAGCATTGAATGTTAAGATATATCTGGTTTATTTTGTTTTGTTCTTATAAAGGTAATATATATCTGGTTTATAAGCATCATCATGTGATTCACATAATTCTTATATTTTACCCCTCATCAATGATTCGTTTTTGTGGTATACAGGCTGACAAATGGTGATGAGGCAAATGAATAAGATGGAGGTGCTAAGTTGTTTGGGGTGTTTTGTCTGTCTAGCAGGTTTGGGGTGTTGTTTTTTATGTATTATGTTTTGTCTTGTCTTTTATGTGTTAATCGAACAGATACAAACTATGTTTTGTATTGTGTATGTTGATACCTCAGGGATTGATTTTTTTGTTAGTTGATACTTTTTTTGTGCGCTCATTTAACTTGTTACGAAGATTCATTTTGATTGATATTATTGAAATGTATGAGCTGTGAAAGGATGTTGCAATACTATAACATGTTAATTTAATAGAGTCATATAGAAGGTATCAAAAATATATTTTATAGCAGTAAAATTGTGTTATTAATAATCTCAAGTTTATTATAGCGGCAACACAGTGTTATAAATATTCTAGCTTTCAATGAGATTTAGATGTATTATAGCGGTCAGTATGATTGTAATAAAATAACATAGCGGCCTGTTTGCGCTATAAAACCATGTCTTTTATAGTAGCTAGTTAAGTGTTATAACTAAGTAGCAGTTTTTTACAACATGTCGATATACAACAGTTATCGAACCACTATAATTGTTATTTATAGCGGTTGTGGGCCGCTATAAAAAGCCAGTTCTGTTGTAGTGTATTGTGTTAATTTTTCGAAATCCTTACTTCTTACTTTACCCAAATATGAAACTATAAAAAAATATGCTAATTATTTTTTAACAATTATACATTTATAAGTGAATACGTGTAATTTGTTTAAAACAATTTTTTCTTCTTTAGAAAAGTGAACGAAGTTAAGTTGCATTTGCGAGATTCCATGTACTTAACAAATTTACCCATCAGAGTTATATGTAGGTATTATCTCTTAGTTTAAAACTTTGTACTATTGTTTCTTGACTGAATATCATTCCGATAAATGACTTTTAATATGCTTCAAAAACAAGAATACTCTCTTATTGTTTTGTATTTAATATTTAAGTATTACCTATAATTGAATTTTCAAACTGACGGAATATTTTAACTGTGACCAAATAGAATTGATTCAAATCAACTATCTAAATATATTTTGTATAATACAATATTAATTCACAACATCAATAATTACCTATTTAGTTTGAATTTAGCATTAGATTATTAAATATCTTTATTTTATTTTATTTCCTTTGTTATTTTACATATTAAATGTAATTAGTGGCTGGCTTTATCTTTATACAATATATCATGTAGATTCTCGGAGAATTTTTAATTACTAGATCATCACATTTTTCGATAATTTTTTGTAATTTTAAATGCATTTATGTTAGAGATTCTTTTTTAAATGCTTTAAAATGAAAAAAAATTGTCAAATAGTCCTTAAAATATTAGAAAAACATGCTTAGTATTAAAAAATTATAAGCCTCTTAAAGAATAAGAATAACTTAGTACATTTTGTTCTTTGTTTTATAATTTTTATTACTAATAAATAACATTGTAGTACATTTCAGAGTTTACACTAAAAAAATTATATGAATTATTTGATACTTTAACAAATTCTTTCTTACTACAGAGTAATATTACAAAAGAACTTGCTACCTATTCTTAACGAGTTTTATTCCCAATCATACTTTTGGCTAAACAGTATAAAATAAATAAAAGAATATTTAGAAAAATTTCTTCTTCAAGAAAACAAAATATTCTCAAAGTAATGTTTTTATGTACCTATAAGAAACACTATAAAATCTAGAATTATTTATGGTTGAAATAAAGGTTACTATCTTACATAAATGATAAACATTATTATAATTTTTTTCATGGTGGCCTAGGTTATTCTTAGGGTGCTACTATTCACACCTCGATTTACACTTCTGGCCACCACAACTAAAAGCACATCAAATATTCCAATTTTCCTCTATTGTCCAACATCTAAATCAATTACCTAAAAATGGATAGGCCACCAACACCTTCCTCTACACAAACGCTTCCTTCCTCACTTACATCATGCCTTTATGTCTTTTGAGTCATTTGATCGAACATCTTGCATCATATTATCACAACTATCATGTTTATCGTCTAATTTATCATCATTTAAATACTCCATTTATCAAACGACAAATAAGTTAATGTATCAATTTGTAAAAGAAGATACATAAGTTACACGGATAAAATCCCTACAAGTCAAGACTTACATTATCATTCTTTATTACAACGTCCTCAAATTTAATGTCCTCCAAGCTTGAAATTTCTAGCGGAGGCGGAAAACATATCCTAAAATGCAATGGAAAACCCTAACCATTAAAAAAACTAGTTCTCGAATGTGTTAACGTGTATGTGTTTGTATTCACTTTTGATACGCGTACGCATACTCGTGTACATGATCACGTATAAAGTACGGACATTAATTTACCAATGTAAAATCAATGTACATGATTCATATATACATACGCAAATCAACCTCTAATTAATATGCGTATGTTTACCCATGCGATGACAGCCTGGGTGCGTTTATGTATGTATGAACATAGATATTTACTTAATTCTTGAATGTATGTACAATACCTAAACACCATCTAATTGTCGACACTAATATGTTGCATATACTAACACTTATAATCACATATGTACATGCGCTCATATAGTATTCATAGGAAATTCCAGGCGTATCATACAAACTCATATATGTGTGTGTAAGTGCATACACAACTCAAAATCGACAATGACTGAATCATGCAAACTCATATATGTGTGTGAGAGTGCATACAAAAATCAAAATCGACAATGACCTGCTTACACTTAAGTGTAAGTAGGAGCTAATGACTGATGACTAGTTTCTTAATTCGATAAATATTAGGTCTTCAATTGAGAACTCTAGTGAGATCCAGTCTATATGGTTGATCACCAGTAAGCAAATGAAACCACTGACGAAGTCGGAATCATTTACTTATCCTATTAGAGTTCGATCGAGTGCCTCAATCATTCAGAAATAACATGCCCTTTGGCATACATAAATCAATGGAAGGATAATGACCTTTCACTAAGATCATCCTGGAGTCAATTCTTGTTGCCATGGCTTATTGTGATTCAAAGCACATCATGTTCACACGGGACATACTTTAGGGGAAAGTGTTACTCGTCCTTTGAGTTCGGCCATTTACAACGATTCAGGATTGACAAGAATCGGCGATTATCAAGGGTAATGTCCTAGAAACATCATCTGAAGGCCCACAGATCAAGTCCTGATATCTTCATGAGACATCGGTTGAATAGCACATCAAAACAGTGCCCGAGAATCCTTAAAGTGAGGGATTGGCGTAAGCAATATTGAGGGGTCGGAATAACTTCGAGACTAACCAGTAGAACAATTCAACTTCAAAAATCAACATACTATAACTCTCCGATCTTGAATCAGATCAACATGTAACTTTACGTAATGCTTAAAGGCACTATGTGAGACCCATCGGGGTAGTCGCAAGTTCAATACCCTATTATCGAGGGACAGGTACCAATCCCTGTAAAGGGATCGGTCCCGATCCGACACTTAGAGAATATTGGGTGTAGTCTAATACCACAAGTCATTGAATTTTTTTATTTTGCTATTGTCTCACAATTTGCAATTATATAATTTCCATTTCATGTGGTTTATATGCATGGAAAAGGAAGATGAGTTTTAGCATTCTTAGTAAAAATGACATTTTTATTAATAATGAACGCAATATAATTTCCCTCACTCAACATTCATTTTTCTAATTGTCCAGCAAGTGAATACACCTTAACTTTAACTTCTTTTCAAAGAGAAAATCCAATGTTTAAAAAGAACTGACTTTATATGTAATTAAACCGACTATTAGAGAGGTTTCCCTACTGCAAGAGAGCCAAAATCAAATTGTTTAAGCCAACTTTTTTCAAAACAAGTACACAACACAAAATGTCCTCCGCATTTCTTTCTTCCTCAAATTTATCAAAATCCGATTCTTTCTCAACGCACGATTTCAAGTTTCGTTCGTCATTCCTCTCTAAATCCATTCTCCTGCTTCCTACAGATCTAAAATCCCTCCCTCTCTATTTAACAAAATTCGTCCTCCTTTGAAAAACCCCAATCTGCTTGATACCGATAAGTCCCGTCCAACCTTCGTGCTTTATTGCCAGTCAAGTTTGTTATTCCAATCGGAGATCTACTTCCTAAGTTCAACTACTCACTGATTCCTTTTGCCTAAAATCCTATTTCCTATAATCTTAACGTTCGGTCTAATTTCTAATTTCTGGATTTCCTCAAATCTGCAAAACACGTACCAAGACCAGTAACCAGAAAGCTTGGAATCAGTAGATGCTTGCCAATTTTGTTAGAGCACATTTTAAGAAAAGGCAACCTTGCTGGTTTTATTATGAATACGATTTATTTTTAGGAGTGCAATATGTATTTGATTTTAGTGTTTAGGGCTGTTTTGAATGATCTTTTTTTTTGCCCCCAAAAATAAAATAAAAATAATACCCTTTTTGATGCTGAGCTAATAAGTGGTGTTTAATTGCATCAAAAACACTAAAACTTGCATACCGCTATTATCGTTTTTTTGTCCTACTTTGTGAACATTTTATCTTTTAGTAGAAAAAAGTTGGTTAACTCGAATGGCTTATTTTAACCGTGAATTCATCATTCCTTCAGAATGCATTTTAACCGTGAATTTATAACAAAGAAAGTCATGTTATTCATGCTAGAAATATTCATACTAAATATAACTTTAATTGTTTAAGCATGCGTATAATTATTTTTGTTTTATTTCGAATTCTCACATCTAAAATTCATAAAATCATAGTTGATGTGTATGGAGCATCGGATTGCTGATCCTTCTACAAAAACACATGTGTGTGTCTTTGGTTATAAAATTTAATTATTTTGCAAATAAGTTATAAACAGAAATACATTAGACATTTTTTCCAAAACATGTTTTCTGTTAGGAGGGACATATCAGGAATTTTTGAGATAGCACAAAGTTATTTCAAAAGAAAAAATTGTAGTGAATGAAGCCTTATATATAAAAAATTTAATAGAAGATTACAACATAATTGGAATTATCACGGTACTTCACGTATTTAGAGTTGGGTGGCTTTCTCTTTTTGTACCTTGGTTGCTTGCTCACTGATTGAAGTTATAGTATTACCGCACAACGATGGTAAAACCGACCGTTAAGTTGTGTGATATCAAAAAAAAAATCTACTAACTAATTTCTTATTTTAAGAAATTATTAACAAAAATCAGTATGTTATTAAAAAAATAGAAATGAATGCAAACATGTAAATTCTATTATTTAATATATTCTAAATCATTACTGAATTCATAAAGTGAAATAACAAATTAAACAAATGTTAGCTTTGCATTCATATAGTCTTTCAAATAATTTGTTTCTTGTAGTTATTCTTCCATACATATGCAATTACATTTATATTGTGCTCAAATATTTTTGCGAATGTATTGTATGTACCAAATGTGGCACAATTAATTAAAACCATTTGTCGTAATGGTATGTCATGCTTAAAAAATAACTCAACTTTGCCCTATTTTACCAAGTATGGAGCATGGTATGGCATTCAGTATTATCATATGTAGAACTTAGCAGAACCAGTAATTGAATAGTTGTGGATAAAGACTCTTTTTTTTGTACAAGCCAAATTTATTAATCTGTGAATGCAAGCAATATTGTGAGATATTACCAATCAAGGTCAAGACTAAAGTTGGTCGTACCTGGACTTGAAAATTGTTAGCTTTCGGGTAAAAGAAGCTAGTGCTCTTTTATGTTTCTCTTTCAAAAATATAGTTACTGAAGTTAATTACATTTTCATACATTCTGCAGATACCTGCAATTCCAGCTATCTCATTAACCATGTTTGCAGGTCTTTTATTTGGTAGTTTTAGTTTTTGAAAATAACAATGAAACTTTTACATATTTATATAAGTAACGTAGTTCATTAATATGTGATTTATTTAATATACTTATTATTGCATTATTCATCTTCTTTAATTAGGTATTCACAAATATAATGATGTGTTTTAAGCCAACATTTGTTTAATTTGTTATTTCATTTTATGAATTCTGTAATGAGTTAGAATATATTAAATAATAGAATTTACATGTTTGCACTCATTTCTAATTTTTTTAAATAACACACTGATTTTTTTTTTAATAATTTCTTGTTTAAGAAAACAGTTAGTAGAATTTTGTTCATTAATTATCCTATTAGAGTTCGATCAAGTGCCTCAACCGTTCAGAAACAGCATGCCCTTTGGCATACATAAATCAATGGAAGGATAATGACCTTTCACTAAGATCATCCGGGAGTCCATTCCTATTGCCAAGGCCTATTGTGATTCAAAGCACATCATGTTCACACGGGATGTACTTTAGGGGAAAGTGTTAGTCGGTCTTTGAGTTCGACCATTTACAACGATTCAGGATTGATAGGACTCAGCGATTATCAAGGCTAATGTCCCAGAAACATCATCTGAAGGCCCACAGATCAAGTCCTGATTCATGAGAAAACTGTTGAATAGCACATCAAAACAATGCCCGAGAACCCTTGAAATGAGGGATTGGCGTAAGCAATATTGAGAGGTCGGAATAACTTCGAGACTAAACAGCAGAACAATTCAACTTCAAAAATCAACATACCATAACTCTCCAATCTT
The DNA here is from genome assembly GCA_030737875.1 of Allium sativum. Classification (NCBI taxonomy): domain Eukaryota; kingdom Viridiplantae; phylum Streptophyta; class Magnoliopsida; order Asparagales; family Amaryllidaceae; genus Allium; species Allium sativum. The sequence continues at coordinate 560,080,328 of CM060920.1, read as the reverse complement.
GAATCAGATCAATATATAACTTTACACAGTGCTTAAAGGCACAATGTGAGACCCATCGGGGAAGTCGCAAGTCCAATACCCTATTATCGAGGGATCGGTACCAATCCCTGTAAAGGGATCAGTCCCGATCCGACACTTAGAGAATTTTGGGTGTAGTCTAATACTATAAGTCATTGATTTTTTTTTACTTTTCTATTGACTTACAATTTGCAATTATATAATTTCCATTTCATGTGGTTTATATGCATGGAATAGGAAGATGGGTTTTTGCGTTCTTAGTAAAATTGACATTTTTATTAATAATGAACGCAATATTATTTCCCTTACTCAGCTTTCATTTTTCTAATTGTCCAGCAAGTGAATACACCTTAACTTTAACTTCTTTTCAAAGAGAAAATTCATTGTTTAAAAAGAACTGACTTTGTATGTAATTAAACGGCCGTTAGAGAGGTTTCTCTACTGCAAGAGAGCCAAAATCAAATTGTCTAAGCCAAATATTTTCAGAACTGGTACACAACACGAAACTTCCTCCGTGTTTTCTTTCTTCTTCAAATTTATCAAATTCCGATTCTTTCTCAACGCATGATTTTAGATTTCGTTCGTCGTTCCTCTCTAAATCCGTTCTCCTACTTCCTACCGATCTAAAATCCCTCCCTCTCTATTTAACAAAATTCGTCCTCCTTTGAAACACCCAATCTGCTTGATACCGATCTAAAGTCCCGTCCAACCTTCATGTTTTATTGCCAGTCAAGTTTGTTATTCCAATCGGAGATCTACTTCCTAAGTTCAACCGCTCACTGATTCCTTTTGCCTAAAATCCTATCTCCTGTAATCTTAGCGGTCGGTCTAAAACCTAATTTCCGGATTTCCTCAAATCTGCAAAACACGTACCAAGACCAGTAACCAAAAAGCTTGGAATCATTATATGCTTGCCAATTTTGTTAGAGCACATTTTGAGAAAAGGCAACTTAGCTGGTTTTATTATGAATACAATTTATTTTTAGGGGTGTAATACATATTTGATTTTTGTTTAGGTCTATTTTGAATGATCATGTTTCTGCCCAAAAAAAAAGAAAAAAAAAACTTTTTGATGCTAAGCGAATAAGTGGTGTTTAACAGCATCAAAGACACTAAAACTTGCATATCGCTATTATCATATATTTTTTGTCCAACCTTGTGAACATTTTATCTTTTAGTAGAAAAAGTTGGTTAACTCGAATGGCTTATTTTAACCATGAATTCATTATTCCTTCAGAATGAATTATAACCGTGAATTTACAACAAATAAAGTCATGTTACTCATGCTAGAAATATTCAGACTAAATATAACTTTAATTGTTTAAGCACCTGTATAATTATTTTTGTTTCATTTCAAATTTTCACATCTAAAATTCATAAAATTATAGTTGATGTGTATGGAGCAGAGGAATGCTAAACCTTCTACAAAAACACATGTGTGTCTCTTTGGTTATAAAATTTATTTATTTTGCAAATAAGCTTATAAACAGAAAAACATAAGACATTTTTTTCAAAACATGTTTTCTGTTAGGAGGGACATATCAGGAATTTTTGAGATAGCACAAAGTTATTTCAAAAGAAAAAATTGCAGTGCATGAAGCGCTATATATATAAAAAAAATCAATAGCAGATTATGTAACGACCCGTGTTTTTGGCACTCAAATATATAATTTAATTTATTTAATTCAATTATTATATTTGGAATATCGATGTGATTTAATATTTAAATCGTCGTTTTAAACAAAGTTGAACTATATATTATATATAATATAAATAGAGCTCGAAATGGAGCTGTAGTTCGTAATATTTGGTTTTGAACTTCAACTGAGAATACAGGATCCGATATAAATCGGATTTCTATGAAACAAGACACGTTGGAACCGTATTGATGATAGTTTTCATATGAAAGAGAAAAATCCAGATTCCGTGTTATAGATTGCGAGTTATGGCTAAATCAAATTTTGGAAAAAACGCTATGGAAATCGTTATCGGCCTATAAAATGGCCATTTTGCAAACGGACTCAGTTTTCGACGAAAACAGTTTCGTTGGGACCGTATCATTAAATTATTGTCAGAAAATCAAACTGCGTGGCAAACCGATGTCGTATGTGACCACGGTAGCCGTAAACGCCAATCAAATTCTATAACACGTATTTAATTCAATAAAGGGATATTTCAGTGTAACTTGAGCAGATGATCGAATTAGGCCACGAAACCAGTTCCGTTGAGTTCGTAGCGTCAATTATAGTCAGGGTAGGTATATAGTTTGTTATTTTTTAGAGATCGGGAAATTTGGTGTTCGGAAGGGCAGTACGGTACGTGTTAAAAATGGCCTACCGGGGCAACAGTCTCAGAATGCGACGAAATTAGTGTCGTTGGGTTCGTATCGAAAAGTTATTGTCGATGTTCGCAGTTTCAAGTTGATTCGATTTATCTGGTGATCGTGGTAAATTGAAATGCGTGTTTATTTCTGGTTTTATAAAGGAAAATTTTCCAAACGACCTTGGATTGCGACGAAACTTGTCCCATTGGATCCGGAATATCGTTTTACATCAAGAACAGCCTTTTTATCAGTAAACAGAAATCAATTGTGGTGGTTTTTATCAACTACTTCGGGTTGAAGTTTCGTGAGATAATATTTTATTATAATATCACTATATAAATACCATAACCTAGTCACTACCCTAATATACAGTATCGGGTCAACCGAATTGTACCGCACCCTATACTGAGAATGGAACTTCTTTTCACCGACAAGCCTATATATAGCCACTGTTTTGTGTTATCAAATCACCAACGTACACACTACCTTGCGTTGTACACAACCAACAGCTTGGCAGCCACACTTCCTCCAAACGTAACCCCCAAGTAAACGTAAACCCCACGACTTCTTCTCCCTACATAAGCGGCATCTTCTCCTTTCTTTTTGGTCTCAGTAGAACGGGAAAGACATCCCAATACCAGTTAAAACAAATCTCCCCTATAAATCAATATATTCACGCAAGCAAAAGGGGTCAAAACCTAAATATCTGAAACGCGTGGTCAATCCACATTGTAGCCGCCACCCTTAGTTAATCAACGAACCAGAAACTCCATCAATACTTCTCCTTTTTCTTCCGATTCACACCCTTTCAGTTCGATTTTTCTACTTCAAATAGTTGAGCAAAGTGAGAAGGCCCAGATGACCGGTCATGATCATCACTGATGAACTAGATCAGCCGGAATCTGCCTCGAAGTTAGCTGCGGATTTGGGGTTCTTACACGCGAATGGCGAGGCGAGGCGGAGTGCTACTCTGGTCGACGGTGGAGTGGACTTAGGCGAGTGTCCTGGCGGGTCTGGATCGATGTCAGGTCAGCACAAGGAGGAGCAGTGGCGAACGGTCAAGAGGCAGCATGGTTGGGTGATTTTATTGAAGATGACGGGTCTGGAGAAGTAAAGAAAGGATCGGCCAACCTCTTATACCACGTAATCAACTGGTGATTTGTGTAACCATGTTATGAATTCAAACCAACCGTGAATTAAATTAATTAATTTAATGAACCTAGTAGTGATCGATGCAGATTTAAAACAAGAGAAGTACTTGATTGAGGGAACAGTAACCGGGGATGGAAGCAAGAACAAGGCAAAGAAGGAACGAAGTGTTAGCTGTGATTCTCTAAACAAATAATATCAGATTGAATAATAATTAAGGATTTGATAGTAATTTAATTACATTAACTTCAGTTATTGATAACTAAACCATATGCGAAGAACGTTAATAACTTCGTATTGCATTGACAGAATTGGTCTAAACAAGTTGCATGGGAACAATGTTGACCAATACTACCTTTTGGAAATAGATTTGGAGGAAGCTGGAGTCCGCCAGGATTTATAGTTAAATTAACATTTGTTTAATTTAACTGGAACTGTGCCGCTTTAACGGTAAACGAATCAAATCAAGGTGAGTTAAACTCACTCAGTTTCCCATTTATATTTTATATAAATTGGGTATTTTTATTTTGTGTGCTCTGCTTGCCAATGGTTGACTGTTTGCTAGTTATAATTTATTTGTTGTTTTAAATAAGGAAATTAAACTGTGTTTAATTTCAGTGAAATACCAAATCGTTATTTTTAACGATTGGTTCCAATAAAGGTAACTCACCTTGGTTGGTCACGTTTATTTATAAACGTGTTTTAAATGGTTGAACCGTTTGAATTGCTTGTGGTTGATGTTAAATGGTCGTTATTCGGTTTATCAGTTAAACAAAACTGAATAGCCTGATTTGAGAAAACCATTTGAATACAGGGAAGAACAGGTTGGAGGGATCCAACCGGATTCCTCAAATATATTGTTTGTTTCCATATTATCACATATGAATTGTCCTGTTTGGGGTGATTGATTTGATTGTTGATTTTTGACTGAACATTCAACCTGTGTTGTGTTTAAACCAATGGGTGATATTGGTTGGGTATTTGGCAGCGTATGGCCTATAAAATCAATCGTGTTATAAATATTGATTCACCGTCAGGTGAATCAATAAAGATGAAGTTATAAACTTTACTTTATAACTGGAGTTGGATTTTTAATATATTATTTTGAATAAAGGTTTATAAAAGAAAAATAAATAAATAGTTTATTTATTTAAGACTTCGATTTGTTCTGATGTTAATCAGATTTACAAGTATGAGCATAAGAAATGAGATGAATGGTTAAACTTTGATAATTGTTTTGTAAAGAAACAATTAATGGAAGTTATATAAATTAATTATATTTTTAATTAATTTAAAGTGAGGATTCATTGGAATTGGTTAATGGGATAGTCGAATATTGAGTTAATTAAATCGACCAGTTTGAATTGAAATTGATGATCAAATTAATGTATTTCGATTAAGATAGTTAAATGAATATTGTTGAAATTTAAATAAGGTTTAAGAGGGATTTACGATTTAATTTAGTTAATAAAGAAATTAACTAATGAAGTAGTTAATGATTGAAGGAAATTATTATTTTAATAATTTAGGAAATTTCTTTTGAATGGGAATTCGTTTAAAAAGGAATCGAAGTGGGAACGAAATCTTGTTAAATAGTGAGGGAAGTTCATTAACAAGTTTTATATTCGAAGACCAAGTTGGTATAACAAAGTATAAAAGGAATTTTCAAGTGAATAAAATAGTTTGAAATAAAGGTTATTTAATTATATGGATTAAGTGGAAGGAGATTACGATAAAAAGGTTTTGTAATAACCCAAGATTATCTGAATGGGATTTGAAGTGTAAGAACGTTAATATTAAATTAACGTTACTTAAAAATGAGATCAATAAAAAAAAGGGAAATTGAAAAAAGATTTCCAAAGTGAGGAATGGTTGAATATGGTTTGAATGGAGATTGGTAATAGTGAATTTGGTAAAAGATTGGGTCGTAGGGTTATATAACCAAATACAATTTATAATGGAATCTATCTTGAGAATGGAGCAGAATATTGGTTTGATTACAACTTGTATTTATCTGAGGATATGAACGTTGTTGATCAAGGTCTGAGAGGTAATTAAAATACCCCAACTTGAACGACATCAGGATTTTCTGAAGATGATATTAGTTGGTAATCGTAAAGGAGTTAGTGATAATTTATTTTTTTCATTAGTGAAATAATAAGTCGAATGGATTTTCCCCGAGTTTTAAATAATAAAGAATGATGAAATAAGTGTTTTTGAAAGGAGAATTAAAATACGAATTATATATGGTTATAAGTCATTAATCTAAGTATTATAACGTAATGGTTCTGAAGACATTAGTATATAAGAATATAGTCATCCAAGCTAGAGTTAGTCAAACATAGTATTCAGAATGAGTTGCCATTTCGTACGACTGCTAGCGTAATTCGCAGGGCTACAGATAGCCTACGGTGGTCGGATGTTTCCTGAGGGAATCAGGCGTAACCATTGTGATCGCTACGATCTAGAGTCAAGCGAATGGATTTAAGTCGAGTATTAGTTAATCAATTAGAGTTAATCAATTAGAGTTAAATCGAATTAGAGTTATTCAAATATCGTATTTTCAATATTAAAGAGTTAGAAGTTTTATTTAACAGAAGTGAACTAGTTTGATTTAAAATTTAAAGGCCAAGTGATGCTAAATACCGAACCAGTGAACTCATTGGAGTGTCATGATTGAAACACTGTATATTTTGATAGTTAAAACACCGACTATCAAACCCGCCCAATACGATTGTTGGTACGGAAAGACCGGGATCGAATTTATTCGAAAACCATTCCGACCAACAAATACGTGAAGATATCAGAAGATGATCGAGATGGAGCATTGAAGACCGTGGATTTTCATAAACGGAAGAACCACTAATCTTCTCTGCCTGGCAAGCAGAGTAAAGCTGTGATTCTGTCGTGATTGGAATCTACGGGTTGCAAGGACTTCTCGCTACTGATCCATGGGGTGATTCCTATATGGATGCGGTAGGGGAGTGCCTTCGGTTCATCCTGTTCCTGGATGACCTGTATGGACGGATGTCTGACAGAGTATTTCCAAAGGATCACGTACGTTGATTTCTTCAAACGTGCTATAGTGTTGGCGGAGAATCGCCGTTCTCTTAGCTTAACTGCTAGAGTATTTTTGTGGACGTCAATTAGTGATATCTGACGGATCTGACGATGTAGCATTCAAAGTGAATGGTGATCAGATGTTCAAGAATAAACTCTGACCTCAAGCCTCATCAACCGGGAAATGACAAAAATTGGGCAGGCAGCATGGCTATGTGGGTCGCTCCCATTAGGGTGTATAATCACCTATCTAGAGAAAATCCTATTTGCTTCTTAAATCTATGTTTCGATGCTGTACCTTTTCGGGAGACGGTTCCTGATCCCAACCGTCGGTGATATACATTCGATACTCTCAAGCGAAATGAGGGGTCGGTCATGTGAGGGTCGGGTTGCAAGACGTTCTTGTTGAACCCAGTGTATTCGTCTCTAGAGATACACTATCGGCAGGTGGTCCCATACCTTGTCAAGGTCGGAATCCAATTTCCAATAAGCGCCTGCGGTTTTGATTGTATACTATATATGTGGAGCGTGAGATGCAAGCGTTCCACTTGATTCTATTTACTTGTATTTAGACATTATTATAATATCAGACAAGATATTGGTTTCAAAAATGTTTTGGGTTATCGTAAGGTAAAAACCGTCTGTGTTTATGTGTGGATTTGGTCTTACGATTATCCTTTCTTCTGAAAAGATTTTGAACTTTAAAATCATGATTGGATGATTTACCTTATTACTGTGCGAGTTTATCTCACTCTGGTTCACCAGACTGACCCGGTGTTTTGTAAATGCTCGGGTTAGCCCGGAGTGTACAGGTTCAGGTTAGCGACTGCTATGAAGAGACGAGCTGGAAGAGTCCAGACGTATGATATTACTACTATTCCGATGTGTGTTGTATATGGGAACAGGCTATTATAACTGTCCCATGGTATGATGTACTCTGATACTGTAAGTATTTTCAAAGCTCTCAATAAAGATTTATTTCTGTATTATATTTTGTTCCGCTGCGATGTGAGACTCTGTGTTGTGTTGTTTCTTCTTCTTCTTCTATTATAATATTTCTTTCTTTCTTATCTCACCCTCTAAATTCTTTCTAATAACTATCCAGTGTTTCGGTGCTTGGAGGATCGGCATGAGTTACAGTAAAGGTATTTATGTCGATTTTCGGGGCCGAAATCCCTGGGTCGTTACAGTGGTATCAGAGCTGAAGGTTAAGTGATTACCTTGGCTCTGTGGCGTGACTCAGTAGAGATGGGGTTAGCAATACCCTAGATTGAGTTTGAGTGTATATATACGAGTGAACGTAGATTTGATATAAAATTTGTTTTATATTGTGGAGATTTATCGGTTGAGTTGTTTATGAGTTCTGATCGATCAGTTTGATCCACTGTATCGATAGGGGTTTATAAACACTCGAATACGATGGGTCGTCACGATATGTTTTGAAAAGAGGGTAAATGAAATAATTTTATCTAAAGTATATTTTGATATAGAGAAAATATATATATTGGAGTTATAATATATTGGATGTGTTGGTTGTGATTATAATCCAATAAAAATTTAAAATGTGAAATGGTTATATATATATAACCAATCAGAATTCATATAAGTGAAATATATGAAAATCAGAGGAGTTAAATCCGAATCTAAATCAGAATTGGAATTAAAACTTGGAAATTTGGACAAGTGGTTGAAAATGGAATTGGACTTAATATATGAGAATTTTAAAATCCCGGGAGGTTTTTAAATTGTTTTACAAGCCTTGCAAAGGATATTTTGAACTGATTTCAAAATGGAAGTGTTTAGAAATGGTTTTGAAAGTGATATAGTATTGAACTCACTTCGATAACTGGAAAATAGATTCCGATGATGTGCGCGCCATTATCGGTGTTCATTTTCGAGTTCTAAGTGACGGATTGCTACCAAAAAATCTTGTTTTGAATTGCTTTGAGAAAAACAAGTTGTTTTAAATCCTGAAAGGGGATATTTGATTTTCAAAAGAGCTGAACTATTTAAAAACTCCCAGAGAAATTATTTGAACAAAAACAAAATTAAATAGAAATTGGAAAAGTAAATACGAATTGAACTGAAACAAATTAACTGGCAATTGAATCGGGATATAATATATCAATTCGAATCAGATTTTGAATTGTGAGACAGGAATCTAAGATGGTGTTGGACTGGTAAGTAAGAGTTGAAATTGAGAATGGATGGAAATTGAGTTAAGAATGAGATTTGGCTTGGACGTGTGAAGGATTTGGTTTGAAGATAAAATTGGAATTTTGTTTGGGAATGCATTTGTATATGCTGACAAGGTAGCAGACAGAAAGGATATAATGATGTGCCCGACAAAAAGGTACACGTTTATTTTTATATGGATTTGGTGATTTATGAGCCTGTTTGGCAAGCCGCTTGGCTGTTTTGTTTTCCTTTGGATTGGAGAAGGCCTAGAAAGGGCGAGTTGTGGTTGTACCGATTGAGCCGTACAAAGGAGGTGCTGGCGAAATTTTTCGGAAATTTAAGGTGTTAGAAAATTTTCAGTATTTTTGAAAATATATATTTACTGTATTGAATTGATTTTGATTTAAAATAAATTAGATTTGAAATTTAATGAGTTTATAACGTTCTTTCTTACCTTAGCAATTTCGAGGACGAAATTATTTTAAGGGGGGAAGAATGTAACGACCCGTGTTTTTGGCACTCAAATATATAATTTAATTTATTTAATTCAATTATTATATTTGGAATATCGATGTGATTTAATATTTAAATCGTCGTTTTAAACAAAGTTGAACTATATATTATATATAATATAAATAGAGCTCGAAATGGCGCTGTAGCTCGTAATATTTGGTTTTGAACTTCAACTGAGAATACAGGATCCGATATAAATCGGATTTCTATGAAACAAGACACGTTGGAACCGTATTGACGATAGTTTTCATATGAAAGAGAAAAATCCAGATTCCGTGTTATAGATTGCGAGTTATGGCTAAATCAAATTTTGGAAAAAACACTATGGAAATCGTTATCGGCCTATAAAATGGCCATTTTGCAAACGGACTCAGTTTTCGACGAAATCAGTTTCGTTGAGACCGTATCATTAAATTATTGTCAGAAAATCAAACTGCGTGGCAAACCGATGTCGTATGTGACCACGGTAGCCGTAAACGCCAATCAAATTCTATAACACGTATTTAATTCAATAAAGGGATATTTCAGTGTAACTTGAGAAGATGATCGAATTAGGCCGCGAAACCAGTTCCGTTGAGTTTGTAGCGTCAATTATAGTCAGGGTAGGTATATAGTTTGTTATTTTTAGAGATCGGGAAATTTGGTGTTCGGAAGGGCAGTACGGTACGCGTTAAAAATGGCCTACCGGGGCAACAGTCTCAGAATGCGACGAAATTAGTGTCGTTGGGTTCGTATCGAAAAGTTATTGTCGATGTTCGCAGTTTCAAGTTGATTCGATTTATCTGGTGATCGTGGTAAATTGAAATGCGTGTTTATTTCTGGTTTTATAAAGGAAAATTTTCCAAACGACCTCGGATTGCGATGAAACTTGTCCCATTGGATCCGGAATATCGTTTTACATCAAGAATAGCCTTTTTTCAGTAAACAGAAATCAATTGTGGTGGTTTTTATCAACTACTTTGGGTTGAAGTTTCGTGAGATAATATTTTATTATAATATCACTATATAAATACCATAACCTAGTCACTACCCTAATATACAGTATCGGGTCAACCGAATTGTACCGCACCATATACTGAGAATGGAACTTCTTTTCACCGACAAGCCTATATATAGCTACTATTTTGTGTTATCAAATCACCAACGTACACACTACCTTGCGCTGTACACAACCAACAGCTTGGCAGCCACACTTCCTCCAAACGTAACCCCCAAGTAAACGTAAACCCCACGACTTCTTCTCCCTACATAAGCGGCATCTTCTCCTTTCTTTTTGGTCTCAGTAGAACGGGAAAGACATCCCAATACCAGTTAAAACAAATCTCCCCTATAAATCAATATATTCACGCAAGCAAAAAGGGTCAAAACCTAAATATCTGAAACGCTTGGTCAATCCACATTGTAGCCGCCACCCTTAGTTAATCAACGAACCAGAAACTCCATCAATACTTCTCCTTTTTCTTCCGATTCACACCCTTTCAGTTCGATTTTTCTACTTCAAATAGTTGAGCAAAGTGAGAAGGCCCAGATGACCGGTCATGATCATCACTGATGAACTAGATCAGCCGGAATCTGCCTCGAAGTTAGCTGCGGATTTGGGGTTCTTACACGCGAATGGCGAGGCGAGGCGGAGTGCTACTCTGGTCGACGGTGGAGTGGACTTAGGCGAGTGTCCTGGCGGGTATGGATCGATGCCAGGTCAGCACAAGGAGGAGCAGTGGCGAACGGTCAAGGGGCAGCATGGTTGGGTGATTTTATTGAAGATGACGGGTCTGGAGAAGTAAAGAAAGGATCGGCCAACCTCTTATACCACGTAATCAACTGGTGATTTGTGTAACCATGTTATGAATTCAAACCAACCGTGATATAAATAAATTTATTTAATGAACCTAGTAGTGATCGATGCAGATTTAAAACAAGAGAAGTACTTGATTGAGGGAATAGTAACCGGGGATGGAAGCAAGAACAAGGCAAAGAAGGAACGTAGTGTTAGTTGTGATTCTCTAAACAAATAGTATCAGATTGAATAATAATTAAGGATCTGATACTAATTTAATAACATTAACTTCAGTTATTGATAACTAAACCATATGCGAAGAACGTTAATAACTTCGTATTGCATTGACAGAATTGGTCTAAACAAGTTGCATGGGAACCATGTTGACCAATACTACCTTTTGGAAACTGATTTGGAGGAAGCTGGAGTCCGCCAGGATTTATAGTTAAATTAACATTTGTTTAATTTAACTGGAACTGTGCCGCTTTAACGGTAAACGAATCAAATCAAGGTGAGTTAAATTCACTCAGTTTCCCATTTATATTTTATATAAATTGGGTATTTTTATTTTGTGTGCTCTGCTTGCCAATGGTTGACTGTTTGCTAGTTATAATTTATTTGTTGTTTTAAATGAGGAAATTAAACTGTGTTTAATTTCAGTGAAATACCAAATCGTTATTTTTAACGATTGGTTCCAATAAAGGTAACTCACCTTGGTTGGTCACGTTTATTTATAAACGTGTTTTAAATGGTTGAACCGTTTGAATTGCTTGTAGTTGATGTTAAATGGTCGTTATTCGGTTTATCAGTTAAACAAAACTGAATAGCCTGATTTGAGAAAACCATTTGAATACAGGGAAGAACAGGTTGGAGGGATCCAACCGGATTCCTCAAATATATTGTTTGTTTCCATATTATCACATATGAATTGTCCTGTTTGGGGTGATTGATTTGATTGTTGATTTTTGACTGAACATTCAACCTGTGTTGTGTTTAAACCAATGGGTGATATTGGTTGGGTATTTGGCAGCGTATGGCCTATAAAATCAATCGTGTTATAAATATTGATTCACCGTCAGGTGAATCAATAAAGATGAAGTTATAAACTTTACTTTATAACTGGAGTTGGATTTTTAATATATTATTTTGAATAAAGGTTTATAAAAGAAAAATAAATAAATAGTTTATTTATTTAAGACTTCGATTTGTTCTGATGTTAATCAGATTTACAAGTATGAGCATAAGAAATGAGATGAATGCTTAAACTTTGATAATTGTTTTGTAAAGAAACAATTAATGGAATTTATATAAATTAATTATATTTTTAATTAATTTAAAGTGAGGATTCATTGGAATTGGTTAATGGGATAGTCGAATATTGAGTTAATTAAATCGACCAGTTTGAATTGAAATTGATGATCAAATTAATGTATTTCGATTAAGATAGTTAAATGAATATTGTTGAAATTTAAATAAGGTTTAAGAGGGATTTACGATTTAATTTAGTTAATAAAGAAATTAACTAATGAATTAGTTAATGATTGAAGGAAATTATTATTTTAATAATTTAGGAAATTTCTTTTGAATGGGAATTCGTTTAAAAAGGAATCGAAGTGGGAACGAAATCTAGTTAAATAGTGAGGGAAGTTCATTAACAAGTTTTATATTCGAAGACCAAGTTGGTATAACAAAGTATAAAAGGAATTTTCAAGTGAATAAAATAGTTTGAAATAAAGGTTATTTAATTATATGGATTAAGTGGAAGGAGATTACGATAAAAAGGTTTTGTAATAACCCAAGATTATCTGAATGGGATTTGAAGTGTAAGAACGTTAATATTAAATTAACGTTACTTAAAAATGAGATCAATAAAAAAAGGGGAAATTGAAAAAAGATTTCCAAAGTGAGGAATGGTTGAATATGGTTTGAATGGAGATTGGTAATAGTGAATTTGGTAAAAGATTGGGTCGTAGGGTTATATAACCAAATACGATTTATAATGGAATCTGTTTTGAGAATGGAGCGGAATATTGGTTTGATTACGACTTGTATTTATCTGAGGATATGAACGTTGTTGATCAAGGTCTGAGAGGTAATTAAAATACCCCAACTTGAACGACATCAGGATTTTCTGAAGATGATATTAGTTGGTAATCGTAAAGGAGTTAGTGATAATTTATTTTTTTCATTAGTGAAATAATAAGTCGAATGGATTTTCCCCGAGTTTTAAATAATAAAGAATGATGAAATAAGTGTTTTTGAAAGGAGAATTAAAATACGAATTATATATGGTTATAAGTCATTAATCTAAGTATTATAACGTAATGGTTCTGAAGACATTAGTATATAAGAATATAGTCATCCAAGCTAGAGTTAGTCAAACATAGTATTCAGAATGAGTTGCCATTTCGTACGACTGCTAGCGTAATTCGCAGGGCTACAGATAGCCTACGGCGGTCGGATGTTTCCTGAGGGAATCAGGCGTAACCATTGTGATCGCTGCGATCTAGAGTCAAGCGAATGGATTTAAGTCGAGTATTAGTTAATCAATTAGAGTTAATCAATTAGAGTTAAATCGAATTAGAGTTATTCAAATATCGTATTTTCAATATTAAAGAGTTAGAAGTTTTATTTAACAGAAGTGAACTAGTTTGATTTAAAATTTAAAGGCCAAGTGATGCTAAATACCGAACCAGTGAACTCATTGGAGTGTCATGATTGAAACACTGTATATTATGATAGTTAAAACACCGACTATCAAACCCGCCCAATACGATTGTTGGTACGGAAAGACCGGGATCGAATTTATTCGAAAACCATTCCGACCAACAAATACGTGAAGATATCAGAAGATGATCGAGATGGAGCATTGAAGACCGTGGATTTTCATAAACGGAAGAACCATTAATCTTCTCTGCCTGGCAAGCAGAGTAAAGCTGTGATTCTGTCGTGATTGGAATCTACGGGTTGCAAGGACTTCTCGCTACTGATCCATGGGGTGATTCCTATATGGATGCGGTAGGGGAGTGCCTTCGGTTCATCCTGTTCCTGGATGACCTATATGGACGGATGTCTGACAGAGTATTTCCAAAGGATCACGTACGTTGATTTCTTCAAACGTGCTATAGTGTTGGCGGAGAATCGCCGTTCTCTTAGCTTAACTGCTAAAGTATTTTTGTGGACATCAATTAGTGATATCTGACGGATCTGACGATGTGGCATTCAAAGTGAATGGTGATCAGATGTTCAAGAATAAACTCTGACCTCAAGCCTCATCAACCGGGAAATGACAAAAATCGGGCAGGCAGCATGGCTATGTGGGTCGCTCCCATTAGGGTGTATAATCACCTATCTAGAGAAAATCCTATTTGCTTCTTAAATCTATGTTTCGATGCTGTCCCTTTTCGGGAGACGGTTGCTGATCCCAACCGTCGGTGATATACATTCGATACTCTCAAGCGAAATGAGGGGTCGGTCATGTGAGGGCCGGGTTGCAAGACGTTCTTGTTGAACCCAGTGTATTCGTCTCTAGAGATACACTATCGGCAGGTGGTCCCATACCTTGTCAAGGTCGGAATCCAATTTCCAATAAGCGCCTGCGGTTTTGATTGTATACTATATATGTGGAGCGTGAGATGCAAGCGTTCCACTAGATTCTATTTACTTGTATTTAGACATTATTATAATATCAGACAAGATATTGGTTTCAAAAATGTTTTGGGTTATCGTAAGGTAAAAACCGTCCGTGTTTATGTGTGGATTTGGTCTTACGATTATCCTTTCTTCTGAAAAGATTTTGAACTTTAAAATCATGATTGGATGATTTACCTTATTACTGTGCGAGTTTATCTCACTCTGGTTCACCAGACTGACCCGGTGTTTTGTAAATGCTCGGGTTAGCCCGGAGTGTACAGGTTCAGGTTAGCGACTGCTATGAAGAGACGAGCTGGAAGAGTCCAGACGTATGGTATTACTACTATTCCGCTGTGTGTTGTATATGGGAACAGGCTATTATAACTGTCCCATGGTATGATGTACTCTGATACTGTAAGTATTTTCAAAGCTCTCAATAAAGATTTATTTCTGTATTATATTTTGTTCCGCTGCGATGTGAGACTCTGTGTTGTGTTGTTTCTTCTTCTTCTTCTATTATAATATTTCTTTCTTTCTTATCTCACCCTCTAAATTCTTTCTAATAACTATCCAGTGTTTCGGTGCTTGGAGGATCGGCATGAGTTACAGTAAAGGTATTTATGTCGATTTTCGGGGCCGAAATCCCTGGGTCGTTACAGATTACAACATAATTGGAATTATCATGGTACTTCACGTATTTAAAGTTGGGTGGCTTTCTCCTTTTGTACCTTGGTTGCTTGCTCACTGATTGAAGTTATAGTATTACCGCACAACGATGGTAAAACCGATTGTTAAGTTGTGTGATATAAAAAGAAAAAATCTGCTAACTTATTTCTTAAACAAGAAATTATTAACAAAAATCAGTATGTTATTTTTAAAAAATAGAAATGAATGCAAACATGTAAATTCTATTATTTAATATATTCTAAATCATTATTGAATTCATAAAATGAAATAACAAATTAAACAAATGTTAGCTTTGCATTCATATAGTCTTTCAATTAATTTGTTTCTTATAGTTATTCTTCCATACATATTCAATTGCATTTATACTGTGCTCAAATATTTTTTGTTAACTTGTTGTATATACCAAATGTGATATCATGCACAATTAATTAAAGCAATTAGTGGCAATGGTATGCCACGCTTAAAAAATAACTCAACATTGCCCTATTTTACCACGTATGGAGCATGGTATGGCATTCAGTATTATCATATGTAGAACTTAGCAGAACCAGTAATTGAATAGTTGTGGATAGACACTCTTTATTTTTTGGTACAAGCCAAATTTATTAATCTGTGAATGCAAGTAATATTGTGAGATATTACCAATCAAGGTCAAGACTACTGTTGATCATACCTGGACTTGAAAATTGTTAGTACCCGTGTAAAAGAAGCAAGAGATTTTTTATGTTTCTCTTTCAAAGATATAGTTACTGAAGTTAATTACGTTTTCATACATTCTGCAAATACTTGCAATTTCAGCTATACCATTAACCATGTTTGCAGGTCCTTTATTTGGCGGTTTTAGTTTTCAAAAATAACAACGCAACCTTTATATATTTGTATAAGTAACGTAGTTCATTAATATGTGACTTATTTATTATACTTATTATTGCATTATTCATCTTCTTTAATTAGGTGTTCACAAATATAATGATATGTTTTAAGCTAACATTTGTTTAACTTGTTATTTCATTTTATGAATTCTGTAATGATTTAGAATATATTAAATAATAGAATTTACATGTTTGCACTCATTTCTATTTTTTTAAATAACATACTGATTTTTTTTAATAATTTCTTTTTTTAAAAAAAACAGTTAGGAGAATTTTGTTTTGATATCATACAACTTGACGGTTGGTTTTCTCTTTGTTGTGCGGTAATACTAGCAATACATGGCGCATGCAACATTGTTCTAAGGAATTAGTAGTAAATGATTTTAATATTCAAAGTTATGAGAATTCTCTTCTTATTTTCGTTTAGAAATTAAAAAGTATTAAATAGGATTTAAAATTTTGGTTGGGAAGCAAGACAAACTTCAACACAAAATGGGATAGCATAAGACAACCAAATAATGAAGACTATCTCAAGTTAGCGACACAACCAAATAATGAGCAACTCGTCAACAAAAATAAGAGAGGTTGGAAAGATTGTCTGATTTAATGCATCAAAGAGCAATACAAAACATGCGACAATGCAAGATACGTGGCTGACACAAGAAGAAAATGTTAAAAGAAAAATATTCTTCCGTTCAAAGTTGAAGGACCAAAGAACGAAAATTAAATCCTTTAAGATTATTGGTCAACATGGAAAAAAACACAAGTCAACAAAAGCATTATCAGAGAAGGGAAAGAGGTAGATCTAAACCACAGTAGTGACGGTGGTTTATCGACTATCTTTTAACTCGACGTCTATTTGGACAAACCTATGGAAATTGGAGAAATAAAGATTGTATGGTGCTTTCTTTTTTTTTCTTTTTTTTAGTACGTACAAAAGCACGAACAACGCACACATACCGTGGAAAATGATCATTTTACAAAATGAACTTAACACATAAAACAGAAAGCAAATTTTATTCATTTTTCGTATTTTAAAAAACAACGGAGCAACGACGTCAAATTCATCCATCACCATCCTCTATACCCTCCATCATCCTCTCCGTTTTAGTCCATCACAGTCGTTACCCTTCAAATCTTTGCATCTTTCAAAATAACGTTGAAAACTCAAAATACAAAATAAACCAAACACTACCGTAGTTTTTTAAATAGATGAGCAAGGCAGTCTGGATGTTGATGTATATAATTTCAAACTTTTGGACAACACTGGAACTTAATTAAAACTGATTTTCATAAATTTAGTTTTACTGGTCAAAACTGAGATAAAAATAAAATTAATGGATTTGAACAGTACACAGTGCAAACAGCCACGACAACATGTATGACCTTGATGAAGATTCTCAAAAATAAAACAAATGGAGGGAAAAAAAATGCATGACCGACAACTTGTAGACTATCTGAGTGTTATGATTGTCTCGCATGTTGTTAACATAGGAATGACGATTTGAATAAATAGTACTATATCACGGAATAAAATGAATGAGTAGAGTACAAATATGAGTTGGTAGACACGTAACATTAGATATTCCATTTGTTACAAGGATATGTGTGTCAACTCATATGCATGTCCTGTACGAAGAAGAAGGGGGATTGGTTTTGACCATCGTTACATATCACTAAATTCATGTAATGAGCAGGAAGCAGTTTCATATATTTAGGTATAACAAGTAAAACATAATTGAACGCATTAGCATATAACAGTATAAAGTTACAAATTATATACTCTAAGGTTAAAAAATGAATTCGACACTCCTTGGATTGTTACTTTTATTGAATAACATAATGGTTAAAACAAATAAATAAATGATGGAGATAAACACACATGAGAAGAATACGATCAAAATTTTGGATAAACGCAATAACAATGAATTCAAATAACAAGCAATTGTCGCAGTCAACCAACAGACATAGTTGTAAATCATAAAAATAATCTAGAAAAATATCAAAGTAGATCAGGAAAAACTAAAGCCGGGCATAATCAAGAGAAACCTTACACGATACAATTTTTTATGCTGCAAGGTTAAATGTTAGTGCTAGGAAAAAGCTAAACATCCAACTAGGAAGCATAGCGTATTATAACTTTCAGAAATTTGAAATGTAAAATAGTGGGAAATTAAAATAAAATAACACGAAGTGCAAACAATCAGAACAATAAAGTGCAAAAATCTTGATGTTCTAATCAAATTGAATGAAACAAAGTATCAACGAAATAAAACATCGTGATTTTACCTGTTTTTGTGTTGATCATCAGCAAAATCAAGAGAAAACGATGTCTCAGGCTGAGCTTAAAATTAGGTTTTGAATGTGTTTGGTTTTGATTTGAATTTGGATTTTGAATTTTAAGTGGACCTCAAAACTGTGAAAACAAAATAATATTGTTTTCAGTTTTCTTTATTAAGCCCATTTGCAAAAATATAATTTTCAAAATGGTTATGTGTTGTTTGGTTTAGATTATATGTGGATATTTGTTAATTTCAAGGACACGTTTCAAAAATAAATTTGATCGAAGGACAAACAACCTTTGCTATTAAATCAATTACAACTTTCATGTTTTAATTGGAAAAAGTGCAAATATTTCAAGCTAAGGACACATGTTGACATTTCAGAATTAATAGAAAGTAGTACAAAAATGTTTTCTTGTGATTTTAAGATTAAAAATTAATGAGGAAATGTTTTTTTATTTTGTGAATATGGGAAAAAATAATATAAGAAAATTTAGGATGGAAAGCTAAATGCATGTGGTTTCGTTTTTTACATATAGCTTTTTCTTAATATAAATGATATTAGTTTTAAAATGATTTAATTTTGTGCTTAGGTGATATAATATAAAGCTATATTCATTTAACTTTTCGAGCTGATTGTTTCTGCATGTTTACAATAATACCAATCGACTGAAATAATTTTGAAACCACTTTTTTCCTTTAAATTTTAAGGGCCATTTTTATTTTTTAATTAATTTAGTGATGATGAGAAATTAAAATGTACTTCATATTGATATAGTACAATTTGGTCTTTGTCCTTTATCTAATTATTAAACTTAGTCATCCTTGGATTTAATTTTTATTGAAATGTGTCCTTAAGACTAAATATACCAAATTATTTTGTGTTTTGAGCTTTCAATATTATTTATAAAATATTGGAAGAGTTAGGGACGATGGAGGAAATAAAGAAAACGTTGGGGAATGCGAATTAAGGATCTTAAGGAAAATTAAACACTAGAGGGGATAAGTAGTATTTTATGGATTTTATAAACTTATTGAATTCTTTTAAGTTTATCAGAATGTTATGCAAATTACAGAATCAAAAACAGTTGCAGATAATAATAATAATAAAGCAGCAAAAGAAAGAACACACCAGAATTTTATATTGGTTTGGAGTTACCGTACATCCAGTCTCACACAATGCTGGGTTGATGCAAATTTCTTTCCAATTAATATCCAAATTACAATCCTTGATTTACTAGCTACAAGGGCACAACCCAACTATTTTCGGAGTAAAGGGAGACTTAGTTGATTTTTGGGCTACAACCTACATCCAATTGATTTCCGGGATCCAGTCACACCCGGTCGATTTATACGGGCTACGACCACACCTTTTCAGTATCAGTTTTGAAAGATAGACTCGATAGGACTTGATCTTGTGATCTTTGATTATAGAAAGGCTATGACTCTTGAGTAGCACTTGAATATTTGAGAGAAATTTTGATAGAGAATTGAACTAGAAAGAGGTTGTTAATGAAGTTGAAGTTACCGAATTTTGAGGAGTGATACGATTCTCTTTGAAAATCGAAAGAGTATAAGTATATAACTTGAGAATTTAAGAGTATTAATGGAGAGAAGAGAAAGGAAGAAGAAGATAATAAAAAGTTAGTTAAAAAATCGAATTTAAAAGCCTATTTATAGTCTCCCAACAGTCAAATCATTTCTATATAGTTTTGAATTCAAAAGACACAACTTTTCAAAATGTGAATTTGAAAACAAACAGCCACTATGTCGACATACATAGTTACCTATATTGACATACCATAGATTTTTTCAAAAACATAAAATTTTGAATTAAAGCAAATAATAGTTAAATAAATTATGATGATTCTTGAGTTAAAACAAACTATATTCCTTTATATTAAAATAGAGTTTTTCAAGTAAAAAATATATATTAAGATGATTTAAAAATGATTAAAAAACCATATATAAAATGTTATTAAAGCATATATATAAAACTAGAGCATTTTTCGTTTCTAGCCTATTTTTTTCCCCGCTTTTAGCCTACTTTTACAAAATATTGCAAATATAGCCCCCTTTTGGCCATGTAGGGGAACTTGTATCTAATCAGTTATATCGGCGCAATTAAAGATTGCGCCAATATGAACAAACCTTTGGGGCACAATCCGTGATTGCTCCCCGATAGATTTGTTTTTAAAAAAAAACAGTCAAAGAGGACACTGTTGTGTCTGATCGTAGGCACAGCTACTCTGCTTTTGCTTTTTTGACCAAAACCATTTACACCTTTATATATCACCTCATTCTCTTATATCTCTTCATTCTATCACCTCATACACTTATCTCGCCTCATACAAAATGGTTTCTTTACCATTATCTGCAGACTCCGACGAGGAGGTCTATGAAGAGATGAGAAAACAACAGCTCGCGGACGAACTCGAGTTCCTACTGGAACTTGAGATACGATCACCGATCCAATGGGCGAACGTATAACCTCAACATGAAGATCAAGTGCCACAAATTCAACTCTCGTACGAACAGATGGTCACTCAACCATTGCTTGAAGTTGAGGCATATCGAGTACCATATGTTGATCCTTATCCAGTCTGTTGCTATTGTGGTTATACCTTTGAAGTTGCGGTTCACGCGGAAGGCAACAATATAGGTCGGCGCATGTGGACATGTCCAGCCTATCCAAATGGGTGCAATTACACAGAATGAATAAACAAACTGTTGTGCCCAAGGTGTAACAACCCGGAAATTCTGAGCCAATTTAAAATTTTTATTTTTGCTATTTTGATGAATTTAGAATATTTAAAATGGACTATTTTAAATAATAATGATGAGAAATTTATTTTGAATAGAATTAGAACGTATATATTTATTCGAATCGTCAGTAGAATATAAATAATTTATTTTAATTATAAAAGGAATTGAAAATGGCGTGGTGGTTCGAAAATTCGATTTCAAAGTTCAAATGAATGTACAGGATTCAAAACAAATCGGATTTTAGGAAACCAAAAGTATTTGAATCTAACTGAGAATATCTTTCCAACGAATCCGAAAAATTGAAATTTCATAGCGGGAATCAAAAGTTAAGCCCAGTTGAAAATTCAGAATAGTCGCTACGGAATTTTGAGCCCTTAAAAATGGAAATTTTGCAAACAACCTCGGTTTTCGACGAAACCACTTTTGTTGGATTCGGGATGTTGAATTATTGCTAGATTCCAAAATTCGGCATTTTCTGAATCAATATGTGAGCGTGGCGAAGGAAAACGCATTTGACCAGTTTTAGTTGATTTAATCGACTGGAAAATGACCATTTTTCAAACGGTCTCAGAATTTGACGAAATTACTTTTGTTAGGACTGTATCGTCAATACAAAGCTAGAAATATTTTTCGAGAATTTTTAGAGCCCTTATGTGGCCCCGATAAATTGAAATGCTCATTCAAATTCAATATATAGATTTATATTTTGATTTTGACGGAAACAGATCGCAATAGTCGAACTGGCTTACGATACATATCCCATTGTGTTCGGAATGGGGGTGATTAGCTATGGACGACAGGCGATGGGTCTCATTTTGAGATCGAAATTGTAAGCAACTTGTTGAGAGAATAAAATAATAATTAATTAAATTATATAACCCTAGTCTCCTTCCATAGAAGTCAAACCCTCCTCCTTTTTAAAACAAAACCCGTCGCTCCCAGGTTCACATTGCGCCCTCATATCCTCTGGCGCCGCTCCCCCTCATTCGCCACCTCCGTCGATGGCACCTCACCCCGGAACCACCCCTCCGATCTGCCCTTCCTTCTCCGCCCCCTCTCTCCTTTTCCCCGCTGTCGAAACCCCCAAACCCGAAGAACCCTAGCCGACTCAGCTCGGATCTGCCGCTTCAGGCCTTGAAGCACCACCCACCGCCACCTGAAGCCTCCCCAAGCCCGTCAGAGCCCTCCCCCATCCCAAAAACTAAATGTAAGTTTTATTTTATTTTATGTAGCTATTTATTTTTATTTGTTTAAGGAATTTAGTATTTGAATGATGAAAAAAATTCAGTTTTTACATATTTAAACAAGATGGAAAAAGTTTAGATTTTTTATACAGAAAAAGGCGAGATTTTTATATAGAAAAAGGCGAGATTTTTATATAGAAAAAGGATAGATTTTTATACGAAGAAAGTTATGATTTTCTTTAGAGAAAAGATTAGATTTTTAAATGTGAAAAGATTCGATTGTTATCATAGTAAAGATTCGATTTTTATTCTAGTAAAGACAATATTTTTTTATATAGGAAAGTTCAATATTTTTATATAGGAAGGTTCGATATTTTTATATATAGAAAGACGGGATTTTTATATATGTTGTAGCGAAATAGAAATTCGATCTTTATATAAGAAGTAGATAACAAAAATATGATTTTTGTATACTAGAGAATATAAAATTGTGATTTTTATATAGAGAATGGCGAGAGAAAAATATGATCTTTATTATATGAATAGCGGTATAAAAATAGAACTTTTATCTATATAGTAGCGGTATAAAAATAGAATTTTTATCTATATGGTAGCAGAATAAAAATGTGATTTTTATAGAAAAGATTTAGAATAAAAATATAATCTTTATGTAGGAAGTAGCGTTGTTAAAAATATATTTTTTAACACAAACGGTGTTGAACAGACCTCGTTGGAAACACGGCGAAGATTTCTACATATGAAGAGTCGCGGTGTATTGGTTTAGCTAGTCGGTGAGAACTTCTCACTTTAATTCTTGTTTTCTAGTTAAAAATATATACTAGGATGCAGACGGTGCTTAGCAGCACCCAACACCCGTCGTCCACAGACCATGGACGACTTGGTTGATTTTGTGTGTTGTGAAAATTGATTGTGATGTGAGATGAATGAAAATAAATATTCATGTGTTGAAATAAAATGTCATATAGTTAAAAATATAATTTTTAACGTGGATGTGAATAAATAAATATTCATTTACAAATCGAACGGTTTGTTTATGTACACCTATTTGAAGGATATTGATTGAGACGATAAATTTTACACATCGCCCAACTGCACAAAAAAATCTGTATTTGTTGATTTGAAACCCCACATAGGTGTTGGGATAATATTTGGCGTACACTAATCCCAATTGTTTAGTTGTATGTCAATCGATAGGTTGACAGACTGTGTAAGCGTTAATTATTTATGTTTAATGCTTAAGCAGGTGTGTGGTGCACTTTGGATGATGGTTGATTATTTATCGTTGCTATTATATACATGTGTTGTATGAAAACCATATAATTAACATTATATGGTAATTGATTGGGCCTCATTCCAATTGGGAAAATAAAGAATATTATAAAATATATATTCATGTGTTGAATAGAATAAATATTCATGTGTGGAATATAATATATATTCATGTGTTGAATAATATTCATGTGTTAAATAAAATATATATTCATGTGTTGAATAGAATAAATATTCATGTGTTGAATAAAATATATATTCATGTGTTGAAAATATTCATGTGTTAAGTAAAATATTTTAACAATAAAATTTACATTTTTATCATATATAAAATTAGAAATTAATTTGGAAACTAGTTAAGATGAGTGGTATCCTGGGTATTGATCTGATGTTGGTTTCGGCCTTCGGGGTTAATACTTAGGGAATTGTTCTCTTGCTAAATTACGGTTAGAAGCTGATTAAGAATTAAACGATAGAAATCATAATTTTATAAAATATATTAAATAACAAAAATAGTCATGTGTTGACGATACTCATGTGTTGAGAATATTCATGTGTTGAAAGCAATATATATTCATGTGTTGAAGAAAATATTCATTTGTTGAATAGAATAACGAAGTTATTGAAATGTATAAAGCCGTGTTGATTAGATTTGCGCCATTTCGACGCGAACGATATTTATATCGATTATATTCGTTTTTGTAATCAATATAGAAAAGGAAGTGATTTCAAAATATAACGTTTTGAAAATATTATCATTTATATGTTAATGATATGGAATATTCAATTTTGATTTAAAATTGGATATGAAGTTGAAATCGTTTTTAAAACGAATTTAAAACGATTTATAAAATACTTTTAGAATTGAATTCGATGAAGTATATAATATATATATATTATATGGCCTGAATAGAACGCGCCGCGCCGCGGCAGTTCGCGAATTTCGACAATTGACTTCGAATTGGCGTTATGGGAGATCCGACCGTCGGATTCTCCTGAAACTGGAACCGTTGGGTTTGTATCGAAAAGATCTTTCCAATGAATATTAGAAATTTGAAATCTAATGGTTGGATTTGGAATTATGTCCAAATCAAATTTGGAAAAGGTCGCTGTAAGTGCAGTTCGGTGGCCGCTATTGAAAACCGACTGTACGGGCCTTGATAAAATTATTAAAAATATTAATAATTTGTGTAAAATTATAATATATGAATTGGAAAGAAATGGGATGAAAAATTCCACATTTGAAAGGATAAAAATATATTTTTATCGAAACGAACTAGATTTGAAATGGATTTGAAAATAATCAGAATTTCCAATATACGAATTGGAATGGATTTGAATCGAAATTATCTTTGGAATATTTCGATGTTGGATTTCGTGATTATACAGATATGGTTGTGGAAATTTGAAAGATATATTTATATCGTTATTTCCAATACGATATTTGTTGGTTTCAGAATTTGATATTGAATATAGGCCGATATATTTTCTATTCAGAGCCTTGTATTTAATATCAAATGGGATTTTGGGTTCGTCGTGAATGGTGTCTTAAATAACACTGTCCTTGAATCCAGTTTAGAAAAGAATAAATCTTTTAATTAAGATTTAGTGAAATTGTCCAGTTAATTAGTATTTAATTGGAATTGAATTTAAATTGGTTTTTGGGGTTTATCGTGAGCGGTGTTTTGAATAACACCTGTTCTTTAACCTGATTAACAATGGAAAGTGATTTTGGGTTTATCGTGAACCGTGTTTTAGATGATGTTGGTTCTTTAACCCAGTTAAAGACATGATATTGATTTTTAGGAAGGTTAAAACTAAGTGGAGTTTTAATGAATATTTAATTAGATTGAAATGATCAAGAATGGAGTACCACCAGTTTTGCTCTAAGGCGATAGTTAAATCTTTAATTAGATTTGAACGTGAAATGGTAATTAATATTTACCGATAACACTGTGGTGTTAGATATGGAGTATTACCAATTTTGCTCCATGGGATGAACCGGTTGGGATTGGGAGATAAAATAAATAATTACTTCGGTGTGGTTCGCTAATCCCGACTAGTTTGGAAAACCTTAACATGGTTTGAAATGATATCCAAAGTAAGATTAAAGAATAAATTTAGAAGAATTTATCTTTGATAAAATTAATGGGAACCTTTCCCTAAGAATGTGAAAATTTGAATAAAAGAATAATCTGAATTGGAATGAGGCGTATGTTGTGTTTGTGTAACACTTGTTTATTATATACGCGGGTTATTCAGAAAGGCCGGGTTTATACCCATTCTGAATAACCGATTCGACGATATATCGAAGGTGAAGACGGTGGTTGAAGACCGGGGGTCTTCACGTCGTTTGGTTGATTCCTGACAATCTTGATTGGGCTGTACACCCAAGATGAGGCAATAAGTTGGAGATCGTCCAGGGCGTACTTGGAGATCGACGGATTTGCGAGGAATAAGGTTCCTCCGGTTTTGTTCAGACCCAAAATGAACTTGTAAATAGACTGTGTGTCTGACATTGGATTTTATTCTGTGTGACTAGTTTCTATTAAATATATATCTGTTTGGTGGCGGAGAATTTATTCTCTTGCTTAACGCCCTACTCTGAGACGTACGAGCTTAGAGGTTATATATCGATAGATATCAATCGCATGGCATGAATTGCCTGTGTGGCATGCCTAAGTGGCAGATGATCAAGGCTTCTATTGAAAAGCAAAGTCTTGTGGTTGATGATCAAAGCATGGCCTGTGTGGCATAGCTTTGTGTATGGCGTTAATTTGTGAGCCTTACACCTCGGTATGAGTCAAAAACGGGATAAGGACCCAAGGAGTGTGAGACGACCCGAACTTCCCCGTGAAGGAAAGCACAAATTGAGTTGAGGACAAGACGAATCAGAACACAAACAGAAGAACATTTCATTGCTTATTAAAACAATTCATCAGAATACAAGTGTAACGACCCCGAAAAATGCGATCTTGGTTATCTGATATACAACACATATGATATCTCATAAGACCACGCCGTATAACGGAATGGGTTTTACCCTTATGAGAATCCAAAATATCTTTATATCAAAAACCTTTTGATATTATAATAATGTCTATCAACCACAATATAATAATCATCTAGCAGAAACGCTTTCATCTCACGTTCTACATATATGGTATACAATCAAAACCGCAAGCACGTATTGGGTAATGGATTTCCAACTATGACAAGGTATGGAACCACCTTTCGCTAGTGTACCTCTAGAAAGGAATACACTGGGTTCAATAAGAACATCTTGCAACCCGGCCATACATGACCGACCACTCATTTCGCTTGAGTGTATCAAATGTATATAACCAACGGTTGGGATCAGCAACCGTTTCCCGAATGGGACAGCATCAACAATAGATTTTTAGAAGTAAATGAAACTCTAGATCAGGTGATTATACACCCTACTTCGGAGCGACCGACTTAGCCATGCTGCCTGCCCGATTTCTGTCATTTACCGGTTGATGAGGCTTGAGGTTATGCTTCATCATCACATCAGATTCACTTCGAATGCCACATTGTCAGATCCATCGAAAATCACTAATTGACTTCTACAACAGTACATTACGTGTTAGCTAAAGAAGTTTCCTTCTCCGCTTCCACTCTTGGTACAGTTGAAGAAATCAATGTACGTGACCTTTCTGGAAATACTCTGTCAGACATTCATCTATACAAGTTATCCAGGAACAGGATGAACCGAAGGCACTATTAAATACATCCATCTTAGGCACTATTATCTAAGACTTATACAATAGCACTTGCACTTATACAATTTTCTTTGGCATATATGATTCGCAATGCTTATGCCAACACAGAGTGGTTCTTTGGATAATAATCCAACCGGTCTCTCCATATTAACAACGTTAAATTGGTCAAAACTTCGATAGTCTGTGATTTAACCATCAAAGAAAAACAGGTGTGCAAACAACGATATTACTTCCAGGAGGAAATTATATCGATCAATCATCATTCAACCTTATCTCTTTATTTCATTAATTTACTTATCTTCTGTTTCCATATATTCTAAATTCTTATTTTCTATTATTAGAAAACATTTCTGATTTTCGTTTGGAAAACATTTCCAAAACTTCTTAATTGGGATTTAAACACATGTTTAAAACAATATTGCGATGATGACTCAAACCCCTATACTAAATTACTAAATCCACTTAACCACTTCACACTCGAACCGTAACCATTTCTTAATTAAAAACACAGTCAATCAAGTTGGGGTATAGCTACCTCTCAGACCTTAACTGAACCACCTTTCAAATCTCGAAATAGATCAGATTCACCTTTTAAACTCTTTAACACTTCCTTACGAACCCTCGGATTCTATTTATGAACCCCCTTCTTTTACAAGTTTACATGATTATAACAATGGTGTTATAATCTCCTACATCCCAAATATATTATCTTAAATATGACTTTTATTTCCTAACTCGAATAATATAACGATCAACTAATTTATTAACTCCTATTTGGTTAACTCTAAGCTATAACTCTTATTCGATGAACTTTTATTTTATTTAACTCTTACTGGATTAACTCTTATCCGAATAACTTGTATTTGATTAACTTACTTTCGAATACTTACTATTCGATTACCTCACTTCGAATATCTATTATTCGATTATCTCACTTCGAATATCTATTATTCGATTAACTCCTTCGATTAACTCAAATCGATAACTCATCTCGAATATTTTTGATTCGATTAACTCACTTCTTTTAATAAACTAATATTCGATAACTAACACTCGACTAACTCTAACTCGGTTAACTCTACTGATTAATTCTAACTGATTACTTCTAACCGGATAACCCTAACTGGTTAACTCTAATGGTTTAACCTAACTGGTTAACTCAAATGGTTTAACCTAACTGGTTAACTCTTTATCCTTATTCAGTTTCAAACATCGATGTTGAAATCAATTCTTACTCCTTTATATAAGCCCTGACTTATATATTCCATTTATCAAATGATAATATTTAACTAAATTTATAAATCTCATTTATAAATCAATCTACTCCTTTTATCTGTTTACTTCTTCATATATAAGTTCAGAATTATATATATATATATATATTTATATATCTATTTATCTAAGGATAAATATTTTCTTTATAATCTATTTGTTTTCTAAACAAATATTTCCTTTATAACCCTATTTGTTTTCTTGAACAAATATTTCCCTTTTTATTTTATTTGCAAATAGTTTGCAAATAACCCCTTTATAATCTCTTATTTATTCCTAAATAAATATCTTCTTTAATGGCTTAGTTCTAAGTGTTTCCTTTATTACCTTATTTATTTATTCTAAGTATTTCCTCTAAAAAATTTCTTATTTAAAACTTATTCAATTTCCTAAGTCAATATCCTAGTTTAACTTATTCAATCCCTAAGTTAATACCCTTTGTTTAACTTATTAAATTTCTAAGCTAATATCTCTTTATCTTAACCTATTACTTTAACAAATAAATAATCCATAAATCGTATCTTATTTGTTTAACAAATAAATATCTCATTATCTTATCCTATTTATTTTCTAAGTAAGTAATCCACTTTATAAATATTCTATTGATAAAGATTCCCTTCATTTAAAATTCCCACTTAAACGTATTTCCTATTTATAAATATTCCATTTATAAATATTCCTATTTATAAATATTCTATTTATAAATATTCTCTTTTATAAAATCCTCTGATTTTATAAATATTCTCTTTTCACTATTCACTTTGACAAATTCCCCTTTTCTCCAAATCCCCATATGTTATGGTGTTTAACATATCAAATTACGATGTCCAAAATCGACCATACACACGAAATCAACAACAGGTTATAATCCACATCATATATCAAAATATATGAAAAACAATAAAATAACTGTTGAGGAATCCAGTCGGATTCCTCCAACCTGTTTCCCTACATCCACAGATGTTACACAATAAAATCAACATCACTTTCAGTCCCATATGATATATTCTGTTAAAAAGAATCAATATAGAAATTCAACTAACTGACTAGCAGTTCAATCAAACAGTCAACACACAGTCAATCAACCAATATTTAACAGTTCTAAAAATACAACATGAAATTATAAACTGTTCAGAGTTAGTGAGATTTACTCACTTTGGCAGTTCATCGTTAAAGAACGATAAACTGTTTGTTTGATTTGAATCAAACAATTTATTTCGCCATAAATTCAAACTAGCTCCAATCCACTCCCAGTCAGTTCCATCGTGTAGTGTCCGTCCATACGATCCTGTCGGATCTTGTTTTACTGAATATCGATCACGTGTGATAAAGTTATTTAGATTACAAGTTAATACACATTTACATTAAATAAAAACTTAGAATTTAATCTATTTGGCCTCACCCCTTAAATCCCTTGGCCTAAACCCGTATAACCCCAAACCAAATGCTCCCTTCTTCTCCGAATACTTAGCTACAGGTACCCGTTCATTTACACCACCTCTGGCCGAACTTTGCAACCACCAAGTACCATCTCTACTTCAATGAAATCAACAACCAGTACCACCGATCTACTTCCCTTCCTTCCCTCTCCAACTCCATCACCAACACAGGAGACTCGAACTAAAAACTTCGACCGCGACTTCAGGCTTTGCTCGCCGTAACCATGAAACCATCGACAGAAATATTCACCGAATCCCCCACAACTACCACAACCGAAACCGCACTCCACCACAAACCCAAATCCAAACTCGATTTCAAGAATCATAGCCCTAAATTTCAATACTCTCGAACCCTAACCTCACTATCGAGAACCCGCACCCTCAAAAGGAACATCGAACACCAGAAAATGGGTATGGGATTGAAGTATGCATCAACACAAACTCATATATATACGCTATACGATTTATAGAAATATATTGGGATTTTATTTGATTTTTGAAAAGGGGCGAATTGGTTTTTCTATAAGAAAAGGAACGGCGGGATTTTTGTTTGACTAAAGAGAATGAAGACTTAGGTTTAGGTTTAGAGGGTAAGGGTGGTGTATTTATAGTGGAGACAAATATCTAGATATTTTGTAGAAGGAATATTCCCGGTATATTCTCCATCGTTAATTCGTCTTCTAAAAATCTATGTGCTCACACACGCTACCTAAAAATCACGAAACTGGACAAGCGGCTACAGTTTGACATTATTGTCCCAATGAAACCGGTTGCATCGAATTCCGACTCCGTTTGCTCACACAGTGTATTTTTAACCGTCAAAATACTAACTGTTTTTCACTCTAAAAACCCATACGGCCACACACTGACTTCAAAAATCACGGAAACTGAACTCTAGAAATAATTTAATATTGCGGATCCAACAAAATTAGTTTCGTCAAATTCCGCCTTCGTTTGCAAAAGTGGCTTATTTTTACAGCTCTGAATGACCCATTTAAATATATAAATATATTTAAATATAATTAAATTAAATATAAATAAGTTTATATTATCGTATAAATTCACAGTGGAATACCATACAGCTCTAGAATATTCCTATATGAATTTCTAACTCGATATTCACTTCTGAGTCAACCCGATATTCGATTTATATTGAAATTCCTTTTTAAAACATAAATAATTCCTTTATATTATAAAGGAATTCCACAGCGACTTTTCTAAAATTTGATTTGGACATACATCAAAATCTACACGACGAAATCCCGATTTTTCTCTTCCACTAGAAAGATATACTCCACCAGCTCCACACGTTTCTTATTTCACAGAAATCCGATTTAAAACGGACCTTGTACATCCAGTTGAAGTTCAAATCGCCAAATTGCGAACTGCAGCGCCATTTCGAGATCGTTTATAATTATAATAAAATTATACGTTCAATTTGTCGTTATTGAAATATATTCGTTATTCTAATTCAATTATAAACTGAATTAAATATCACAGATGATCCAGTTCACACCATATCGCCATTTCAGCTAATTCTGATTATTTCATAATTAAATATATTATTTAATTTATTATTTTAATTAAATATTCACTATTATTTAATTCAACGACCATTAAATCCTCTTAATCACCTTCTTAAATAATTAATAAATTAATTATTACACTATGAAAGTATGGGTCATTACATTCTTCCCCACTTAAAATAATTTCATCCTCGAAATTGCTAAGGTAGAGGACGACCCTATCGACTGGTTAGAACATATTTGTTTACTTCATAACTTCAGTTTCCAGCTGGACCAATTTAATTTCAATTAAATATTAATTAATTCTTATCAACGAAAATTTTCAAAAATCCTGGAAATTTTATAACGCCTTAACTTTTCGAAAAATTTCGCCAGTACCTCCTTTGTACTGGTCAATACGTCAAACCACCACTCGCCTCTCTGGGCCATCTCCATCCCAAAAGAAAATCAAACAGCCAAGCGGCTTGCCAATTCGGCTCATAAATCTTATATCCAATAGAAATATAAACTTGTACCTTTTGTCGGCATAACATGATATCCTTTCCACCTGTTATCAATTCAGCGGATACAAGGGTCATCCCAATCAAATTCCAGTCTGCTTTTATCCATAACACAATCATTCGCTTATATCTGAGCCAAATATCATTTCAACTCGAGTTTCTTCTCGATTCCCAACTCTTAACTTGATTACCACATTACACTTCAAATTTGAATTTCACAATCCAATTTGTCTTGATATCATTCTAATTCAACCTCAGTTACCACTTTACTGGCTTTACTTTAATTCAAATTTGCTTTCACAAATTTCTGTTAAATTTGTTTTTAATTCAAACAGTCTTCCCTGGGAGTTTTTAAACAGTTTACTCTTTTCAAAAATCAAATTTTCTTTTTTTTGAAATTCAACACAACTTATCTTTCCCAAAACAAATTCAAAACAGTATCTCTGGTAGTAATTCGTCACTTACAACTCGAAAATGAATACGGATGATGCAGCTGTCATCATCAGAATCTATTTTCTAGCGATCGAAGTGAGTTCAATACTATAAAACTATTTCTAAACATTTTCACTTTGAAATTCATTTCAAAATATAATTCACACTGCTTGTAAAACAATTTAAAATCTCCTAGGATCTTAAAATTTTCTTATTTTTAATCCAAATCCAATTTTCCAGAATTTTAATTCAATTTCTGGTTTAAATTTCAGATTTAACTCATCTGATTTCACGTATTTTACTTATATGAATTCTGATTGGTTATTTACATAACCATTTAATTTATAATCTTACTCGATTATAATAACAACCAATATATCCACTATATTATAATTTTGATATATATATCTTCTCTATATCGAGATATACCTTGGGTAAACTTATTTTAATTTACCCTCTTTTCGAAACATATCGTGTTGACCCATCGTATTCGAGTGTTTAGTAACTCCTACCGATACAGTGGATCAAACTGATCGACCAGAACTCATAAACAACTCAACCAATAAATCACCACAATATAAAACAATTTTTATATCAATAACAAATACGCTCACTCGTATATATACACTCAAACTCAATCTAGGGTATTACTAACCCCATCTCTATTGAGTCACGCCACAGAATAAAATGTGTTGTGCTATTTTGGTGTAAAGCCTAATTAAAGTGATCTAATTTTAGATTAGAATTAATAGGCTTAAAGTTTAAGTTATCATGGGCCTAATGTGTAGATACCGGGGCATTTTATAATTTGTTGAAGGGCCGAATTACAAAATGTCAACTCTATAAATAAAGGGTTATGGTCCTCGAATTACACAAGCCTTAGCAACTCTCTAACCTCTTCTACGGAGAGCTGATTTCAGATCTAGGGTTTGTGTCAATTTGGAATACCAAACCTAATTTATCTTCTCGTTTAACAACCGACTACGGATTCAGGTATTGCACTGATTAAATACAGATTCAGGTACGCTTCCGCTAATCAAGTAATTTATTTTCTGATTTGTTCTCAATTAAATCAATATGGTTACATATTTGGATCTTGGGTTTCACGATTGGATATTGTTAAAGTATATTGAAATCCTAACAAGTGGTATCAGAATTGCGCCGCAGGAGGTTTGCCCCATGAATTTGCTCTCGGCATCTCTTGGCACGATTATTGTTTGCGCTAAGAAATGTCGAGAACAATCTCATGTTGCAAAACCTCCTGGGACGCAATTATGGATTGCGCCGCAGGAGGTTTGCAACATGAATTTGCTCTCGGCATCTCTTGGCGCCATTATTGGTTGCACCAAGAAATGTCGAGAACATCGCCCCGCCCTAAAGACAACCTCCAATGTTTGAATGATGTTGAGACTGTAAATATAAGACACTCCCGTCTACGGGTCCGGCCAACATCTCCGCGTAATCTACATAATTCAATGCTAACAAATTTAGTATTATGTTTCTCCAAAACAAGTACATGAATACAAATCTTCAATTCCACACAAGCTTAGTATAATGAGATCATCAAGCAATCTTCAATTCTACGAAAGTACCATGACATTTCAATTTCTATGAGTACCCACAACCCTAACTCCTAAACCTAATTTCTTCGATTCTCAATAAAACTATCATGAAATCAACAATTGTATATATTAGACAATAATAGATCATCATTCACTAGCAATGAATCAACCGTGCACAAAATCCCAAGGATAATTAAAAAACCCTAAATCCAATTTATGAAAGAACGAGACAAAATTAAAAGAGATTATTACCTAAAGCTTGTTCTTGTGTCGAAGAGCTTGCCATTTTAATTGCGAACTGGAATTTAGTTGAATAAATTTGGGTTTTGATCTAATTGAGGTATTGGGTTTTTGGTTTGTAAGTGAAAGAGTTTGAGAAATGAGGATGAAAGGGTACGTCGGCTGCTTTAAAAAAAAAACAAATCCATCGGGGCGCAATCAAGGATTGCGCCCAAAAGGTTTGTTCATATTGGCGCAATCTTTGATTGCGCCAATAAAACTGATCAGATACAAGCTCTCCTACATGGCCAAAAGGGGGCTATATTTGCAATATTTTGCAAAAGGAGGCTAAAAGTGGGGAAAAAAAGAGGCCAAAAATGAAAAATGCTCATAAAACTATGAATACAAGAAGGACTTTAGAACTTAATATTAATATAAGTAAGGAAATTTAAAACTTAAGTAACTATAATAAAACTAAATATAAAAATTAGAATTAAATATCTAATTAAGATATATTTGAATCATGATTTTTTTTCCAAAGTTTCGTATCATGGAAAAGAGGAGCTAGGTCTCCAATTGTGACAGGTAACTGCCTCTCTTCATTTTTCCTTTTTTTTCTCCTTTTCATGCCTCTTCTCTGCGCTTCTTCATTTTCTCCTTATCTTCCTTCTAATCATCCTTCTCTCCTTTAATTACATTTACTGTTGTGGATCTAACTCCATTTTCTCCCTCAGATCTGGTTCTAATCCATCGATTTGCAATGTCGCTCCTTGTACTGACCGTAAGATCTATGCTTTTCTCAACCTCTTACCCATATCTATGATGCAATACCCTAGCCAAGTTGCATACCAATGTTCTTCCATCATCCTTCTGTGGCCCTTTCGTTCACGTTGCCTTACTACCCTTTGAAGCTTCGAGACCTCTACGACTGCTTCGCTTGCTCAACATAACACTTGCTCTGCTTTATCCCACCGAAAGGCGGGCTCTTGTAGCTATGGATCAACATTGTCAGTGTGTTGGTTGGGCGATTCTGGTGAGTGTTTTTGGTTGGTTTGGGGTGTTTACTGGTCTGTCTTGTCTTTCACTGTGTTTTGAGCATTATTTGTTATACTGTGAGGTGTTCGACTTGGATATTGGTTGTTAATTGTGTCTGTGATTGGGTTGTGGTGTTGGTGTTCATGCATGTGGGTGAGAGGTTCCATGGTTTGCTTATATCTTTGTGATGATCCCAAAATCCGAGGGGCGGTATTAAGGATAATCATTAGGGAAATAACACATTAATCATCATAGCAGAGTACAGATAATAGCAGAAACAATAAATAGAATAAATTTTTCATGGATATGACAGCGGAATCACAACATGTAGGAACATCAGAATAGCATAACGTGGGATATAACTTAGTAAATAAAAAGGAAAGTGATCAGTCATCATCGCCAGAGGCGGAATACATACATGTAGTGAGACATAATAAGGGTATCAGTCTACATCGCCGAAGGCGGTACATATACATACAATAAGAAATATGGGAAGTAAATCAGTCTGCATCGCCAGAGGCGGAATCATAACATAAGTATAGTAATGGCGGAAAAAGTCGAAGTCGTCTCTGTGAGGTCAGCCTCGCCATGAGCCAAAATGCACCCTATGCAGCAGTGCAGAGCCAAAAACAACCTGTCACCTGTGTACTAGGCTGCCCGTGTGAAAATAAGGGCACCCGCGTTTGCAAAGTGAAACAAACAACGAGTCAGTCATGGGGACTGGTATGAGGAATCTATTTAACAGTTAAACAACAGTAATAGCAAATCATAGGACCACGCCACTTTCGCGGAATGGGTTTACTCCAGTGATTGCTAGTGCATTTAAAACAAAGTAAATTCTTTTTAAAACAACGCAATGCTTTTTGAAAGAATGAAGCCATTATAAGACTCAGGTCCCATCACACAATGCAACGCAAGCCGGAGGATAGAGTTTTACCTTATAATAGCCAAATATGCTTGATACGTATAAAGCAAAATCATTTGATATTATTACTAGTGCATATATGTTTCAAAAGCGAATAGCATCATAAATATCAATCATAGGCGGCATAGCTACCATCTACTATGTCGCCATACTAGTTCTACAATCAAGTCCGTTATTTCGTATTGGAAATTGGATTTCTGTCATGAGTCGAGGCAAGGGGCAAGCTCCTCTCCGCTTCGAGACACTTTAGCAAATGCCTCGGGACTACACACTCTGGGCAACCCCGGATGCGGCTGGGCCGGTCCTCACTTACGTTAGAGGATTAATTATGCCTGAACACACGTTTCCCGGTCCTTACAGACCTATAATTGAGGCTCCTCGCATTCCAACAACCACAAAGGTGAAAAGTAGATATAAATGTCAGGGCTGGTAAGTCACTGACACCACCATAGCTAGAAAGAAACGTCGTGCTCTCCCAGCGGTCCGTATCCCGTTTTTAACTCATACCGAGGTGTGAGGCTCGCGAATTTACGAAATACACAAAGCCAGGTCATGTAGACCTTGCGTTGATCATCATCCACAAGACTTTGCTTTGCAATAGAAGCCTTGATCACAGCATCTTGGCATGCCACATAGGCAGTCCACTCCATATGATTGATTTCCATCGATATATAACCTATGAGCTCGTACGTCTCAGAGAAGGGCGTTAAGCAAAAGAATAAATTCTCCGCCGCCAAACAGATATATATTCAACAGAGATCAATCAGTATGGAACAAAATCCAATGTCAGACACACAGTCCATTTACAAGTCCGTTCTGGGTCTGAACGAAACCGGAGGCGTCAATTCCTCGCAAATCCGTACAATCAACACATACGTTCAGACGGCTACTACTTCCGTCCCCTTCCGGTAGCTACTCCGGTTAGGAACCTCAGTAGCGCCCATCCAACCGATACGAAGATCGTCAGTCTTGAATCGTCTTTGCATTTTCCAATTCGAATCGCTCGATAAATTATTTGAAATGAGGGTTAGCTCGGCCTTTTCAAATAATTCACGTCATTAGAATTTAAATCGATTCATTTTATGGTTATATTATTCGACATCCATCTTTCGGTTCTTTAGTGTTATTTTCATGTCATACACATACAACCATCAAATATCAAACAATTCAAGCCCATTTGGTTTATTCTCAATCAATATTGCTTATAATATTTTATAACGATTTTTCGCCATTATTATTTATTTAAAAATGGCCATATTTAATTAAACGACGTTTCAGGTCGTGCCGTGGCACTGGCGCTGTTTTTCCCCTAATTTGTTTTACACATATCGGAAAATCTAACCGTTGGATTTATACAAAGTCTATATCAGTGGGAAGATATTCCCAAAGCGAACCCAACGGTTCCAGTTTCGTGAGAATCCGACGGTCGGATCTTCCTCACTAATCGTTTGAAGTTACGGTTCTAAAATTCGAACTGCAGCGTCGTTATTCGATTTAATTTAATTATATTTTTTTTTTAGAGCAAACGGATATGTAGCGCGGGGCTACACAGCCGGTTAATTAATAGATAATAGTATATATCCAACTGACATACCCAGTTGGTGGTCTAAAATACAACCATCACAAAGTTTAAGATACATCATACAACACACATAGAGAGTATTACGGGTACAACTACAAAAGCGATCAGATCAAACTGTAAACCATCATAATTATACAAGTACTATGCTGAGAAGTAAAGAGGCATCATCAGTCATCACATGAGTTCCATACTAGACTCTGTATCATTGCTATCAACCGAAGTAGCTGGAGAAGAGGCCGCCGGTAGTGCAAACCGGAATATATCAGCATGATTGTCTCCAGAACCTGATGAGGATGAATAAATATGAATGATACGATGACAGATAGACATGATCGAATTAGCCTTGTTATTAAAAATTCGTGCATTTCTTTCTTTCCATATACACCAACTATAAGCAGCCAGTAAGATATCAAGAGATGGACAAGGATCAGATTCCCAATGGTCAAAAAAAGAAGAAATGATGGGGATGAAACCAACTAAATGGGAACTCACTGCAGCCCAGATTGAGAAGGAATAGTCGCAGGAAAAGAAGAGATGATGAATGGATTCAGCATGAGAATTACAGAAAGGGCAGTTGGGGTCAGGAACGACGTTGCATTTGAAGAGCTTCTCTCTTGTATTAACTTTTTCGTGAATCAAACACCATTGGAAGAAGAGAATTCTTGGAGCCAGCTTGCATTTCCATAGTCTTGAGAATTTAAACAATCTACCCGAAAAATTTAGGTATTTGTAACATGAGGAAACAGAAAAACCTCTAGATGGAGAGAGATCCCAAACAAAATGATCATCCAAGTTATTTAACTGAGTGTTGCTAATGAGAGCAAAGATATTAAGCAACTGCAAAAGAATACTCCTATCAAAAAGCGAACCTGGAACTAAGCTTACGTAATCATCACTAAAAGCATCAGCAACAGAAAGCGAAGGGTTAGATTGAAGAGAAAAGAGTGAAGAAAAGGAAAGAGAGAGAGGTAACTGACCAAACCAAATATCGTGCCAAAATAAACAGGATGAACCACCCCCTAAAGAGACATGAAACAGAAATTTAATACGAGGAAGACAGGTTAGAATCCCATGCAAGAAGGGAGAGATTCTAGAGGAAGGACGATGATGCAAAACAAGATGAGGGTCAGAAGAAAAGTAGCGAGCTAAAATCCAATTTTTCCAAATGAAATTCCCAGTGCTTAGGAGTCTCCAAACCCATTTGGCCAGCAAAGCAATATTAAAATGGTGAAGGTCAAGAACACCAAGCCCCCCTTGATCAGAGTGAAGGCATACCGTCCTCCAGTTGATTAATTTCTTGATTTTATGACCATTCCAAAGAAATGAACTTCGAATTGAATCAATCTTACAAATTACCCACTTGGGGAGTTTGTGAAAAGACATCCAATGTGTAGGGATAGCGGAAAGCACAGATTTAACTAGAGTTAAACGGCCCATAGATGATAATGAATTTGCTTTCCAAGATGCTAATCTAGTTTCAATCTTATTGATAAGGGGAAACCAATCATTTTTATGAAGCTTA
Organism: Allium sativum; assembly: GCA_030737875.1. NCBI lineage: Eukaryota > Viridiplantae > Streptophyta > Magnoliopsida > Asparagales > Amaryllidaceae > Allium > Allium sativum. Next base: position 560,040,839 of record CM060920.1, on the reverse strand, counting down.
GAGGGTCTGAGAGGTAAACCAAGGTAGGTCATTGGGAATTTTGCTACTTTGCAGTTGAGAGTAGAAGAAATCAAGTCACCAAGATGATCAGACTTACCAAGCATGTAAATAACACTTTTATTAAAATTAATGGAAAGACCAGATATCAACTCGAATACATATAACAGGATTTTGAGGCACTGGATATGGAAAGGATTAGGGGAAGAGAAAATAATTGTATCATCTGCAAATTGTAAATTGTTGATGCATAGGGGAGTATTTGGGAGAGAGATACCATCCAAGTAACCATGTGAAGAAGCTTGATTAACCATTTGGTTAAACACATCAGCAACAAGCACAAAAATCAAAGGGGAAAGAGGGTCGCCTTGTCTAAGCCCGCATTTAGGTTTGAAAAGGTTTCCAGAAGCACCATTTACTGAAATGTATGAGCAGCTAGAGCTAAGTATATTATCAATCCATGAACACCATTTATCTGAAAAACCCCTGTGTTTAAAAACATCCATGATAAAGGGCCAACTTACTGAGTCAAATGCTTTGGAAAAATCCAGCTTTAGTAAAACACCAGGGGTAGATGAATGATGACAGAAGGAGATTATTTCCTGAGTTGCAGCGATACAGTCGTGAATGTTCCTCCCCAAAATGAAAGCAGATTGTTCTGGTCCAACAAGTGTGGCAATAACAGATTGAAGTCGATTAGCTAACACCTTTGTGATGATTTTAAAAGTAGTGTTTAGCAGGCTAATAGGGCGGAAAGAAGATAATGTGTTGGCCCCCGAATGCTTGGGAATGAGGATAATGTTGGCATAGTTTAGTCTGGCAACTGAAGTAGGATCATTATAAAATTCGTTGCACATGTCAATTATATCAAATTTGACCAAGGCCCAAAAATGCTTAAAGAAAACTGGGCCGAACTCATCAGGACCAGGGGCCTTATCATCCGACATATCCTACAATGCAGCCCAAATTTCTGATTCAGAGAAAGGATGATCAAAGTGAATAGGCGCAGGGTTTGGATAAAGAAGATGCCATTCAACATCAGGTGCATTTGAATGTGAGCGACCAAGCTGGGATCGGAAGAAATCAGAAAAGAGAGAGAGGATGACATTTTGATCATAAAAAGAGAGGCCATCTTTAATTATTTCCAATATGAATGTTGATCTCCGTCTGCCATTAGCCATTCGGTGAAAATATGATGTATTCCTATCTCCTTCCTCCAACCATTTGGCTTTGGATCTTTGCTTCCAACCAATTTCTTCTTGTTTCATCAATCTATCCAACTCGTCTTCTAAAGCACGTAAATTATCATGCTCAGCTTCAAGAAGAGGGCGCTGTTCTTCTAAAATATTGATGTCAATAATTTCATTTTGAATAGAGGAGATGCGGGAACGGATAGAACCCCATATGTTTTTAGCCCATGGTTTAATAATTTTTCTAAGGGTTCTCAATTTTAGGACTATCCTTTGAGATGCTGAAGCTACATTTAAGTTTTGAGACCAAATTGAATGAATAAAGTCATCAAACGAGGGTTCGAGTAGCCACAACCTTTCAAATCTGAAGGGGCGATTGATGCATGCAGAAATATCAGAATTTAGCAGAATGGGGCAATGATCTGATATAACTGAAGCCAAACCGTACACAACAGTCAAAGGGAAAAGCTCATCCCAAGCGCCATTATATAGAAAACGGTCAAGTTTAGCCAACGATGGTGATGATCTATGGTTTGACCAGGTGAAGGAACGGTTACTTATCGGTGGATCGATCAAGGAGCAGTCAAAAATGAAAGAATTGAAGTCTTCAGAGTCCTGGGATAGATTGCATGAGTTTCTATCAAAAACAAATCTGGTAGTGTTGAAATCTCCACCAATCACCCAAGGGCCCAAGAATTGGGATGCAAGAGAGCAACAATCCGGCCAGAGAAGGGATCTATCAGATACATCTTGAGGACCATAAATATTAGAGAAGAAGTAGATTTGGTTTGAGGGGATATGACGTAGTGCAACATGAAGTGCTGATTTATTTTGAATAGACCAACATAAGGACCAAATTGATTCATTCCAAGCTGTAATTGAACCTCCACGTGTGTCAATTGCCTTAACAAAAGTCCAACCAGAAAGGAAGGAGCCCCCCACTAATCTAAAGAAGTTTGGAGAAGGGTCATCAAGTTTAGTTTCTTGGAGGAAAAGAATGTCGATTTTTAAAGGGAGTAAAACCAAACTAATTGCATGGCATTTTGAGGGGTTGCCCAAGCCCCTAACATTCCATGAAACGATTTTCATTTGGCACCATTAATACGCTCAAGTTCCAAATCATGCATGGAAATATAGTGTGATTCACGTAAGTTAACACCCATGCAACGTGACATTTTTCTACATAGACTTTTATTAGCAGAAGAAAAAACAACAGGAGTAAATAAGCTACCCGAGCCTTCAGGATGGTCCACTCTATTCTTGATCCTTGCACTACGTCTGACAATGACCGGCGAAAGAAACTGGGTCCAGTTCTCTTCTTCTGCATTATGGGTAGCATCAGCTGGGAGGATTTGTTGGAGAGGGAGGATAGGTTGAGGTGGCGACTGATTGTCTTGAGGGATCACGTTGGGAGGGGCAATTGTTATAGGGTCATCAATTTGGAGAGGGGCAATTGGGAGGGGGATAGAGAACGGGAAGGACATAGGGATATTTTGAAAGAGCATATCAGTGTTGAAAAGGTGATTCATGTTCTGATGAGGGGCTTGATCTACTTCGGGATCCACATCAGGTATGGCCATAGCAGACATATCATTTGGTGCGATTTCAACAGAATCTTCAAAGTTGTCATGCATGCAGGGAATCGTTAGCTCTTCAATATTACCAATAAGTAAGGATTCGGGTTTAACTCCTGGGTGTTCATGGATGCAACGTTGGACTTTTATGAGATGTTTCTTCTTATTGATGTTAACCACAAGAAAAGTGTTCAGGTCAATCCCCTCAAAAAATTGAATTTTGATAAATAAGTTTCTGTGGTCGAAGTGAGCCCATTCACAGTCATCTAAAGCTACAACATTTCCCAAAGGACTAAGAATATTTTTAACTACAGCAGAATTGTACCTTAGAAATTCTGGAAAACCTACCACCTTTGCCCATGATTCGCACTCTAACACCGCTTCCGGTTCCCATTCAGCTTCAGACCAAGGCTCAAAGTATATAGATCCTCCAGGCTTCGCAAAGAGTTTCCAGAACAAGACTTGGTTTTTGATCCATTCGTTTGGGCAAGAGACGATGAAGGAGTTTTTTCTATATATCCACATGGGCCATTCGTTATAATTGAAGGCATTAGATAGGATGAAGTGGAGCGATGTAATACTCCAACCACCAGAAATCACGGTACCAACAATGTAGTTTGATGAGTCTTCCATTACAAAGTGATTCATATTTTCAGTGCTTAGTGTGGGAGAGATGGATGGGGAGGGAATAGGAGTTGGAGGGGGCGTGGATTGTCGACAGCTGGCACGATGTGGTCTTTTCTGGGTTCGATCAGATTGAGATGATGCACGAGGGACCCACGCAGCAGAAGGTGCATCATTCCAATGGACACCTTTACGCACATGTTTTGAGATGCCTCTTTGCATTCTTTTTTTAGGACAACGTGTACATAAATGGCCGTAGCCTGAGCAAAAAAAACAAATTTTGGAATTCCTGCAGGCACTTGCCACGTGGCCTCTATCTGCACATTGAATACATCGACGTTCGCTCTTCAGAAAATTGACCATATTCTGAATTGAAGAGAAAGCAGGTAAAATTGATGATTTTTTCGCAGTCGTGCGATCAGGTGGATCCAACGGAGGAGATGAAGCTACCTCCGCATAGGATTTTTTTGGCCTATCATCTGAAAGATTTTTCAGAGCGTCAAAACGATTATTACAGGTAAACCCTTGAGATGATGGATGACTTAAATTTTGACGTGATGAGAATTTTGAAGCGGGAGGAGAAACCGGATGATCAACATGACAAGATGAGGCAAGAGGACGGTGTGAGGAGGAAAGAGTAGGTTTTCGAAAAGCTGAGCGAGAATGAGGTTGATATGGAGAATGGCGAGGAAGACGCGAGGGGAACGGAGGGCGAGTGCGGAAGAAAGAAGGAGGACGATGAAATGAAGGGGAGGGAGGACGATGAGGCGGAGCAGGGCGAGAGCGGCTGAAATAAGGAGGACGATGGCCCGAAGGAGGGGGAGAACGATGAGGCGGAGGAGGGGAAGGAAGGATAGGAGGACGGGGGTGGAACGCGGCACGATATTTAGCTGGGAAAGGGTAAGAGAAGCGGAGAGAATCCGCCATTAGAACGACATAAACTTCCCCATATTTCCCCTTTAAGCATTAATTTAATTATATTTATATATAAATATAAACGATTCTGGCGCTGTTTTTCTTCGGATTTGAATTAAACATTCCGGACAATCCAACCGTTGGATTTTTACAAGTTTGGTGCCGTTGGAAAGATATTTCCAAGGCGAACCCAGCGGTTGCGGTTTCGGGAAAATCCAATGGTCGGATTTCTCGCACTAATCGTTTCAAAATACGATTCCGAAACACGAACTGCACGGCCTCTATTCCTTTTATTTATATTTATATTTATATATATAAATATAGTTCATTCTATAATTTCAACTATAGCTCATTCTATATTTTCAACTTCGTTTTCACTTCAAATTTTTCACTAACGCCTTAATATTTCGAAAAATTTCGCCATAACCTCCTTTGTACGGGGAGGGGTTTGGAAATTTATTGGGCCGTATTAGGTACCCAATAAATCCTAAAAAGCATTCACATATTTATAGTGATATATTCTGGTGTTTACGGGGGAGCATGTACTGATAATCACTCCAGAGAATAAATTCCCGTCACCCCGTTTCCGTGTGGAATTTAATAGTCCATGTGCCGTATCTAATAACTAGAGCGACGTGATTATTGTCAACTCTAGACCCGTATGGGGTTTTTATTAATCTGGCAATTTATCGTTATAATTTATATAGTCCATATCAGTCATCAGTTCAACCTGTAGTATATAGTCATCGCCATACAAGCCTCTTGCTCGTATGGTAAATCTTCCACCTCGTCACACAAGCTCCAATTGCTTATGTGGAATATGATGAAGTATGCCTATCGTCAAGAAGTATGCCATGTAGTGTAGTTCAAAATTAATTGTTACTATCCTATGGCGTTATTTATTATTTCACACAGAATAACCAGCACTCCGCATCCAATGGCATTCACAGGAGTTGATATATAAATAAAATTGCGCAGCCAACTCATCAAGGTTTACCTATTTGTCGGGCACGCAAATAATTTCTTTACTCTACAGCTAATCCATTTTTCCTGTTCAACACATGTATATATATGCAGAACAAAGCTAATAATAATATTTCTAGCAAACTATTGTTTATTTCAACACGTGTGTATTTTTAACTAAGCGTATACATGATAAAAGGAATATTTTTATCATCAAAAATATTTATTCGACACATGTGTATTTTTAACTAAGCGTATACATGATAAAAGGAATATTTTTATCATCAAAAATATTTATTCGACACATGTGTATTTTTAACTAAGCGTATACATGATAAAAGGAATATTTTTATCATCAAAAATATTTATTCGACACATGTGTATTTTTAACTAAGTGTATACATGATAAAAGGAATATTTTTATCATCAAAAATATTTATTCGACACATGTGTATTTTTAACTAAGCGTATACATGATAAAAGGAATATTTTTATCATCAAAAATATTTATTCGACACATGTGTATTTTTAACTAAGCGTATACATGATAAAAGGAATATTTTTATCATCAAAAATATTTATTCGACACATGTGTATTTTTAACTAAGCGTATACATGATAAAAGGAATATTTTTATCATCAAAAATATTTATTCGACACATGTGTATTTTTAACTAAGCGTATACATGATAAAAGGAATATTTTTATCATCAAAAATATTTATTCGACACATGTGTATTTTTAACTAAGCGTATACATGATAAAAGGAATATTTTTATCATCAAAAATATTTATTCGACACATGTGTATTTTTAACACTTCATATTCATTATAAAAATATAGTTTTCATTGTCGATTCATTTCATTTTTAAAAGATGATAATATTCAACACATGAATTTCAACTCAACGAATAAATTGCAACTCAACACATGAATATTCTATATAGTTTGTATATATATATAAATGTGATTTTTATCGCTAAAGCCATTTGTTTAAATTCAAATAATATTCAACACATGAATTTCAACTCAACGAATGAATTGCAACTCAACACATGAATATTCTATATAGTTTGTATATATATAAAAATGTGATTTTTATCGCTAAAGCCATTTGTTTAAATTCAAATAATATTCAACACATGAATTTCAACTCAACGAATGAATTGCAACTCAACACATGAATATTCTATATAGTTTGTATATATATAAAAATGTGATTTTTATCGCTAAAGCCATTTGTTTAAATTCAAATAATATTCAACACATGAATTTCAACTCAACGAATGAATTGCAACTCAACACAAGAATATTCGCTATAGCATATGTAATTAATTTCAACGAATGAAAATTATTCTAACACATAAATATTTCAGAAAATTTCGGCAGCATAACGGCAGGGTAGTTAAAACCGGGACCGTCCCTAGTACGGCTCCTCGCTCTACCTTAAAACCTCGCGGTTTTTGACAATGGGGATCATGCATCTAGTTCGCACGCAGGCGGCATGTTTTATTTTCAATTCCACAATCCTATTCTATTTTGTTTCAACCACAAGAGGGTATTTTTCAACCACAAAGGTATTTTTCAACCACAATATCAACCACAAACAATTATTTCCAACCATTCGTCATACCATATAATATCACGTCAATCACAAGCAATAAATATCGTCCATGGTCTGTGGACGAGGGGAGTATATATATATATATATATATATATATATATATATATATATATATAATAATTCACTTGCATTTCATCACAATTCAAAGCATATATGTTTCATTCAACGCTTGTATAATTTATACATCGCTAATATAACTTATACAACACATGTACATAAGGTATACAATGCGTATATAATTTACACTTCGCTTATATAATTTATACAACGCGTTTCCATTCACACAAATAGTTTAGAATCCTCACATTGGTTATTGCAGTGCTAAAAATCGTAGGAAGGTCAGAAAAATCCGCGGCTTCTTCTAGAATGTAGAGAGCCTCCTTGCGGTCACGGTGTCTCCTGTTTCATCGAATTTCGTTAACGAACGAAAAAGATATTATTTTTCAAAGTTTTGCAACGCTTTATAGTGTAAAAACAGTTTAAAATTATATAAGCCGTTAGTTTTCAAACCTGCTCAAATCTAGGTTTGGGTTTTTCTCTTGATTCGTTGCTCTATAGGATGATCAGACTATTGGACGTCGTCGAGGGAGGGAAGAGCTTTCCGGCGCAGGTAGTTTGAGGGGGTCCGACGGCAAATCGAGGCGGCGGCGGCTCTGGGAAGTCGACGACTTCCTCGACGTCGTTCAGGCGAAGGAGCTGACGATAGGGGGCGGTGTTTGGTCGAATGTGGCGAGGAGGCGAAGGGCTGTCGACTGGTGGTGGTGGCGCGGCCTAGCGTCGCCTGTGGCGATCGGAAAAGGGAGGAGAAGCGTGGAGTAACGAGGATCGTCGGTTTCGTCTCTGGCGGCTAGGGTTTCGTGATTTTTTTTTAAAGAAAAATTCCTATTGGTCCATGCTTTATAGAAATTTTTAAATAGTATTTTTGCAAACGGACTCCTTTTCAAACCCAACGACTGTCGCCCCTAGCTAAATACCCCCATTACGGACACAATGGGATATGTTTCGTTGGCCATTTCGACTGTTACAGTCAGTTATTTTTCAAATTAAAATATAAAACATTCGATATTTAATTTAAACATACATTTCAATTTGCCAGGGCCACAAACTGAATCGAAAAATTCCAGAAAAAATAAATCTAGCTTTGTTTTGACGATACGGTCCTAACAAAACCAGTTTCATCGAATTCTGAGCTCGTTTGAAAAACGGCCATTTTTAGGTCGAACCATTTTAACAGAATTTGACCAAACACATTATATTTTGCCCCGCTCACATACTAGCTTCAAAAATTATGAAATTTGAAACTTAGCAATAATTTGACATCCCGGACCCAACAAAAGTGGTTTCGTCGAATTCCGAGGTCGTATGCAAAATCTCAATTTTCAAGGGCTATATATACTATATAGCGACCTTTCTGAAAATTCATTTGGCCATAACTTTTGATTTCCGTTATGAAATTTCGATTTTTCAGATTCGTTAGAAAGGTATTGATAAACAGATTTAAATATTTTCAGTTTCGCTAAAATCCGTTATATTTTCCACCCGGTACAGTCAGACAAAGTTTGTATTCAAAATTTCAAACTGCAATACTATACCCAATTCTATATTTTTTTGAAATAGGCTATTTCAACCATTCAAATTTCTTGGTAATAACCTAATTTAAAAAATTTAAACTGGTTCACTTTTTCTGGGTTATTACAATCTTCTTTGTAGTTTGGGTGTTTTGGTCTGCCATTTCTGGACTTGATCTGTGGGAGTAGGTGATCCTCGTTGTTTGGTTAGATTCAAGAAGTGAAGTTAAGCTTGTGACAGTTGTGACTTGGTGTTGTTCAAGTGAGGTTTGGAGGTGTATGCTCTCGTGAAGTCAGTATTTTGCTTTGTCAGCCTGTAGCCTCTGTGTGATTGTCTAGTTGGGATTGCTCTTTAGTTGCCTGGAGTGAGTGATATTGTTGTTGTTAGGTCGGGACTGTTCTGCAGCCAATTGATATTGTAAAGTAATTTGTCACGGTTGTATGTCAATGTGCTGCACTATGATGCTCTAGTGTAGCTTTTTTTTCTTAAACTTTTTGAGTTTTAGCTTAGTCTAGGAAAATGTATGTAGCAGGTAGGCGATGTGCCAACCTCCTATATTATGTTGTATCATTGTTTGTTATAATGAAAAGTGTTACACATCACTATAAAAATGGTTAGCCGTGCCAAAAAAAGAAATATAGATTTAAAATAAGGAAGTAATTTTGAGATCATTTAAAAATTAGTGAGAAATGATTGAAATAAGGATTCAGTGCTAATCATAGTTTTAACAAGAAATCTAGATTCAGTTACTTTTTATTTCTTGAAATCTTGAACCCTTGTTACTCATGAGTCTTGTATCTTGAATTCTTCTTCTTTAAAATTTTGATTCTCTAAACTGCATAGTGTTGGTGAATGGGATGTTGATGATGTTTTGATGACAACAACCTTGTTTCAATTATTATAATTATTGATTATAATATATATATAAGAACATTTTTATCCAGAATATATATATACATATACATATACATATATATGCAGGAATTATATGCAGGTAATAAGATATTGAAGACTGTACAAGAGTTTCAAGAGTTAAGAAATTCAAGATTTCAAAGGAGAATCAAGACTCATGAGTATCAAGATATCAAGAGTTCAAGATTATCAGAGTAATCGAGTTTAGTTAGTATGTAAAACTCTGAATAGCACTTCAATTCTATTTTCAAATTATTCCTTTTCAAATTGATTTTAAAACTATTTTCAATTGATTTTCAAATTGATTTCAAACTTGATTTTAGACTTATGATTTCAAATGTACTTCCTAAACTTCTTATATACATATATATGTATTTGTAATTATATTATATAGTTTATAACATATATATAGTTTTTAGCCATATGTTTAACTAATAGTTCATTATGTTTTTATACTTGAAAATTTATATTTTAAACAACTAGTTTTATTTTAGGATTTTTCATAATATATATATATATTGGTTTAAATACTTAAAAATGATTTAAAATTCAAATATATATATATATATATATATGTCGATATACATATTTTTACATGTCGACATATAACTGTCACAATTTATTTAAATTTAAAAGCTGCGTCTTTTCATTTTAAAACATTTCAAAAATGGTTGTGTCTCTTGGAACACTATATAAAGGCCTTGACTTCGAATTTTTTTATAACTAATCTTCTCCTTCTTTGTTCCTTAACATACCACCATTATTCTTCTTAAAATTCTAAGATTCTACACTTATGCTCTATTGAATTGAATACAAATTATATCATTCTTCTTCTATTTTCATTCTCTATCAAATACTCTCTATTTGGAAGTGTTAATCAAGAGTTCTAGGGCAATTGTAATAAAAACTGTAAGATTGTATTGCTTGTAGCCCTAAAATTAAGGAAAGGCAAGGGTGTTAACCTTGTAGCTCGTAAATCATGGTGGGTGTGTTCACTAGTAAACCAAGGAAAAGGAGTGTTGTTAACCTTGTGGCCGTAAAATCAAGAGTGTTGTTATTGGGTACTGGTATTAATAAAACTATGCATAATCCAACGTTGTGCGGGACTAGACTTAGGAGCAATTCGAACCAGTTTAAAATTTTAGGGTGTTCTTTCCTTTTATGCATTTTACTTTTACTTATATCTACATCTGTGATTTTTTCTGTTGTGACATTCATTCTGTGATTCGTATAGTAGTTTGAGTAATTTTTAACTGGTTAAGATTTCTATAAATTTTTTAAAACACTATTCACCTCCGTCTAGTGTTAGTTTTGCCTTAGGATCTTTGATCCTCATCCCTAACAATTGGTATTAGAGCATAGGTTTTCAAGTTTTCATCATCTGAATTTTTGGAAATATTAAATGGCAACCAACACTGGAATTTCTAATAATAATTGTTCTTTTATAGAGGGCTAGTCGTTAGACCACCATTATTTAATGGTAGCAATTATTCTTATTGGGCATGTAGAATGAAAATATGTTTATAATCTACTGGATTAGGCACATGGAATATCACACAAACTGAATACGTTGAACCCACTGATAATTATGCACAATGGACTAAAGAACAAAAGACTTCTACAAAAAATAATTCGAAAGCTTTGAATATGTTATTATGTTCATTAGATAGAAATGAATTTAATTGAGTATAATTTGGTAAATCTTCTTATGAAACATGGAAAACCTTGCAAGTTACTCACGAAGGAACAAATAAAGTTAAACCAACAAAAATATCAATGTTAACTAATCAATTTGAGTTATTTAAAATGAATCAGAATGAATCTGTAATGACCCGGGTATTTACGCTAATCACTAACACAGATAAATTGATCGTAAGTATGTATTTTCAAATACGATTTAAAATCTAGATATTGGAAATTTCAAGACATGTTAATTTGTGTATAATAGCATTTACATAGGTGTATAGCACAGCACTTACAAAAATCCATTCTTACACATCCTTTAGGATAGCATGAATTCAATAGGGTTTGTTTAATTTTATTTTTCACATGTATGGATAATAACACTTTTATATAGCATGTATTTATAATGCCATTTTTATTTTACATGTTAGTTCATTTTTTTTAAAAGGATTTAAGTATTTGAATTTTTGTAAACTTTTGACTGATAAAAAAACTCTTAACACTCGAATTAAAATAGGTCAAAACCCATTTTGTTGTCTAAAGCAAGTTCAAAAGCATGTAATAAAACAAGTTTAAATTCTCATTTACATCATCACAAAACATGAAATACCATTTCTTTTAAAAGCATGTTTTCATGGACATAACACGTACAATAACATAGAGATCTAAAGAGATATTAGCACATGGCCAAATCTTTGTGTATCTAATAATTTCAGTTTCAAATCTTCCTCTTTCCCCTCAAGATTTCTGAAAATTGTCATTCCTTTTGCATTTTTCAAAACCTTGTTTATTTTGTCAAAAACCCATGTGCCAAAGATTCACAAAACCTTGCATATATGCCAAGATCTCACCTACACTAGACCTACACTAGAACCATAGATTTTCCAAGATTTTTCATGTCCCTTTCATCACATGCCGAGATCAAATTGTACCAAAAACTTTCAGATTTTTAAGAACCTAGCAAGGCAAGTAAAATATACTTTATATGTTTGGTTCAATCAAATTTTCATGGGAAGATTTTGTTTTAAGAATCCTATGCAAAACTGATTTCTTGTAGTACTAGAGAGGATACTATAATTTGTTAAATCCAAGAAGAAGATTGTGAAAGATTATAGGATGGACAAAGCATTTATGAGTAATGTTTTCATAGAAACCAATAAGGTAGAAAGTGGTGGTTGGCATAAGGGATTTTCAGGTGGTAATGGCTGACTTGGGCCATGTGATTTTCGGTAGTGATGGTTAGATTTGGCAAGAGAAAAGAGATTTTCTGAATTGTCTTTCAATTGTCACTTTACAAATCTGAAAACAGTTTTAAAATGCACCATAGTTTATTATTTTCCACCACTATAAATAGGCATAAACACACACATTCTCTACACAACACAAGCTCTCGGATTTGATTAGTAAAAATGAATAGAAGCTAAGGGTTCAAGCTTTCTTAAGTGAGTAAACTACTTCTAATTTCTGTTTTAAGATTCCTGCATATTTCTGATTTGAATTGTTTGTCTATGGTATGATTGCTGGTTGAGTACAACTTTGTTTGAGTAACATTCTATGCTTAACAACTAGGGGTTTGTATTGGTACTGAATTCAGTGGTAGTTTTAGTTTGAATCATTTTTGTTTGCTCAAGTTTTAGGTCCTTTTTCAACTATGAATAAAAACTGGACTGTGGTTGGTTTTAAATCACAAAAGTACTTCAATGTTGATGGGTTGGAGGGGTTATGGTCACAGGTTTCTACAAGAATAGCTTAGGTTCACATACATACACTCGGGGTAGTCCTTAAACATAGCAAAACATCTTAGTTTAAGAAAAGAAAAACATAGCATAAAGGAAAGGTAACACAGTAAGCTCTCTGTTCCTCAAAAGCAAAGAAGATTTTCAAACTTTACGAAAACTTGTTTTGAGTTTTCAAATGAAACGATGGATCAAAATCATGATTTATAAAAGTAAAATCAAGATTTTTCATTAGCCAAATCATGAGAAATCTTGGGATGATCAAAATCGGTACTCGGGGCAATTTCCAATCATGCAGTTGATCGGGGGTGGTATGGTCGAGGGTAAAGCTTCATCTAGGTTCCAGTATACTAGGAAAAATCCTAAATAATTTTTCTAATACATGGGATTGGAGAATTTAATCGAAATTGGGTTTTTAATAAGGTTTTGGGTTTGGGTTTTGATCACATAACTGTTCATCGTCAAGGGGGTTATGGAGGTGCTGTCTAGGGGGAATAAGGGCGTCGGGGTGTCAGGTCGACGTGGCAAGGAGGTGGCGACAGCACGTGGACGAGGCGGGGCACGGTGGAGCGTTTCCTGGATGTCGTTTTTTTTGTGTTGAAATGGTGGTACGGTGATTTTTCGTTGGCGACGAGGTGATGGCGATCCAGGTGTTGGAGAAGAATCAGCGGGGGACGAGTGACATGCGTGGATGATCGTCGGAGGTGTGTGGTGGCTCCGACGTGTGTGCACGTGCACGCAACAGTGAGAGGAGAAGGAAAAAGAAGGAGAAGAAGTGGCGCTGCGATTTTGTGTGATCGGGCAAGGAAATGTTGTGGTTTCTGAAGTGGTACTTTAGCCAACATGGTACTTTGCCATTTTCAGTTTTAAACAAGGATTTTAAATATATTTTTTTAATTTAAAACTAGTTTTAAATTAAATAATGTTTTAAATAAAAAGAGAAAATTAATATTTAAATAAAAATAGGATTTTTATTTAAAGTCGAGACAGGAAGTGAATCAGGAACTGAAATTTAAACATTGTCATTATAAATTTAATTTATAATTAGAAAGGATTTTCAAAAGGGAGTATTCAAACTATAAACATAAAGAAATTCGATCAAGTGTAAAAAGATCAGATATGGTTTTGACCAAAGTCGAGCATTTGACACAGAAGCTGTAATCTTTATTAAATTATAAATTTAGTTTATAATTTGAATTTACTTATTAATGAAATATTTAAATATTAAACAAACAAGGTAAAGACAACCCATATGTAACACAAATGCTGAGTTGTCAGTTTTAAACTGTAATCGAAATTTTTAGGTACCAGTAATTGATCGTGTACAGTTCTGAAATTTATAACATAAAGAACTGTAAGTCATATTTTAATCATGTTTAGATATAAAAATAGATATGTTTATTTGTATAGGTCAAGTATAAGAAATAAAAAGAGAAATTTTATTTGATTTATAAAAGAAAATGTAAAATAGATCAGGTATAGGGATCAAGAAGGGAAAATTTGACGAAAACGATACCAAGTGAAAAAGCTGCAATATAAATCCATTTGTGAATAATTAAATTAAGGAATAATGATGAGAAATATTTTTCTAAAGAAAAATAAAGTAAGTATTCATTTTAAAGGTAACTAACAAAACGGAAAGTAAAACCGTGTGCGACGCACACACTAAAATTGACCGTTTTGAAAAGCTGATCAAAATACCAGATATAGACCAGATGATTATATAATGTTGAGTTTGACTGCAATTATGTATGTGAATTTGATTTTAATCATGTTATATTAATGATTTAAAAAGAAAAATATTCGTTAATCATTTCAAAGAGACCGGAATTTACATTCCACTTGATTTGATTATACGCCGCGCGTCAGAGATTTTTAAATTGAAGATGGTGATATACAAGGACTATTTTTGAATAGTGCCTTCGGTTTGTCCAGTCCCAGGACAACTTGTATGGATGAATGTCTGACAAAGTATTTTCAAAGGAATCATGTACGTTGTTTTCTTCAAACGTACCAGTTGCTGGCACAAAAGGGAAACTTCTTTAGCTTGACAACTAGGGTATTTTTGTGGAAATCAATTAGTGACTTCCGATGGATTTGACGATGTGGCATTCAAAGAAATTAAACAGTAATGATGAAAAGGTAAGTCTAGCCTCAAGCCTCACACCCAGGAAATGACAAAAATCGGGCAGGCAGCATGGCTATGTGGGTCGCTCCCATTAGGGTGTAGCATCAACTATCTAGAGAAATTCCTTTTGTTTCTTAATCTATCAATTCTTCCCATTCGGGAATGGTTGCCGTACACAACCATTGGTGATATACACTCGATACACTCAAGAGAAATGAGTGGTCGGTCATGTGTGGGTCGGGTTGCAAGACGTTCTTGTTGAACACAGATGTATTTGCCTCTAGAGATACATCATCGGAAGGTGGTCCCATACCTTGTCATAGTTGGAAATCCAATTTCCATAAGTGCCAAGTGGTTTTTATTTGTATACTATATAGGGGAATGTGATATGCAAGTATTCTTCTAGATTCTAAATTATTTGTGGAAAACACTAGATACTATAATAATATCTGATTTCAAGTATACAAAGTGTTTTGATCTCATAAGGTAAAAACCCGTTCTGTATTTACGGCGTGGTCTTATGAGATATTTTTATTTGTTTTAAAACTGTTTACTCATACCAGTACCCTGACTGACCCAGAGTTTATTTTTCTGTTTTTCCCTTAAACTCTTGGGTATTCATAACACTTGTTATGAACAGACAAGTGAATCAGGATTTGATGAAACTTGTGAAGTTGGATGAAGGTTATCTATGTGCTGGTCTACCTACCTGATCTACTATATAATTAAGTATGCAAGATTGTCGTCAATGATATGTATAATTAATGATGTACTATGGAATGGCTTGTATCACTAGAGATATGATGCTCTGGTGTAATATATTCCGCTGTGTAATATTATAACATATTATCTTTTGTGAAAATTCTGCTGTGAGATTCTGGTGTTTATGTGATTTTATCTTCTATCTATTCTTATTCTTATTAATGGAACGACTTCTGATGTGTTTGAAAGTTGGGTAGTTACAGTTGGTATCAGAGCCAGGTTACTGATTACCTAGGCTTTGGGTGAGTGTGAGAGAGCGTATTTTTATATAAATTTAAAATGAATTTAAAATAAATCAACTTGGATGATATATCTAAGTTAGTTATATCCAATCAAGTCTGGGTTAACGACCTGTTATATTCAGGTGATCAAAATGAGTAGCCGAGGACGAAGAGGTCGAGCTAGAGGGTCTTCCATTATTACTGGTCGTAATACTGGATCCCAGGATCAAGGAGAGACTGTGGGGGAAGTTGTACCAGTCCGGCAGGATAAAAGGAGTTAACTAACCAGGGTCAGCCTCAAGATAAATTAAATATGGTTGGATTAAATTGGAACATTATCCCATCATATTGATACCAGACAATCGGGATAGAATTTTAAATTGAATTTGGATTTCCTGGAATTAAGTCTGGACTTAAGTATTCATTCGATATGAACTCAGGAAAAGTGAATTGGTCAATTTGTAAAATTAAATCATATTTGGGGATCACGAAATGGAGATCATTAACTGAATGAAGATTTTGGGTAATACTTAACGGAGTTAAGTAAATGGACCGATAAGTTAAAAAGGGAATTTGGGCAGATATTTTTGGTCATGGAAATTTCTGATGTGTGTTAGTTATTTATATATAAGTCGATAACTCTAATCTACTGTTTATAAATTTCGGGACGAAATTTTTATAAGTGGGTAGAATGTAATGACCCGGGTATTTACGCAAATCACTGACACAGATAAATTGATCGTAAGTACGTATTTTCAAATACGATTTAAAATCTTGATCTTTGAAATTTCAAGACATGTTAATTTGTGTATAATAGCATTTACACTGGTGTATAGTACAACACATACAAAATTCCATTCTTACACATCCTGTATGATAGCATGAATTCAATAGCGTTTGTTTAATTTTATTTTTCACATGTATGGATAATAACACTTTTATATAGCATGTATTTATGATGCCATCTTTATTTTACATGTTAGTTCATTTTTCTTAAAAGGATTTAAGTATTTGAATTTTTGTAAACTTTTGATTGAAAAGAAAAAAACCTCCTAACACTTGAATTATAATAGGTCAAAACCCATTTTGTTGTCTAAAGCAATTTCAAAAGCATGTATTAAAACAAGTTTAAATTCTCATTTACATCATCACAAAACATGAAATACCATTTCTTTTAAAAGCATATTTTCATGGACATAACACCTACACTAGCATAGAGATCTAAAGAGATATGAGCACATGGCCAAATTTTTGTGTATCTAATAATTTCAGTTTCAATTCTTCCTCTTTCTCCTCAAGATTTCTGAAAATTGTCACTCCTTTTGCATTTTTCAAAACCTCGTTTATTTTGTCAAAAACCCATGTGCCAAAGATTCACAAAACCTTGCATATATGCCAAGATCTCACCTAACTAGACCTACACTAAAACCATAGATTTTCCAAGATTTTTCATGTCCCTTTCATCACATGCCGAGATCAAATTGTACCAAAAACTTTCATATTTTTAAGAACCTTGCAAGGCAAGTAAAACATACTTTATATGTTTGGTTAAATCAAATTTTCACGAGAAGATTTTGTTTTAAGAACCCTATGCAAAACTGATTTCTTGTAGTACTAGAGAGGATACTATAATTTGTTAAATCCAAGAAGAAGATTGCGAAAGATTATAGGATGGACAAAGCATTTATGAGTAATGTTTTCATAGAAACCAATAAGGTAGAAAGTGGTGGTTGGCATAAGGGATTTTCAGGTGGTAATGGCTGACATAGGCCATGTGATTTTTGGTAGTGATGCTTAGATTTGGCAAGAGAAAAGAGATTTTCTGAATTGTCTTTCAATTGTCACTTTACAAATCTGAAAATAGTTTTAAAATGCACCATAGTTTATTATTTTCCACCACTATAAATAGGCATAAACACACACACATTCTCTACACAGCACAAGCTCTTGGATTTGATCAGTAAAGAAGAATAAAAGCTAAGGGTTCAAGCTTTCTTAAGTGAGTAAACTACTTCTAATTTCTGTTTTAAGATTCCTGCATATTTCTGATTTGAATTGTTTGTCTATGGTATGATTGCTGGTTGAGTACAACTTCGTTTGAGTAACCTTCTATGCTTAACAACTAGGGGGTTTTATTGGTACTGAATTCAGTGGTATTTTTAGTTTGAATCATTTTTGTTTGCTCAAGTTTTAGGTCCTGTTTCAACTATGAATAAAAACTGGACTGTGCTTGGTTTTAAATCACAAAAGTACTTCAATGTTGATGGGTTGGAGAGGGTATGGTCACTGGTTTCTACTAGAATAGCATAGGTTCACATACATACACTCAGGGTAGTCCTTAAACAAAGCAAGACATCTTAGTTTAAGAAAAGAAAAACACAGCATAAAGGAAAGGTAACACAGTAAGCTCTCTGTTCCTCAAAAGCAAAGAAGATTTTCAAACTTTACGAAAACTTGTTTTGAGTTTACAAATGAAATGATTGATCAAAATCATGATTTATAAAAGTAAAATCAAGATATTCCATTAGCCAAATCATGAAAAATCTTGGGATGATCAAAATTGGTACTCGGGGCAATTTCCTATCATCCAGTTGATCGGGGGTGGTATGGTCGAGGGTGAAGCTTCATCTAGGTTCTAGTATACCAGGAAAAATCGTTAATAATTTTTCTAATACATGGGATTCGAGAATTTAATCGAAATAGGGTTTTAATAAGGTTTTGGGTTCGGGTTTTGATCACGGAACTGTTCGTCGTCGAGGGGGTTATGGAGGTGCAGTCCAGGAGGAATAGGGGCGTCGGGATGTCAGGTCGATGTGGCAAGGAGGTGGCGACAGCACGTGGACGAGGCGGGGCACGGTGGAGCATTTCCTGGATGTCATTTTTTTTGTATTGAAATGCTGGTACGGTGATTTTTCGTTGGCGACGAGGTGATGGCGATCCAGGTGTTGGAGAAGAATCAGCGGGGGACGAGTGACATGCGTGGATGATCGTCGGAGGTGTATGGTGGCTCCGGCGTGTGTGCACGTGCACGCAACAGTGAGAGGAGAAGGAAGAAGAAGGAGAAGAAGTGGCACTGTGATTTTGTGTGATCGGGAAAGGAAATGCTGTGGTTTCTGAAGTGGTACTTTAGCCAACATGGTACTTTGCCATTTTCAGTTTTAAACATGGATTTTAAATATATTTTTAATTTAAAACTAGTTTTAAATTAAATATTATTTTAAATAAAAAGAGAAAATAAATATTTAAATAAAAATAGGATTTTTATTTAAAGTCGAGACACGAAGTGAACCAGGAACTGAAATTTAAAACTGTCATTATAAATTTAATTTATAATTAGAAAGGATTTTCAAAAGGGAGTATTCAAACTGTAAACATAAAGAAATTCGATCAAGTGTAAAAAGATCAGATATGGTTTTGACCAAAGTCGAGCAGTTGACACAGAAGTTGTAATCTTTATTTAATTATAAATTTAGTTTATAATTTGAATTTACTTATTAATGAAATATTTAAATATTAAACATACAATGTAAAGAGAATCCATATGTAACACATACGCTGAGTTGTCAGTTTTAAACTGTAATCGAAATTTTTCGGTACTATAAATGATCGTGTACAGTTCTGAAATTTATAACATAAAGAACTGTAAGTCATATTTTAATCATGTTTAGATAAATAAATAAAAATAGATATTTTTACTTGTATAGATCAAGTATAAGAAATAAAAAGAGAAATTTTATTTGATTTATAGAAGAAAATGTAAAATAGTTCAGGTATAGGGATCACGAAGGGAAAATTTGACGAAAACGAAACCAAGTGAAAAAGCTGCAATATAAATCCATTTTGTGAATAATCAGATTAAGGAATAATGATGAGAAATATTTTTCTAAAGAAAAATAAAGTAAGCATTCATTTTAAAGGTAACTAACAAAACGGAAAGAAAAACCGTGTGCGACGCACACACTAAAATTGACTGTTTTGAAAAGATGATCAAAATACCAAATATAGACCAGATGTGTAACGTCCCGCATTTTTGTCGGTTCGTATTTGAATATTTAAATCAGTTTAAATATTGAATTCAGAATATAAGTGAATTTATATATTAATTTAAAACGAAGTTGAACGTATAAAAATATATATTAAATATAATCAATCTCATAACGACGTTGCAGTTCGTAATTTAACGTTCTGAACTTCAACCGAGTGTACAGGACTCATTTTAAATCGGATTTCTGCGAAACAAGAAGCGTTGGAATCTGTTGAACTGTATCTTTCTAACAGAAGTGAAAAACCAGGATTTCGTTGTGTAGATTGCAAGATATGTCCAAATCAAATATTCAGAAAGTCGCTATGAAATCATATATCGACCGTAACGGTTATTTGAATATAACTTGATATCGGTTGCAAATCGGGACAAGGTTCTTTTGAGGCGCAGCGATAATTTAATTTTTAGAATTTTGCTGAAATTTTTAATTAATTAAATAGACAACTTTTTATTTGGAGTATTTCGCACCCTGTATCGATATTTTGGGATTTCAAAATATGAGTTAACCTACCGATATTATTATATTTTTGGGATCATGGCATATCACTGGACACGAATATATTTTTATTTATGTCCATAGCGACTCATACGAAGCCAGGTACGGGAAAACTTTCTAAAACAAATATGTTCAAATCCTTCTGCCCATGTTTTTTTAACGTGTAGACTTGTTGAAAATCACGCATGCCAAACAAATGCTTATATTTTTGGGAAATAACACTATCTACCGTATAGAGTAACATCACCCTCATGCCTATGACTTTGAAAATGGAAGCCACCAACATACCCTTTCACATATCTAAAACAAGTTGCTCCCTAGATTTTCTTTCCGCATCTATATATCTTGCACACGCTCAAGTCATTGTCAGTAGATCCAAGATTCAAAATCCTATTTTTCCCTCATTGCCAAAAGATTAGATAGCATGTGCTTTCCAGTAAGGAGTGTAAGTTTGCTCTTAGCAAACAGTAAGGAGTGTAAGTAGCATGTGCCTAGCTACTATATAGACGACCTAAGGTATGTCTACCAGCAAGCCTAACCTATACTCTACAAATACTTAACCATGAAGGAACTTCAAACCTATACGAACCCATACCCTCTCCCCTATTCTATATACAAGAACGCACGTCCTACTCCAGCTATATGTCTTTCTTATTTATAGTAGTGCCCTCCTTCTTCTTTAACAAAACCATTCGCATTTCTTCCATCTGAAAAACAAAAAAAAACAGCTCGTCGGAAGCGAATGATGATTTTGGGAAGAAGGCGAGCATGCATGGAGGAACTGTGGGGGTTGGTGGCCATCCGATCAACGAAGGCGTGAACTGGAAGTGCATGTGACGGGATGTAGTGCTGTTGAGAGGTGAAGGGGACGTCTGGGTGGCAAGTCTGTGCATGGTGAGGTGGATCTTTAGAGAAGGAAGGTCAGAAGCTACTATAAGCAGCAAAATGAGAAGATGGGTGAACTAAGACGTGGTACATGCAAGGGATCATGGATAAAGCAGGTACGGTGTATACATGAAAGGGGAGTAAGAAAGACAGACGCATGCGGCATACAATGAAGAAAACAAAATGGTACTTGAATGTTGTGACAATGGCAAGGATGTTGGCGGAAACAATGAGATAAAGGGAACGTGAATTCTTAATGGTAAGATTGGTGGGAGATTTTACTGTGGTGGTGTGATGTTGGGTGGTTACTGACGCAGGTCAGTATTCAAGCAAGTGTGGGTGCAGTGCGAGGATCAACCTTTGTGTAGCAGATGCCGAAGTCGTCCGTGGTGAGTGATATCAAGTTTCGTATTAACGGTGTGGACAGAAGGAGGAGTAAAAACACTAGTAACAATTTGACAAAAATCGGTCTGGATCGTAACGAAGATGTCTACGTTCTGGGGCTGGTCTACAGCGATTTGGAGCTCGTTTGAATTAAGTAAAACACCGGATCAGATCATCGAACACAAATCGTTATTTAACGGTTAACGCGCCAAGGTGAGTAAATTCACTCACTCTGATCTATTTTAAAATATTTTAATTATATTTCAATATTGGTTGCATGCTGTGTGATGGTCGTTTAGGTAGATTACAATTAAATTGGTTGAAATAATATAAACTGTTATATATCTAAAACTGATGATTGAACACTGATATTTCATAATGATATGAAATTAATGATATTTATTATGGCTAACATCTGTGGATACAGGAAACCGGTTAGAGGAATCAAACCGGATTCCTCAATATTTGTATGTACTGTTTGTTGTATAGTAATTATATATACGACCTGAACCTAAATAACATTATTAGGAATTATAATCTGAAAGGCTAGTTAATATTTAGTTTTAAACCAAAAAATTATAATAGGATATGTAATCAGTATTTAGTTATAAACTTGATATTGATTTAATAAGAACCTGACTTAGAAACAGAGTTTATCAAATGAAATTTGAATATGACAGCGTATTGCAGTAGTTATAAAAGAGAATATAGCAGCGTATTGCATTAGTTATAAAGGAAAAGATAGCAGCATTAGTTAAAATATAACGGTTTTAAAGTAAGTCGATAAGTTATAATGTTTTAAAAAGATATACTGAGCAGGATAAGGAAGGTGATATAGTTTTAAAGAAATTAGAACCCGTTGTACGTTGGTTGAGTTGAGTAACTTTCGAGGCGTCAATCTGATGTTGGTTTCGGCCTTCGGGGTTGATACTTAGAAATTTATTCACTTACCGATTTATAACGAGGAACTAATAGAGTAGAAATGAAGGGAAGTAAGGAAGAGTTTATAGAAATATGGGAAACTAAAAAGTTATTATTAAATAAAAGGGCCAGTGTTTGTGAATGGATGTTTATTTTTACTTCGATAGTTAAATAACCGACTATCGAAGTGTTTTGACCATCGTGTCAATACGGAGAGACCGGTTGGATTTATTATCCGAAAACCACTCCGTATAGGCATGAGCGTTGCGAATTATATTTAAGTCAAATTGAAGACGGAGTTAAACGCAAGGGTCGTCCAGTTCCAGAAAAGATGCTATCTGTTTGTCCAGTCCCAGGACAACTTGTATGGACGAGTGTCTCACAGAGTATTTCCAACGGTCACGCCGTTGATTTGTACGAATATACCAAGTTGGTGGGAAGAAGGTAACTTCTCTTTATTCTACACCCAGTGTGCATTTGTGTAATGAATTTGTGATTACGGATTTGACGATGTGACATTCAAAGTGAATGGTGATCAGATGTTCTGAAGATAGACATAGCCTCTAGCCTCACAACCAGGAAGTAACAAAAGTTGGGCTAGGCAGCATGGCTAGTTGGGTCATCCCCAAGCAGGGTGTATTGTCACCGATCTTGAGAAAATTCATATTTATACTTCTTTTCGATTCTGTATCTTCGGATGACTGTTGGATGGCCTACAACCGTGGTGGCAATATATTTGCGACACTCAAGCTAAATGAGTGAGCGGTCATGTGTGGCCGGGTTGCAAGACGTTCTTGTTGAACCCTAAGTGTATCCCCTCTAGAGTACACTGATCAGAAGGTGCTCCCATACCTTGTCTGTTGGAATCCATTCTTCAATAAGCGCCCTGCGGTTTATGATTTTATATTATATATGTGGAGCGTGAGATGCAAGCGTTCTGCTACTTGAATGATTATTTGTTTAGACATTATCATAATATCACTGGTGTTTGATATCAAAGTATTTTGGGTTATAGTAAGGTAAAAACCATCCATGTTTATGTGTGGGTTGGTCTTACTATTATCCTTTTGTGTCAAAAGGATTTTCAAAGTTAAACAGTATGGTTGTAATTTACTCACACCAATCCCATGACTGACCCAGAGTTTATTTTGTTTGTTTTCCCTAAACTCTTGGGTGCCCAAATTTATACGGGCAGTCAAGTGTTTCAGGCTTTGCAGATTCACTTGGAGGAGCTAAAAGAAGGAGGCTCCACTATTAGTTATTTAGAGATTATTTCCGCTGTGATTTATACCATGTATTATACTCTGATATGGTATGTATATATACAATACAGTTTGTAATTCAAAGTTATGTTAGATAATACATTTTATTCGTTCCGCTGTGAGTTTGTGTTTACTCTGATTCCGATGTTCTTCTTCTTCTATTCTATTAGTTCTATCTTTTCTATCTCATCCTCTAATTTCATTCTATTAATGATCTGAATTTTCGTACACTTTGAGTTGAATGTGTAGGATGTTCTTCAGCTCAAATTGGCACGGATTTTCGGGCCGTTACAAGATGATTATATACTGTTGAGTTTGACTGTAATTATGTATGTGAATTTGATTTTAATCTTGTTGGATTAATGATTTAAAAAGAAAAATATTCGTTAATCATTTCAAAGAGACCGAAATTTACATTCCACTTGATTTGATTATACGCCGCGCGTCAGAGATTTTTAAATTGAAGACGGTGATATACAAGAACTGTTTTGAATAGTGCCTTCGGTTTGTCCAGTCCCAGGACAACTTGTACGGACGAATGTTTGACAAAGTATTTTCAAAGGAATCACGTACGTTGTTTTCTTCAAACGTACCAGTTGCTGGCACAAAAGGGAAACTTCTTTAGCCTGACAACCAGAGTATTTTTGTGAAAATCAATTAGTGAATTCCGATGGATTTGACAATGTGGCATTCAAAGAAATTAAACAGTAATGATGAAAAGGTAAGTCTAGCCTCAAGCCTCACACCCAGGAAATGACAAAAATCGGGCGGGCAGCATGGTTATGTGGGTCGCTCCCATTAGGGTGTAGCATCACCTATCTAGAGAAATTCCTTTTGTTTCTTAATCTATCAATTCTGCCCATTCGGGAATGGTTGTCGTACACAACCATTGGTGATATACACTCTATACACTCAAGAGAAATGAGTGGTCGGTCATGTGTGGGACGGGTTGCAAGACGTTCTTGTTGAACCCAGGTGTATTTGCCTCTAGAGATGAATCATCAGAAGGTGGTCCCATACCTTGTCATAGTTGGAAATCCAATTTCCGTAAGCGCCAAGCAGTTTTTATTTGTATACTATATAGGCGAATGCGAGATGCAAGCATTCTTCTAGATTCTAAATTATTTGTGGAAAACCCTAGATACTATAATAATATCTGATTTCAAGTATACAAAGTGTTTTGATCTCATAAGGTAAAAACCCGTTCCGTATTTACAATGTGGTCTTATGAGATATTTTTATTTGTTTTAAAACTGTTTACTCATACCAGTACCCTGACTGACCCGGAGTTTATTTTTCTGTTTTTCCCTTAAACTCTTGGGTATTCATAACACTTGTTATGAACAGACAAGTGAATCAGGATTTGATGAAACTTGTGAAGCTGGATGAAGGTTATCTATGTGCTGGTCTACCTACCTGATCTACTATATAATTAAGTATGCAAGATTGTCGTCAATGATATGTATAATTAATGATGTACTATGGAATGGCTTGTATCACTAGAGATATGATGCTCTGATGTAATATATTCTGCTGTGTAATATTATAAAGCATTATCTTTTGTGAAAATTCCGTTGTGAGATTCTGATGTTTCTGTGATTTTATCTTCTATCTATTCTTATTCTTATTAATGGAATGACTTCCGATGTGTTCGAAAGTTGGGTCGTTACAGAATCTGTCTCTGATATGTACTGCAGGTTTCAAGAAATCGTGCACTCATTAATGGCTTTGGGAAAAATTTATTTTGAAGAAGATCAAGTCAGCAAAAAATCTTAATTCTCTAACTTCAGTGTGGGATCAGAAAACACTGGCAATTGAAGAAGCCACTAACATTAGTGAAATGAAGATTGAGGAGTTAATCGTGAATTTGATGTCAGTCAAAGTACAGTTACAAATAAGAAAGGAAAATAAGTCGTTAGAAAAGAAATCTATAGCGTTCAAAGCAACAACTAATGGTTCTGATTCAAGCAGTGGGGATGATAAAGAAATTACCATAATGACAAGGAATTTCAGAAAAACTTTGGGATACAAAAGGAGAAATAATTTCAAGAAAAATAATCAAGGAAGTTCGAACGATAGATGCTACAACTGTAACGAACCAGACCATATAAAATAATTGTGTCCATAACCTAATAAATCAAATCAACAAACAAACAACAATTCATCAAAGAAGAGGAAAAGAGCATATGCAGAAACTTTTGATGATTCAAATTTATCATCAAGTGATGAAGAGCCAAAAATCGGAAATTCAAATATGTGCTTCACAACAATTCAAGAATCAGAAAATACTGAAAGAATGGATCTAAAAACCAGGTACACCTTGTTTAATAATTTTTGACTGAAATGGTTGAATGGATGCTTGTTTGCTTGCTTTTTGAATTTTAAAATTCAAATTTTAAATTTGAAATTCAAAATAATGCTAAAATAATAAATAAAAATATAAAAATAAATAAAAATTAATTTTAAAAAGGTTTTAAAATTACTTTTTATCATCTCAGGAAATAGTTAAATAGAGAATTAAAATAATATAAAACAAAGTCAAAAAGTAACTTAAATTTTGAATTGACACATATATGTCGATGTACACATATATACATGTCGACATATGCACCAGAATTTGAAATTCAAACTTTGAATTTCAAATGTTTGAACTTTCGAACTTCCCGCTACCTTTTCACCAACTCCCAAGGTCTGAAAAGGTGTCCTTTTATTCAGAAAAGATATGTCCTTTTGATCTCTATTTAATCATTTACTCAATACTACTCTTTCTACCTCTCATTCAAAAATCAAAACTATTTTCTTCATCCTATACTCTTCAAAACTATTCTCTAGTGGCTTCCTCAAGTACTCTAAAGACCATGAGACCAACCAAGACTCTCAAAGGTCATCTCTACAACAACCCCGAGGCTATCCAAGTGTACATAAATTATGTTACGAATGGAAAAATCAATACGAGAACATTTGCTATTTTGAAGATTTTGAATCTTATGACCTTCGTAATCTTTTCAATCAAAATGAAGCTTTAAGTTTGATTAATTCCGGGGGTAATGTTGAAGTATGTTACCCGAATCTTTTCAATTTTTTTGTGCGTATTTAAATCGTGGATTTTACAAAGGAAATGAAAACCAAGTTTGGAGTAGTGTGAAAGGCACTCAAATTATTTTGGATTGTGATGTTTTGGAAAGCATTTTGAATTACAAGAAACTAGGTGTGGATTTTTCGGATTTTGGAATTGATGAACATGATTTGGAAACTTTTCATCGTATTTTTGAAAGCGATGAACATATGAAATTTAAAAATCACTTTTTACGCCCAAAGGCAAAAATTGTCAACCTTCTTCTTAAACACAATCTTACTCCCCATTTCGGAAATTTTATAATCCTACCCTAAGGGTCTAAAAATCTTTTTTTGCCATCTTTGGCACTTATGATATTAATTGGGCTGAAATGATTTTGAGAGAATTCAAACCCATGAAAATGTCAATAAAAAAAACACTCTTTACCATGGAATTTATCTTACTCGAATCTTTAAGTATTTTGGAGTAGATTTCAAAGAAAAGGAATTTGTTCGTAGAAAGGTCTTTAATTGGGAAATATATCCCTTATGAAAATTCCAATCATTTTCAAACCTTATGAGTTATACTGGCGTCTTGCTTGGAAGTTCTTGTTCAGATAGCAGTCTATTGGGTTAGGGTCGCCTCTCGTCATTATGTTTGGGTTGCGAGATTCCCAGGTTTGGCGAAAAGCAAGATAGAATGGATCAAAAAGGACTTCAAATAGAAATTGGCGAAGATGAATCCTCCAGGGAAAGCATATAATTTGCTACTACATCAAGAGTTACATCCAAAGAAGTAATTTTTCAAAATCAAGTCAAACTAGCTAAAAACCAAAAGAAAATCAAGAAGACTCTTAACCAGATGTCATCCAAAATCAATAAGTTTTTTTTGGAAAAGTTGGAAGAAAACTTGGACTATCATCTTCCTCGAATTCATACGCTGAAATCTAAGTGTATTAGCTTGTGTTATCTTTTCATATTAGCTTGTATTTCCTTTTCATGTTTCCTATTTCAGTATTTCATGTATCGTTTGAATGTAATCTCTCATTAATAGTAATGTATGTTTTTTTTTTCTGTCAAATCCACCTTTAAACATCTGTAAAAACATTAGAATAAAACAAATTAATATAATATAATAAGAAGAAATTCAAAATTGTGTAAAAAGTTCAAAATACCCGAAAATACATGGGTATGTCGACATACAATAACGTGTATGTCGACATATAATTGCCAGAAATTCAAATTAGTTCAATTTTTTTTTAATAATAACTACCTTTCGTCCATTTAGTTTTATACGAATTGTTGTCTCTATATATACCATTTTCTTTCAGAAAAACTCAATTTTCAATTCTTTATTTCTTCTCTAACCACTCTCTATATAATCAAATTAATGGCGACTCCTATTCATAATCTAGGTGAAAATCTTGAAGAGACTTTCAACTCTTTCAAGAATATCCTATCTATCATTCTCCGCAATCAACATCATTTAGAATTAAGTCAGATAAAAATGATTAAATAATAAGAAAACACTTCGATCTTATCCGTTGGATGATCTCTTGTCTTTGCAGAGATGAAGATAACAACATCACTGGAGCACCTCTCACCACAGACAACGAAGACTGGGAAGTCATAAAAGCGGATTCCATCTTCTGTGGAGATGGAGGATAGAAGTTCCGAGAAATTTATGAATAAATAAACTTATTTGATTCGATTTGTACGGTTTGCTTTGCGGTATGCTTGTAAATAATTAAATATTGTATGGATTAGTTGTTTGGTTTGAAATATACATTGATTGTATTAATTATACTCTTGTATATTTTTACATAGTAGAATTATAATAGTATTGCCATAGAGTTAGGGGAAGTTATAGGAGAATTATAGACTTAGGATGTTATAAATCCAGGGGAGTTATATATATATATAGAGAATTAGTTACTAGGATTATTCTATGTATGGATAAATATACTTTTTGTTGATAACAAAAGGGGAGAAATTATGAAATAAGCATAATTTAAGGGGGAGTCAAAAAGAATTCATGGTGAAATGGGAGTAATCGAAGAATCAGACTGACAGGTAATATCAGGTATGAATATTTTATAAACCAAGGTTGTCACCATCAAAAAGGGGGAGATTGTTGGAGAATGGGATGTTGACGATGTTTTGATTATAACAACCTTGTTTCAATTATTATCATTGTTGATTATAATATATATATATACACTAACATTTTTATCTAGAATATATATATATATATATATATATATATATATATATATGCAGGTAATAAGATATTGAAGACTATACAGTTAAGAGTTTCAAGAGTTAAGAAATTCAAGATTTCAAAGGAGAATCAAGACACATGAGTATCAAGATTTCAAGGTTATTAGAGTAATAGAGTTTAGTTAGTACGTAAAACTCTGAATAGCACTTCAACTCTGTTTTCAAATTATTCCTTTTCAGATTGATTTTAAAACTATTTTCAAATTGATTCATTTTAAACTTATGATTTCAAATATACTTCTTAAGTTTCTTATGTTTATATATATTATATATGTATTTATAATTATATTATATAGTTTTATGTCATACATATAGTTTTTAACCATATGTTCAAATAATATTTTATTATGTTTTTATACTTGAAAAAATAAATTTTAAACAACTAGTTTTATTTCAAGAATTTTAAGAATATATATTAGTTTAAATGCTTAAAAAATGATTTAAAATTAAAAAATATATATGTATGTCGACATACATGTTTTCACATGTCGACATATAATCATTACATTTTATTTAATTTAAAAGTCGTGTCTTTTCATTTTAAAACATTTTAGAAACGGTTGTGTCTCTTGGAACACTATACAAAGGCCTTGATTTCGAATTTTTTTATAACTAATCTTCTTCTTCTTCCACCCTTAACATACCACCATTATTCTTCTTAAATTTATAAGATTCTGCACTTATACTCTGCCGATTTCAATACAAATTATATCATTCTTTTTTATTTTCATTCTCTATCAAATACTCTCTGTTTGGAAGTGCTACTCAGGAGTTCTAGGGCAATTGTAATAAAAAACTGTAAGGCTATGTTCCTTGTAGCCTTGAAATCAAGGAATAGCGAGGGTGTTGACCTTGTAGCCCGTAAATCAAGGTGGGTGTATTCCTTGTAGCCTATAAACCAATGAAAAGGAGTGGTGTTAACCTTGTAGTCGTAAAATTAAGGGTGTTGTAATTGGATACTGATATTAATAGAACTCTACGCAATCCATCGTTGTGTGAGACTGGGCGTAGGAGCATATGAACCAGCATAAAAATTAGACGTGTTTCTCCTTTTCTACATTTTACTTTTATTTATATTTGCATCTGTGATTGTTTCTGTTATAACATTAATTCTGTGATTCATATAGTAGTTTAAGTAATTATTAATTGGTTGAGATTTTTATAAATTCTTTAAAACAGGATTCGCTCCGTCCAGTGTTAGTTTTGCCTTAAGATCCTTGATCCTCATCCCTAACATACAGTTTTCAATAATCAATACCTTCGTATATTTCCTGTACATATATATTATAGATAATAGTATTAGTATATATTTTATTACAATAATAGTTAAAGACAAGGATGTTGTCATCAAAACCATTTTCATCAACATCTCAATCCCTTACAATCTCCCCTTTTTTGATGATGACAAACTAGGTTTATAAAATATTCACACCTAATGCATCGATTCTCTAGTTTCCCATACTCCATTAACTCCTTCTGAAACTATTAACTCCCTGTTAATCTAATCATTATTTTATAATTATTAAATTGTTGAGGAATGTGGATTAAGGATCTATAACGACCTGCCTTTTTGACCGCTTAGTCGGTAATTAAACAAACTCGCACCGTTCAAAACGATAGACTGTTATTTAGCTTACAAGGTTTAAAAAAATTAAACATAGAATCATAACACAGAATAATAAACAATATCTCATAATGAAACTTTTATTACAAATCAGACTTTACACAGTATTTACTATACATAAGAAGATTTACTACATGAAATTTTAATTAAAACAAAATTACAAATCTGATGTACCCAAAGCGAGCATCTTCACCACTCTCTAACTTCGATAGCCGAAGTCTTTAAATATGCAACACTTGGGTCTAACCTAAGTGTTGCATGCAAAAACACAAAACACTCGATTCAAGATTAAATTTATTCAAGTAAATCAACTTCAATAAAACAATAAAATAAAATAGTTAATCCTAACTTCAAGTAAATGTCACATGCAAAATATATAGTTATGTAGTGTTTGTCCTATATCAATGTTTAGATCAAGTGAAGTATCTGCGCATATTAGTTTAATTGTTCGGGGACAAGTGGTCACGTGAGCATGCATGTACACATGTGTACATTTACACATTTGCACTGCCACAACTTCAAATTTAAAAGTGATGTCGTCTTAAGTATACTCAGATCAAGTTGCACAAGCAACTTGAAAACCAAAGCAACATGATCAAAAGGTACAAAGAATGCACAGGTCTGCAAACAAGGTGATATACATGCGCAAGATACTCAGGTGTATAAAACATCCTCCCGGCTTCAAGTTTGCAACAGCAACAAGTCGTGGCAAAGTATAACAGCAAGAATAAAATGTGCATCAGTGCACAAGACCAACAAAACAAAGGCGATTACGACAAGATATAAATGGAAATTATCAAGGTAGTTAGTAATATATATATATATATATATATATATATCATAAAGAAGAAATTACAAGTATTAAAATATATATGCATTTTGAAAGCAATATATATTTGTCACAGTATGTCCCGGTATTGGAAATGAGGTGAGTACATAGGGCAACAGGTTACAATGCAAAACAAGCAGCAATAACATGATAACATGGTTTTTAAAGCATATTTATAAGTAGGAGAAAAAATGACAAACAATATATTCCAGTTCCCTGATTTAAGGCAGTAAGCATATACACATATTTTTGTTCCCATATATATACATGTTTCAAATATGTTTCAGGTCATCCCATAAAGAAAGTAACATACAACATGAAAATGACCAAGAATAAATGGTCAAACACAAGGCAAAAATACAACACGGTAGCTGTTGTAAGAAGGATACATGCACACAGATCATTCAAATGTGTGGCAGCTGTATGTACATACTTACAACAAGACACAACATTGTTCGGGTTATGCAACAGGCATAAGGCATGTGTATAATGTACGAGTTTATAATAAGGCAGGGTGCTTTTTTTCTTCTCGCTTTTAGGACAATAATTTTTTTGTATCACAGCTTGGTCGAATACATACATGCAATAAGGCTCACAATATCAAGGCATGCACTAACAAGTGCATAATGCGATCAAAGCATGGTGATTGAGTTTTGGCAAGGAACAACATGTAGTTCATGCATGGTCAGGGTTCTTCATATACAATTGTGTCAAATAATTCTGGTCAGTAGAATTTATATCAAAAAAAATAAAGGCTGCATGGATTAGGCTACAAAATCAAACATAATGTCTCTCTAATTTAAGTTCACAAGAATGTACATGCAGCAAGGTTAAGTACACAAGGCCAGAAAATGATCAGTGTAAATGACTCAAGTTATGGGCCACATGCAAGACTATAACAAAAGCATGATCATATAGCAAAACCAAAGGGGTTGGCCAGACATTACTGACCATTTTTGAAAGGGAAATTAATTTACATGGACAATTAGCACTAAAAATTTAACCGTAAGAACATCTGCCTAATATTTTATTCAAAAGAACAGTCGCATCTAATGTTTTATTCAGAAGGACAGAAATAACTCTCGTTCAATTTCCTACCATGAAATAATGAAATCGCGAAATACAAAATCACAAAATCATCTTTTCTAGAAACGGATCCAAAATCCGCGCAATCGATTCAAGAAATGATCTTCGGTTTTCATTTTTTTGTGATTTTGATGTACAATTTAAAACTAACCAAACCCTAAACGAATACGATGAAAAATTACAACGAATGTCGAAACCCTAATTTGTGATGTACAACAAAGAGATAGAGCTCAAAAACGAACTGACGATCAAATATTGGAAGAAATAGTTTTTGATTTTGTTTTAAAAAAACACGGTAGCATTTTTAGGTATCAGTTTGCTATTTTTTTAAGGTATCAGTTTTCTTGTATTAACTGTGTTATGCTGTTTCGTTTATAGTTTTGGTGCTATTTTAGTTTTGTTCTTGTACTGATGCATCTATTTTAGTTTTGTTCTTGTACTGATGCATCAGCCTTGCTACTCAAACGGACTTATTTCATTTTAATCAATCAAATTGTGATTCAAACATTTTCTGTATTACTTTTGTCATTAAAATATCATAGCAATTTTTAGGTATCAGTTTTGTATTTTTTACGTATCAGTTTTTTTGTTTTAACTGTGTTATGTTTATTTTTCATGTGATTTTGTTGCTGTTTTAATTTTGTAGTTGTATTGTTGCATCAACTTTGCTACTGAAATGAAATTATTTCATTTTAATCAATTAAATTGTGATGCAAACATTTTATGTATTACTTTTGTCGTTAAAATATTATAGCAGATTTTAGGTATCGTTTTTTTTAGGTGTCAGATTTCTTGTTTTAACTGTGTTATGTTTTTTTTCATGTGATTGTGTTGCTGTTTTAATTTTGTAGTTGTATTGTTGCATCAACTTTGCTATTCAAACGAAATTATTTCATTCTAATCAATCAAATTGTGATGAAAATATTTTCTATATTACTTTTGTCATTAAAATATTATAGCAGTTTTTAGGTATCATTTTTGTATTTTTTAAGTATCAGTTTTATGACTTTGGGTATTGTAATTATGACAAGTGCATATCTGTTTTGAATTGTTTCATTTGGCAAGTGAATTTTTTAATACACAATATTAATTCTAACTGATACCCACTGATTAAAAAAATTACACCCATCAACTCAATTCAATTCTCAAAAAAAAAATATTTATTCTCAATAATACCCACTGATATTAATTCATCACTTGTATTACACCAAATATAATGAAGTTACACCAAATTTTACATGTTTTACAACTGAATTTTGCCAAAAAATGATACCTGGGTACCGTAAAGAAAGAAAACAATAAAAACCGATACTTACTGTGGTATAAAACTGTTATCTACAAACTGTATTAAAAAAAATTATACCTACGATGATACAGAACTGATATCCATCCACTGAAGTAAATAAAAAAAAGGGAATGGATACCTACAGTAGTGCAAAAAGGATACCCATAGCCAGAAAACAATAATAATAAAACTAATATCTACCGAGACGTGAAACTGGTATCTAAAAACTACAAGCATGAAAATAACACAAAACTGATATCTATGGAGACATATAACTGATACCCAGCAGCTGAAAAAAAAACACATTAAAATTGATACATACAAGAGGTTAAAACTGATACATAACATGCAAATCTCATATAAGTCATCATAACAACATCATATCATATCATACCAACAACACATTAGAATTTGATGAAGAGAGATCAAACGGAAAACATAAAAAGACTACACTTTTGTTGCTCTATTAATTTCCGTCATCAACATACACACAATCACTACCACATAAAACTGCCGCAATCTCCTCCAGTTTCTTCCCTGGATCTTCCTTGTTTTCTGTACTATTTGATTCATTACACGACCTATCGTAATAATCACCGGATATTCCAACTTCGACAATCTCTTTGCTTTCTTTCCGCTTTTTTTTGTATTAGACCTGGATCCGTTGTCGTGGTGGCGGTTGAAAAAAATGGATCTGAGGAAGAAGTGACGAAGAAGGATTAGGCGCGCGTTCTTGTCGTGGTGGCAGCTCAAAAAATGGATCTAAGGAAGAAATGGCGAAGAAAGATAAGGCGCGCGTGATTTAGGGTATTAAAAAAAGGAAATGTCCATATGGTTAAATTATTAATAGGTTTGTCCTTAAGATTAAAATTTTAATGGGTTGTCCTTATGGTTAAAAAGCCTTCTCATTTGTCCTTGTGATCATTTTTCTGTTTCCAAAATAACACAATCATGCTAAGGCAAATTACACAACACTTAGTGGATGGCATGCCAGTGACCATGTCAAACAGGTTACGTATATGAACCCGATTTCCAGAAAAATAAACTTGGCAAACTATCAAGTTCATGGCAAGCTGAATCATTTATACAAATGACTCAAAGTGGTGCAACATCAAGACAATACAAACAGGACAAGGAAGGTATGCATGAATTAGTACATATGTTTCAAGGTTTCTTTCCCAGAAAACAACATAACAGCAAAGAAGGAAATAACACAAGGCAACCAATAACAACCAAGATTCAACTATTGCAGCTAGTTTATATAAATGTTGCAATACTTGAATAAAATAAATCGTGAGTAAACACTCACCTTAAAACAACGAATAAAGTACGAACGGTGTTGCTGAAGTGGCTCAGATGCAAACGAGGGAGGTGGTTCCAGGCTTGAACGAAGGTAGCGGAGGTGAAAGGAATTCAGTGACAAACAGAGATGGCAATTTTTGTGGTGGACATGGCGATTTAAAAGAGCAGAAGAGAAAACGAATTGGGAGGAGGCCGTGAATTTTGATTTTGGGGAAAGGTTTTAGTTTAGCTGAAGTGAAAATGAAGAAAATGGGAGGTAGTGAAAAGTGATGAAATGAAAGAGAACGAAGTAAAATATAACAATATGGACAAGTGCCTTCAATTTCAGCAAAGTTTAATGATTAACATAGAAATGTGTTTATTTTATGCTCTTATATCTTATCTTTTATAAATAAATATTACTTTGGGTATTTTTCGTGTGTTTTCATAGGTTCAATAAATGTCTCCTTCATTCAATTAAAGACCAGTTGATAAGAAAAAAGCTACTTTCCCATATAAACACTGTTTCAATCACAAAGGAACATGTATCACACTGGTAAAAGCCTGAGAATTTGGATAGGGTGACCTAAGTTCAATCCCTAACAAGGCTTAATTTTTGCTGAAGAAAGGAGCATGGATATATACGTACTGCCTCCTTTTGCTCTGAAGAAATATACGGAATAGTGGTATATTATATATATATATATATATATTCTTATGTATGTATATAATATATGCGCTAATAAAGGTTTGAAGAGTTGGGCATATTCTTCTCATGGAAATCAAATTAAATCATTCATTTTCAACTACCATGTAGAAGAAGATTTGATTGAATTATTGCCAAGGAAAAGCCAATCAATCTGCCACATATCACTAATCAGAGGAGAAAATCTGCATGGAATATCTCAAGTATATCTTTATATATATTTTATTTGTAAATATATTATTTCAAGATATTCGTTCTTGGCCCAAATATTCATATAGAAAGGAGACTACATCCCCTATAAATATCCATTGTATTCATTGTAAATGGGATTTTCATTGTTCTGTACTTCTCTTCTCCATTAATAAAGCTTTCTTTTATTTTTTTGCATTCTTTTATTTTCAAACAACTTGTGTTGTCTATACAACTAGATTTGGTAGAGCACAAGTTGTCTTTGCATTTTATTTTTGCTGTTAGTGATTGACCGTCTGATTAGATTCAACGGTAATCCTAATTTTATTCTCTGCTTGTTATTTTATTTCTGCAATTTTAATTTCTGCTTTTTATTTTCTTTCCTAGGTCATATTGGATTAAATATAGAATTGATTAGATTCAGATATGTATTCAATTCAATAATAGTTTAATTTCTTTTATGTTTCAATTGATAATTGTGATTTGATCGTCGGTTCAATTAGATTTGTTCTGAATCAAATTGCAGTTATTGTTTTTCAACCCAACCTCCAAATATTGTCTTACTCGTCCACAAAATATATAAATAATAAAATATAATATTCCTCTATGTGTTCGACCTGCATACTACACACCTGTGCGCTTGTAGTTATTATAACATAGTTTGCGCTTTTCTATTCCATAGGAAAGCATTGATCAAGTTTTTGGCGCCATTGTCGGGAGGTAACAATTAAATTTTATTATTTATTTAATTTCTGATTCGTGTTAGTTTTTGTTTTATTTTTTCTTCTTATTTTCTTGTATATATAGAAGAAAATTCTTGATTGGTTAGATTTGGTATTATTCAATGATACCATAATCTTCCAAACAAAAGAAAAAAAACTTAACCAAAATTTCCAATTGTTTTATCAATTTCTTTCCAATCTATACATTTCTTTCTCTTTCTACAAACTCCTCCCTTTTTACAAATTTCAAAAATATAAATTTTGCCATTTTCTTTCTTCTTCTCATGCTTTGATTTCTTGCTTGCTGCAAACCACCTTTCCCTCGTCTTCATATCTGAACCATCTCCAACAATCAATAATAACCCGAACCCCAATTCACGTCCATAGTAACATACTTCATCACATATTCATCTCCATCACCCATTGAGCAATTAGCATATTCTATCAACTACAGCTCACAAAAGCCACAACTACACAACCTGCCATACTCAAACCAACGTCCACCAGTACTGCCACAACCGTCATCCACCATCACAATCATAACCAACAATCCTCTTCATACAACTTCATCACAACCTTCTGCCGAACCCACACCTAGACCTCCAATCACCGAACACCGAGTTCGAACAACCCAAAATCCAATACAAACCATACTGCGTTCAGACATTCAGTAGCACTTCGAGACCCAAAATTATAACAACAAAAAATCGAATTTGAACATCAACACAAACCCAAACCTGATTCGAAACCATCACCAATTCGCAACAAACGTTACCTTCACCCAGTTCTGCTACTCATCAACATCACCGTGAACACAGCTTTGAACTTCCATATAAACCTAGAAGCCCGATTGAAATCACCCTAATACAATTCCGAACCCTATCGGATCGAAATCCCTTTATTAGAAGCCAAGACCGATTCGAATCCTATCATATTCTAATCGAAATCCCCAATTTACGAAAGCCAAATCCCCTTAGATCAAACCCAATTCGAATTTGGAATTAAGCCAAAAAAGATGATTGGAATTTTGTATGAGATACGTTTCCTTTAAAAAAAAAGGGGCGTGATTTGGTCTATTGGAAGGGTATGCTTAAAGCTTTAAACTTGTTGGTACGGTTGAGCACGTGATACTTGGTTATTTCCTAACAAAAAAAAAGGGCGTGAAATTTTCTTTCTGTTTATTTTCGGGTTTGACTTCGTTAAAAAAAAGGAGATTGTGGTTTCTTGGCCTTTGGTAGCACGCGTATAATAGTGTGCCGGCTTGACCCTTGGTTAAGTGACTAGTTGAATGGCTTGAGCCCTTGTCTAGATTGTTTTTAAGCCTTTTTTTAAGCTTAGTTCTTTTTATTATTATTTTTTAGCTTAGTTTTACTTTTTTTAGTTTAGTTTTAGTTCTGTCCCATCTTGATATGTTGAGTCTTATTTTATTATTTGTTTTCGTCGTTCTTTGAGTTTGGTTTTTATTTTTACTTTTATTTTGTTGGTTTTGTTTGTTTTCGTTTTCTTCTCTTAAAAAAAGTGAAATCTCAAAAAAAAGGAAAGGCAATTCAAAGGGTCAAAGGAAGAAAGAATTCAAGCTATTAAACAAGAATTCTAAGGTCAAGCAAATTGCAAATATTTGAGTTAGCACTACTCAATTACACTGGACGGATAGCCATACCCCATTGTAAAATTTTATGAACTCTACAGGTGCTACAAAATGTAGAAATTGCTTGTAATAATCTTCTGTAGAGGCAGCGACTTGCTTGTACAATTTTTAAATTTCTGCAGTTATTCTTGTCTGAATGTTTTGTTGACTGATTTCTAAATTAATTTGGTGAGGAACGGATTTCCATTACTAATCACTCTCATTGTTTTTCAATTATAAAACTTGATTTGTTTTGCAAAATATTTAACTGTAAGAGTGTATTTTGTGAAACTGATTATCTCAAGGGTTTTGTCATGGATATATATCAGTTCAGTTCATTGAATTTCTGGCAAAGAGGTTGTATACTACCCGTAAAACATTGGTCGTATCCTTTATTATTTATACTATACGTGAACGACTATAAGACCCTCTTTCCCCTTCAAATCGAGATTATCAACTAATAAGATATACTTAAGTACGTTATTTATTCTGTAATAAAAGCTACTTGTGTCAATGTTAAGTTTCGGACTTTTTATATTCAACAACGATGAATGAAAAGAGTTTTAGCCACCATAATTCTCTAAGGGGTTCTCAAGTAAATCAAAGTTTTTATAACGAGATGGATTATAATTGAATAAATCTAAATTTTCAAAATCTTAATACCGAAATGGATAGAATCTTATCTCTTCGAGATCGATGTTACCAACTAGCACTGTTCAACCTTCTGTCATTGTATTTCCTCCCGTTGATGGAAATTTAGAGCTTAACCATTCTTTTATTCAAGGGATACCAAAATTTACTAGTTCTGAAAATGCTTACGAATTTCCCTTAGAAACTCAAACTCCTCAAATCATAGATGGACAACCCCATTATTATCCTCAAGACCATGTCAATGTCATAGCTCAAAATTGTCCCTACTCATCCACATATAACCCTAGTTGGAGAATTCATCCAAACTTCTCATGGTCTATCCCAATAATGTCGCCATGATACCAAATTCGAATGACCAAGTTCCAATTTCCAATCCTCAAAGTTCACCTCAGTCTAATCCTTCGAGTCAACCATATAGGCAATTTAAATTTTAGTCGTCAACTCAGTCTCCTTCATCTTTTGAAGCTTCACATAAAATTGTTAAATTGGAGAAACTAAAAAATAATCGAGATGCTAAACTCGAATAAACGATGAATATGATGAAGGAACTAATGAAAAGTAATAAGAAAGGAAAATTGCCTAGTCAACCCAAGGTGAATCCAAAATATAGTTCTCGTAATGTGAACTCTTGTGTGGATGAAAAACATGATTCAGTCAACTAGGTTACCACCTATAGGTCCAGAAAAACGATTGAAAATAATGTTGGCAATCCCGTTAATCCTTCGATCCCAACTTCAAATCAAAATCTTAACATTCTTCTGATGGCAACTAAGGCCAATTCTTATGAACCTTCTGAATCTCTATCTTCTTCGAATATTGGCAATCCCAACATCTCACTACAACAAATATGTCTGTTCACAGTGTTGAAAAAACGATGTTATAGCCTTTAACAGCTTTTTGATCAACGCTGTCTACCAACATGTTGTTATAGGTCCCTTGTATATCACAGCGTTTTCAAAAATGCTATTGAAAAATGACATATTATAGCATTTCAAATTGTGTTGTCCTTATGTTTATACAGCGTTTTATATTGTTCCAGAAATGTTATCTTCCCTTTTCTAAAGTGTTTAATATCACAATATTTCTCAAAGTTTACAAATTCTTTACTGTCACAGCGTTTTGCCATATATCACAACGTTTTTTGGAAGTTTACATATTCTTTACTATCATAGCGTTTTGCCACATATCACATCATTTTTTTGCATCTATCACAACATGTACATATCGTAATATCAAAATATTCATGTACAAACATATCAACAACATGTACATATATATCAACCAGATAACACAATATTCATACACAAAGACATCATCAATAAACAAACTTTACATAATTTCCATAAAAAAATAACACCATAAACTAAATTTACACAATATCCGTCGAATAAAGTTACGACATCTACAAATAAAACAAAATTTCAATAAAACAAGTTTGTGTCGAATACCAACAAAACGAACATCTAAAAGTTACCGCTTTCTCCGTAATCAGATACCACAAGCGGTCTTTTTGTTGAGGGATCTTCAGAAGCGCCTAACGATATTCTGATTATAACCGAATACACAACGATGCCCATCTCCAATACATATACACATGTGTTCATTTTACAATTTGGTCATATTTTATATTTTTATATAATTAGTTAACTTTTATAAACTAAACTTCTATTTTTTTATAAATTTAGTAAACTTAGTTAATTTTTATAGTACTTAGTTAATTTTTATAATACTTAGATAATTTTTATAATAGTTAGTTAATTTTTTATAAAATTAGTAAGCTAAGTTAATTTTTATAATAATTAGTTAATTTTTATAACAGTTAGTTAATTTTTATAAAATTAGTAAACTTAATTAATTTTTTATAATAGTTAGTTAATTTTTATAAAACTTAGTAAATTTTATAATACTTAGTTAATTTTTATAACACTTAGTTAATTTTTATATAATTTTTTATAAAATTAGTAAACTTAGTTAATTTTTATAATACTTAGTTAATTCTTATAATAGTTCGTTAATTTTTATAAAATTAGTAAACTTAATTTTTTTTAATAATAATTAGTTAATTTTTATAATACTTAGTTAATTTTGTAATACCTAATACTTAGTTAATTTTATAATACTTAGTTAGTTTTATAATACTTAGTTAATTTTTTATAAAATTAGTAAACTTAGTTAATTTTTATAATACTTAGCTAATTTTTATAATAGTTAGTTAATTTTTATAGTAGTTAATTAATTTTCATAAAATTAGTAAACTTAATTTAACTTTTATAATGGTTAGTTAACTTTTATAAAATTAGCAAACTTAATTAATTTTTTATAATAGTTAGTTAACTTTTATAATACTTAGTTAATTTTATAATACTTAGTTAATTTTATAATACTTAGTTAATTTTATAATACATAATACTTAGTTAATTTTATAATACTTAGTTAATGCTTAGTTAATTTTTTATAAATTTGTAAACTTAGTTAATTTTAATAATACTTTGTTAATTTTTATAATAGTGAGTTAATTTCTATAATAGTTAGTTATTTTTTTATAAAATTAGTAGACTTAATTAATTTTTTATAATAGTTAGTTAATTTTTATAATACTTAGCTAATTTTTAATTATTACTATTATTATTATAGAATACTTGGTAATATTTATAGTTTTATATACTTAGTAAACTTTTATAAACTA
This sequence comes from Allium sativum, assembly GCA_030737875.1. NCBI lineage: Eukaryota > Viridiplantae > Streptophyta > Magnoliopsida > Asparagales > Amaryllidaceae > Allium > Allium sativum. The sequence goes on along the minus strand of CM060920.1, from coordinate 559,998,931 downwards.
AACTTCTTAATTTTTATAAAACTAGTAAACATAGTTAATTTTTATAATAATTATTTAATTTTATAATACATGGATAATTTTTAATTCTTGCTATTATTATAGAACACTTGGTAATATTTTATATTTTTATATACTTTGTTAACTTTTATAAACTACTTCTTCGTTTTTATCAAATTAGTAAACTTAGTTAAAATTTTAAACTATTTAGTTAATTTTAATAATACTTAGTTAATTTTTATAAGTTTATTTCATTTTTTTATAAATATTAGTTAATTTACTACTATTATAAATCTTATTGTTATTACTATTATAGAAGTTTACATATGTTTTGTATTTTTATGTACTTTGTTAATCCTACATGAATGCCATGAACATGAAGTGTGATGAATATAATTACTTATAGAAAAATATGCAGAAGCATCGTCATCATCATCATCATTGGAAAAGCTAAAGGCATGTCTCATTAACAAAAGGGTCATAAGCTACACAAGAAAACAAGTAATAAGTTGACATCGCATACAACCAACCGGTCGATAGAAATCAAACTAGAAACAACAACAAATTTCAGACGTTTGAACTTATTTTCACACGACTGACCTGGTTCAGACGTCTGAAAATTGGTTTCAGACGTCTGAAATGGATTTCGGCCAATGCCTTGAGACCATTTCAAACGTCTGAAAATGTTCTCGAGCAATTCCTAGGCCTGGTTCAGACGTATGAAATTTATTTCAAACGTCTGACCTTCTCTTATATTGTTTTCCACATGGACCTTTAACATGGAAATCAACACAAAAAAAAATTAAACTGAACCTGTTCCATGCACTCGTCTTCGCTTCAGAATTCCTATGTTACACCCATACATCTATGTTGCAACTTCAATGATTCATTTCAATCTGTAACTTCAAATGACCACTCGTCTTTGTCTTTACTATGGTGATAAAATTCTGTTCAGTTTGGATATATTGTGTCATATATTTCAATAACTCAAGCTTCAAGGTGACAACTACAAACAGATAGTTCAACTATTCCAGCACCAGGTTTGCATGATCAAAATAAAAACAAATAAACAATCAAAAATGTCCTTAAGTGGACCACTAGCATTTACCTATTCCAATTCCATATGAAACATCCAATACTTTCAGCTTTGCCTGGAAAATAATGAAGTTACAAGCTCACTTATAATTCTCGACTAGGTCCTCAACTTCCCGCAGTTTTTGTCTGTCAGTGCAAATATGAAGAATTTCGACCATTGAATTATAGGGTCCTGTAAAAACCCGTAACTTCCCCGTAAAGGAAAGCGGCGGATAGTTCGAGAACAAGCCACAACAGAACGCATATAAAAGAACATTTCATTGTATCTTACAACAATGCATCAGATTACAAGAATATACAGAGTATAAATGAATAAATATTACACAGAAATATCAGAGATTACAATAAATTACATAGCAGCGGAAAATAATACAATACACAACTAGAAGAGATATACGGATACAAAGCTTTCCGGATATCGTTCCAGCTGTAAACCAGGATCCTGTGAATATAAATCTGCACAACCAAAACTACTAGCTGCCCGTGTCAAAATAAGGGCACCCAGAGTTTAGGTTAAAACAATAAACTCCAGGTCAGTCATGTGACTGGTGTGAGAACTAAAACAGTTATTAATCTTTGTTTTTAAAGTTAGGTAAATCAAGGGACCACGCCGTATAACACGGAACGGGTTTTCTCCCAAGAATACCAGTGCATAAAACAAACAACGCAATGCTAAATAAAGAAAAATGAAGCTGTTATAAGACCCAGGTCCTATCACACAATGCAACGCAAGCCGGGGGATAGGGTTTTCCCTTATAACAGCCAAAGAATGCTTGATACGTTTAAAACAAATCATTTGATACTATTATAAGTGCATAGTGTATAAAACAACTTCAAATCATAAGTATCAATCATAGGCGGCATGAATGACCCATACCACTATGTCGCCATATATAAGTTCACAATCAAAACCGCAATGTCGTATTGGAAGTTGGGTTATCATTTATGGTATGAACCGAGGCTAGGGGCAAGATCCTCTACCGATTTGTGACTCTCTAGCCCGAGCCACAGGGTCAGAGCGCATCGACCCTTTAGATCGTCAGGGCCGGTCCACCGATGTGGATTATTATGCCTGAACACTACGTTTCCCCGCCCTTTGGGGCGTAAGCCTGGCCCGTCAGCCGACCAAAAGCATCGGCCGAAACCGATATCACGAGGCGCCTCGCTTTTCAGCAAGTAATAATAAGCAACATCCACATGAGTCAAACTCGTCAGCCAGTTCAAGCACTGACGCCACTCCTAACTAGAAAGAAACGCATGCCCTCCCTGAGGTCCGTCTCCCGTTTTTGGTTCATACCGGGTGTGAAACTCGCGAAGTAAACGTTACACAAAGCTACGCCATAAAGGTCGTGCTTCGATCATCAACCACAAGACTTTGCTTTTCAACAGAAGCCTTGATCATTTGCCACTTAGGCATGCCACACAGGCAATTCACTCCATGCGATTGATATCCATCAATATATAACCCCTGAGCTCGTACGTCTCAGAGAAGGGCGTTAAGCAAGAGAATAAATTCTCCGCCGCCAAGCAGATATATATTTAATAGAGATCAATCACACGGACTAAAATCCAATGTCAGACACACAGTCCATTTACAAGTCCGTTCTGGGGCTGAACGAAACCGGAGGCACCTAGTACCCCGCATATCCATCGATCTCCAAGTACGTCTAGACGATCACCAACTGTTTCCATCTTCTTGGGTGTACAGCCCAATCAAGATCATCAGTAATCACCCAAACGACGTGAAGACCTCCGGTCTTCGACCATCGTCTTCATCTTCGACTTATCGTCGTATCAGTTATTCAGAATGGGATAAACCCGGTCTTTCCAAATAACTCGCGTGTATTTTAAATAAGTGTTACACAAACACAACATACGCCTCATTCCAATTCATCAGTCACTAACCGTAAATTAATCAAGAGAATAATTCCCCAAATATTAACCCCGAAGGCCGAAACCAACATCAGATCAATATCCAGAAAACCATTCTGCTTAGCTAACCGACAGTTAGTTTCTGATTTCACATTCATAGGGAAAGGTTCCCATTAATTTTATCCAAGATAAATTCCTGAATTTATTCTCTAATCTTCCTTTGAATTTCGATTCAACTAGTCGGAATTAGCGAACCTTACCGTAGTAATCATTGGTTTTAATTTCCCAATCCCAACCTATTCATCCCATGAAGTAAAACGGGTCTTACTTCATATCTAACACCACGGTGTTACCGGTAAATTCAATTACCGTTTCACGTTCAAATCTAATTAAAGATTTAACTATCGCCTGGAGCAAAACTGGTGATACTCCATTTCGATTATTTCAATCTAATTAAAGATTCATTAAAACTCCACTTAGTTTTAATCTTTGACTGGGTTAAAGAATTAGTGTCATTTAAAACACGGTTCACGGTAAACCCAAAATCACATCACGTTAATTATCGGGTTAAAGAACAAGTGTTATTTAAAACACCGTCCACGATAAACCCAAAAATCAATATCGATTCAATTCCAATTAAATATTGTTTAATTGGTACACTTCATTAAATCTAAATAAAAAGATTTAATCTTTTCTCAACTGGGTTCAAGAACAGTGCTAGTGAAGACACCATTCACGACAAACCCAAATCACATTTGATATTCAATACGAGGCTCTGAATAGAAAATATATCGGCTTATATTCAATATCATATTCTGCGACCAACAAAGATCGTATTGGAAATAACGATATATATATCTATATCTTTCAAATTTCCATAACAACATTTGTATAATCACGAAATCCAACATCGAAATATTCCGAAGACAGTTTCGATTCAAATCCATTCCAATGCAATCATTGGAAATTCTGGTTATTTTCAAAACCATTTCTAATCCAGTTTATTTATTTAAGAATAAATAGAAATATAATTCTAGTTCAAAATTGGTTCATTTCGATAAAAATCTACTTTTATCTTTTCAAATATGGAGTATTTCATCCCAACTCTTTCTAAATCATTTCTTATGATTTTACACAAATTATTACTATTTTTAATAATTTTATCAAGGCCTGTACAGTCGATTTCCATCAACAGCCATTGAACTGCACTTATAGCGACCTTTTTCAAATTTGATTTGGACGTAACTCCAAATCCAACCGTTAGATTTCAAATTTCTAACATTCGTTAGAAAGCTCATTTCGGTACGAACCCAACAGTTCCGGTTTTAGGAGAATTCGACGGTCGGATCTCCCGTAATGTCCGTTTGAAATAAATGGTCGAAATTCACGAACTGCCGCGGCGCGTTCTATTCAGGCCATTATATTATATATATAATATATATATAATATATACTTCGTCGATTTCAATTCAAAATGCTCTGTATAAATCGTTTTCAATTCATTTTCAAAACGGTTTCAACTTCATATTCAATTTCAAATCAAAATTGAATATTCCAATATAAATTCGTTTTAAATTCATTTCCAATCGATTTCAATTTAAATTGATTTCTAATTCAATTTCAGTTCGTTTTCAATTCAATTTCAATTCGAATTCATTCCTATTCAAATTCATTTCAAAACGATTTCAATTCTATTTCAATTCTATTCGAATTCATTTATATTCAATTTCAATTCGAATTCATTTTTATTCAAATTCAATTCGAATTCATTTCTATTCAAATTCATTTCTATTCGATTTCAATTCGAATTCATTTCTATTCAAATTCATTTCAAAACGATTTCAATTCTATTTCAATTCTATTCGAATTCATTTATATTCAATTTCAATTCGAATTCATTTCTATTCAAATTCAATTCCAAAGTCGTTTTCTATTCGATTCAATTCAAATTGGTTTTCTATTCAATTCATTTCGAAATCGTTTTCTATTCAATTCATTTCAAATTGGTTTTCTATTCAATTCATTTCGAAATCGTTTTCTATTCAATTCATTTCAAAATGAATAAAATCGATATAAATATCGTTCACGTCAAAATGGCGTCAATCTAATCAACACGGCTTCATATATTTCTATTTTCAAATATTCTACTTCAAATATTTCTTTTTTTTTCAAAATAGTTGTTATTATCAAAATACTTCGTTCAACACATGACTAATCTCAACGGATGAGTACTGTCAACACATGAACCTTTATTTTATATTATTCTTTATTTTTCAAATTGGAATGAGGCCCAATCAATTACCATATAAAGTTAATTATATGGATTTTCATACAACACATGTATATAATAGCATTGAAAAATAATCAGCCATCAACCAAAGTGCACTACACTGTATAAGCATCAAATATAGATATCTAACGCTTATAACAGCCTGTCAATCAATCGATCGACATATTTAATCAATCAGGATGAGTGAACTTCAAATTTCATCCCAACACCCGTGTAGGGTTTCAAACAATCAAACACAGATTTTATTTGTGCAGTTGGGCGATGTGTGAAATTTATCGTCCCAATCCATGTCAGTCAAATCAGTGTACATAAACAAACCGTCCGGTTTGTAAATGAATATCTATTTATTCACATTCACTATATTCATATTCACGTTAAAAATTATATTTTTAACGATAAAACATTTTATTTTAACATATGAATTTCTATTCAGTTCATTTATTCAATAAAATTGATATTTTTCTAACTTATTTTTAGAAAATTTCGGCGGCATAACGGCACGATACTAGAAACGGGACGAGGCCTAGCCTTATCCCCGGTCTAGTGAAGGCCCACGCCATTCACACATCAATCAAATCAATTTCCTTTCACCAAACAATTCAATTCACACCAAATAATCTAACCAACTACACAACCAAACAATTAAACAATCAAGCCATCCATGGTCTGTGGATGACGGGTGTCGGGTGCTACTAAACACCGTCTGCATCCTAGTATATATATATAACTAGAAGAAGAAATGGAAAGGTGAGAAATTCTCACCGAAAGCTATCCCAACTTCACGACACTTCTATTGTAGAGATCTTCGTCGTTTTCGCCTTTTGTCGCTTTCGTTGCCCGTAGCCACTACATATATAAAAATCGAATTTTTACTATGCTATTCAGTATATAAAAATCCCATTTTTATAATCACGCTATATAGATAAAAATTCTATTTTTACATTGCTACTATATATATAAAAATTATATTTTTACCTCGCTATTCTCTATATAAAGATTTCGCCTTTTCAAATATATCATTATAAAAATCACATTTTTATTTTGCTACGCATATAAAGATGATATTTCTACTATCTTACCTAGATAAAAATCATATTTTTAATATGCCATTAGCATAAAAATTATATTTTTAACTTCCCTATTATATAAAAATTATATTTTTAACCGCTACATGATATAAAAATTATATTTTTATTATCTCTATAATGTAAAAACCGCATTTTTATTAGTGTAAAAATCTAATCTTTATTGATTTAAAAATCAAAACTTTCTATAATTAAAAATCAAGCCTTTATACTTAGTAAAAATCATACCTTTCATATTATAAAAAAATTATTTTTCTCTTCATAAAAATTATAGCTTTCTTAAAATAAAAATCACTCCTTTTCTTAACATAAAAATCACAGCTTTCACATTAAAAAAAACATCACCTTTCATTTCCGAAAATCGTAAGGATAGAGATAAAAATCGTATTTTTCCATGTCCTAATAATATATAGAAACCTTATTTATTTTTATAAAACATATTACCTAAAAATAAATAAATAAACTAAGTAAATAATAAATAAAAACTTACAGCAGGTAGGGGGGAACGTTGCTGTCGGTGGTCATCAGGCGGGGTTGGGCGTCGGAGTCGAGGTGGTGGCCAGCAGGGGCTTCGATTTGGGGGGGGGGGTTATTTCTCCGGGGGGGCGCGGGTTCGGAATTGGGGAGGATGGCCGGAGTCTGATGCGGCGTAGGGGGGGTATCGGTGGTTTCGACGCCTCAAGGGAGGCGGGGCGGCGATCGACGATAGGGGGGGCGATGGGTTACGTGAGCATCGGTTTTTTTTTATTCTTTCTTTCTCTGTCGATTTGAAAACGAGTGGGGGGCAGAGAAGGTAAAGGAAGAGAGAGGGTTTTATTATTTTATTATTTATTTAATTTATTTTTTTCGCCAAAAAGCAACTTTTATTTTCGATCTCAAAACGAGGCCCACCGCCTGTCGTCCATAGCGTTTCACCCCAATTCCGAACACAATGGGATATGTATCGTAAGCTGATTTGATCGTTTCGATCAGTTTCCGTTAAAATCAACATATAACTATATATATTGAATTTGAACGCGCATTTCAATTTACCGGGGTCACATACTAACTAGAAAAATTCCCGAAAAATATTTTCTAGTTTCGTATTGACGATACGGTCCTAACAAAACTAGTTTCATTGAATTCTGAGGCCGTTGGGAAAATGGCCATTTTCCAGTCGATTAAAATCAACTGAAACTGGTCAAACGCATTTTCCTTTGCCACGCTCACATATTGATTCGAAAAATTATGAAATTTGGAATCTAGCAATAACTTAACATCACGGACCCAACAAAAGTGGTTTCGTCGAAATCCGAGGTCGTTTGCAAAATTCCCATTTTTAAGGGCCTGAATTCCATAGCGACTATTCAGAATTTTCAACTGGACATATTTTTTGATTCCCGCTATGAAATTTTGATTTTTCGGGTTCGTTGGAAAGATATTCTCAATTAGGTTCTATTATTTTTGGTTTCACTAAAATCCGGATTGTTTTGCACCCGGTACATTCAATTGAAGTTTGAAATCGAATTATCGAACTACGGCGCCATTTTCAATTCTATTTATAATTATAAATAATTATTTATATTCTAACGACGACGTATATAATATATACGTTCTAATTATATTCAAAATAAATTTCTTGTCGATATTATTTAAAATAATCTATTTTAAATATTCAAAATTTGCTAAAATTGCCAAAATAAAAATTTTAAACTGGCCCAGATTTTCGGGTTATTACAATCTCCCCCACTTAAAACTTTTCGTCCCCGAAAAGGAACAAAGTCGAAAGTGGTTTGATTATTCAGTTCTACGTTCGATCTGGTTTTCATTCTCCAACTTTTCAGTTTCTGAGAATTTTCAAATTTTCAAAAATTTGGCTAACACCCTGAATTTTCGAAAAATTTCGCCATAACCTCCCCTGCACCGGGAGCATCGGGGAATTTCAAATAGCTTCCCCGGTCCTTCTAATCTCAAAAAGAAAAAGAAAAAGCCAAGCGGCTAGCCAATAGGCTCATAAAATCATCATCACCCAAACAAAACAGTAAATTATATAATAAACATGTACCTATTTGTCGGGCAAACAAATTTTATTCTTCGGCTCTAGCCTCCTTGCTATGACCTGTTCAAGGTAAGTACAAGTATATGCAAGCAAACGCAACCAATTTTCAATATAATTCAATATTTGGTTCAATTAAGCTAAATGGTTCAAAATTATAAACCAAATAAACAAACAACACAAACATCAATCAATTAGTGAATTAGAGTCTCAAATTCATAATTTTGATACATATACAAAAATCATGTTTTTGATGCCAAATCACAACAATAGGTCTTATCTAATTTTTGGTTCTCACACCAGTCAATAGGAAATATATAGATATCACACCTTCGAAACACGAATACCAGTTCTGATGATGTTCGAACTATCATCAGAATCATCTCCGGGCGACTAGAGTGTGATTCTATATCTATCCAGTATATTAAAACTTCAAATACACGTTTGCAAGGCGTATATGCAAAATCTTTATATACTGGACTGTCCTAATCAATATGAAATAAATAATCAAATACGAATAGTTGATTTAGATTTTCAAAACAAAAATTGTTTTCATTTTAAAAATATACTCTTCACACTCGTCCTAGGATACTACTGATCCCATCTCTAACGAGTCATTCTAATTGGATATTACTAATCCAATATCTGATGAATTCTTTCGTACGGTTCTAATGTGCCTTGTTCTCTAAGCTTTGTAAACCAAAGCTCTGATACCAACTGTAAAAACCCGTAACTTCCCCGTAAAGGAAAGCGGCGGATAGTTCGAGAACAAGCCACAACAGAACGCATATAAAAGAACATTTCATTGTATCTTACAACAATGCATCAGATTACAAGAATATACAGAGTATAAATGAATAAATATTACACAGAAATATCAGAGATTACAATAAATTACATAGCAGCGGAAAATAATACAATACACAACTAGAAGAGATATACGGATACAAAGCTTTCCGGATATCGTTCCAGCTGTAAACCAGGATCCTGTGAATATAAATCTGCACAACCAAAACTACTAGCTGCCCGTGTCAAAATAAGGGCACCCAGAGTTTAGGTTAAAACAATAAACTCCAGGTCAGTCATGTGACTGGTGTGAGAACTAAAACAGTTATTAATCTTTGTTTTTAAAGTTAGGTAAATCAAGGGACCACGCCGTATAACACGGAACGGGTTTTCTCCCAAGAATACCAGTGCATAAAACAAACAACGCAATGCTAAATAAAGAAAAATGAAGCTGTTATAAGACCCAGGTCCTATCACACAATGCAACGCAAGCCGGGGGATAGGGTTTTCCCTTATAACAGCCAAAGAATGCTTGATACGTTTAAAACAAATCATTTGATACTATTATAAGTGCATAGTGTATAAAACAACTTCAAATCATAAGTATCAATCATAGGCGGCATGAATGACCCATACCACTATGTCGCCATATATAAGTTCACAATCAAAACCGCAATGTCGTATTGGAAGTTGGGTTATCATTTATGGTATGAACCGAGGCTAGGGGCAAGATCCTCTACCGATTTGTGACTCTCTAGCCCGAGCCACAGGGTCAGAGCGCATCGACCCTTTAGATCGTCAGGGCCGGTCCACCGATGTGGATTATTATGCCTGAACACTACGTTTCCCCGCCCTTTGGGGCGTAAGCCTGGCCCGTCAGCCGACCAAAAGCATCGGCCGAAACCGATATCACGAGGCGCCTCGCTTTTCAGCAAGTAATAATAAGCAACATCCACATGAGTCAAACTCGTCAGCCAGTTCAAGCACTGACGCCACTCCTAACTAGAAAGAAACGCATGCCCTCCCTGAGGTCCGTCTCCCGTTTTTGGTTCATACCGGGTGTGAAACTCGCGAAGTAAACGTTACACAAAGCTACGCCATAAAGGTCGTGCTTCGATCATCAACCACAAGACTTTGCTTTTCAACAGAAGCCTTGATCATTTGCCACTTAGGCATGCCACACAGGCAATTCACTCCATGCGATTGATATCCATCAATATATAACCCCTGAGCTCGTACGTCTCAGAGAAGGGCGTTAAGCAAGAGAATAAATTCTCCGCCGCCGAGCAGATATATATTTAATAGAGATCAATCACACGGACTAAAATCCAATGTCAGACACACAGTCCATTTACAAGTCCGTTCTGGGGCTGAACGAAACCGGAGGCACCTAGTACCCCGCATATCCATCGATCTACAAGTACGTCTAGACGATCACCAACTGTTTCCATCTTCTTGGGTGTACAGCCCAATCAAGATCATCAGTAATCACCCAAACGACGTGAAGACCTCCGGTCTTCGACCATCGTCTTCATCTTCGACTTATCGTCGTATCAGTTATTCAGAATGGGATAAACCCGGTCTTTCCAAATAACTCGCGTGTATTTTAAATAAGTGTTACACAAACACAACATACGCCTCATTCCAATTCATCAGTCACTAACCGTAAATTAATCAAGAGAATAATTCCCCAAATATTAACCCCGAAGGCCGAAACCAACATCAGATCAATATCCAGAAAACCATTCTGCTTAGCTAACCGACAGTTAGTTTCTGATTTCACATTCATAGGGAAAGGTTCCCATTAATTTTATCCAAGATAAATTCCTGAATTTATTCTCTAATCTTCCTTTGAATTTCGATTCAACTAGTCGGAATTAGCGAACCTTACCGTAGTAATCATTGGTTTTAATTTCCCAATCCCAACCTATTCATCCCATGAAGTAAAACAGGTCTTACTTCATATCTAACACCACGGTGTTACCGGTAAATTCAATTACCGTTTCACGTTCAAATCTAATTAAAGATTTAACTATCGCCTGGAGCAAAACTGGTGATACTCCATTTCGATTATTTCAATCTAATTAAAGATTCATTAAAACTCCACTTAGTTTTAATCTTTGACTGGGTTAAAGAATCAGTGTCATTTAAAACACGGTTCACGGTAAACCCAAAATCACATCACGTTAATTATCGGGTTAAAGAACAAGTGTTATTTAAAACACCGTCCACGATAAACCCAAAAATCAATATCGATTCAATTCCAATTAAATATTGTTTAATTGGTACACTTCATTAAATCTAAATAAAAAGATTTAATCTTTTCTCAACTGGGTTCAAGAACAGTGTTAGTGAAGACACCATTCACGACAAACCCAAATCACATTTGATATTCAATACGAGGCTCTGAATAGAAAATATATCGGCTTATATTCAATATCAAATTCTGCGACCAACAAAGATCGTATTGGAAATAACGATATATATATCTATATCTTTCAAATTTCCATAACAACATTTGTATAATCACGAAATCCAATATCGAAATATTCCGAAGACAGTTTCGATTCAAATCCATTCCAATGCAATCATTGGAAATTCTGGTTATTTTCAAAACCATTTCTAATCCAGTTTATTTATTTAAGAATAAATAGAAATATAATTCTAGTTCAAAATTGGTTCATTTCGATAAAAATATACTTTTATCTTTTCAAATATGGAGTATTTCATCCCAACTCTTTCTAAATCATTTCTTATGATTTAACACAAATTATTACTATTTTTAATAATTTTATCAAGGCCTGTACAGTCGATTTCCATCAACGGCCATCGAACTGCACTTACAGCGACCTTTTTCAAATTTGATTTGGACGTAACTCCAAATCCAACCGTTAGATTTCAAATTTCTAACATTCGTTAGAAAGCTCTTTTCGATACGAACCCAATGGTTCCGGTTTTAGGAGAATCCGACGGTCGGATCTCCCGTAATGTCCGTTTGAAATAAATGGTCGAAATTCACGAACTGCCGCGGCGCGGCGCGTTCTATTCAGGCCATTATATTATATATATAATATATACTTCGTCGATTTCAATTCAAAACGCTCTTTATAAATCGTTTTCAATTCATTTTCAAAACGGTTTCAACTTCATATTCAATTTCAAATCAAAATTGAATATTCCAATATAAATTCGTTTTAAATTCATTTCCAATCGATTTCAATTTAAATTGATTTCTAATTCAATTTCAGTTCGTTTTCAATTCAATTTCAATTCGAATTCATTCCTATTCAAATTCATTTCAAAACGATTTCAATTCTATTTCAATTCTATTCGAATTCATTTATATTCAATTTCAATTCGAATTCATTTCTATTCAAATTCAATTCGAATTCATTTCTATTCAAATTCATTTCTATTCGATTTCAATTCGAATACATTTCTATTCAAATTCTTTTCAAAACGATTTCAATTCTATTTCAATTCTATTCGAATTCATTTATATTCAATTTCAATTCGAATTCATTTCTATTCAAATTCAATTCCAAAGTCGTTTTCTATTCGATTCAATTCAAATTGGTTTTCTATTCAATTCATTTCGAAATCATTTTCTATTCAATTCATTTCAAATTGGTTTTCTATTCAATTCATTTCGAAATCGTTTTCTATTCAATTCATTTCAAAATGAATAAAATCGATATAAATATCGTTCACGTCAAAATGGCGTCAATCTAATCAACACGGCTTCATATATTTCTATTTTCAAATATTCTATTTCAAATATTTCTTTTTTTTTTCAAAATAGTTGTTATTATCAAAATACTTCGTTCAACACATGACTAATCTCAACGGATGAGTACTGTCAACACATGAACCTTTATTTTATATTATTCTTTATTTTTCAAATTGGAATGAGGCCCAATCAATTACCATATAAAGTTAATTATATGGATTTTCATACAACACATGTATATAATAGCATTGAAAAATAATCAGCCATCAACCAAAGTGCACTACACTGTATAAGCATCAAATATAGATATCTAACGCTTATAACAGCCTGTCAATCAATCGATCGACATATTTAATCAATCAGGATGAGTGAACTTCAAATTTCATCCCAACACCCGTGTAGGGTTTCAAACAATCAAACACAGATTTTATTTGTGCAGTTGGGCGATGTGTGAAATTTATCGTCCCAATCCATGTCAGTCAAATCAGTGTACATAAACAAACCGTTCGGTTTGTAAATGAATATCTATTTATTCACATTCACTATATTCATATTCACGTTAAAAAATATATTTTTAACGATAAAACATTTTATTTTAACATATGAATTTCTATTCAGTTCATTTATTCAATAAAATTGATATTTTTATTTTTCTAACTTATTTTAGAAAATTTCGCCGGCATAACGGCACGATACTAGAAACGGGACGAGGCCTAGCCTTATCCCCGGTCTAGTGAAGGCCCACGCCATTCACACATCAATCAAATCAATTTCCTTTCACCAAACAATTCAATTCACACCAAATAATCTAACCAACTACACAACCAAACAATTAAACAATCAAGCCATCCATGGTCTGTGGATGACGGGTGTCGGGTGCTACTAAACACCGTCTGCATCCTAGTATATATATATATAACTAGAAGAAGAAATGGAAAGGTGAGAAATTCTCACCGAAAGCTATCCCAACTTCACGACACTTCTATTGTAGAGATCTTCGTCGTTTTCGCCTTTTGTCGCTTTCGTTGCCCGTAGCCACTACATATATAAAAATCGAATTTTTACTATGCTATTCAGTATATAAAAATCCCATTTTTATAATCACGCTATATAGATAAAAATTCTATTTTTACATTGCTACTATATATATAAAAATTATATTTTTACCTCGCTATTCTCTATATAAAGATTTCGCCTTTTCAAATATATCATTATAAAAATCACATTTTTATTTTGCTACGCATATAAAGATGATATTTCTACTATCTTACCTAGATAAAAATCATATTTTTAATATGCCATTAGCATAAAAATTATATTTTTAACTTCCCTATTATATAAAAATTATATTTTTAACCGCTACATGATATAAAAATTATATTTTTATTATCTCTATAATATAAAAACCGCATTTTTATTAGTGTAAAAATCTAATCTTTATTGATTTAAAAATCAAAACTTTCTATAATTAAAAATCAAGCCTTTATACTTAGTAAAAATCATACCTTTCATATTATTTTTCTCTTCATAAAAATTATAGCTTTCTTAAAATAAAAATCACTCCTTTTCTTAACATAAAAATCACAGCTTTCACATTAAAAAAAACATCACCTTTCATTTCCGAACATCGTAAGGATAGAAATAAAAATCGTATTTTTCCATGTCCTAATAATATATAGAAACCTTATTTATTTTTATAAAACATATTACCTAAAAATAAATAAATAAACTAAGTAAATAATAAATAAAAACTTACAGCAGGTAGGGGGGAACGTTGCTGTCGGTGGTCATCAGGCGGGGTTGGGCGTCAGAGTCGAGGTGGTGGCCAGCAGGGGCTTCGATTTGGGGGGGGGGGTTATTTCTCCAGGGGGGGCGCGGGTTCGGAATTGGGGAGGATGGCCGGAGTCTGACGCGGCGTAGGGGGGTATCGGTGGTCTCGACGCCTCAAGGGAGGCGGGGCGGCGATCGACGATAGGGGGGGCGATGGGTTTCGTGAGCATCGGGTTTTTTTTATTCTTTCTTTCTCTGTCGATTTGAAAACGAGTGGGGGGGCCAGAGAAGGTAAAGGAAGAGAGAGGGTTTTATTATTTATTTATTTATTATTTAATTTATTTTTTTCGCCAAAAAGCAACTTTTATTTTCGATCTCAAAACGAGGCCCACCGCCTGTCGTCCATAGCGTTTCACCCCCATTCCGAACACAATGGGATATGTATCGTAAGCTGATTTGATCGTTTCGATCAGTTTCCGTTAAAATCAACATATAACTCTATATATTGAATTTGAACGCGCATTTCAATTTACCGGGGTCACATACTAACTAGAAAAATTCCCGAAAAATATTTTCTAGTTTCGTATTGACGATACGGTCCTAACAAAACTAGTTTCGTTGAATTCTGAGGCCGTTGGGAAAATGGCCATTTTCCAGTCGATTAAAATCAACTGAAACTGGTCAAACGCATTTTCCTTTGCCACGCTCACATATTGATTCGAAAAATTATGAAATTTGGAATCTAGCAATAACTTAACATCACGGACCCAACAAAAGTGGTTTCGTCGAAATCCGAGGTCGTTTGCAAAATTCCCATTTTTAAGGGCCTGAATTCCATAGCGACTATTCAGAATTTTCAACTGGACATATCTTTTGATTCCCGCTATGAAATTTTGATTTTTCGGGTTCGTTGGAAAGATATTCTCAATTAGGTTCTATTATTTTTGGTTTCACTAAAATCCGGATTGTTTTGCACCCGGTACATTCAATTGAAGTTTGAAATCGAATTATCGAATTACCGCGCCATTTTCAATTCTATTTATAATTATAAATAATTATTTATATTCTAACGACGACGTATATAATATATACGTTCTAATTATATTCAAAATAAATTTCTCGTCGATATTATTTAAAATAATCTATTTTAAATATTCAAAATTCGCTAAAATTGCCAAAATAAAAATTTTAAACTGGCCCAGATTTTCGGGTTATTAGAGGTCCGCTAAACCCTTCTATTCCTTCAACTTGAAAATGATTTATCAACTGTACATCAAGCGTGAAATCAACAAACTATTATAAAAGAAATCAAAAGCAAACATACCTTCTTGATTGAATGCATTGGACTATGCAGTGTTAACTGACCTAAAAAAATAATCAAAAGCAACAATACCTTCTGTGTTCTTTGAACTCTTGGCGTACTTCAATTTGTTCCCATTTTGTTATATTGATATTGCAACACACGGTTGTAATGTAGAGTTAGACCCAAATATTAAGGTATGCCTAAGTAATAGACATAAAAAATATATTGTATCATGTGGTTTTATTTTAAAAAAATTAGCACCATAATACTGTATTTACTATTGAGCTCCTACATTGCACAGAAAAGATGAAAATAAGGTTAATGAAAGCTTAAACATATGACCTTACGTCGTACACACATTGGAACTTGATCTGACTGAAAGTTTAAAACTGCTCGCAATAACTTCTGCTGCTACTATGTTTACTCAAACCTAGAAATTGAAAAACAACCTTCTTGTAACAAATTCAACCAAGTAACAACCTGCAAAATTTGGCCATTTCTACTGCTACCTTGATTTATCTTCTACCTCTACTGTACTCTTATCATTATGCCTGCTAATTAAGACATAATATTGGTCGTTCCCTTCAAACATATTTAAGGAAATAAATTAGATAAGTACAAGTAAATAAATAAAATTCACAGTGCTATTGTTAGTTTATAAGATTCATCATTTTATATTAAATGAATGACATAAGTATAGAACCTGCATTGGCAGGAGTGAAAATGGCTTCAGATTGAAAAAATGCATCAACTTGTGATAGTTCTTGAGCATTTTCATTCAAGAAATTAATAGCAAGTGAACTACAAGGTAGAGAAATTTTAGCCTCATTACTTGGCATGGACAGACACAAACTAAACTTTTTTTAGACACTATGCTAGACTACAAATAATGTACTCCACGCAAGGAGTCTTTTACTCTTAAAGGCAAAAAGAAAACCCAAGACAATGATCAAACTATATTACAAAAGCAGTGAAACATGTTGTATAGGTACAATAAATTTCTACCCATCATCAACTCACGTCAGCCTAGTTCCATACCAATAGCCTCAAAGAACAGGTCCATCACAGAAACCATGCATACCACCACCAACAAGGACATGAGTACCTATAGAGTCCATTACAATTCTCCAAGTCCTAAAAATGCTACCACTCCACAACCAGTATTCTCAACACAAAGCTCAGCTAAAAAATACACTCAAACAAGACGCGCCCTAAACCAAAACGACAATCAATCACCCCATAAGATACCATCAAAGTCCAACCAAAACACCCAGAATATCAAGCAGAGTCACCGTTGGCTCACCTAGCTAGAGACACGGGTCAGCTCCCCCTTTAAGTAGACTAAGGCCGATTATAGACAAATGCATCATCAAGTTATGCTTGTAAGAATTCACTGGGTTTTATTGTTGCCTCAAGAAAAGGAAGTTTACAATTCAATTTAGTTTATATGCTAATTGCTCAGATATATTACTTCATTTCAGTATTATCCAGGTTATGTTGGCAAACAAATACTCTATTCATTTGATGTCGACCCGTCATACATTAAATGTGAACAAAACTTTAGCCAAACAACTTGGAGAAGAAATTGGCTGGTTTAGTTTTTTCTTGACACGAGACATGAACATATTGGCCGAGGCTGTCTGCCTGTCTTGGCTCGCCTCTAGTATCTTTCTTGCATACTTTGCAGGTCTTGTCAACCTAGCCTTCTTCCACATATTCTCCGTCCACAATCAATAAATTGTTCGAAGCCAAAATTAGTTAATGCACTTCAAGAAATACGACGAATGATTAAGATTAGAAATTTATAACATATCATCAACATAAGATTTGAAGAAGTCCTTGTAAGTGCCACCGATTTTCCTCCTAAATGCTCTATACTTCACAAGAAACCAAAAGAAGTTTTATGTACTTGTTCGCAAGTTTTTAAATATCACATGCACTTGGAAAATAGGAGCCATGTTGATATGTAATATGATTTTATGGTTGATGTATGTACCTGTTCTCTACTCATTTGTTCTCCAGAGCTAGTTTTCTCTCTTGCCTCGTCGATAAGTTGAGCATCTTCAGCCGATCTAACTTTCGAGAAGTCTAAAACTTCTGTTATGCTACCAATCTGACTTTCTTCTCTGCTTTAATCACTACTATGAATTTTGTGTCATTTTTGAGATTTGTTCTGTTAAAAGAATTTAGATGTTTGGTTGCACTCGGATTACTAGATAATGTAGTGCATACAGAACTAAATGCTCAAAATAAATAACAAACATTAAATAATACAAAAATGCATCTATCATACGGATATAGAAATGAAATACCACTGACCATAAACTAAATTATTGCAACCTGGTTGCTTAGATGGCCGTGATTAAATGGACCATCGGTAGTTTGAGCTGCTAAAGCCCCGTTCTGGAATCCCCTCCGAATCTTGCTTCATGAGTCAAGTAACTAACTGGTTTCCATATCGTATTTGTTACGATTTAAAATCGTATGTACCTTGTGCAACATTGAAGAAGAACCCAAACAAGTTATGCCATTTTCGATCTCTTTTTTTGCTTATTTCTGCCTCACTCATTTTGTTTTCTCCCTCATTAGTTATTTTATCACCTTCTATATTAATTTAATCTTCATTTGTGTCTTCTAATGCCTGAAACATATTTTCAATTAGCACGATCTCTTCAAGTAATCTACTTCTATCAATTATTTATTTCTCTATAAACACTGTTACTATGATCGTTCGACATAATTAATCTAAATGCATCCAAAACTTTTCTGTTTTTTGCCTTTTTCTTTAACATTGTTGCTATGATCCTTTGACTAACAACTTGATATTACAAGACCAATTTGAAGCTACTGTGTTCGAATCAAATATGATTATGGGTTTTACTGCAAAGAGAAAAAATGGAACTTCTCGAGTGTTCTCAACTGAGTGTTCTCGAGTGTTACGCCATCTAGAAACTTATGTCTCCTGCTGCAGGTGTACATAACTTCTTTGGCAGCCCATATAAAGCTATCCTCCAACCTACTTTAACCCAGAGCAACGTAATTTCACTTGCAAATGATACTCTTTGTTTACCAAAGTCAGTTTGATTTAGATGTCGAACCTGCTTTACCAGATTTATTTGCACTTATTAAACTGGAATTGTAGATGTATACATAGCAGGTTATTCTTTATGTATCGGACACTCAGAGCATCTCAGACCAGATTATAACTTGTAATGTAACCTTTCATAACATTAGAAGATTTAGCAAGGAAATTTTCACACCAAAACAATAGACGGTCGTTAAATATGTGTACAAGCTCAAACAAACTTGCAACCCAGTTGATGCATAGCTGACCACTTTTATACAACAGTTTGATAGACAACCACTTTTATACAACAGTTTGATAGACAATTCTATTCAATAAGTGTTTAAGCTTAAGCACATATTATTGCCACTTAATCAGTGCATATTGAACAAATATTTGAAGTTAAAACACTTGTCTAGACAATCTTTCAGTTGATCTATTTAACTATAATCATATGATGGAGCTTCAAATTAAATGATGCATTTATAATGGAAAAATATAATATTAAAAATCCAAAATATTAATGCATTATGTTGAATCTGCTAAAATGTTAGATTGTTCTAAGGTGTTCGATACCTGATTATATGATGGAACTTCTCGAGTGTTCTCAACTGCAATATGGTGGCATTTGCTTTGGTCCTAAAACCTAAAAAGGAATAATCCGATTCAGTTTATTATATACAAAATCACAAAACAAAGTAAAACCTAACCTCTGCTCTTGAAAGCACAAAGACTGATGCATGGAATTTTTCGATAGGGAAACAGAAGAAGCAAAGATGCGTGAAGAAGCGATGAAGGGCGAAGATGGGTGGATCTTTCTGACGGAATATGAATTCTAAGGTTTTCATGAAGAAGCGAAGAAGGAAAAGCAAATTACGTGAAGGGGGAAATAGAAGAAGCGGAGGAAACATAAGGAAATTGGGAAAATGCGTGGCTTCTGAAATTAATTGGAAGTCCGCCAATTAGTTTTGGGGTGGTTAATTACACAACGTTTTGCCATGTTGTATTAAGAACAACAATAATCTTCTTACTTACAAATAGGGTTCAACCACAACAATCAGCCTAAAATGTTGTCTTCCAGTATTGTGGATAGACACTTTTCTTGTAGTTTCTCTTCTTTTCATGTCGGCAACCCCGATAAGCTCATCTTTGAATGTTGGAAATCCCAACAACCCGTCTTCTATACCTTTACCTCCTTCACTTCCCTTGTCGACACCTTCTTCTTCGAATGACCAAGATTCTAAAACATGACAAGTCGACATGATAGAAACCGTTGTTGATGACACGACAGAATTACCATTTCAGAAAGCCTCTCATACTTCATTAGAATTATCCACGATGTCATTCGAAGAACTTTTCGAAGATGAATTTAAACTTTTAAACGACGAGAATGAATATATGGAATGTCTCAAAGATAATCCTAATGCCATACCATTGAATGAAATTGTTGTTAAAAACTTAAGTTTATGAGATTTTGGTAATCTTCATCTGAATGATTAAAAATCATTGTCACGAAAATTTTTGCATGGGAAATATTTTCATTTCAGAATTCATTGACATGCCTATTGTACCTTACAAATCAAATAGTAAATCATCGTGCATATTTTCGATAGAGGCAAATGTGGGGGGAAAAGGAAATTTCATTCTTCACAAAACATTCATCATCATCGTATATTTAATTTTGCATATGATTTTCATTCGTGTATAGTGGTTAAATTCCATTTCGTTTTACAAATCATTTTGCATTTTATCCACCTTTAGGTACAATCTTTCAAATTTAGGAAACGTTTACAGTGTGTTCACTGTTTAGATTTAGTATGGGGGAGTCTACATTGCATTCTTTTCATTTTTATTTAATTTTTTTCTTTCTTTTCATTTAGGACCATCATGCATTTTAGGTCATAGTAACATGCCATATTTGTTTTTTAAATACGACTCATTTTAGATTGATGCAACAAAATAGTCAACAATTATTAGTCAGTTGACCATATTTTTTCTCTCAACTAAGATCGAATAAGAAATATAATGAAAAGTGAATTACAAGCGAAAACAACGTAACTTGTACATAGGGAGATTCTTAGATGATGACCATGAAGTCTATTCTAAATTGTAGTCTTTGTTTAATGAGTGGATGACATAAAAAACTTATAATGGCTTTTCGAATCATTAAAACTAAGTTGAGTTAAGCTGAATTTGCGTAACTCTATCTTCTTCTTATATTCAATAATAATAGTAATCCAAGGGTATCCAACATTGCTTGTAAATCTAGCACTGGTGTGCAAACCCGCCAAGCTCTTTCCAACATCTTGTTGACAAAGTCAACGTCAGTATATATTGGTCTCATTTTGTGAGTTGGACAACTAAGGATTACTGACATCTTGTTGACAAAGTCAACGTCGGTCTGCACAATCCGCCAAGCTCTTTCCCAACTCTCTGTCAGTCCGCGAGGCAGTGCATGTTGTGGTATACCTTGGTTTTTTAAGTTAGGTGTGCGTAATTAATAAAAAAAAATCATTTTTGCAAAGATAGAGAATAAGCAATGATGCCTAAGCACTTCTTGGCTTTATTGATTTGACTAGCCATACAAAAGGAAATAATAATACCATTTTACAAACTGTGACAAGCAAACAATGAATTTATTTCATAGCTGCATTATGTTATCAACCGAACTAACTGGCCAGACTAGAATTTAACATTGAAAACTTGAATTATGTTGAAAATTTGTGACAATTTAAGGTATCTAAAATACAACCAACTGAGTAGAAATTGTTAACTTAATTTGTTGTACCACTTTTCTGAAACAAGTCGTGTTTTCATTTTTTTTTCATTTGCATATGTCCATTGCATTCATGTAGTTGTATTAGAACCACACCATACTGCATTTGGATTTTGTGGGTAGTATCCAGCCGCTATAACCCTCATGAAACACCACTCGTCCTACTAGGGACACCTAGAGGTTTAAGGCTTGTTGCATACGCTCAATGCAATCGTGTTTCCTACGAAAATGTGACCTATATCTAGTTTAGTTTTTCATTATTTTTTTACTCGAGGATGAGTAAAAGATAAGTGTGGGGTATTTGATTAACATAGAAATGTGTTTATTTTATGCTCTTATATCTTATCTTTTGTAAATAAATAAATATTACTTTGGGTATTTATTCATGTGTTTTCATGGGTTCAATAAATGTCTCCTTCATTCAATTAAAGATCAATTGATAAGAAAAAAAAGCTACTTTCCCATATCAACACTATTTCAATCACAAAGGAACCTATAGCACATTGGTAAAGGCCTGGGAATTTGGACAGAGTGATCTGAGTTCAATCCGTATCAAGACTTATTTTTGGCGAAGAAAGGAGCATGGATATATACACACCGCCTCTTTTTGCTCTGAAGAAATATATGGAATAGTGGTATATTATATATATACATATATTTTTATGGATGTATATAATATATACAATAATAAAGATTTGAAGAGTTTGGAATATTCTTCTTATGGAAATCAAATTAAATCATTCATTTTCAACTACCATGTAGAAGAATATTTGATTGAATTATGCCAAGGAAAATCCAATCAATCTGCCACATGTCACTAATCAGAGGAGGAAATCTGCATGGAATATCTCAAGTCTATCTTCATATCTATTTTATTTTTAAATAGATTATTCAAGAGATTCATTCTTGGCCCAAGTATTCTCATAGAAAGGAGACTACATCCCCTATAAATACCCATTGTATTCATTGTAAATGGGATGTTCATTATTCTGTACTTCTCTTCTCCATTAATAAAGCTTTCTTTTATTTTTCTGCATTCTTTTATTCCCAAGCAACTTGTGCCGTCTATACAATTAGATTTGGTAGAGCACAAGTTGTCTTTGCATTATTTTTGTCATTAGTGGTTGACCGTCTGATTAGATTCAACGGTAATCCTAATTTTATTCTCTGCTTGTTATTTTATTTCTGCAATTTTAATTTTTGCTTTTTGTTTGCTTTCCTAGGTCATATTGGACTAAATGTGGGTTTGATTCGATACAGATCTGTATTCAATTCAATAATAGTTTTATTGCTTTTCTATTTCAATTGATAATTGTGATTTGATCGTCGGTTCAATTAGATTTGTTCTGAACCAAATTGCAGTTTCATTTTTCATTGTTTTTCAACCCAACCTCCAAATATTGTCTAACTCGCCCATGAAATATATAAAAAATAAAATTTAATATTCCTCCCTGTGTTCGACTTGCATACTACACACCTGTGCGCTTGTAGTTATTATTACATAATTTGCGCTTTTCTATTCCATAAGAAAGCGTCGATCATTTAACAAGTGGCAAGATTATTAAACAGTTATTTTAACAAGAGTATATACTATTTATTATACTTAAGTGTATACCATATACATTTCCAAATACAAGCCTTAAATTAATTCAACAAATATAAATAAATAAAATTTCAAAATTTTCAAGTTATGTTTAAAAATCGAAATTTACAAATATCCAAACAACATATTTATAAATTAGCTAAAAGGTTAATAACGTTGAAACTTTACTGCAAATCAAGTTAAATAAGTTAATTTTAAATTTCTAAATTAATTTCAAGTATAAACATTAATTTCAACACGAAAATCTAAATTAACTATATATTCTAAACATCGAAAATCTTGGATCGTTACATGATCTTAAGGAAAGAACACACCAAGATTTTATACTGATTTGGGATTACCCTACATCCAATCCCACACAATGCTGGGTTGATATGGATTTCTTTTCAAATAATATCCAAATTACAATCCTTGATTTCTGGTCTACAAGGGCACATTCCAACTGTTTTCGAAGTACAGTAAAGCTCAGTTGATTTCTGGGCTACAACCTACACCCAATTGATTTTGAGCTTCAATCACACCCTATGGATTTATACGGGCTACAATCACATCATTTTAGTATCTGTTTTGGAAGATAGACTCGGCCTAGAACTCTTGAGTAGCACTTGAATCTTTGAGAGTTTTTGATAGAGAATTGAACTAGACAGAGATTGATATGATTCTCTTTGAAAATCGAAAGAGTATAAGTATATAATTTAAAGAATTTACGAGTATTAATGAAGAAAAGAGAAAGGAAGAAGAAGATAATAAAAAGTTAGTCAAAAATTTGAATTTAGAAGCCTATTTATAGTTTCCCAACAGTCAAATCCTTTCAGAATAGTTTTGAATTCAATCGACACAGCTTTTCAATTTTTGATTTTGAAAACAAACGACCACTATGTCGGCATACCTTAGAATTTTTTGAAAAAATAAAATTTTGAACTAAAGCAAATATTGGTTAAATAAATTATGGTGATTCTTTAGTTAAAACAAATTATATTCCTTTATATAAAAATAGTGTTTTTCAAGAAAATATATATATTAAAAACATATATTAAGATGATTTAAAAATTATTAAAAAAAACTATGTACAAAATGATATTAAAGCATATATATAAAACTATGAATAAATGAAATACTTTAGAACTTAATATAAATATTAGTAAGGAAATTTATAACTTAAGTAACTATAATAAAACTAAATATGAAAATTAGTATTTAATATCTAAATAAGAAATATTTGAATCGGGAGTTAAAAAGTATTAGGAAATAAAATATATTTAAAAATAGGAGTTAAAATAAATTTAAGAACAAAGAAATACAAATTTAAAATATGGAAGTAATTTTGAAATTATTTAAAAAATAGTGAAAAAAGATTGAAATAAGGATTCCGTGCTAATCAGAGTTTTAACAAGAAATCTATACTTAATTACTTTTTATTTCTTGAATTATTGTTACTCATGAATCTTTTATCTTAAATTCTTCTTCTTTGAAATCTTGATTCTCTAAATTGTACAATCTTCAATAATCAATATCTGCGTATTTCATGTATGTATGTATGTATGTGTGTATACACACACACACACACATTTATATATATTTTGAAAATGGGTTCAATTTTATTCAAGGCGTATTTCAACCCAAATACGTGATGCGTGTCTACAATTGATCGAAAGCGCATATATGTACAACATCATAAAATAATATATACAAGGCCCATTTACACATCCCTCCATACAACCATCATCTTCCCAAAATCATGGAAAGCAGTGGAGTCTTCAACGAAGCATTCATGGCGGCCACTAGATTTCAGCTGCTAGCTGTGATTCCTGCGAATCGTCTCGACCCCTTTCTTCAGTATGAGACTGTAATTCTACCCATCTTGTCATAAGCCTTCTACCTCAAGTTTTAAGAATTAGTTTAGCTTCTACTTCAATTAGCTTGATAAGCTCACAAACTGACCTCATCTTGTTTTGAAAAACTCTACTGTTCCTTTCTCTCCAAATCCACCAACAAGCAGTAGCTACGCAAACGCCGTGTACTTTAATTTTTACATCTATGTCCATCTAATTCAGAGCTAGGTAAGTGATTAAGTCTTGGAGTTTATCACTATGGTTACCAATGTTGTAGCTAGATTGTATGCATTCAAGAATTTCTTTAGAGAAATTACACTGAAAAAATTAGAGTTGATGAAATTCTTCTTGACTTTCGCACAGAGGACATTGAATATTAGGAATAATTCCCCAATTATACAATCGATCCCTAGTAGGAAGGCGAAAAATCATAGCTTTATAAACTGAATGTGAAATTTTTGGGGGCAACACCTTCTCCCAAATCACACAGTGCCAGTCAACTTTGGCTTCCGAAGTTCTGCATGTATTCCAAGCTTCATTTAATTTGAATTCGCTGCTTGATGTCCATTTCCACTTGTCGAATTCTCTATCAATGAACAGAGGCATGTATGCTATATCCTTTATCATCTCACTGGAACAAGGTAGGTTGTCACAACACCAGTTACCGTCATGTATAATTTGATTAACCTTCTGATTTGGACAACCATAAGCTGAAAATGTGTCCCAATCCAGAGTGTCAATTAGCAATTCACCTTTAATCCATAAGTCTCTCCATAAATTTGTTTCTTCACCTGAAGCAAACTCCCTTTCACAGTTAGCTGTTAGTTTGTTCCTCACTTTGAGTATTGATTTCCAAGTAGCTGATGCATTATTATTGTTGGCTAGCTTTTTGACCAAGCCACCAAGGCTCACACACAAGAAGAAAGTATGAAACTATATTCCCTAAGTACATGAAGGAACGGATCGCACCATCGACTCGCCCCTCATCGGATCTCACACCATCGGATTGCACCCCAACGGATCGCCCCCATTTCATCAGCGAAACGACACCTCTATGCGACTCGATCCGTACATACATTACTGCCCAGTATAGACCGATCCGATCCCCTGATTCACGGCGAAGCCTCTGACCCGTTCAAGCACGAGCTAGTCTTCGGCGATCCGAGATGCACGGATCCAGCGACACGTGTCCCCAACCGTCATCTTGACTGATTCTCCCCATTTGCTCGATCCGATTTTCGAGGGGATCGCGACACCTGTCCACAACGGCTAATTTGACTATTTCTTCATCGGCTGCGATGCGATCCGATGTTCTCGGGATTCGTGCCATGTGTTACCACGATCCGCCTGACAAAATCAGATATAAATAGCCCGGAGCTTGGCATTTTTGAGGATCCTTTTGGCAATATTGAGGACTGATTCCGCCATTATTGTCATACTACCATTTCTTATCAGTTTTATTACTAGATTACTAAGAGAAATCACAATTGTAAAAGTGAGCTAGAGAGAAATCATTGATTGTACCAGCATTCAAAGTATAATCAATAACATATAAAGTGGACGTAGGCTTGTTAACGCCGAACCACTATAAATTCTGTGTGTTATTTTCTTCTTCTTCATTCTTTAGTTAAAAATCTATAATATTCAGAACAATTTGGGTGTTAGGTCCAAATTTTGATCTAACATTTTGGTGCTTTCACTGAGAAAACAGTCCTAAAGCTTCACTATTCAGTTCTTTGAAAATTCCAGCGAGTTGGATATCATGGCTGGAAAGAGATCTAAGGAAGTACGAGCTTCACGAACCAATGAAACCGCGAATGAAGCAGTCGAAGAAAGTGTGCACGAGCTAGGCAATGAGGGAACTTTGGATCGCGGAGTGCCGGGGGCGAACCGATCCGATGAAGACGCCATGCTCCGAGTCGACGAGAACGAGGCGATCTGAACTGCTGAAGGGGTTGTTACTCGATCCCGAGATAACGCCACGAATCCTCCGCGTACCGTGACCACGAACCGATCCCAGGGGGGCACTGCGAGCCACCATCCTCGATCCACAGCGATCCGAATTGATGATCGGACTACAACTCGACCTGGAAAGGAGCCTATGGCTCGCTCCTACCGTCCTGGCCCCTCCGCTCGACCTGGCTCAAGCTCTTTGCGCATAAGAGAAAGTGATGATGATCAATATGACCCTGCTGCTCCCTTTACTGAGGGGGATCTCTCTCGCTTTTCCGAAATGTGGGAGAGACTGTTTGATGAATTGGCTGCCCAAAGGCAGGAAAGCTCCGTTCTGCGACAAAATTTGACCGCTATGGATAGAAGGCTTGATGAACTAGCAAGGCAAAGGACGCTACCAGCTCGTCCGCTCACCCCGGAATATTCTTATTCGTCAGAGGAATCGCCAAGGCCACCGTGGCGACCATACGAGAGACCCGAGAACATAGAGCAGCTTTGGTTCGGGACCCTGCCGTCACGAGAAGAAGAGGCACTGGGTGTAGGGCCCTCAAACCATAATGTGAACGATCACGCCGCAACTCCCAGATCTCGAGGTGCGGACAATCCTGTACAGAACAGACTACCTCAGCCCCGTCGCCGCGCAAATGCTCATGGTAACAGGGGGCAACGAAGCCCTATCCGAGCCCCGGATTTTGTGACTGCTCCCGGAAGAGAGATTAGAGAACCCCGCCGAGCAAGAAACACTGACCCTGAACCACCGCTGACCAGTGCAAATGTTGCAGCTATGATCCATCAAATTCTAGCGGATAGCCATGGACAACGGAATGAAGATTGGGGAATCGACCGCAGTCACACCCCTTTCACCGATGATTTTGGACACAACTTTCCCGAGGCGTTTCAACATGCCATAGATGAACCGATATGCGGGTAGGTCTGATCCCGTTCAGCACCTGATGAGATATTCTTGGTCAATGACCGCTGCCGCAGCTTCTGACGCTGTCAAGTGCAAAGCATTTCCCATATTCTTGGAGGACGTAGCATTGTTATGGTTTACTCGCTTACCAGCAAGATCGATTTCCAGCTTCAGGGAGTTGAGTGAAAAGTTCGTAGAACAATTCCGCATCTATGCACAAAAGACAAAGAGTGTGATTGATTTGTTTCTTGTCAAGCAGCGACCAGGCGAAAGTTTGAGGGTGTACCTAGACCGTTTCAACTTGGCCGCTACTGAAGTTAAAGATCCCCATGAGCCAACCGTTGTCGCAGCTCTGATTGATGGAGTAGATAAAGACACTGAATTTGGGAGATACCTGGCAGGCAAGCCACCCCATACTAGAGAGTTATTCTACGAAAAAGCAAACGTACATTTACGCCGGGAAGAAGTGTATGCTAACCGAAAGGCAAAAACGGCCGATAAGGAGGAAATCCAGAGCAATGTCGCCATTAAGCAGACAGGAGACAGCTCGGGGAAGGTCGAAGTTAATGTCGGAAATCAGAATCAGGGTGGTCGTCAGCCAGGGAACAATGATAATAATAGTAATGGCAACAACCGGAAGAGGAACCGAGGGAACGACTCCCAGAGAAGGACTCGTCCCAGGGCCTTTGAGAGTTATACGCCAATAAATGATACTCTGGAAAATATCTTCATGGATTCGTACAGCGTCCTCCAGAATAAGAGGCCACCTCCCAGAGAGTCGACGGGGAAAGAACGTGAAACGGGGAAGTTTTGTCTCTTTCATCAAATTCATGGCCATTCGACAAATGAATGCCGTCACCTAAGAGATGTAGTCGAGAGGCTTCTTCGAGAAGGAAAATTAGATGAATACAGAGTAACACCCAGAGATAGGGGGCAAGCCGTACAGGCCCCAAATCAGAACCAGAATCAACTTGCTGCCAGGCCAACTGCCCAGC
The DNA here is from genome assembly GCA_030737875.1 of Allium sativum. NCBI lineage: Eukaryota > Viridiplantae > Streptophyta > Magnoliopsida > Asparagales > Amaryllidaceae > Allium > Allium sativum. The sequence goes on along the minus strand of CM060920.1, from coordinate 559,969,833 downwards.
AAAAGGGAAAGGACATCGTTATCAATACCGTAATCGGAGGGCTTTATCTCGCCGGACACAGTTCTAAGGCATTGGATCAATATGTCAATGCAGCCAAGCAACACCTCGAGGCAGAGGAATGCAGCAACCCCGAGGACAATATCCCGGTAAAGCAAAAAAGGCGAATGCTGGGCCCAGAGAGGTCCGCTGCCTTGAAAGAAGAGGTTGGAAAGCTAAAGAGTAATGGATTTACCAGAGACTCAATCTACCCAGAATGGATTTCAAATCCAGTCCTGGTAAAGAAGGCCAACGGGAAGTGGCGAACGTGTATCGACTTCTCAGATTTGAACAAAGCCTGCCCAAAAGACAGTTTTCCGTTGCCCCGGATCGACCAGCCGGTGGACTCGACGGCGGGTCATGAACTTCTCTCATTTATGGATGCTTACTCAGGATATAACCAGATTCCAATGCATGTTCCAGATCAAGAACACACTAGTTTTATCACGGATCTGGGATTATATTGCTATGTAGTGATGCCCTTTGGCTTGAAGAACGCAGGCGCTACATATCAACGTTTAGTCAACAGAATGTTCTATAACCAGATCGGGAAAACAATGGAAGTATACGTCGACGACATGTTGGTTAAATCCAAGCAATCCTCCCATCACACTACGGACTTGGCAGAGATGTTCGGCATTCTTCGAAAGTACGGAATGAAACTCAACCCAACAAAATGTTCATTCGGTGTCGCCTCCGGAAAATTCTTGGGGTTCATCGTCAGTTCCCGTGGGATTGAGATTAATCCAGACCAGATCGCGGCAATCAGAGACATTCAGGAACCTAGGCAAATTAAGGATGTGCAAAGCCTTGTAGGAAAAGTAGCCGCACTAAGCAGATTTATCTCCAGGGCTACGGACAAATGCATCCCATTCTTCGAATTAATAAAGCGGGGAAAACGCCACTTCAAATGGACGCCCGACTGCGTAGAAGCATTTCAGAACTTACTGAGGCACCTGGAGAAACCTCCGATATTATCTAAGCCGATGGATCACGAGGACTTATTCGTGTACTTGGCATTGTCATCCCACGCGATCAGCTCAGCATTGGTAAGAGAAGAAGATAAGGTCCAAAGACCTGTGTATTACGTGAGCAAAAAATTGACGGCAGCAGAGCGTAATTATCCAAGGATAGAAAAGTTGGCGTATAGTTTACTGATCGCCTCTAGAAAGCTTCGACATTTTTTTCAGGCGCATCCCATTACCGTATACACCGATCATCCGCTCAAGCAAGTCCTACAGAGACCAGAGGCGTCTGGAAGATTACTCAAATGGAACATTGAGTTAAGTCAATTTGATCTGAACTTTCAGCCCAGACGGTCAATTCGGGGGCAAGTGATAGCCGACTTCATAGCAGAGTTTACCGTCCCGGAGGAGGATATAGCAAACGAAGAAGTTGATCCCTCAAAGTTACTTCTCGATCCCAATGCCTGGAGATTGTATACTGATGGCGCTAGGAATGACGAAAGATCCGGCGCTGGAATAGTGCTTGAAACTCCCGAGAAATGATTGATATCCTATGCTATCCGGATGGAGTTTCACGCCACTAACAACGACTTCGAATATGAAGCCCTGATAGCCGGATTAAGGATCGCAAAGGAGTTAGAGGCCACAAAGCTGAACATCTTTTGCGACTCCAAGTTAGTTGTGAACCAGGTTACTGGAAAATTCCAAGCTAAAAGTGCAAGATTGATTTTATACTTGAAGAAAGTGAAGGAGTTGCTGAACGATTTTGATCACTACAATATATCTCATATTCCGCGGTCAGAGAATCAACAGGCGGATAAGTTGGCAAAGATGGCTAGCTCCGACGATCCTGAAGAGACCGGGCTAGCCCCCGTTGAAGTACTTCGGTCCCCTAGTATAGATCAAATGGAAATCGATCTAATACTAGAGACGGATCCAGAAAGGGAGTCGTGGATGACCCCTCTAAAGAATTTCTTGATGAATGGAGCGCTTCCGACCAAGAAAAGCGAGAGGCGTAAAATAATTCGTAAAGCTGCCCGATACGTTTTGCAAGGCGGAGTTCTTTATAGACAAGGATTTTCGATGCCCCTTCTTCGGTGTATAGCCCACGATGACATCAAGCGTGTGATGCAGGAGGTACACGAAGGCGAATGCGGCGATCACACTGGAGGGCAAACTTTGGCAAAAAAGGTGTTGCGGCATGGTTATTTCTGGCCTACCATAAACAAGGATGCAGCAAAATATGCGCGATGGTGTGATGCGTGCCAGAGATTTTCAAAAATACCTAGAGCACCTCCTAATCATTTAAAAACGATGACGAGCCCATGGCCTTTCGCTATGTGGGGAATTGATATCATTGGAAGTCTCCCCATAGCTAGGGGCGGAGCAAAGTTCACTATTGTGGCCGTGGATTATTTCACTAAATGGGTCGAGGCTGAACCACTGACTACAATCACAACCAAATGAGTGATCAATTTTATCGTTAGAAACATCATCTGTCGATTTGGGATTCCAAAGATTGTGATAACGGATAACGGAACTCAGTTCGATAGCACTGAATTCAGAAATTTCTGCCAAAAATACCACATTGAGAATCGGTACACCTCTGTGGCGCACCCGCAATCGAACGGACAAGTCGAAGCGGCGAATAAAGTGATTAAGTCCATTCTGAAAAGAAGACTGAAGCGAGCCAGAGCCATGTGGGCTGATGAATTGCCCTTGGCACTATGGGCCTACAAGACAACATATAAATCGACAACAGGACATACCCCCTTCTCCCTTGCTTTTGGAACGGAAGCGGTCATCCCGGTTGAGATAAAGGTACCTTCTCACCGAGTGACTTATTATGATCTGATGACCAATAATGAATTGCTCCTTGAGTCCCTGGATATGATCGAAGAAAAGAGGGATGAAGCAGACCTGCGTGCCTTGAGATGCAAACAACAGGTCGCTCGATACCACAACAAAAAGGTTCAAGCCCGAACCTGGGAACCCGGAGACTTGGTTCTGAAACGCCTCTTTCCACCCCCAACTCATATGGGAGCGAAGTGGGAAGGACCGTACTCCATTCTGAGCAAGCTTGATAATGGAACCTTCAACCTGGCAACCGTAGATGGAAAGGAAATCCCCAGAGTGTGGAATGCCCAACATTTACGGCCATACTTAACATGAAAGTTTCAAATCTGTTCTTTTGCTTTGTTGAAAACCATGTACAAGGCACGACTTGCCTATAATAGTCTGATTCCTTAAAGCAAAAAATTATAAAGTGGACGTAGGTCATGATTCGACCGAACCACTATAAAAATATTGTGTGTCATTTACCTTTATTGCACCTTTATTTATCTGCCTTTTTATTTTTATGGAAATCGCTGTGAATAGTGCAACGATCCCAGAAGCATATAATCATAAATGCCTTCCATCAGAATGGAATGTAATCACAAGTCAAAATTCTGAGGATGCAATAAAGTAAATTATATCGTTGATAGCGCTTTAACTCTCCAGAGCCGAGAGAGAGCATAACGGACATGAAGCCGATGTCCATAAGTCATGGCGGTGTACCGTGATCGGAACCGCCTTGACGGAACTCTAACTCTCCAAAGAGAGAGAGAGTATAAAAGCGTCTCTGATTGAGCGCTAAGAAAGAGCTCCTTCCCCGCTGAAGGATCGGGGAGCGAATGAATTGCTGAGCTCGAACTCTAACTCTCCAGAGAGAGAGAGAGAGTATAAAAGCGTCTCTGATTGAGCGCTGAGAAAGAGCTCCTTCCCCGCTGAAGGATCAGGGAGCGAATGAATTGCTGAGCTCGAACTCTAACTCTCCAGAGAGAGAGAGAGAGTATAAAAGCGTCTCCGATTGAGCGCTGAGAAAGAGCTCCTTCCCCGCTGAAGGATCGGGGAGCGGTTGAATCTCTCCAGAGAGAGAGAGAGAGAGAGTATAAAAGCGTCTCAGAGTAAGCGCTGAGAAAGAACTCCCTCCCTGCTGAAGGAACAAGGACCGACTGGATTATTGAATTTGAACTCTAACCTCGGCGACCGCCAGGAGAGTATAAAGCAGTCTATGATTAAGCACTAAGAAAGGTGCCAGAAGTTCAGTACCACAAGAACAGTTATCTTATGAAAGTTTCTAAGTCCCCCATATTCAGAAATACGGGGCAACATGCGAATAATGCTAATCAATCTTTAATAAGCCCTAGTTAAGCGCCACATTAACGATTGATTGGGGGCCATATGCATATACACATGAACTTTAATGCAGCAATGCAGCACGAATTTTTTTTATTTTTCTTTCTGTTGTTTGACTGATTTGTAGTTATAGTTAAATGATCTATGACTAAACATGGAAAGTTTATTTGAATAATAGGTACACAATGATGCAAAAAGTGATAGACTTTCCTTTATATACTCCAAGCCTACAAAGTGAAAAATAACCTAGAAAACAAAAGTAAGGGCCAGTCTCACAATTACACTTCCTGGCCAGTGGAAAACCTAAAGACAAAATATAAACAAGCAACAATATCCTATTAACGCTTTGGCCTCTTCTCCTGTTTCTGTTTCTCCAGCCTCGCTTTGTCAGCGTCAGATTGATCTCCTTTCTTTTTCTTCCTTTTGTCTATGAGAGGAACGTCCGACTCTTCAGAAGGTTCCTCTTCCGCCTCCTTTCTCTTCCTTTTATCAGAAAGGGAAGCCGGGAAATCATCAGGATTTGCAAATTGAAGCTGTCTGCTGATGGATTTGGGCTGGATTTTCAAAATCATCCCAGTTTTGGGATCAAATTCTGCGATAGGGACTACGTCCAAAGGCTCTTGTCCCACCTTCTTCGAAGCCATCTCTTTTTCCTGCCTAGCTTTTCTGCTGGCCAAAGTTTCGTCGTCATCGTCTTTGGTCTCTTTGGCGCCAATGATATCTTCCTCATCCTCTACATGGCGCCCATCCATGTCTTTCAAGGCCTCGATGGTTTCAGCATCCTTGGGGACGTCAGCACTAGGTGCCAGGACGCTTTTTTCTGCTGATGTATCCTCAGTCTGCATCGATATATCAACATCGGCACCTGGTGAGACAGCCTCCTTCTCCGCCTCTTTTCCTTTTTCAACACCCTTGTCGACGGGCTCACCACCTGTATTATGGGGAACACACGTTACTAATTCAATTGGTTGTTCTACCAGACGACGACAACTCACAATTGCTTTGACAAATTGTGGGGAAAAAAGGGAGATACCTTCCGCAGATCCTCCTTCCTGGGTAGCTGCAGGAGCTCCAACAACCACAGGAGTTAGTCCCAAAGGGATTAGTGGATCATCAGGATGGTATTCCTCAACTCCGGAGGTCTTGGACTCCACGGCTGAACTCGAACCTTCGTCAGCTTTGCCTTTACCCTTAGCCAGGGCCCTCTCCTTTTCCATTTCCGCTTGAATCAGACGACGACCCTCTGCCAGGTCCTCGGGCTCGTTATCCCTCAAGATGCTCTTCATTAACTCATCCTCATCAATTTCTTCGACTCCCAATATCTGCTTCTCACCCTCAACAATGGCATCCCATAAATTGGCTAAAGTAACGTGGTAATCCGGGATCCACGAGATGTTGCGGGTTTTGAGGACTTGGCCAAGAAAGTCAAAAATCATCTCTTCAAACCCCTCGATATCCTTCTCTCTCTCGAGGAGCTTGTTGTTAGAAGCAGTGGCCATTTCGATGGCACTTTCAACATTCTTTTCGGCGAGAGCTGCCCGTCTCTCCGCATCCGCGACTTGATCATTCAAAATCACCTTTTCTGCTTTAGCCAAAGCTAAACTTTCTTTCAAGCTTGCTTTTTCTGCCTCCCAAGCAGCTCTCTCAGCTTCAAAATGGCCTTGTGCTGTCTTCAACTCAATGTTGGCCATTTTTAGATCTTCTACCTCCTTCTTTAAAGCCATCTTCTCTTGGCTATTGGAGTCAAGTTCCGAATAAAAGCGCTTCTTAGCATTCTCCAATTCAATCTTATAATTTTCGACATCTCTCCGTGCTAAGGCGAGTTGGGATTGAGCATCTTCCAAGTCCTTCTCCATCATTGTTCTGGCCCTTTCGTTGTTATCAATTTTCACTTTAAATCTATGGGCTTCCATTTCGAGTGTTCGAATGACTTCGGAGAGATTAACCGCATGTTTCTTCATCATCTCATATTGTCTGGCTACATGGCAGATGTGCCCGACAACTTCATTATCCCAGTTCTTAGGGACCGGTTCCAAGGCTGGAACAAACGTCATCCTTTCGAAGAAAATGTCTGGGAATTGTTCCCGCAGCTTTTCCAGCCTACCTTGAATCTCAGGACCATGGATGTAGTCCCGTGACCCGGGGGCAGCCAACTCTGGCTGGCTGGAAGGGATGATGTCACTCCTCTCCTTTTCAGACTCTTTGATTGGATCCTTGCCTTTATCCTTAGATTCGTGATGCCTTTTTGACGACCTGCTGTGAGAGGGTGCACTTTTCGGAGGAGTTAACTCTTTAGGAAGTTTCTTTGCCCCTGTAGGAACTACCGGATAACTGGGAAGCTTGGCAGATGTCGATTTCGGTGGGGACCGGGGTTGCGAGGAAGTCGGCCTGTGAGAAGGGCCGCGAGGGCGCTTAGTACCCGGATGAAGACTGGGTGTGCCCTCACGAAGAGAACGATAAGAATAAGATTGCCTGCGGGACATCTTTCCTGCAAAAGAGAAAAGAGCATATTAAAACTTTGAATACTGATGATGTAAGAGTGCAGGGTCAAGCAGTGTGTGTGATTTGTGTATCCCATATAATTCCCCCCTAACAGACCCGGGCCTGAAGACAGGCTCATCTGAGTGGTTTCTTGTTCTTTAGTTGGAGCGACGGTCTCCTCAGAAACAGGGAAAAATGGTTCCCCTTCAAAGTCCCTCTCTGTGTATACATCATCGGGCAGAGGAATTTTGCTCAGCTCGTTGAATAACTGTTCGTCTGTCAAATCATCGGGAGCAGCGGGTTCGATTGGAGTAGAAACTGGGATTTCCTTGGATTTGTCACCGCGGTCCTCATCCCCTCTGTATATGTTCAGGTCCTCATCGTCTTGGATGACTATCGGGGAAGGACTCTTGCGAAATTTAGTTGTTTCTACTGCTTGCGATGTTCCCTCTCCCTCCGCTGGGGGCACGTATCTATAAGGTTTGCCACCAGCGCCAAGTCCAAATCTTATATCTAAAAGACGATGCTTATGAAGATTCTCGTCAGTGATGCACTTCTTGATCCTTAGAAAGTCGGATCTGCTTTGTAGAAGAATAGATAATCGATTATTGTATAACGGACCCTCCGTTTTCGGGAAGACGTGATCTGTTTAAAACAAAGAAAAAGGGGGAAGGATGTTAATGCTTCGGCTTCTTGAACAAGATATTCAGTCAAAAGATTAAAGTTTACTTGATTTAAGCCATCTTCTTGAGCATCCGGCCTGTTTCTTTATATAGAACCAATCAGACTTAGGATCCCCTATATTGATGTATCCGTCATACAGAACCTTCCTGTTGGCCACCGATTCAAAGAAAGAGAAATTTGGGGTTGCCGAGGAGCGATGCTTGAAAAGAAAGAAGAATGTCAAATCTCTAAATGTGAGTTCGGTATGTAGGATCTCCGCATATGCAATATATAGGGTGTATAGAGATGCGTAGGCATTAGGATGAAGCTGCATCGGAGCGATACCCAGTCGTTTTAAGGTCTCGATGACGACTGAAGGAAACGGAGGAATAACTCCTACCAAGCACATGGTTCGACTGACTGCCATATACCCTTCCGGAGCCAAGTGGGGTCTATCTTCGCTACCGGGTGTCATCACATCATCCTAAGGGATCCCATGTCTCAGGCAGATTCTTTTAAGCTTTATATCATCAAGTTTAGATGCTAAAGAATCAGAAAATTTCTCTATCCCGAGCGCGCCAGGAATCTCGTCGGGAGCTCGCCTGTCTATCTCAGACTCTTCACTAGATGAAGTACTTCCAGACGGATCCGATTCCGTTGCCTTGTATTCAGATCCAGAATCTTCACCTCCTGGGTTAATTGGAGGGACCTCGGGGTTGTATTGCTCAGGAACCTCGGACTCCGTTTCTGTAACGGATCTTGAAGAAGATTGATTATCCGACATTACTGTTAGGCGAGAAAACATGAAAAATGAGATTAAAACTACCCGTCCCCCGTGTGTGCAAGTGCCGGTGTGTGTGCTTGTGCATGCATTAAAGAAAAGCGTAAAGGCTGATGAGATCGTCAAAATATTGGTCGTTTTATGCTGTTAAGTTATGCATTTGGTCAGTCCAAAATGTTCGTCATGAAGGGTCTAGCCTAATTGTCCATTGGTGTATTGGAATTAAATTGCATTGCTTATTCTACAAGTTTTTTGGAGCATTCACTCTTCGGTTCGTGAAAACCCTTTCGGATCGTGGGGTGTGGATCGGATCGTGGCGCGATCACGGGTTCGCGAGGCCAGCCTGGACCAGCAACAGAGGCGCTAACTCCAGGAAGTATTCCGGATCGGATCGTTATAATCTCGTAGCGATCCGTGTTCCCGCTACCTCGTCACGATCCGCTGCTTGCTCTTTTCCCATCCTCACAAGCATCTCCGCGATCCGATTCACCACCTCACCATTTCCTCACTCCGATCCGATGCAAGACTTCACGCTACTACTTTCCCCCTGTTCTTCGTATCGCCACTGCTCCGAACTCTGACCTCGCCCACGAATCGACCTGGTCATCTCTTCCTTCTTCTTCCTCAACTCTCCCCTTCGCACCAGGCACACTCACGTTCATTCTCACCAAATCCTATAAAATCCCGCTGTCCATACTCTCTAAACTAGTGCGAACACGGTAGAAAGTCAAGAGAAGTCGTCTAGTTACCTTTTTAAAGTTCGAAATCGAGCGGAAATTTGGAAATCGAGACTAAGGTTTTTCCTCGGTGAGATAGCGATACGATACGAAAGCGAGAAGAAGGAAGAAAGTGGAGAGGAGGGTCGACTTATATAGGCAAAAGGGCGACCGTTTGTCTCCCTTTTTTTTGTCTTATTCGATCTGCGAAAATAGACGGGCCGCGAACCAAAAGCCCACCACGTCTCGTAGAGAAGCCCATCTTGTTCCGTTCTGCGAAGAGGTCCAAGTGCTCACCAAAGAACGAGACGAGTGACTCGCTAACGGACCGCGACTCGCGCATGCGATCCGAATCAATAAACGACCGACTGATTCGATAATGAAGACTTTGAAGGATCCCAGAAAAGGAATCGTTCACTGATTTGCATTTCGTTGTGAAAAGACGATTTTATAGCTTCGAAGCATGTCCCATCATCGATAAAACATACTTCGAGGGGGCAAAATGTTGGCTAGCTTTTTGACCAAGTCACCAAGGCTCACACACAAGAAGAAAGTATGAAACTATATTCCCTAAGTACATGAAGGAACGGATCGCACCATCGACTCGCCCCTCATCGGATCGCACACCATCGGATCGCACCCCAACGGATCGCCCCCATTTCATCAGCGAAACGACACCTCTATGCGACTCGATCCGTACATACATTACTGCCCAGTATAGACCGATCCGATCCCCTGATTCACGGTGAAGCCTCTGACCCGTTCAAGCACGAGCTAGTCTTCGGAGATCCGAGATGCACGGATCCAGCGACACGTGTCCCCAACCGCCATCTTGACTGATTCTCCCCATTTGCTCGATCTGATTTTCGATGGGATCGCGACACCTGTCCACAACGGCTAATTTGACTATTTCTTCATCGGCTGCGATGCGATCCGATGTTCTTGGGATTCGTGCCACGTGTTACCACGATCCGCCTGACAAAATCAACTATAAATAGCTCGGAGCTTGGCATTTTTGAGGATCCTTTTGGCAATATTGAGGACTGATTCCGCCATTATTGTCATACTACCATTTCTTATCAGTTTTATTACTAGATTACTGAGAGAAATCACAATTGTAAAAGTGAGCTAGAGAGAAATCATTGATTGTACCAGCATTCAAAGTATAATTAATAACATATAAAGTGGACGTAGGCTTGTTAACGCCGAACCACTATAAATTCTGTGTGTTATTTTCTTCTTCTTCATTCTTTAGTTAAAACTCTATAATATTCAGAACAATTTGGGTGTTAGGTCCAAATTTTGATCTAACAATTATCTATAACCATCGTCCAGAAACAATTTCTAATGTACCTTCTTCTCATCCATCTAGCCCAAAGACCTTGTTCAGTTATAATTTTCCAGGCATGTTTCAATGTAAAAGCATCTCTCATGTCTCTTAATTTTTTCAAACCAACACCTCCCTCGTCTTTAGGTCTACACAAATCTTCATATTTAATTTTATGTAAACCACCTTTCCAAATGAAATATGCACAGTCACTTTCTATTTTGTTAATTGATGTTGCTGGAATCTGAAATGTTTTAAAGCCAAAAGTTGACTTTGGCATGAATAACAGTGTGCACTAATTCAATTCTTCCTGCAGATGATAAAAGCCTAGAATTCCATCCTTGTAATCTTTCTCTTTTGCTGGTTACTAATTCAGCACATTCTTTATCATTGATGTTGTTAAAAGATAAGGGAACACCTAAATTCACACTCTCTCTCTCTCTCTCACACACTGATTGACATAGAAATATGTTTATTTTATGCTCTTATATCTTATCTTTTGTATATAAATAAATATTACTTGGGTATTGTTTTGTTATTTTTACAGATAGTCCAACCCAGCCCGCATGCAACCAGAAATGTAGAGAAATAGAGTTCAATTTGCTGTGTATTTGCATTTTGAAGAATTGTAGATGAAGATATCACATCTAGTTGCTGTTGGACAAGAAAAGAATTGATAAAAAGGCTTTGAACATCACAAATCAATGAAGAAATGTCAAGGAAACAAGAGAAAAAGAGAAAAGGCCCAAATTTGCTTTATTTATCTAAGGCCCATTTATGTTTTTCATTGTAAACTAATTAGTGATGTAATGACCAGGCCCATTTATCATTAGGGTTAGGGTTAGGGTTTGGCTATCTACCCTATATATACCCTTGTAATGGCATTGTAGCCACCATCCTATCTCATATCTTATTCCATTTCTCTAATAAAGTTCTTCTTCCTCTTTTTATTTTTCTGCATTTTTTTTTGTTTTCTTAGCAACTAGTGTTGTCTATACGATTAGATTCGGTAGAACACTATTTGTATTTTGCACTTATTTGCATTAGTGATTTACCGTCTGATTAGATTCAGCGGAAATCCTAATTTTAATTCTTGTTGTTATTTCAATTTCTGCAATTTCAATTTCTTCTTTTATTATTTTCTTAGGTCAAATTGGATTTGATTAGATTCAAATCTAATTCATAGTTTTATTTCTTTTCCATTGAAATTGTGATCTGATCGTCGGTTCAGTTAGATCTGTTCTGAATCAAATCACAGTTTTAATTTTGTTTTGTTTTATTTTCAAAATCAACCTCCAAAGTTCGTCTAACACGCCCACGAAACATATAAATAATAAAATTTAACTTTCCTCCCTGTGTTCGACCTGTATGCTACACACCTGTATGCTTGCAGAATTTATTACAAATGTCGCGCTTTTCTAATTCATAGACTAGCGTCGATCAAGTTTTTGGCGCCGTTGCCGGGGAGGTAACGATTAAATTTTATTATTTATTTAATTTCTGATTCGTGTTAGTTGTTGTTTTATTTTTTTGTTTGACTTTGCTCTAAAAAAAAAAAAAAAAAAAACTTGTCAAATTTTCTTTTATTTCTTGCCTTAGTTTTTGTTTTGTTATTGAAAAAGAAAGAAAAAAAAAACCTTGCCATTTCTTTGGGATTTCTTTCTAGATCTTCTCCTCAACTATTTCCTCTTATTCTACAGTATCCTCCTTTCTTCTTTTACAATTAAAATAATATAAAAAAAAAATCCTTTTACAATTTTTCTCAATCTCTTCCCATTTGACTTCTTTTTGTTTCTTCCCAAACACCACAATTCCTACAACCACCTTCAATACCGGTTCAAAGTTCTGACCATCACACTTGCTCCACGCCACAAACCACCCAACGTGAAAACAATCATCCAATCCATCGGCCCCTCTGACCAAAGATTCCCCAAAGCCCCTCTTGTTCACAATTACCACGTCCGATCATCTTTCATACCTTTTATCACTTTTCTTCCATCACCCACCCAACAGCTCTTTTATTCCTTGCCGATCATACATCTCCATCCACAAAACCATACTTCACAGACCCCTTACATCCACCACAATAGCCAGCACAATCCCACTTCCAGATCACGTTCTTAACCCACGTCCATCTCCCTCTCAGCCGCAAATCCCTACCACCCAACTGCACCGAACATCAACCTCAAACGCTAGACGCCGGTCATCAGCACTAACTTTGCAATTCCTATCACGCTGCTCTGCAATCCGCAGTATTCCTTTCAACCAATTTCAAATTCGCAGTCGCACAGCCCAAATCAAATAGTGTCCCACTTCCATCACACCGTTCACCACATCGTTCAACCACCGACTTCCTCAGACAGACTGACGAAAACCTCCTCTGCCAATTTCATCACCTCCAGAAATAAAACCAACCCCAAAGCGAACTGTCGCGATAACCCAGTCACGACGCAAAACTGATTCGAACCGGAAACTCGAATCCTGAAGCCCAAAACGAGATCGCCCTTTTTAATTACGTTGTAACTCGCTATTTTGATTTGCGATAGGGATTTTCCAGGAACAAAAATTGATTTGAGAATACCTGTGTTGGCTTTATCAAGGGAATTCTACGTGATTTCCTGAGTCTTTATTAATTATTTTGTTGTGTTCAATTTCGGTCTGCAGACAATAGAAAGAGGTAGGAAAAGTTTTTAGTTGACTGGGTTACATCGTTTTGCAATTGGGGTTGAGATTTGTTTTTGTGGTTTGGTTTGGGATAAGTGCATATTTGTTTCCCTTTCTCTTTGGGTTGCTAGTTTCTGATTTTATTTTTAAATAGGTTAGGTTAGTTTTTTTATTTTATTTTTGCCACTAGTTTAATTTAGTCCTTCCTTCTTATTCTTCTTTTAGTTTTTTTTCCTTGTTTTACTTGCTTCTCTTTCCTTAAAAAAAAAAAAAAAAAAAAAAAAAAGAAGAATTTTTCAAAAACAGGTACAGCTGAAATTTAAAAAAAAAAGGGGTCTAAAAATTTTTTTTCGGGCTCCTAGCCCGAACCCGTGCCGCAGCGCAGTCAAGCAATTAATAGAAGGGGACAACAACAGAAAGCAGCGGACGATTCAGATGGGTTGGAGCGGTTGCACACCAAGTGGGGTGTGAACGCGCTAGCGCTCCCCAAATTCACTGGAGGACTGCCGATCAAGGTGAATTTTTTTTAAAAAAACACTACAGGTGCTCTGCTGCAAAGAAAAAAAATATAGACAATTGTTGTAAAAATTTTCTGTAGGGGCAGCGGCTTTGAATGTACAATTTTTAATTTCTGCAATTATTTTGTGTGATTGCTGTTGTTTCTGCATCTTTTATTCATTCTGTTAAGGGCAATACCCCAATTCACATAAGGTGAGGGATTTCATCACCCTTTCCTTAGCCCACAAATTGCATTTCATCGTAGAATCTGACTAATAATAACGGTTAGACATTGGACTTAAGGGAGTCACGGGCTCATATAGGGCTTAATTATATTGTGATAGTTGATTCATTTGGAACGAATTATTTCTTGGTGTCTAGACTACGGCAGAGAAATAACCGTTTATAAATATTACGGTGATTCGTAAATATTATATCGGTTGTTACTCTGAAGGTACTTAAACCTTCGGCTGCATTGCTAGGGTGATTCCTGGTGCACCGATAACTCCGTCCGTTAACTGGCTAAGAAATCTTTTGATCTAAGTAATCAAACGCATCACTTTATAATTTTGGGTTAGGAGCCAATAAGGACAGAAAACTTCATTGTAGCTAATTTCTGTGCTTGCATTTAACAACAATGAGTGAAAAAAGTGTTAGCCAACAAAATTCTCCTAGGGGTTCTCGAATCAACCAAAATTTTCCACCCGAATTGGATCAAAATCTGAATCAAAATTTTCAAAATCTCAATATTCAGATGGATAGACCCTTATCTCTTCGTGAACGATGTTATCCAACTAGGACCGTCCAACCCTCTGTCATCGTTTTTCCACCAGCTGAAGGAAACAATTTTGAGTTGAAACATTCCTTTATTCAAGGGGTACCAAAATTTACTGGGTCTGAAAATGCTTATGAATTTCTGAGTGAATTTGAATTGTATGCGTCCACAACAAAAATGCAACAATTGTCTAACGAATCGATCAAGCTAAGGCTAATCCCATTTGCACTACTTGAAAGCGCTAAAAGATGGCTAAATTCTCTTCCAAAACATTCCATAAGAAGTTGGGATGAATTTGTCACTGCATTTTTGAAAAAGTTTTTCCCTTTCCATAAAACTCTCAAAATCCGAACTGAGATAAATCAATTTTGTCAAAATGAGGGGGAAACTTTTTCAAAATATTTTGAGAGATTCAACCAACTACTGTATAGTTGTCCTCATCATGGAATTCTAAAAGACAACTTGTGTCAAATTGTATATGAAGGGCTTAACTATCAGTCTAAAACTCAACTAGAATCAATGTGTGGAGGAGATTTTATGTCTAAAACAGCCGATGAAGCTTGGCGGTTCTTAGAAGATTATTCTGAAAAGGACATGCAATGGGAATCAATTCGCGTTCCCAATCGTACTTCTACTAGAGGAGTGCATGTCGTGGACCCAAATCAAATTCCCGTAGAAAATCAAACTCCTCAAGCCGGAGAAGGGTTACCCCACTACTACTCTCAGGACCAAGCCAATGCTATAGCTCAAAATAATCCTTACTCATCCACGTACAACCCTGGTTGGAGGAACCACCCGAATTTTTCATGGTCAAACCCCAATAATTCGGCAAACCCATCTCACATGCAACCCTTTATTCCCAATCCGAATTACCAAGCTCCACCCCCCAATTCTCAAACCTCTCAAGCTGCACCTCAATCCAAACAACCGTATAGGCACCCCAATTTTCAATCATCGAACCAATCCTCTCAATCTTCTCAACCATCACAAGATATTGTTCGATTAGAAAAACAAATAAATAATCAAGACGCTAAAATCGACCAACTAATGCATATGATAAAGGAAATGGCGAAAAATAATGAGAAAGGAAAGTTGCCTAGTCAACCCGAAGTGAATCCAAAGTATAACCCTCGTGCTGTAAATTCTTGTGAGGACGAAAACCATAATCCAGTCAACGCTATTACAACCCTTCGATCTGGAAAGAGGATTGATAATAACGTGGACGACCCTGATGAACCTTCTAACTCGACCCCAATCCCTAATCTTGATGACCACCCATTGGCTTCGAATGCCAATTCTTCTAAACCTCAAGTTCCCTTAAATGTTGGCAATCCCAACAGTTCTTCTCCCAGCGTCGGCAAACCCGACCCACCTTCGAAAATTAATGTTGGCAATCCCAACATTTCATCTTCTACACCCCTACCACCTTCTTCTTCGAATGATGAAACTCATCCCAGAATCGAAAAACCAGTAGCTCCTTTTCCTCATAGACTCAATAATAAGAAGAAAGCTGCAAATTTCGATAAAATCTTGGAAATTTTCAAACAAGTCCGTGTGAACATTCCTCTTTTAGACACCATTGAACAAATCCCTCAATATGCCAAATGTCTTAAGGAATTGTGCACACAAAAACGTGCGACCAATGTCCCAAAAACCGCCTTTCTAACTGCGAATACAAGCTCTGTTCTTTCGAATCCTGCCCCAGTCAAGTATAAAGACCCTGGCTGCCCTACGATTGATTGTAAAATAGGAAACACTCACATCTCTCGTGCCCTACTCGACCTTGGTGCCAGTGTCAACCTTCTCCCTTATACTGTCTATCGTCAACTTGGACTAGGGGAGATTAAACCAACAAACATCACACTTCAACTAGCCGATCGATCTGTCAAAAAGCCATTGGGAATTATCGAAGACGTCTTGATACAGATTGAGCAGTTTTACTTCCCTGTCGATTTTATAGTTCTAGAAACAGAGCCTGTCTCAAATCCCAACGTTCAAATACCATTGATCTTAGGACGCCCTTTCTTAGCAACCTCTAATGCTGTCATTAATTGTAGGAATGGTCAGCTTCGACTCTCCTTCGGGCACCTAACCATCGAGCTAAACATCTTTAATCTCAACAAACAACCTAGGGATTTTGAGATCGATGAAATTGACATGATTCAAACCACAGCTGATGAAACCTCAAGTGACACTTCTGAAGCCCTGAAAATGTGTTTTGACCACTTCAACCCTGATTTCGACGAACTCGAATACATTTCTGAACTAAACAAAATTCTTGACTCCGACACTTCGCCACCTGAATCTAACCAAGGAATGTTGACCAATGTTGATACACAAGAACTTCCTAAGTTAGATCTCAAACCCTTGCCACCAGACCTTAAGTATGCCTACCTAGACTCTTCAAAAACTTTTCCCGTAATCTTGGCTTCCGATCTTACCGAGGACCAAGAAGAAAAACTTTTGGATACCTTTCGGGAAAATAAGGACGCTTTGGGGTGGGAAATTAGCGATATAAAAGGAATTAGCCCATCAATTGTGGAACATCGCATACATTTAGTTGATGAGGCTAAACCCACCCGTGAGGCTCAAAGGCGATTAAACCCAAACATGAGAGAAGTGGTCAAGGAGGAGATAATCAAATGTCTAGACAATAACATCATCTATCCCATCTCTGACAGTACTTGGGTGAGTCCGGTACAAGTTGTACCAAAGAAGTCGGGAGTCACAGTGATCAAAAACGACAGTAATGAACTCGTCCCAACAAAAATCAAAACCAAATGGCGTGTGTGCATCGACTATCGAAAGCTTAACTCAGCCACACGAAAAGACCATTTTCCCTTGCCTTTTATTGACCAAATGCTCGAACGCTTAGCGGGACATGAGTACTACTGTTTTCTCGATGGATACTCTGGCTATAACCAAATTCCTGTTGCCTTAGAAGATCAACATAAGACCACCTTTACTTGTCCCTTTGGAACCTTTGCTTATCGTCGCATGCCTTTCGGTCTTTGTAATGCCCCCGCGACTTTCCAAAGGTGTATGATGAGTATTTTCTCTGATATGGTGGAAGAATTCTTGGAAATATTCATGGACGATTTTTCAATATATGGATCATCTTTTTCCCAATGTCTCACTCATCTAGAACTCGTCCTTAAGCGTTGTAAGGAGAAATCACTCGTGCTTAATTGGGAGAAATGCCACTTTATGGTAAAAAGGGGGATAGTTCTAGGTCATGTCGTCTCCAAAGATGGCCTAGAAGTCGATAAATCCAAAATCGATTTGATTGCTAATTTACCTCCTCCTAAGTCTGTCAAAGATGTTCGCTCATTTCTTGGCCATGCAGGATTCTATAGAAGATTCATTAAGGATTTCTCAAAGATTTCAAAACCTCTCTCGAACTTACTTGCCAAAGACGTAAAATTTGAATTTTCCAATGATTGCAAAACATCTTTTGAAACTCTTAAATCACTCTTGACCACAACTCCCATCATTCAACCTCCTGATTGGACTCAACCCTTTGAACTTATGTGCGACGCTTCTGACTTTGCAATTGGAGCCATCTTGGGTCAGCGTATTGATAAACTCCCTCGAGTCATTTATTACGCCAGCAAAACCTTAAACGAGGCCCAACTTAATTACTCAACTACTGAAAAGGAATTTTTGGCAGTTGTCTTCGCTCTTGAGAAATTCAGACCATATCTCATAGGATCCAAAGTCATAGTTTACACTGACCATGCTGCCTTACGATATTTGCTTTCTAAGAAGGATGCCAAGGCCCGCTTGATCCGTTGGATCCTTCTTCTTCAAGAGTTTGACATAGAAATACGAGATAAAAAGGGTTCTGAAAATGTCGTAGCTGATCATCTCTCTCGAATTGTGCACGAAAATGATAACGACACCCAGATCGATGACTATTTTCCTGACGAACAACTCCTTTCGATCTCTAACACCCCTTGGTACGCTGACATTGTGAATTATCTTGTCACACAACAAATGCCCGCTGAATGGTCGAAACAAGATAAACAAAAATTTCTCTCGAAAGTTCGAAACTTCTATTGGGATGACCCATATCTTTTCAAATACTGTCCAGACCAAATCATTCGAAGGTGTGTGCCCGATCATGAACACCAAAGTATTCTCTCCTTCTCACATGACCATGCTTGTGGCGGTCATTTTGGTGCAAGAAAAACTGCTGCAAAGGTTTTGCAAAGCGGTTTTTATTGGCCCACACTCTTCCGTGACGCTTTCGAATTTTGCTCTAAATGTGAGCGATGTCAAAGAACGGGTCGAATCTCTAGGCGAAACATGATGCCTCTCAACCCCATTTTAGTGATTGAGTTATTCGATGTTTGGGGCATCGATTTCATGGGACCATTCCCTAATTCATATGGGAATCTTTACATCTTACTTGCGGTAGATTATGTCTCAAAATGGGTTGAAGCCATTCCGACCAAAACCAACGACAACAAGGTTGTTGTCAAATTTCTCAAAGAAAACATCTTTTCACGCTTTGGCACACCTCGAGCTATCATTAGCGATAATGGCACTCACTTCTGTAATCGTGCTTTTGAGTCCTTGCTCAGGAAATATTCAATCACACACAAGCTGTCAACACCTTACCATCCACAAACTAGTGGACAAGTAGAAGTTTCCAATAGACAAATCAAACAAATTCTTGAGAAAACCGTGAACTCCAATAGAAAAGATTGGTCTGTAAAACTGATTGATGCACTTTGGGCTTTTCGCACTGCTTATAAAACCAATCTAGGGATGTCACCATATCGATTAGTCTTTGGAAAGGCCTGTCACTTACCTCTTGAATTAGAGCATCGCGCTCTTTGGGCCATAAAATTTTTGAACTTTGACTTAGAAAAAGCCGGCTCACACAGGAAGTTACAAATCTCTGAATTAGAGGAATTAAGAAATGAGGCGTATGAAAATGCGAAAATCTACAAAGAAAGAACCAAAGCCCAACACGACAAAAACATACTTCGTAAGGAATTCAACATAGGTCAAAAAGTTCTTTTATACGACTCTAGACTTCACTTGTTTCCAGGGAAACTCAGATCTCGATGGACTGGACCTTATGTCGTGAAAACAGTATACCCTCATGGAGCAGTTGAGATTGAAATTCCTAGGGATGGAAAAGTCTTCAAAGTAAACGGTCAACGACGGAAACCATTTTTAGAATTCGAGCAATATGACGAAGACGACTCTATCGATCTGCATGATCATCCACCATGAAATCAGGTGGTACACGTTCTTTTTCTTTTAGTTTTCTTTTTCATTTTTTTCATTTTATTTTTGTTTTTCTGCCTTAGACAGTTGGGACACTGTCTGAATCAAGTGTGGGGGGGAGTCTGCATTTCATCCATTTTCATTTTTCTTTGTTTTTATTTCTTTTCAGCCATTTAAGTAGGACCATCATACATTTTAGATTGTAGTAACATACCATAAATTTTTTTTTTTTTTTTTTTTGAAGATACGATTCATTTTCAAGTGATACAGCAAAATAAGTTTACAATTTTTAGCCAGTTGATAGTATTTTTCTCTCTCAACTTAGATCGAATAGGAAATATAATGAAAAGTTTAATTTTGAGGGATAATAGTGTAACCGGTACATAGGGAGATTCTTAGGTGATGGCCATGAAATCTATTCTATATTGTAGACTTTGTTTAAATAAGTGGAGGACTTAAAATACTTATATTGGCTTTTCAAATCTTTAAAACTAAGTTGTGTTAAGTTGAATTCGCATAACTCTCTTTTGTGCTTATATTTTCGACAATAATAATAATAGTATTCCAAGGGTATCCAACATTGCTTGTATATCGAGCGTTGGTGTGCAAACCCGCCAAGCTCTATCCAACACGTTGTTGACAAAGTCAAAGTTGGAATATCTTGGTCTCATTTTATGGGATTGGACACCTAAGGATTACCGACACGTTGTTGACAAAGTCAAAGTCGGCCTGCACAATCCGCCAAGCTCTTTACCCACTCTCCGTTAGTCCGCGAGGCAGTGCATGGGTGGTAAACCTTGGTCTTTTTAGTTAGGTGTATGTACTTAATCATAAATCTTAAAATTTTATAGAATAAAGAATAAGCGATGATACCCAAACACTTCTTGACCTTATTGATTTGACTAGCCATACATGAGAAAATTAGAATACCACTTTGCAAACTGTGCCAAGCAAACTAAGAATTTATTTCATGGCTGCACTATGTTATCGACCGAACTAACTGGCCAACTGGAATTTAACATTTGAAAACTTGATTTATATTGAAAATTTGTGACAAGTCGAGGTATCTAAAATAAAATCAACTGGTTAGAAATTATTAACTTAATTTGTTGTACCACTTTCATGAAATAAGTCGTGTTTTCATTTTTCATCTTTATTTGCATATGTCCATTGCATTCATGTAGTTTCATTAGAATCATAGCATACTGCATTTGGATTTTGTGGGTAGTATCCGCTGAAAACCCTCACGAGACACCACTCGTCCTACTAGGGACACCTAAAGGTTTAACGGCTTGTTGCATGCGCTCAATGCAATCGTGTTTCCTACGAAAGTGCGACCTATTTAGTTAGTTTTTCATTTTCTTTTTACTCGAGGACGAGTAAAAGATAAGTGTGGGGGTATTTGATTGACATAGAAATATGTTTATTTTATGCTCTTATATCTTATCTTTTGTATATAAATAAATATTACTTGGGTATTGTTTTGTTATTTTTACAGATAGTCCAACCCAGCCCGCATGCAACCAGAAATGTAGAGAAATAGAGTTCAATTTGCTGTGTATTTGCATTTTGAAGAATTGTAGATGAAGATATCACATCTAGTTGCTGTTGGACAAGAAAAGAATTGATAAAAAGGCTTTGAACATCACAAATCAATGAAGAAATGTCAAGGAAACAAGAGAAAAAGAGAAAAGGCCCAAATTTGCTTTATTTATCTAAGGCCCATTTATGTTTTTCATTGTAAACTAATTAGTGATGTAATGACCAGGCCCATTTATCATTAGGGTTAGGGTTAGGGTTTGGCTATCTACCCTATATATACCCTTGTAATGGCATTGTAGCCACCATCCTATCTCATATCTTATTCCATTTCTCTAATAAAGTTCTTCTTCCTCTTTTTATTTTTCTGCATTTTTTTTTGTTTTCTTAGCAACTAGTGTTGTCTATACGATTAGATTCGGTAGAACACTATTTGTATTTTGCACTTATTTGCATTAGTGATTTACCGTCTGATTAGATTCAGCGGAAATCCTAATTTTAATTCTTGTTGTTATTTCAATTTCTGCAATTTCAATTTCTTCTTTTATTATTTTCTTAGGTCAAATTGGATTTGATTAGATTCAAATCTAATTCATAGTTTTATTTCTTTTCCATTGAAATTGTGATCTGATCGTCGGTTCAGTTAGATCTGTTCTGAATCAAATCACAGTTTTAATTTTGTTTTGTTTTATTTTCAAAATCAACCTCCAAAGTTCGTCTAACACGCCCACGAAACATATAAATAATAAAATTTAACTTTCCTCCCTGTGTTCGACCTGTATGCTACACACCTGTATGCTTGCAGAATTTATTACAAATGTCGCGCTTTTCTAATTCATAGACTAGCGTCGATCACACACACACACACACACACACACACACATATAAGAATGTCTATTTAGACACAAAATTAAACACAACTAATCTGAACCATTAGATCTCCCCCTGATTTCTACCTTTTACATAAAGACAAACAAATCTAATGGTTCAGAATTTGTGTCTCTAGATTTGTGTCAAATTTTATGTCCCAATAACCAATATATATATATATATATATATATATATATATATAGTGTTAGTATATATTTTATAACAATAATAGTTAAAACAAGGTTGTTGTCATCAAAATCATTTTCATCAATATCTCAATTTCTAAAAAGAAAGATGGAGGGAACCACGGAAGGGAGGGAGAGAGAACGGAAAGATAAATTACCTCACATTCTTCCGTTACTTCTCAAAACAAGAAAATAAATAAAAATTATTTTCGATTTTGTGTATTATTTCATTTTCTTAAAATGCCCGTTTTCATGATATACATACACTGTTCGCATTGTTGTATGAGCGAAAATTAAAAACTTAGGGTTCATTTGCGGTAAACGGTAATGAGACATTTAAGCGGGACATTTAAACGGAGCTCAGAGTTAAATGAGAAATACGTTTGCGGCATTGAGCGATGTATTTAAGCGGGATATTTTAATTTGTTATATTTTTTAATTGTTGTGTAGTGAATAACTTATTTGGTTTATTGTGTAATACGAAGGGAAGTGACAACCCCCAGGTGGGGATGTTGAGACAACGTTGCCGTTAACGGCGTTGGACCCTCGTAGGGATCCAGGAGACGGCGCCCTCGGCAGGTTGCGGGGTACATGACGACGTCTTTTCGAAATAGTACATCTTATTAGAGGTTTGATATGAATTGACGGTTGAATTTGAATTTGAATTGACAGTTGAATTTAAAATTAAATAAGCGGTTGAATTTAAATTAGCCAAAATAACATATTAATTTGAATTCAAACAGGGTAATTAGTCTGAACCGCTTTAGAACCTGGCCATTTCGGACTCGCAAATGGTGCTTTAAAAGGATAAACCAAGCACCAGTGAGTTTTCAATTTTCTCAACCAACCCTAGAATATCACCGCCTTGCGCCTTGACACAACCCCCGCGCGCTGCAAAGCGATTTCCGCCTTACAATTTTAGTTCCACGTAATTTTACTCCCTACTTTCGATCAATCCAGCACGGTTCAATTTCGCCAACTTAAACTTTGTTTCCATATTTTCAGTCCTCCTCGGTTGCCAGAAATAAATCGAACCCTCCTAGCCAGCCTTAATCCTGCGCTGACGCCGCCTGCTACCGAGTTCTGTCTGAATGACCAAGTCTCCTCCGTCTTCCCCTTAGCCCTCTCTGCGGCTTGACTGGTAACTCATTTTAGTTAGATAGTGTAGTTTTTTTTTTTATTGTATATTATACTGTAATTCGTTATTTACGTCAAATCATCCTTTAAAAAAAAAAAAACTGGATTGTGAACCGTTGTTGACGTTGATTGAAATGTTATCAATTTGATTCATTTAGGCGGAATTCTGACTGATATTTTAGTTGGTTTAACTAGAATTAGTTGATCAGTTAAGATTGTGTATAGTTTGGAGAGGGTTAAATTAATATTCCACATTTGATTGTGTTTAATCAAGACAATTTTAGGCTGCGCTTGTTCTCTTCCTTTATCAAAATGTTGTGCAAGTCCTGGAATATCAGCCAAACTTTCAATGCTGTTTGTTTTTAGAAGGGCATCGTTCATGGCATGCGCTTTTTGGATAAGGGATATCAATTTTTTATGTTTTTTTTATTGCTATGGGGTTTACTTAATAACATAGTAAGGTATGACTAAATTACCCCGTTAAATTTCAGTAAGAGATGACCATTTACGCAAACATCGAATACAATAAACATGTGAAATGACCACCCTTCACCGTTTCAATCTATTAAATTAGACCAAACGCTACCGTATTTTTAGGGGTAATTTTGTCTGAAAGTTTGTAATATTTTTTTTAGTCCGAGACACCTCTTTACAATTTAGAGGTGAATTACATGCCCTTAAAAAATGACCACCCCTTATCCAAAAGTGGAGTGTCATTAACAATGCCCTTGTAGAAAGGATATTGTTACAACGACTTCAAAAAACGAGAAGAGTGGATCGATCTTCTGCATTCCCTTAAAATGTAGTTATAAACATGCGAAAGAATTGACAACAATTTAGGAGGAGTCCAAAATATACCATCTTTAACCATTTTAAGCTACTTATTCAAACGTTAACGTTATGGCATGCACGTCGCTCCTGATCATTCTATTTGTTTTGCACGTGATTTGTTTTTTTTTACAAATTGTATGTTTAATATACTCAAGAGAAAGTGCTTTGCATGAATATATAATTATATTTTACGGTCGAAAACACACGAAAAGACTTGTAGTTATTTTGAATTTCTATTTTTAAGGGGAATATCTTTTTCTAATTATTTTTTATTTTGCAATGAAAGTCTATTAGATTGTATTTGTAAGTGATATTAAAATTTGCTACTATTTGGTGAAAGACGATTCAAATTTGTAAAAAAGTAATTATTAGATCTATTTTTCAAAGGATATTAAAGAATAATTTTTGTATTTACGTTGATATCAAAAATGTCTGGCACTAAATTTATTGCGACTTGATATTTGTTGATTCCATTGATTTATATAGAAAGATCCTGGACTATCTATTCTAATGCAACCATGTAGTTGACTCATTCTCTAAAGTATAATCACAATTACGTAATATTACATTTGGATTATTCTATTTTATGAATCACTGTTATCACGGCGCTCGACTAGTCGACTAGTCGATATCAAGTCATCGACTTGAAGTCACGACTGGGCCATTTGTAAGAATGTCGACCGACTTATCGAAATTTATCGACTAGTCTCGACTGGTCGATTGGTTTGGAATGGCAGGTTTCAGGGAAAAAAACGAGCCCATACAAAAAACGATAAGGATTGATTCTTTTTATCGTAGAAAAAGAAAGCCGAACCCTAGAAGTTCGAATCTAAAAATAAACTGAAGTCGAAATCGAAATCGAAGTTGAAGTAAAAAAGGATCGAACTCGAAGTCGAAATCGAAAGTCACCTGCAAGTGTCGAACCCTATAAGTTCGAAGCATCCAAAATCCGCCGCTCTTCCAGTGCTGTTCTTTCAGTGCCACCGTGAAAGTGAGATGGAACAAGATCCTCTCATCTTAAATGATGACGAGGATGTTGACGATTATGGACTTAACTGAGTCGACTACTATTCATGAAACTAGTGATTGTGAGGCAAATGAAGTGGAGCTAGATGATTATCTTTGAATTGATAGCATCATTTGTGTTTTTTATGTTGCACTTTATTACATTTTAATACGCTTGTTGAAACATCATTTTGGTTTGTAATTTCTTTGCAGTTTGCACTTTATTAAATTTATGCATCATTTTGTTTATTTGCTTTGTTCAGTAGCAATAATATATTTATCGACTAGTCTACGACTAATCGACTAGTTGACTAGTTGAACCTCTATCGACTAGACTTACCGTCGTAATAACTATGTTATGAATAATTAGAGGGGATTGTTAAAAGGACATCAGTTTTGATTAAGATAAACACAATTTTAAGGGAACTCCACCTTAATTTTTATTTGTTAAGGGGTAATCTGAATTTTTAAAAATAAAATAAAATATAGACAAAAATACCCCCACATGTCACCTACATAACGTTAAATCATATTGTCCTAAATTCTTTCATCCTCGACCAAAACACGCGCTTCCAAAAAAAAAGAAAAAAAGAAAAATGAAACCCTAGTTTGTCCCGATGGTTCGAACGAAAACCAACAAGTGAAAGCAATCGAATCCTAATCTAATGGCTTAAATGTTGGTAAGGTTAGATCTTTTGGTTTTTGAAACGATCCAAACTTCCCCGTAAAGGAAAGCCCGGATTGAGTTGAGAACATAACTAATCAGAACACAAACAGAAGAACATTTCATTGCTATTACAACAATTTACATCAGAGTACAAGAATATACTGAGTATGAACAAATAAAATATATTTGATAAATATCAGAGATATACAAATTTACAATGCACGGAAAATAATACAAAACACAACTGAAAGAAATACACGGATACAGAGCTTTCCGAATATCGTTCCTGCTGTAAACCAGGATCCTGTGAATATAAATCTGCAAAACCAAAACTACTAGCTGTCCGTGTGAAAATAGGGGCACCCAGAGTTTAGGTTAAAACAATAAACTCCAGGTCAGTCATGTGACTAGTGTGAGAACTAAAACAGTTATTTTAAAATTTTACTTTAAAAGAGAGTAAATCAAGTGACCACGCCGTATAACACGGAGCGGGTTTCCTCCCAAGAATATCAGTGCATAGAATAAACAACGCAATGCTTTTTTTGGAAAAATGAAGCTATTATAAGACGCATGTCCCATCACACAATGCAACACAAGCCGGAGGATAGGGTTTTACCTTATAATAGCCAAACATGCTTGGTACGTGAAATTTAATCTTTTATATTTACCCAGAGTTACCCAGAGTGTGTAGTCCTGAGACACTGACTAGAGTGTCTCGAAGCGGTGAGGAGTCATCCCTGGCCTCGACTCATGACGGAAATCTAATTTCCAATACGTGACATTTCAATTTTGATTGTAGAGCCTAGTATTGAAGACATGATAGATGGTACCCATGCCGCCTATGATTGATACATTTATGTTTGAAGTCGATTTCTTCACTTATAGTAAATATAAAAGATTAAATTTCACGTACCAAGCATGTTTGGCTATTATAAGGTAAAACCCTATCCTCCGGCTTGTGTTGCATTGTGTGATGAGACCTGCGTCTTATAATAGCTTCATTTTTCCAAAAAAAGCATTGCGTTGTTTATTCTATGCACTGATAAAATATATTTGATAAATATCAGAGATATACAAATTTACAATGCACGGAAAATAATACAAAACACAACTGAAAGAAATACACGGATACAGAGCTTTCCGAATATCATTCCTGCTGTAAACCAGGATCCTGTGAATATAAATATGCAAAACCAAAACTACTAGCTGTCCGTGTGAAAATAGGGGCACCCAGAGTTTAGGTTAAAACAATAAACTCCAGGTCAGTCATGTGACTAGTGTGAGAACTAAAACAGTTATTTTAAAATTTTACTTTAAAAGAGAGTAAATCAAGTGACCACGCCGTATAACACGGAGCGGGTTTCCTCCCAAGAATATCAGTGCATAGAATAAACAACGCAATGCTTTTTTTGGAAAAATGAAGCTATTATAAGACGCAGGTCCCATCACACAATGCAACACAAGCCGGAGGATAGGGTTTTACCTTATAATAGCCAAACATGCTTGGTACGTGAAATTTAATCTTTTATATTTACTATAAGTGAAGAAATCGACTTCAAATATAAATGTATCAATCATAGGCGGCATGGGTACCATCTATCATGTCTTCAATACTAGGCTCTACAATCAAAATTGAAATGTCACGTATTGGAAATTAGATTTCCGTCATGAGTCGAGGTCAGGGATGACTCCTCACCGCTTCGAGACACTCTAGCCAGTGTCTCAGGACTACACACTCTGGGTAACCCTGGATCGGTTGGGTTGGTCCACACTTACGTTAGTGGATTGACAATTCCTGAACACACGTTTCCCGGTCTTATCTGACCTATCCATCGACTCCGTAGAGACTGATATAACCGAGGCGTCTCACAATCCAACAACCACATAGGTAAAAATATAAAAATGTCAGGGCATGTAAAACCCTGACACCATCCATAGCTAGAAAGAAACGTCATGTTCTCCCAACGATCTGATCTCGTTTTAGACTCATACCGAGGTGTGAGGCTCGTGAATTAACGCTATACACAAAGCGACATGCTTTGATCATCAACCACAAGACTGTTTTTCAACAGAAGCCTTGATCATCTGCATCTCAGCATGCCACACTGGCAATTCACGCCATGCAACTGATGTCTATCGATGTATAACCTCTAAGTTCGTACGTCTCAGAGAAGGGCGTTAAGCAAGAGAATAAATTCTCCGCCGCTAAACAGATATATATTTAATAGAAATCAATCAACACAGAATAAAATCCAATGTCAGACACACATCCATTTACAAGTTCATTCTGGGTCTGAATGAAACCGGATGCACCTTATTACTCGTCCCGTATGTCCAATACATGAGAGAGGTCCTCGCATATCCGGTCGATCTCCAAGTACGTCTGGACGATCACCACTTATTACTTTGTCTTGGGTGTACATCCCAATCAAGACATCAGTAATCATCCAAACGATATGAAGACCTCTGGTCTTCAACCACCGTCTTCATCGTCGAATCAGTTATTCAGAATGGGTATAAACCCGGCCTTTCTGAATAACTCACGTATGTAATAAACAAGTGCTATAAAAACACAACATACGTCTCATTCCAATTCTGAATATTCTTTTATTCAAATATTCATATACTTTGGGAAAGGTTCCCATTAATTTTATCAAAGATAAATTCTTTAAATTTATTCTTTAATCTTCCTTTGGATGTCAATTCAAACCATGTTACGGTTTTCCAAACTAGTCGGGATTAGCGCACATTACCGAAGTAATCATTTGTTTAATTTCCCAATCCCAACCTATTCATCTCATGGAGCAAAACTAGTGATACTTCATAACTAACACCACAGTCTTATCGGTAAAATTAATTACCATTTCCCGTTCAAATCTAATTAAAGATTTAACTATCGCTAGGAGCAAAACTGGCGATATTCCATTCTCAATCATTTCCCAAATTTGATAATTTAAATTATCACATTCCTTTTTTCAATCTATTTAAAGATTCATTAGAACTCCACTTGGTTTTAATTCCCAAAAATCAATATTAATGATTATTTAACTTTGGAAACATAAACATGTCGCATCGACAATCTACACCGTACTGTTGATTTCTGCCGATATATAAACTCTAAGCTCGTACGTCTCAGAGAAGGGTGTTAAGCAAGAGAATAAATTCTCCGCCACCAAACAGATATATATTTAGCAGAGATCAACCATACAGTTCGAAATACAATGACAGACATGTAATCCTGCCTTTAACTGGGTTAAAGAACTAATTTCATTTAAAACACAGTTCACGATAAACCCAAATCACATTCCATTTATTATAGAATCTTCACGGAAAAACAAATCAATATATAATTGATATCAATTTCCGTATCCGACTAATAATATAAATGGAATAACGACAAAGCCTTTTAAATTCCGTATATATTAACAGTCTTCCTCCACAGAAGTTCACTTCGATTATTATCAATCGAATTCCATTCAATTCCAATTTAATATATTAAATTGGAAAACATTACTTTGGAAAAATTCCCGTTCAATCTTAATAAAAAGATTTATAAATTGCAAATCACATTTCACTGTAAATCGGGTTAAAGAACGAATGTCGTTAAAAACACAGTTCACAATAAACCCAATTTACGTTCCATTTTTAATTGGGTTAAAGAACAAATGTCGTTTAAAACACCGTTCACGATAAACCTAAGAACAAATTTCAATTCCATTCCAATTAAATATTAATTAATTGGTAAAATCTCAATAAAAAAATTTAATCTTTTCTCAACTGAGTTTAAGAACAGTGTCATTTAAAACACAGTTCACGACAAACCCAAAATCCAATTTGATATTAAATACAAGGCTCTGAGTATAAAATATATCGGTTTATATTCAATATCAAATTCTGAAACCAACAAATATCGTATTGGAATAACGATATATATATCTTCCAAATTTCTCCACAATATCCGTATAATCACGGAATCCAATATCAAAATATTCCGAAGATAATTTCGATTCAAATTCATTCCAATTCATATATTGGAAATTCTGGTTATTTTTAAAATCATTTCAAATCCTATTCATTTATTTAAAAATACTGGATTATAATCCTAGTTCATAACTAGTTCATTTCGATAAAAATATATTTTTATCTTTTCAAATATGGAATTTTTCATCCCAATTTTTTCAAATCACTTATTATGATTTTACATAAATTATTAATATTTTTAATAATTTTATCAGGGCCCGTACAGTCGATTTCCATAAACGGTCATCGAACTGCACTTACAGCGATATTTTCCAATTTGATTTGGACATAATTCTAAATCCAACCGTTATATTTCAAATCTCTAATACTCGTTGGAAAGCTCTTTTCGATACGAACCCAACGGTTCCAGTTTTAGGAGAATCCGACGGTCGGATCTTCCGTAATGTCCATTCGAAGTCAATGGTCGAAATTCGCGAACTGCCGCTACGCGGCGCGTTCTGTTCAGACCATTATGAAAGAGTCTATGCAGCGGTAGGATCGTATAGAATGGAGTATAGGATATAATGTATATGGTAGAGTAGTAAGCAGTAAATAACACAGTCGATTTATACTGGTTCGGACCACTGTCCTACGTCCAGTCCCAGACTCACTTCACCCGGAGGAATAGGTTCACAATTACCCGAACCACTGAACGAGATTTTTTGCCTCAACCACTGAAGAGGTCTTCACTAATACAGAATAATTGTTGACTCTTTTGTGTTTTTGATAACACGGATTGTCGAATATTAAGTACACCCTTCCTATAGCCTTTCCTTGATGATAGTCGTGAAGTGCGTGAAGGAATATGGAAGTTTAAAAGTCTCAAGTATGAAAGTAGATAGCTTTTTAGAACTTAGAGAGCTTTGAATAAGATAGAGAGAATTAGAATAAAATTCGGTTGTTAGATCATCTAAGCAATTCTCTATTTATAATATATAAAAAGATACAACTGATCGTGAAGAGTTTTGATGAAGAGATATGGATTAAATAGTTGTATCTCTTCATAAAGGATGCAACTCTTCGGAATTCAGATGTCTGAAAATAAAATTCAGATGTCTGTTTATTTTAAAAATCAAATCAGAAAGTAAATAGTGTATTTCGGGGGCATTTCAGACGTCTGAAATATATCAACCAGACGTCTGAATATTGTATTTAAAAACATTCTGTTTCAGCAAACAGACGTCTGAAAATTTCAGACCAGACGTCTGAAAATTTTCAATTGGACATAACTTTTTATTCCCGCTATGAAATTTTGATTTTTCAGATTCGTTGGAAAGATATTTTCAAACAAATTCAAATATTTCTGGTTTCGCTAAAATCCGGTTTATTTTGAACCATGTACATTAATTTGAAATTTGAAATCAAATTTTCAAACTACCGCGCCATTTCCAATTCCCTTTATTCTAACTTCGATTTATATAAATATTCCATTCTAATTCTATTCAGAATAAATTTCTAGTCGTTATTATTTAAAATTATTCATTTTAAATATTCAAAATTCATTATAATTGCCAAAATAAAAATTTTAAATTGGTTCTGATTTTCCGGGTTGTTACAGTTTTTTTCTTTTTTCTTTTTAAATTCCTATCAATGACATCTGCGATTTTGATGTAGAAGTTGAGTACAGAGTGTTGAAATCGGACATCCAAGAACTTGAGTATAGGAGTATTATAGGGATAGTATTGGAATTTTTATTTATATGTTTAAGAGGGGCTAATATTTTTTGCCCCCCTTTCCCTTTTCATAATTCATCAAAAATTAAAAAATGTAACTCCTCTTAACCAAAAGTGGAGTCCCTTTAACAATGCTTTAATTAAAACCAAGATCTAAGTTTGAACATGTCTAAACTAATCGCATGGAGATTTTATCTTCTAGTTTATAGAAGAGACCAAATAATACTTAAAAGTTAGATATAGGCTATATGGGAAGTTCAAGGTCACACCGGAAGTTTTCAAACCAACCATTCATAGAGCAATAAGTGTTCTAAACTTTCTTACTGCTGATTATTACTTATGAATGCGAGGTTTTACCCCTATTAACATCTACAAATCATTATAAATTGAAACTTTTAGAATTAACCTTTTAGGTTTCGAGGTTTTAAAATTTCAATCAATAAAGTCCAAACTTGCAAAAATTTAAAGATTTAAAATTTGAGTTTAGATATTTAACCTTTAGTTGGTAGAATTATTAATTTGGAAATTGTCTTTTCTCTTAAATCCAAAATTGTAAAATTTTGAGACTAATTAGTAAACTAAAAATTCCCAAAAATTAGCAATGGTGATGTACAGTCAAATTAACGGGCATTCATCTGAAGTCAATATCAGTCTACTTTTTCACCGTTCTTTCTAATAAGTGAAATGGATGAATTTCTTGTTGATTGCATGCTCTCTTTTTTCAAAGCATGATGTTAACTGTGATATTGATTATGATTTTGTTGTTTACAACAACTAATCAAGCATAGTTAAGCTGGATACCTTGTGTTGTAATTTATGTGAAACATGAAACTAGTTTGCTATAAATTATTGTTTTAAAGTTATTTTGTCAGCCAAACTTTTGCATGATTCTTTTTTACTAAAACTAATAGTGCAAACTTTTCTTCTTAGAAGCAATGGTAATACATGCTATAGTCAAAGAATAAGAAAACTGCATAAAAAATTATGTTGAAACCCCTCTAATAATTTTTGTATCCACCCATGAGTGTAATAGTAATTTATTATAGTTGATGTAATTTGATTTTTATCATAACTCTGGCCGAATTGTTATTTTGTTTACAATCACAAATAGTTGCTGTTCGAAAAAATTGGCCTTCACAAAATCAATTGCTGACATGCTGTTTTAGTCGATTTTATACGAAAATGAAAGTTAAGATGTACTTTAAACTGATCGGCAATATCTACCTTTAATTTGGGTTCTAATTTGCCCTTAACTAGGTCACTCCAACACAGTGTAGTGCCAACAATATTACTGTGATCTTACAAGTTGAACCTTTGTCTGTTTCAAATTTCGGAGTAAATGGATCAGCCGGATCGCAGTCAAATGAGTCAGGTAATCAATTTTCTCTTGCTTGTTTTTGTTGATTTTTCAGCTGAATGAAATTATGATTTGTTTCATGCTTATTTGTCTTCCATAATTTTTTATTTTTTTTCAGCACAAAATAAATAACCCATTCAAGAAGATGTTCCCTGCATTCAGTGGTAAATGTTGCATCCTTTTCCAACAATATTCGTACTGAAATTATTCATAGTGAAATTAATTTATTTATATTATTGTGACGGTCGATGTTTTCTTTGCTTTTCATAATCATAATGCGCTTAAGCTTAAGCTTTGTTTAGCATGGCTATAGAAACGACAAATTTTGGCAGAAAACTATGTTTTGGTGCATCTATTTGCTTAAATGGTCTGTTTCCAGGATGGGATTTGTTGTTGGGGATAGTAGCCACATTCTACGTGCTGATGGTTCCATACACTAAAGTTGAAGAAAGTTTCAACATTCAGGCAATGCATGACATTCTATATCATCAACACAACATAGAGAAATATGATCATTTGGAATTTCCTGGTGTGGTTCCTCGAACCTTCTTAGGCGCACTTGTTGTATCGACTGTAGCTTCACCAATGGTGTATCTGTTACAACTTCTACACCTTCCAAAGCTTTACAGTCTCATCGTAGTTCGGATGGTCTTAGGTTGCATAGTTTTATCTGCTTTTCGGTTGCTACGAATTCAGATTAGAAGAAAATTTGGCCTCCATGTTGAGGCTTTCTTTGTGATACTAACAGCCATTCAGTTTCACTTATTGTTCTACTCCACACGGCCTCTTCCAAATATCCTTGCTTTTGCTCTAGTTGCATTAGCTTACTCTTTCTGGTTTGAGGGGAACTCCTCAGCAACATTGATATGCCTGACTACTGCTACAGTTATATTTAGGTGTGATACCGTGTTGTTACTCGGGCCGATTGGCCTAGAACTTTTGCTTAGCAAATCGATATCGCTATGGCAAGCCGTAAGATGTGGCATATTCACCGCTGTTCTTTCAATAGGCCTTACGGTATTGGTTGATTCCATCATGTGGCGGAGAATATTATGGCCGGAATTTGAAGTGTTTTGGTTTAATTCTGTTTTGAATAGGAGTTCGGATTGGGGGACACATCCCTTTCATTGGTACTTCACTTCAGCGCTTCCTCGTTCCTTGCTTGTGGCATACCCTCTCAGCATGGTGAGTCTGATATGGTTAATCTTTTTTCAGCTACTTCGTATTAAGTTGATACGACTTTATGATGTTATGGCTACCTTGAATTTTGTTTTTGTAGATATAAGCGCAGACACAATCAGAGGTGAGCAAATGGTTGGTTCGATTTGAAACTGTTCAGAATTGTTGAAACCAAAATAATCATTCATGAAACATAAACCGAACCAAACCAAACCAATATTTTCTAAAATCAAAACCTATCGGACCGATTCTAAAAATTAATTAAATATCTTGGTTGTTTATATAATATAAGATTGAAATAATTAATTTGGTTCATATCATGATTTCTTTTTTTTTTTAAAAAAACCAACTCTCTCTCCCACAATATTAACATAAATTGGCAAGAAAAGTAATAATATTATAAAAATACGATAAATGTTAGGGCTGCCTATAATAATTTTGCTATTTGATTTAATTTTTAAGTTTAATTTAATTGGTTGGTTTGGTTTTCAATTATTCAAAATCAAATCCGACCAATGAATCAAAGAAACATAAAAAAAGAAACCAAAACCAACCAGTTAACTAACAAAACCAAATCAAACCAACCGAATTAGTTGGTGGCTTTATTTGGTTTAACCAATATATGCTCACCCCTAGACACAGTGATAGTTTGAGTTGGTTCACGTGCTATCTTTTTTTTGACGGAAAAAGAGATGCTAGTTACAACCAATGTTCTTAACATGTTGAAAGAGAATAAAAATTAAAGAGGACTTGTCATTGCAACCTTTATAGTGCCTGACCTATCATATTTTTTACCTATTTAATGTTGAAACTTCAGATCCAATACCATGACTTTCCTTCTTTTTTTTCCCCCAAAATTTAAACACACAGATAATTCACATAACCCTTTTAGGGATATCCTTAAATATCTATTTTGTAGGCAAGGCCTCTTATAATGGCAACCTCTTTATGTCTCTCATATAGCAGGCCTATTAGGCTATCGTGTACCCAATTCGGTTATAGTGGGTTTGTGTAGTGGCCCTTTCCAAGGTTCTCCAACATTGGATAATCACGTTTGGTGTTTTACCCTGTAATCATAGGTTAGTTTGTATCTACAGTTTTAAAATGTATGCATGCTGAATCAAGATATTTTAAGCAATCAGGTTATGCAGTCAAGTTAGTGATAGGTTAAGTAGACAACTTTGTTCATCTCTGAGACATTTACCTGTATATTAGAGATTTTAGAGTTTTTGCTGTAGAGTAAACATTGAAGGACGTATTGATTTACCAGTTTATAAACTGAATTTTGTTTCTATGATCTAATAATCCAGATTGGAGCATATTTTGATAGAAGGATTTTTAGGTACATTGGTCCAGTTTCTACATTTGTTTTACTCTACTCAAAACTTCCACATAAGGAACTCCGTTTCATAATCGGCGCACTTCCAATTTTCAATCTGTCGGCTGCAATTGCAGCAAGCAGAATATTCAACAACAGAAAAAAGAACGCATGGAGGTTGATGTACATTGCATTGATGGGGTCTTTGCTTGTCAGTGTAGGATGTTCAGTTATAATGTTCTTGGCATCGTACAATAATTATCCTGGAGCCTTTGCACTGGAATCGCTACACCGAGAAAGCGGCATTAGAAACATAAAGGATAAGTTAGTTCACATTGATGCTTATGCTGCAATGAATGGGATTTCCCGTTTTGTTGAGAGCGATCGATTTAGATATTCTAAAGAAGAGGGGATCGCCTTAGATGAATATAAAGGCAGAAATTTCACTTTCTTGGTTAATGAACATGCCTACATTAATGGGTTTCGGTGTTTATTTGCAATAAATGGGTTCTCGGGTGCTCGTATAAAGATAGGCTTTCCGCCTGTTACTCTGGTAACAAAGCCTAAAGTATTTGTACATGGAAGTATAAATGATGAGGAAGTCTTTGATTCAAGCTGGCTGGGTTGTCCTTGACTTCATCTACAGGTATTGCCATGAACTGCTTATTTATCCTTCAATTGGTGTTCTGCGCAATTTGGAGGTGACAATGAAAAATTGTTGTGTTATTATTATTATTATTATTAATTAACTCTGTACATTTTAGTTGTATTTTGTTCTAGACTGATTGGTACAGTACATTTGATATAACTGAGAGTCTTGTTGCTACCAGGCGACTAAAAAAAAGAGAATTTGAATATATTCCTCCAAATGTCGGTCAAGTATCCAAAGTATTTCAAATTGTAAACTGGTAAAGAAAAACATCTGTTTGGCAATTTGAATTCAATTTTTTGGTTTCGCTACCCTTATTGTTGTTGTTGATGTTGTTGTTATTCCTCCTTCTTCTTCTTATCGTTATCGTTATTGTTATTGTTATTTCAAATTCAATTGTGAATGGATGGATTTTTGATCTTGGAAAGTGGATCAAAGATATTTTCTTAGGAGAAATTTAATCTACTATTCCAAGTTTTTCAGATTGGATGCTGATAAATATTGCTAACAAGCGTTTATTTGTGTCATGATATGCAAAACAAATTATTATTTATAGTACATTATACAACTTACCTTGTCCATTGATGGTGGAGCATGAAATGAACTGAAATATTACTATGTAGAGATGCAATAAAAATATTAGTAGAATGAGTTTTTCATAATTTAATATTTTGGAGAAAAATCCCAAGTTGCATTCCGTAAGAGATGTTAGAAGGTCAAAGAAAAAACTGTCTTGAGCAATGAGCATAGCATCATCGGGTATAATAATTTTTGATCAAACCATCACCGAAATAATACGAATTATTTAAAGCAACGTGCTATAAACTAAAAATCAAAGGATTTCTTTTTTATTCATTTGGCTTTGTTTTTGAAGTTTACTACAAAAATAACTCTATTTCAAAATATGTTACAGTTTTAGTCCGGTTTTGGCTAACTCATCGCCTGCCGTCATTTGAAATGACACCAATGTATTATTATTATTATTATTTTTAAATTTGCATTGGCTCCATTTGAAATCGAGTCAATGCAAAAGTTAAAAAAACTGCATTGGCACCATTTCAAACTGTGCCATCGCATTATACAAGTTTTTTTTTTTAGTTTGGCGTCATTTTAGATGGTGCCAGTATAAATAAATAAAATAAAATTACATTAGCGCGATTTAAAATGACGCCAGTGTATTTAGGCCAACTCAGCGTTGGGTTGGTCAAAACATTAACTGATAACAAACAATTATCGAGTATTTGCAATTTAATCCCTTATCAAATTGTAAATAACACTTATGTTTTCCACACATTCATTCTATGATACTAGTACTCTACAATAATTATAATAGCATCATACAATTATACATATGTGTCCATAATAGAATTTCAATCCAACAATCTCCTACTTGGGCAACATATGTTTCCTTATAAATGTACAACCTCGTAAGCTTAACTTTTTTATTAATTAAAGATATTTTTTCGTCCATCAACCAGATCTATATAGGATCAAAGTTGTCATTGACATACTAATCATGACTAAACCAATCAGTGATCACATACATATATATAGTCAAATGACATAGATCAATCATGGATGCGTAGCATGAAAATTACATGTAATGTGAACCAGACATGTCTATTTTCAACCGGTCCTTCTTAAACTTCAATGAGGTTAGAATCAAAACAATAAAGCAGAGTAAATGAACTGAATATTTCACTTCTGACCAGAAAACCAAACGTCTTAAAGCAAATATAAAGCAAACAAAATACAAACTCCCACTAAATAATAATATCCTCTAGTAATACAACAACTATATGAGTAGTGTGCTCATGAAAGACTTTGGGTGATAAACCTTTTGTGAGCGGATCTTCTCCCATGAAGTTTGTGCCAATGTGTTTTTAAGGATATATGTTGTAACACCCACATATTTAACGATAATATATTTAAATAAATATTTAAATATAACGCTGTTAATCGTTAATCGAGTGTGTTTCCAAAAAGTCACATTTTGTATACGGATGAATTTGGATTCGAAGCCTCTTCCATGAGCTCAAAATGTAGTTTAGGTGATAGAAAAATATAAACATTGATATATTTCGAGTTTGTGAAAATTGGGACTTTGATTGGGGCTTGGATGGCTAAACCTAGCCCACTCCTTATGACTAAACCAACCTCCTCTCCTCCTCTCTTCATTCCAACACTTACGAAAATAGAAAATAGAGAAGGGAAAAGGAACTAGAAATTCCTAAACCTAGTTTGCTTCTAGGAGCTTGCAAATTGAAGTAGAAAGCAAAGAGAAGCTTAGGTAAGTCTCATCTTCATCTTCTCTTACTTGCTTTCTCTTCAATTTCTGAAATTTCCTATGACCTAACTCCTAGGAAATCTATTTATATGTGTCTAGGTTGAAGATTAGCAAGCTATCTTGGAAGAGAATTTGATCTTGCTTGGTTTTAGAGCGATTCCTTGCTTCCAACAATCAAAGGTGAGTTCTTTTAGACCTCACATCTATGCCTCCAGCTTTAAGCTTGTATAGTGTGCCTATAGCACGTTTGTATTGTGTTTATATTGCGTGATTTGGATTGCTTTCTTGTACATTCCATTTCATACGTTTGAATTCGATTATATAGGAAATCCAATATAAATCTTTAAGTAGGATTGATTCGTGTGATATCGGTTGTATCAGCAAGTCTTAGAAGCCTCTTTTCCCCTCGAATAAGTGTTATAAGCCTCCGTGAGTCGCACGAGAACCGTCGAAATTGATTTCGCCTTAAGGCCAAGCCTCAAGTTACTCCTGGTAGCAGCTACCAGTTGACTGGTCAAAAACAACCAGTCGAGTGGTCCTCTAACCTGGTAGTCCTCAGTTAAAATGACTAGTCGACTGGTCCAAAATGGACTAGTCGACTGGTCCTGTTGGTTTTTGACAGTCGACCAGTGGAGACTGTATAGGTTGTTTCAGGCACTTTTCCGATCCAGTTTCGTCCCGTTCGGCTTTTTTCTGTGACTTTTCAGTTCCTCTGATTCACAGATATCAGCAGCTCAACTAGATGGACTTTGGATTGATTGATGATAAACGAATTAATGATCGATAGTCATAAGATCTAATTTACGTTATTAAAACGTGAATTCTTAGTTCCATCGTTATTTCGATTGCTATCACATGAGATTTGCCACTTTGAAATTATATAAAAAGGTTTTAAATTATTAGTACATATCAAATCTTTTGCTAAACGGTTTATAACTCTAATTCATTATACGAGTTATTTTCCAAATTCGTTTCTAATACGACTTCACTATATGAAGTTATTTTATAAATTGATTTACAAATTTACTAGTATATATTTGATAAACCTTTTTCTCGTTCGTATGAGAAATCTAATTAAATGCTTTAGTAAAAACTAGGACTATGAACCCTTGCGTTTGCTTCGATGGTTAATTCTTGGATTCATTCGATTAAACACTGTGGCATTGATCGTTTCGTATTTGTAATGTCCCGGTTTTTGACTAAGTTTGTAATTTAATTAATAATGGATTAATTCAGTAATTTAGTTAGAATAATAAATTGTGAATAATAAATATTGGGAAAAATTCAGGAGTAATATATTTAAATGGTTTAAGAATATTTTTACCAATGTAAAACAAGTAGGAAATGTTTTCTTGTTTTGTTTTGTATTATTATATTTATTTTATAATTAAATAAATTGGATTTAATTATTAGGGAAAAATAAATGTTCTTTTTTTATACATGATTATATCATATAATTTCTTAACATATGAATACATGTATGTAATGCCTTGTATGTTGTTTTATGTTTTTATAATGATTTTAAGCTTGTATAAATTAAAAGTAAGCATCATTTAAGTCAAGTTTAATGTTAGTAGCTTATGTAAAAATATAGGTTATTTCATAAGAAAGTAACATAACATTTAATAGGGATACAATCTTTTTACACTTAAGATTTAAGACAATAAATGGGGGAATATGTTTGTGACATTTAAAACATTCAACTACATGTTCATAGATGTTTCTTGTAGGCTAGTAGTTAATACAAACATGCTTTTGTACCTTGTATATGCAGTTTAAAACATTAAAGGGACATTTGCATTCAGTAGTAAATTTTCTTGGCAACTAAGTTTTCCTTTTTAATAATATTAACGACATTTTTTTTTGGCAAGGCCAGCAGGTTTTATAGTGATCCGTAACACTTTTTTTATTGTAACCAATAATTGAAATACAGTATAGTATAGGTGATTGTGGTTACAATCAGCTAATTTGGTTTTTAGGTGTACCGTCCACCGCCTACGGAGTTTATAGTGTTCCGTCCACTCTACCTATCAGGCTTAAAGCACTGGAGCTAGCTAAATTACTAAAATACAATAAATTTCAAACTCCATGCAGGGAGTAATATTTCATTCACTGTTACAACAAATAATTTACTTTAAAATTAAAAATAACAACATTATAACATGTACAAAATTACAAAGGACATAAGGCAGAGCCGAAAGTCCAACTTGCATTGGGACCATCCCTTGTTTTGACATCTCGAGCCACTCACTAGGACCATCCCTTGTTTTGACATCTCGAGCCACTCAAGATAGTGACAACTACTGAAACAATACCTCCCACTGCCATGAGCATCCAATGATACGTCCTTTAGCTGCGCAAAATTGCATTTTGTCGGTGCAATCTCAGTCAGGCAACTCCATCGTTCATTGGCAAAGATCAGTGCAAAAGCATCTCGCATATTGCCACAAACAACAAGTAGCACAAACCAAGCATGAAAAAACTGGACCAAGGCATCAAAAGAAACAAACAGTCTCCAGTCAACCATACAAAAATACGATAACTCCTTAACAAAAAAACCTCAAAGCAAACAAACAATTACCAGGACAGTTAAAACAAGACGAACTAAGTTGTGCAGTACTACAGCTAGCCCAATAGAACCCTCACCAAAACTGGTAATGCAACTACACCAATCGCTCATCAAGTAAGAGGCAAAACACATAATATTAACGACATTAGCTGCACATGAATTTGTTATTTGTTGCACATAGTTGTGCATACTTTATCCAGAATTAAGTTTGGAAGAAAAACCATAACTATCACATGCCATTTCAATCAAACTATATACACTATAGCTAGATCCTTATATCCTGCAGTGCACATTGCTATACAAACATGTATTTGTACTTCATTCTCTAGGACTGCCAGGCCTTGTTGTTTCAACTGAAATCTAAAACCAGCTAATACAATAGCTACATTACTTTCCAACGCACATACACAACAGCTATACCACCAAAGGCATTAAACTATATTCAGCTAATAGAAACATAGCTCGTCCCTTTTCAATCGACACAGCAGCTATGTCCTTTCCCATCTACAGTGCATTTCTTTTTTCTA
Organism: Allium sativum; assembly: GCA_030737875.1. NCBI lineage: Eukaryota > Viridiplantae > Streptophyta > Magnoliopsida > Asparagales > Amaryllidaceae > Allium > Allium sativum. The sequence continues at coordinate 559,928,693 of CM060920.1, read as the reverse complement.
TGTGTACATGTGTTGCCATATTTTAAATCATTTGTTTTACCTATAAATATAAACCAAACCTATACTGAAATGGTTCACAAACTCATTCTAACTAAGATTCAAGAGAAACTAAAGCAAAGCCTTAAAACTGGAAGATTAAAACATGGAAATAGAGTAGCATTATAGTATAAGAACAAAGTGCAAGAATGGAACCAGTAAACAAAATCAAAGCCTGAAAACCTGAAGCCAACTGAGATCTAGAAACCAACCCTTGTGATTAAAACTTATGGTTATATATTATGATAAAAAAAATCCAAGTTAAATCTTTTTACTTATGGTTATATATTACGATGCATGTTTATTTTGATTTAATGGGTTAAATCTTTACTTAAAACTAAAACCTAGAAATAAATAGCCTAAGACTGTGAACACTACTGTAAGTAAAAACCTCATATGTTCCTATCTGAATTCTGTTTTATTTGTAGATGGTGATTCAAACCCATATATACATATACAAGTTCTGGTTTTATTTTAGGTCCAAGTAAATTGATGTGATATGGCTAAGAATGGGTACTGTCAGTAGATTGAAATTTGTCTGTAGGTACTGTAACATCCCAGATTATTCAATTATTTAAATTTGAATATTTAAATCTGTTTTAGATATTATATTAGAAATATAATGGATTTAATATTGAATTTATTTAATAAAATGGAGTTCGAATATATATTTATAAATTAATTAAAACGCGCTCGAAACGCCACAGTAGTTCGTAATTTTCAATTTGAACTTAATTGAATATACAGGATCCGATATAAGTCGGATTTCTATGAAATAAGAAACGTTTGAATTGATTTGATTATATTTTTCTAATGAAAGAGAAAAATCAAGATTTCAGCTTATAGATTGCAAGTTATATCCAATTCAAATTTCCAAATAGTCGCTATGGAGTTTGTTAATAAACGATAACGTTTATTTAAATAAATAAATGATTTTTATATGCGTTTGAATATCATTTAATCCGAAATTTATGTAATATTGAGTTATAAATCTATATCGGTTTATTTTGGAGTGGTATATGATTTCATTTAGAAATATACAATAATAATTTATTATTATTTAAATTAAATTGTTTGGAATTAAATATTTATTTTATCGGTAATATATAGGCCTTTGAAATAGTTTTCTTTCCAAACAACCTCCATTTTCGACAAAACGAGTTTTATTGGAATACGTATAGCTAGTTGTTGCTAATTTCTAGTTTGGAGCCAATCGGAGTTGTTTTATCTATATGTGAAATTTAAAGATGAACTAATAGATTAAAATAACGTCATTATGCAAAAAAAGTCCGTTTTCAGCGAAATAAAATTCTTTGGGGCCGGAACGTCAAGACGTAACGGTGTGTCCATTTCCGTTATGTTTGGAGCTTGTGTGTGACGATACGAGTTGAATGGTTTATCAAAAAACGACAATTAGCGGTAAAATTTAAAATTGTATTAAAATAAAATAGAAAGTAAACCCCTAAGTAATTCGTACCCACCTAAACAAATTGTACAGTCACCCTATGCGTATATATATTGAAAGAAAGAAACTTCAGCTATCCTACCGTTTCCGCAAATCATGTGAGGCATAGTTAAATGGAGCATGCTCCTACCCTTGACTTCAACAGATGCCTAGCGATCATCCCAGAATACTAAAGTGACAATTCGTTTCAGATCTTAAAGACTAAATGCTGCAAAAAAACCTAAAAGCCTAGCTACCTTCTACAAACAGCTGCACATATCTCTTCACCATCGCAACGTAACTAGGACAAGATTTTTGAAATGAAAACATATCAAAATCTTAAATTTGCACATGCCTACTTATCGCCATGCAACTACCTTCGTATCTATTTTGTACGTTTTGAAAGGGGGTTGATCTTATCTCTTTCCGCCTCATCTATAAATTAGAAGGTATGGCCTTCTTTTCCTGTCACCAAAATCTGCGTGAAGTAAATACAAAGGTAATTCTTCAGTTGTTTTTCCATGCAAATTTTTAACGGCTTCACAGCCTTGTGTAAAATTCATCTGCCTCATTTTTACTACAAATAAAAATAAACCAAATACTCCTTAACACATCATCAACTGAGGGATTGCCGCAGCTGTGGTTGGCGGGAGTTTATTGGTTGAAGGGGAGAGGCCGGGGTGGCATTAAATAGACAGCAAGAAGGAGGACCAGGGTGGCAGTGGTGCTCTGAGGACCTCCGTTCAGTAGGTGGCCCACCTGAAGTGAAGGCCGCACGTATGGGTGCGTGATGATTGGAAGAGGAGCCGCGAGCTAGAGTGGGAAGTTGCGTGGAAAGGCAAGAAGGGGAGGGGTTTGGTTCAGTAACGAGGTGGAGAGTTTTATACATGGAAGGCTTTGGATTATAGTATGGGGAATGTAGAAAACGTGTACGCATGGGGAAGTCAGTGTGTCTGTAGCATGTAGATGCGGAGAAATGCTGCTGGGGATTCACTTGAAACAGCGACCATGGGAGGAAATGTTGTAGTTGTATTTTTTCTTGGCTCGAATAGGAATACGAGAGAAGTAATATGCAGTACAGACAAGTAGTATGGGAAGATATATATACACAAGCAGGTGGCACGAGAATGGGGTTCAAGAAGTATCAGGTGGATGGTGCTTTGATTCCTGCGGCTCTGGGGATAATAGTCTGTAGATATATATATTTTCTTCAAATGAAAAGGAAGAAAAATGATGAAGGGTTGTTGCGTGAACAAGAGGAAGGAAAATATACACAGTAGGATCCAGAAATAATATGAAGAAAGGTAAAACAAGATGAACAGTGAGTATAAATCGTGCCTAACTATTTATAATATGGTATTATCGTGCCTAGAGAGAAACAAAAACACACTAATCACGTTTATATGTGACGAAGATTGGTATTAAATAATGTAGGTACAAAATTACTTACGAATATACATTAAGTTATCAAATAATTTTTGGCCTGAAAGAATCGAAAATATGCCTAATCTAAAATGACGTAAGAGCAGTTTTAGTTCATGTATAATGGGATAGGGAAGATTTCGAAATGCTAGTCACAGCTTTAACAAATGTGAGTTAAGATTGGATCAGAAATTTATATACTTAGTTATTCATGTAATAAGCTATAACGTGAACAATCCATTCGAAATGCCTCAGACCCAATTCAATTGTGACCAATATTATTTTAATTGTGTTTGACTAGAGTTTAGCATGCCTAGAGAAAAGTAGCGTGGCATTTCAACTTCAACCTTAACTTGATGATGTGGCCAGTTATTTCACCCTATATAAAACATAACCAATGTTTTATATATAATTAAGGTGTCTAATTTTATATCTGTGCCTAACCATGTATTGAACAAATCCAATAATTAACGTAATCTTACATTGTGTAATTTAAGAGTTAATTAAAGTTTAATATTTTAATCAAATTTTAACCATATGAATTTACAAAGTGCTCTTGTATTGTCGGAATTTGACAAAATCAAATGACGTGGGAACCATATGACAAGCATTTCAGTATAGAGCTATTTTGGTTAGAGTTGAATGCAGCCGGAAGCTTGTAAAACAAACCGTTCTGACGACGAAAGGAGGCCACGTTGAGTTCAACTCACTCAGTTTATCCCATTTATATTTTATATAAATCGGGTTTTTATTTTGGCTGCAATGTTTGCTAATGGTTGATGATTAGATGACTGTTTGTATGTATGCTGAATATTTTTAGTATTTACCGATTAAATTAAATGTTTATTTAATTTAATCGGATTAAATCGTTATTTTAACGATTAAATCCCAAACAAGGTAACTACCTTATTGGTTACGTTTATAATAATATAAATGTATTAAATAAATAATTGGATGTTTGAACGGTTGTTATTTATTGATTGTTGACTGTTATTAGTTAAACTGTTTATTTCTGTTTACCATGATAAATATATCATCGTATTGAATTTGAAGTAACCCATTGTGATGTAGAGAAGGACAGGTTGGAGGGATCCAGCCGGATTCCTTAAATATGTTGTTTATTTTCATATGAATTATTTAACCAGTATAATGGAATGATTGATCCATTGTTGATCGTTGAATTAAAATGCGACATTCGTTTATTATTAACCAATGGATGATATTGGTTGAGTAATCGACAATGGTTGGCCAAAAAATGGATCATTTTATGAACGTTGATTTACAATCAGTTAAACAATAGAAAAAAAGTTATGAAAATTTTATAACCAAAACAGACTGGGAAATCTATTTTTATAGATTATTTGGATAAAGGTTTAGTAAAGGAATTAAAGAATTATTTTTATCTAGCAATTATAAACCGAGTATGTACAGCGAATTCTCTTGATAATGAGTTTTATAAGCAATGAGCAGAAATTGATTGAATGATTAATGATTTGATATTTAATTTAATTAAATCGTTAATTAAATTAAAGGAATTTATTTAAAGTGATTAAAGAAAAGACTAATGGAATTGGTTAATGGATTGATTTGTTTTGAGTTGACTAAGTCAACTTTTAAACCAAAATAAGTTATTAAATAAATTATTAAATCATTAATTATTTTTAGTCAACTATTATTTTCATTATCTGAAAGGAAGATTAAATATTAACGTTGAAGTAAACAAAATTGGTTTCTAAAATATTGAAATTAATTATTATTTATTTAATAATAATCAAGGTGATAAATCTTGAAATTAAGTCTATAAAGTCGTAAAGCCTAATGTGTAGTTAGATGAAATCGTAAACGAATTTATATTTAATATAAACTCCTATTACGGATCTTATTGGTCGGATTTCTATAAAATCCAAATTGAGTAATTATAAAGGCATGTTATAAAGGGATTAATGATTTTAAGAATCAAAACCAGTTCAAAAAGGGGATTGGAAATCTTAAGGAAGTTAAATGATGTTTAAAAGCTTAAAGATGAGGAAATGGGGATGCTTTAAATTTAGAAAGCGTGCTTTTGAAACTGGAAAAAGTTTTTCAAAAAAAAAAAAAAAAAACAGTTGGGGTTATAAACCATGTTAAAAATGTATGGTAAATAGAAGTGTTGGGATATGTATTGGACTAAGATTTCTTTGATAAACTCGTATCTATCCCGACGATAAGAATGTTGTCGACTCAAGATCTGAGAGGTAAATAAAATACCCCAACTTGAACGACTTCAGGATTATCCAGGGTTGATATTAGTTTAGAAACGATAGGGTAGATGAGGGGATTTAGATAATCTTTCCATAAAGGATATTATATGTTATATTTCGAAGAATTATAAGTTAGTGATTTGGAAATAAGAATTGGAACGCGATATTCCATATGTTGGGAAATTTAGTAATTTAATTAACAACTGTTTAACTAAAGAAGCCAAGTGATGTTGTATACCAAACCAATAAATCCACTTTATTTTTCTATGGATGATGGTTGTTTATTTTGATAGTTAAATCACTGACTATCAAATCTAGCCAAATCAATTATTGGTACGGAAAGACCGGAATCGAATTTGTATTCGAAAACCATTCTGACCAGCTAATACGTAAAAGTTGAAGATGTTCAGAAGCTGATTGAGATGGAGCAATTGAAGACCGCCAATCTTCATAAGAGGAAGGATTACTGTTAAATTTCTCTAACTTGCAACCAGAGGCTTTCTAACGTGATTCAGTCATGGTTGAGATTTTGGGGATTGCAAGGACTTATCGCTACTGATCCTTTGGATGTGGTAGGATGGTGTGTTTGGTCTAACCTGTTCCTGGATGACTTGTATGGACGAGTGTTTGACGGAGTATTTCCAGATGGGCACATACGTTAATTTCTTCAAATGTGCCCAGTGTATTTTTAAGGACATCAATTGGTGATTTAACGGATCTGACGATGTGACATTCAAAGGGATATGCTGATAAGTAAACGTAGCCTCAAGCCTCATCAACCGGGAATCCCATTAGGGTGTATAATCACCTATCTAGAGAAAATCTATTTCATTCTTTAGTCTATTTTCGATGATGTCCCTTTTCGGGAAACGGTGGGTAGCTCTCAACTGTTGGTGATATACATTCGATACACTCAAGCGAAATGAGTGGTCGGTCATGTGTGGCCGGGTTGCAAGACGTTCTTGTTGAACCCATTGTATTCCTCTCTAGAGATACACTATCAGAAGGCGGTTCCATACCTTGTTATAGTCGGAATCCAATCTCCAATAAGCGCTCGTGGTTTTGATTGTATACTATATATGTGGATGGTGAGATGCAAGCATTCCGTTAGATTGTTATTTATTTGTATTTAGGCATTATTATAACATCAGAACAAGATATGATTTCAAAAATGTTTTTGAGCTATAGTAAGGTAAAAATCGTCCGTGTTTATGTATAGGCTAGTCTTACTATTACTCTTTTTGCTTTCAATAGGATTTTTGACTTTAAAATCAAGTTGTGTGATACCTTAAACTTAATGTGTTTTTCGCACACTGGTTCACCAGACTGATCTGGCGTTTGTAATGCTCGGGTTAGGCCGAGTTTTACTGGTTCAGGTTAAGATATTATGGATTTCAGAGACCAACTGGAGGAGTTCAGATGTATGATATTTATTATTTATTCTGATGTGTGATGTATCTAAGAACAGGTTGTTATAACTGTCCAGACAAATTGATATACTCTGACGATTGTAAGTATTCTTCAAGTTTTCAATAAAAATTTATTTCTATGTTATATTTTATTCCGCTGCGATGTGAGACTTAATGTGGTGTTGATTCTTGTAACAGCCCGCCATTTTGACCGCCCCAAGTCGGTGATTAAACCAACTCGAAGCGTTCAAAACGACGGATTGTTATTGGCTTACAGGTTTTAAAAAAGTGGAATTCAATAAAGAATTACATATGCAGAAGATGAAAATATCTCATAAACGAATTTAAATTTTTTTAACAGATTTTACAATTTTTATTCAACGGAAAAACAATACATACACTTCATTTAATAAATTACAGCTTTTGTCGAGCGTCGCATGTGCATGCGTCTCCTCTTGAAAATGAGCTGGGAAGTAAGAAATGCATGTACTTGTTTCACTAAAAGATACAACCAAGCGTTGTGTTTGTGAGACACAAATAATTTTGGAAAACATAACACCACTATATCTATAGATTAAGGTGTAGAAAACATGGGTACTAGTTATATGTAAGTATAAAATAATAGACATAAATACCACAATTTTTGATAATAAACTAGAGCGAATCGGTGCTACGCACACGGGTATTTTCTAAACAATTAAAGCATAGAGGATGTTAAATATTTGGAGTTGTGTGTACTAGGAGGCACAACATGTTCATGTTACAAACAAAATTGAAGTATTAAAAAGAAAACATATTTTGGAGGAAAAAATCAAACTAAAAAGTCATGGCATTAGTTTTCCATTGAACTCTTATGGTTTCCAAGATTAGTCTATTGTTAATTAAAGCTTGACAACGAAAAAAACAGGAATAATGAAAATAGGTATTTAATACATGTAAATATGTATATTAAAAGAAAGGTTCAACACGTGTAAAAATGGCACTTTCGCCATTCATGCACTTTTCTTTTAACACCCTGCTAGCCTGCACTATGAGTTTTCAAACATACATGAATATGAAACTAACAAAAACTAATAAATATTCTTGTCAAATTTATAGTTGTCCTCACCGCAATACAAAAGAAGATAATGCAATTCATGCACATCAGCTTAAGCTGTAAGCAATCAAAGAAAGTGGTCTTTAGTACATCTTTCAATGCAGGGCTCTATTGACATGTAACGTTCTAACATCTATACACAAATAGTTTCAAATGAAGGCGATAGTTGAATTCATCAGTAAACCAGATGTAACTGTGAAACGACCCGAACTTCCGCACCCTTTGAGTTGACTAATAACAATACACGTCCAACCCAAATGACACAGAAATACGAATCATTATTAGAAAGAAGTTAGAGGATGAGAAATAAAGAGAAAGAAATATTAGAATAGAAGAAAGAAAAGATCACAAACTCACAGCGGAACGAATAAAATATATTAGATAACATAAACTTTGAAATACAAATTAGTAACTGTATATATATATCAATATCAGAGCACAACAGTTATCCCTGGAACAGTTATAAACACCTGTTTCCAAATACAACATAGTACACAGCAGAAAATATGATAGTCTATAGCTAAGTGGTGAAGCTTCCTGCTTCAATCTCCTCCAGGTGAATCTGTAAAATCTCAACTACTTGACTGCCCGCACAAATTTGGGCACCCAAGAGTTTAGGGAAAACAAACAAAATAAACTCTGGGTCAGTCATGGGACTGGTGCGAATAAACTCCAACCATTTGTTTAACTTTTAAAAATCCTTTCGAAAGAAATGATAATTGTAAGACCGATCCACACATAAACACGGATGGTTTTTACCTTACGATAACCCAAAACATTTTGATATCAAAAACTAGTGATATTATAATAATGTCTACATCAAATAAATAGAATCTAGCGGAATGCTTGCATCTCACGCTCCATATATAATATAAAATCGAAAACCACAGCGCGCTTATTGGAGATTGGATTTCCAAAATGACAAGGTATGGGACCACCTGCCGATAGTGTATCTCTAGAGGCAAATACACTGGGTTCAACAAGAACGTCTTGCAACCCGGCCCACACATGACCGACCACTCATTTCGCTTGAGTGTATCGAATGTATATCACCAACGGTTGGGATCAGCAACCGTTTCCCAAAAGGGACAGCATCGATAAATTAAAGAACAAATGGAATTTCTCTAGATAGGTGATTATACATCCTAATGGGAGCGACCCACATAGCCATGCTGCCTGACCGATTTCTGTCATTTCCCGGTTGATGATGCTTGAGGTTTAAATCATCTTCCAGAACATCTGGCCATCATTCACTTTGAACGCCACATCGTCAGATCCATCGGAAATCACTAATTGATTCCCACAAAAATACTCAGATTGTTAGGCTAAAGAAGTTTCCCTTCTTTGCCACCAACATCGTACGTTTGAAGGAATCAACGTACGTAATCCCTTTGGAAATACTTTGTCAGACACTCATCCATACAAGTTGTCCTGGGTCCGGACAAACCGAAGGCACTGTTCTATCAATCCATCTTGGGCAATTTCTACCTACGATTAACAGAACAGTCCTTGCATTTACTCCGTCTTCAATTTCTTTAGCATAAGTTGATTCAAAACGCTTATACCAATATGGAGTGGTTTTCAAATATTAAATCTGATTCCGGTCTCTCCATATTGATACCGGAGGTATAAAATAAATCAAAACTTTGATAGTCGGTGATTTAACTATCAAAGAAACATCCATACAATCAACGGTCCTATTTCCAATTGGAAATTCTATCGATCAAGCATCTAAAACCCCGGCCCCTCTTTAAATTACTTCCTGATTATATTACCTTTCCAAATTCCTATTTTTCTTAGTTCCTCAATTACCAATTTATTTCATTTTCTACGCGTAGATAATATCTCTCATTTTATTTGGGAAAAACAAATTCAAAATCCTTTAAATTAACATGGTGTTACAAAAAACATCATTAATATAGCCAACACAATTTATTCATTCATTAATAACCGTATTACTCACCTTCACTATCGAACCTTAATTATTTGTCCGTCAATCATGAAGTCAGTCGAGTTGCGGTATAATTACCTCTCAGACCTTAACTGAACAACATTCTCAACTTTGAAATAGTCAAAGCTCAGAACTTCAACAAGGCGTTGCTTACGCGACTCATAGATTTAATCTAGGAATCCACTTCCTTTACAGAAGAACATTGATTATAACGGCAGTGTTATAATCGCTGTTTCCAAATATTTGATTTATAAAACCTTTAATTTACCGATAGCTTTACAATTGCTGTTTAGATTTATAACACATATGCTATAACAACAGCGTTATAATTGCTATTTAGATTTACAAAACAACAACGCTATAATCGCTGTTTTGATTTTCAAACAAATATTATAACAACAGCGTTATAATCGCTGTTTAGAATTTACAAACATTTATTATAACAGTGTTAAAATCGCTGTTTAGAATTACAAATCATATATTATAACAACAGCATTATAATCGCTGTGTAGATAAAGTACTGTGTGCGACGCACACGCTCCTGTTATTCATTTAAAAACTCTGTTTATTTTAAACGATTCAAGTTCTCTCTTAAATGTATTTACAAGCTATACATTCTTTTACCACTGAACTTAATTCGATTTCTATAAATCCCCCTTTTTATATATATTTTATTTGCAAATTCCTTGTTTTAAACTATTATTCTTTTTAACCATAAATGTATTCCTTTTATACATATAATCAAATCAGTTTGATTTCGTACTTAAAAGTAATATCTTAATCCCATTCTACTTATAACTTCTATTGAGAATTTTCCATACTAATCTCATTCTTTTATTTTAAAACCTTTCTTTAAACTTTCCTCTATAATTTGCTACATTCAAATCCATTTCCAAATATTGGTTTCAAAACCGATATTCACTTTCAAATATACATTCATATTTGAACTTAGATTTTAATTTATCCAATGGTTCACACTCCACTTAATCTATATTTTTATTTATAACATTTTATTGATTTATCCAATTGAATAGATTTCTATTTTCAACTCAATTAAAAAGAAATTATTTCAAATTTGGAGATAAACTATGTTTTTAAATTCTAATTTCCTTCTTCACATTCGATGATATTTTACGGTATCTAAAATACCAGATTCCTAGGGCCAGGGTAACCCAACACACATATTCAACCATGGATTATATAGGACAGCAAATATCACAATCAAATAAAAACAGTAAATAAAATGTTGACGAATCCAGTTGGATCCCTCCAACCTGTTTCCCTACATCCACAGATGTTAATCAGCCTTAATAATATTATTTCACGTCAATATGAAATACCAGAATTAATAATCGATCAACGATGTAATCATATCAACCAATTTTATCAACCATTTCAACCAAGCAACCATTGTACAGTATAAAATAAATTTAAAATTCGTTTATATAAAAATATAAACGAAGCAGAGTTAGTGAGTTTACTCACCTTGTTTGCAGTTGACGGTTCTTCTTTTTGTTTCATTTTAAAATCAAACATCATTTGGTTTTTCTACGAAATTCCCAACTGCTCACATTCAGTTTGAACCAGATCCACGGCATAGTGTTCAATGACACGATTCCAATGGCAATTGGTTCGTGTAATTCTATCCACAGATAAGCAAGATACGGTCATTATAATATTTGAGTGAAATTAGAATAATTTAAATTGGTCATCAATCTTAATTACCGTATTTACTTACCTAGTCCCACTTAAATCCATCAGCTTTCTCCACTGTCGAACAAATTCGAAGCCGACGCTCCCTCTTATCCCTACACAACATCCTCCTAAAAACCAAGGAATTTTTGTTATCTCCTTTATGTTCGGGCTTAACTAAGCACGGCCCAGGCACAACTCTTTGACCCACGTATGTTTCTACAGTGTCATCTTCTCAAATCCAGACATCATGGATTCAAGCACCTACCACTTTCAAATTCGAATACACATTAATCAACTCCTCATAAATCCTTCGTTATTATTATTTTTCACATCACGAACTCTTGTTTTACTACTAACCCGTCCTCTCTCACCATTTTAAAATACGAACTGCCAATAATCCTTTGCCATGACACCATCCTTCCTCATTTTTCACCACTGCTTTCGACATCTGAAACCCACTTCGACACCCTAGTATCCACGGCTTTACTCCCCCATCACGTTAAAAATACAGGACCTTCTCTTTTTATTTTCCTTTTGCTAACTCTTCTTCACAGCATAGAACCCATGTATAATAGCTCCTAGTAGCTCCTTCACGTACTGAGAAATGCTGCACCCTTTTCCTCATGACATCTCTTCCAACCCCTTACTTCCTTCCATAAACCAATCCTCCATGTTCTAAATTATAACATGCGGATGCCCCCACAGCCCACCATCTTGTGAAAATTGGACCATTATCTGTAACCCCTTTCCCCAGTAAATGCTGCGTCACCTTCCCCTTTAAAATTCCGCCAAACCCTCACCAATGGTGTGCTTCGCACCCCTAAACCCCATGCTGACCTCATGTCGAAGCATCGATGATAGCGACGCCCAAAGTCGCTGACTTTGCCACGGTGAAAGAAAACGAGGGTAGAAAAAGTTGTGATCGAGCCTAACAAAATTTATATGGGGAGAAGGCCTTGCTTCCAAGAATAGCATGAATCCGAGTCTTTATTTTTTTTCTCTGTTTCTTTCTGTTTTTCCAAAGAGAACGAGATTCCTGTTGAATTGTATTTAAAGGGAGAGAAAGTGTGGCGGTCACGGCATTGAAATGGCTTGGAAGGCACGGCTCTTAAAACTTGGCATGCACGGTAATAAAATTGTCTGGAGACCACGCCATTCTGAAACTTACACTGATACGCATGTGGAAAATTAACATTACATTTGTAGGCTGCAGTTCATAGGGAAACATCTTCTCACTAGGCATGTGTGATCTTCACCTCATAGCCAGGGATTTTCGCATGTGAGTGTCTGATATTTTCATGTGCATTTTGATTACATTTTGGCCATGTATATATGCTAAACTCCAACATACTATTGATGGAGTTGGGACAAGAGTACGAATGCTTTAAAGACTTACCTGTGTAATCTTGGTTTGTGGCATCATTTGTATGGTGTGATGTAAGTTGGTTTACAAGAAAGCTAAACTGTATTAAAGAACCTTGATAGTATTAACACAGTAAAACCTAGTAATATAGCTTTTCTTATACTTGTTTTTCTATCAGCTGATCGTGCAACAACATTATTTCTTTTCTTTTATTCTTTCTTCTTTCTTCATTATCTAATGCTAACCAGGTCTTTTACGTTATCAATTATATTTTATTATCAAGTTGTAGTATATCCGCTTAAAATTCTGTTCGCATATGAGCTGCTATGGACAAAAATAAGAGCACGGTCGTGTCTAACGAGGTACAACGATCCTAAAAATATAATAATATCAGTAGTTTAATTTATAATATGAAAAACCCCAAAATATTGATATAGGGTGCAAAATACTCCAAATAAAAAGCTGCATATTTAATTAATTAAAAATTACAGTAAAATTCTAAAAATTAAATTATCACTACGTCTCAAAACAATCTTGTCCAAATTCAAGACCGATATTTAAATATAGTTAAATAATCGTTATGGCTTATATACGGTTTCACGGCGACTTTTTGAAATTTTGTTTTGGACGTAATTCACAATATATAAGACGAAATCTCGATATTTCACTTCCATTAGAAAGACACAGTTTAACAGATTCAAACGTTTCTTGTTTCAAAGAAATCCGACTTATTTTGGATTCTGCATATTCAGTTGAAGTTTAAATCGTAAATAACGCACTACCGCGACTATTTCGAGCTCGTTTTAAATTATATTATAAATTATACGTTTAAATATCGTTTTTCTTAAATAAATTCCTATATACAATTCAAATAAAATATTTAAAATAAATTTAAATATTCAGAATTTAACGGCTAAAAATCCGGGTCGTTACATTCCTTCCCCCTTAAAATAATTTCGTCCTCGAAATTGCTAAGGTAGGAAAAGATGCTACATACCCTATTAACTAGGTCCAAAAATCCTTTTTGTTACTTCTTAACTTCAATTTAACTGGACCAATTTATTTCAATTAAAATATTAATTTATTCTTACTAACGATTTTTATTTTTAATTTCTGAAAATTTTCTAACACTTTAAATTCTGAAAAATTTCGGCAGCATCTCCACTGCACAGCTCAATCGGTACAACCACAACTCCCTTTCTAGGTCTTCTCCAATCCAAAAGAAAATCAAAAAGCCAAGTGGCTAGCCCCATAGGCTCATAAAATCATCAAACCCAAGTAATATTGTAAACATGTACCTTTTTGTCGGGCATAATTCTATCTCTTGCATTTGCTTCCATACAATATCTACTCAGTATACATATATCAATTTCTAGTTGGTTCCAAATCAATCCAACCTCTAGTTTTTAAATCTCTAATCAACTTCTGATTAGTTCATTCCCATTCACTAATCCAAACTAAGTTCTGTTTTCAAAAATCAACCCCTTATCCTGCTTGAGTTCAATCCCATCACAGTTTAATTCCAAACAACAATATCCAATATATATTAAACTTGCTTATTCATAAGTAGAATTCATATTAATATTTCGAATCTCAACATCTCTCTTTATTTAATTTCATTCGGGATTATTTTTAATCCAGTCCAATTTGTTTAACTTAAGTAAATTTCAATTCATTTGATATATTTTTGCCATTTCAATTTATTTAACTTACACAAGTTAAACTTTAATTTCAGGATTTAAATTCCCGGGTTTTATTTCAAATTAGTTCGAAATCATATATATTTATATTTATTATAATCAACTCAATTCAAAACATTTGAATTTCTAAAACATCTTGTCCTCTTCAAACAATTTTTTTATTTCCAAATTACTATGGTAGCAATCCGTCATTCAGAAACTTGAAAATGAATACCGATAATATCGCAACCCATTATCAGAATTATTTTCTCGCCATCGAAATGATTTCAGTGCTTACTCACTTTCAAAATTCATTAAAAGCCATTCTCATTCAAAAATACCTTCAAGATATGCTATATTACCTTTAAAATACTTCAGAAAATATTTTCTAAACATCCGGGATATAAATCCACAAATTTTGGTTTGAATTTAATTCTAGTTTATCGTGGTTATATAACCATTTCAATATTTATAATTCTACTGGATTGTAATCACAACCAACACAACCCTATATTATAATATTTCAGAAATTAATCACTTATTTTTACCAAAATAATCTTTTAGGCAAAATTATATCATTTACCCACTTTAAAACAATACCGCGTCGAATTGTTCTGTTCGAGAGTTTAGAAACACCTATCGATACAGTTGTACATCCTATATCGGCCAGAATTCATAAACCACTCAACAAACCAGTCAACACAATATAAAACAATTTTTATATCAAAGCTACAAATACGCTCTCATATATATTTACTCAAACTCAATCTAGGGTATTACTAACCCCATCTCTATTGAGTTACGCCACAGAGCCAAGGTTATCACTCAACCTTCAGCTCTGATACCAAATGAAACGACCCGAACTTCCGTACCCTTTGAGTCAACTAATAACAACACATGTCCAACCCAAATGACACAGAAATACGAATCATTATTAGAAAGAAGTTAGAGGATGAGAAATAGAGAGAAAGAAATATTAGAATAGAAGGAAGGGAAGATCACAAACTCACAGCGTAACGAATAAAATATATTAGATAACATAAACTTGGAAATACAAATCAGTAACTGTATATATATACCATTATCAGAGCACAACGGTTATCCCTGGAACAGTTATAAACACCTGTTTCCAGATACAACATAGTACACGGCGGAAAATATGATAGTCTATAGCTAAGTGGTGAAGCTTCCTGCTTAAATCTCCTCCAAGTGAATCTGTAAAATCCCAACTACTTGACTGCTCGCACAAATTTGGGCACCCAAGAGTTTAGGGAAAACAAACAAAATAAACTCTGGGTCAGTCATGGGACTGGTGTGAGTAAACTCCAACCATTTGTTTAACTTTTAAAAATCCGTTCGAAAGAAATGATAATCGTCAGACCGATCCACACATAAACACGGATGGTTTTTACCTTACGATAACCCAAAACATTTTGATATCAAAAACTGGTGATATTATAATAATGTCTACATCAAATAAATAGAATCTAGCGGAACGCTTGCATCTCACGCTCCATATATAATATAAAATCGAAAACCATAGGGCGCTTATTGGAGATTGGATATCCAACATGACAAGGTATGAAACCACCTGCCGATAGTGTATCTCTAGAGGCAAATACACTGGGTTCAACAAGAACGTCTTGCAACCCGGCCCACACATGACCGACCACTCATTTCGCTTGAGTGTATCAAATATATATCACCAACGGTTGGGATCAGCTACCGTTTCCCGAAAGGGACAGCATCGATAGATTAAAGAACAAATGGAATTTCTCTAGATAGGTGATTATACATCCTAATGGGAGCGACCCACATAGCCATGCTGCCTGCCCGATTTCTGTCATTTCCCGGTTGATGAGGCTTGAGGTTTAAATCATCTTCCAGAACATCTGGCCACCATTCACTTTGAATGCCACATCGTCAGATCCATCGGAAATCACTAATAGATTCCCACAAAAATACTTAGATTGTTAGGCTAAAAATGTTTCCCTTCTTTGCCACCAACTTCGTACGTTTGAAGGAATCAACGTACGTAATCCCTTTGGAAATACTTTGTCAGACACTCGTCCATACAAGTTGTCCTCGGCCCGGACAAACCGAAGGCACTGTTCTATCAATCCATCTTGGGCAATTTCTATCTTGGATTAACAGAACAACACTTGCATTTACTCCATCTTCAATTTCTTTAGCATAAGTTGATTCAGAACGCTTATACCAATATGGAGTGGTTTTCAGATATTAAATCTGATTCCGGTCCCTCCATATTGATACCGGAGGTATAAAATAAATCAAAACTTTGATAATAGGTGATTTAACTATCAAAGAAACACCCATACAATCAACGGTCCTATTTCCAATTGGAAATTTTATCGATCAAGCATCTAAAACCCTGGCCCCTCTTTAAATTACTTCCTGATTATATTACCTTTCCAAATTCCTATTTTTCTTAGTTCCTCACTTACCAATTTATTTCATTTTCTACGCGTAGATAATATCTCTCATTTTATTTGGGAAAAACAAATTCAAAATCCTTTAAATTAACGCGATGTTACAAAAAACATCGTTATTATAGCCAACACAATTTATTCATTCATTACTAACCGTATTACTCACCTTCAATATCGAACCTTAACTATTTGTCCGTCAATCATGAAGTCAGTCGAGTTGGGGTATAACTACCTCTCAGACCTTAACTGAACAACATTCTCAACTTTGAAATAGTCAAAGCTCAGAACTTCAACAAGGCGTTGCTTACGCGACTCACAGATTTAATCTAGGAATCCACTTCTTTTACAAAAGAACATTGATTATAACGGCAGTGTTATAATCGCTGTTTCCAAATATTTAATTTATAAAACCTTTAATTTACCGATAGCTTTACAATTGCTCTTTAGATTTATAACACATATGTTATAACAACAACGTTATAATTGCTATTTAGATTTACAAAACAACAGCGCTATAATCGCTGTTTAGATTTTCAAACAAATATTATAACAACAGCGTTATAATCGCTGTTTAGAATTTACAAATATTTATTATAGCAGTGTTAAAATTGTTTTTTAGAATTACAAAACATATATTATAACAACAGCGTTATAATCCCTGTTTAGATAAAGTACCATGTGCAACGCACATGCTCCTGTTATTCATTTAAAAACTCTGTTTATTTTAAACGATTCAAGTTCTCTCTTAAATGTATTTACAAGCTGTACATTCTTTTACCACTGAACTTAATTCGATTTCTATAAATCCCCGTTTTTATATATATTTTATTTGCAAATTCCTTGTTTTAAACTATTATTCTTTTTAACCATAAATGTATTCCTATACATATAATCAAATCAGTTTGATTTCGTACTTAAAAGTAATATCTTAATCCCATTCTACTTATAACTTCTTTTCAGAATTTTCCATACTAAACTCATTCTTTTATTTTAAAACCTTTCTTTAAACTTTCCTCTATAATTTGCTAAATTCAAATCCATTTCCAAATATTGGTTTCAAAACTGATATTCACTTTCAAATATACATTCATATTTGAACTTAGATTTTAATTTATCCAATGGTTCACACTCCACTTAATCTATATTTTTATTTATAACATTTTCTTGATTTATCCAATTGAATAGATTTCTATTTTCATCTCAATTAAAAAGAAATTATTTCAAATTTGGAGATAAACTATGTTTTTAAATTCTAATTTCCTTCTTCACATTCGATGATATTTTACTGTATCTAAAATACCAGATTCTTAGGGCCAGGGTAACCCAACACATATATTCAACCATGGATTATATAGCACAGCAAATATCACAATCAAATAAAAACAGTAAATAAAATGTTGAGGAATCCAGTTGGATCCCTCCAACCTGTTTCCCTACATCCACATATGTTAATCAGCCTTAATAATATTATTTCACTTCAATATGAAATACCAGAATTAATAATCGATCAACAATGTAATCATATCAACTAATTTTATCAACCATTTCAACCAAGCAACCATTATACAGTATAAATTAAATTTAAAATTCGTTTATATAAAAATATAAACGAAGCAGAGTTAGTGAGTTTACTCACCTTGTTTGCAGTTGACGGTTCTGCTTTTCATTTCATTTTAAAATCAAACATCATTTGGTTTTTCTACGAAATTCCCAACTGCTCACATTCAGTTTGAACCAGCTCCACGGCATAGTGTTCAATGACACGATTCCAATGGCAATTGGTTCGTGTAATTCTATCCACAGATAAGCAAGATACAGTCATTATAATATTTGAGTTAAATTAGAATGATTTATATTGGTCATCAATCTTAATTACCGTATTTCCTTACCTAATCCCACTTAAATCCATCAGCTTTCTCCACTGTCGAACAAATTCGAAGCCGATGCTCCCTCTTATCCCTACAAGCTACACAACATCCTCTTAAAACCAAGGACTTTTTGTTATCTCCTTTATGTTCGGGCTTAACTAAGCACGGCCCAGGCACAACTCTTTGACCCACGTATGTTTCTACAGTGTCATCTTCTCAAATCCAGACATCATGGATTCACGCACCTGCCACTTTCAAATTCGAATACACATTATTCAACTCCTCATAAATCCTTCGTTATTATTATTTTTCACATCACTAACTCTTGTTTTACTACTAACCCGTCCTCTCTCACCATTTTAAAATACGAACTGCCAATAATCCTTTGCCATGACACCACCCTTCCTCATTTTTCACCACTGCTTTCGACATCTGAAACCCACTTCGACACCCTAGTATCCACGGCCTTACCCCCCCCATCACGTTAAAAATACAGGACCTTCTCTTTTTATTTTCCTTTTGCTAACTCTTCTTCACAGCATAGAACCCATGTATAACAGCTCCTAGCAGCTCCTTCACCTACTGAGAAACGTCGCACCCTTTTCCTCATGACATCTCTTCCAACCCCTTACTTCCTTCCATAAACCAATCCTCCACGTTCTAAATTATAACATGCAGATGCCCCCACAGCCCACCATCTTGTGAAAATTGGACCATCATCTGTAACCCCTCCCCCCAGTAAATGCTGCGTCACCTTCCCCTTTAAAATTCCGCCAAACCCTCACCAATGGTGTGCTTCGCACCCCTGAACCCCATGCTGACCTCATGTCGAAGCATCGATGATAGCGACGCCCAAAGTCACTGACTTTGCCACGGTGAAAGAAAACGAGGGTAGAAAAAGTTGTGATCGAGCCTAACAAAATTTATATGGGGAGAAGGCCTTGCTTCCAGGAATAGCATGAATCCGAGTCTTGATTTTTTTCTCTCTATTTCTTTCTGTTTTTCCAAAGAGAACGAGATTCCTGTTGAATTGTATTTAAAGGGAGAGAAAGTGTGGCGGTCACGGCATTGAAATGGCTTGGAAGGCACGGCTCTTAAAACTTGGCATGCACGGTAATAAAATTGTCTGGAGACCACGCTATTCTGAAACTTACACTGATACGCATGTGGAAAATTAACATTACATTTGTAGGCTGCAGTTCATAGGGAAACATCTTCTCACTAGGCATGTGTGATCTTCATCTCGTAGCCAGGGATTTTCGCATGTGAGTGTCTGATATTTTCATGTGCATTTTGATTACATTTTGGCCATGTATATATGCTAAACTCCAACATACTATTGATGGAGTTGGGACAAGAGTACGAATGCTTTAAAGACTTACCTGTGTAATCTTGGTTTGTGGCGTCATTTGTATGGTGTGATGTAAGTTGGTTTACAGGAAAGCTAAACTGTATTAAAGAACCTTGATAGTATTAACACAGTTAAACCTAGTAATAAAGTTTTTTTTATCCTTGTTTTTCTATCAGCTGGTCGTGCAACAACGTTATTTCTTTTCTTTTCTTCTTTCTTCATTCTTCATTATCTAATGCTAACCAGGTCTTTTACGTTATCTTTATTATCAAGTTGTAGTATATCCGCTTAAAATTCCGTTCACATGTGAGCTGCTCTGGAAAAAAATAAGAGCACGGTCGTGTCCAGCGAGGTACCACGATCCTAAAAATATAATAATATCGGTAGTTTAACTTATAATATGAAAAACCCCAAAATATTGATATAGGGTGCAAAATACTCCAAATAAAAAGTTGCTTATTTAATTAATTAAAAATTATAGTAAAATTCTAATAATTAAATTATCACTACGTCTCAAAAGAATCTTGTCCAAATTCAAGACCGATATTTATATAGTTAAATAACCGTTATGGCTTATATACGGTTTCACATCGACTTTCTGAAATTTTGTTTTGGACGTAATTCACAATATGTAGGACGAAATATCGATATTTCACTTCCATTAGAAAGATACAGTTCAACAGATTCAAACGTTTCTTGTTTCAAAGAAATCCGACTTATTTTGGATTCTGTATATTCAGTTGAAGTTTAAATCGTAAATTACGAACTACCGCGACTATTTCGAGCTCGTTTTAAATTATATTATAAATTATACATTTAAATATCGTTTTTCTTAAATAAATTCCTATATACAATTCAAATAAAATATTTAAAATAAATTTAAATATTCAGAATTTAACGGCTAAAAATCCGGGTCGTTACAAACTGTGTAACATATGTGAAATGAGATCTTTACGAACCAAATGCCAAACATCAAAGCAAGAACTCAACAAATTTCAAACCAATAAAACTTGATATTAACATATATAGTTACACATGCATAGAAACCAGGTTTGTACTAATTTTTATATTAGAACAATTGAAATATTAAATATGTTTTTTTTACATATTTGTATACGCCCAAAACTATTTTCAAGTTGTTAGAATCAACAAAAAAACCACATCCCCAGATTTTCATTTTTATTCCTCTATATGTGATTTATGAATTGAAATGTACAAGAATGCCCTCAATAATAAAACCAAATCCAATAGTAACAAGTTCTTACTTCATATCATTATCATCACTTCCAATTTTATCTAAGACATGTATATAAAATTCAAAAATACTGTACAGTTTTAATTTATCTCCATATACGTATGTATATGCAGACTATCTTTCTAGGTATAATAACATGATAATTAAAATGATATAAAAGACATTAAGCACGATAGCAGCTGGATAGAAAACATACCAGTAATCTTATTTTAAATCAGACCAATTACCTGGATCATTCACCAACAAAACGGAAGTTGAAGGAGCAAGTTCGACTAGCTTCTTAATAGCGTCAGATGCTCTACCCTTTACAACAAACTTCCAAATACTGAAGTTCTCAAAGAAACCAGAATGACATATTTATGGAACCATTTTTCAGTGCTCCACACGCTGCTTGATAAAATAATTTTTGACGAAGACGGAGAAGCAGGAGGCGCAGGCGGTGGGTCATCCTTCTCGGTGGTGACGCAGTGCGCTGAGTTTCTATGAGGTGCAGGATCAGTGTCAAGGAACCAGAGTTCGTACCAACGTCAGTCTGTCCCGGCGCGGTGCTACAAGATACAACCTTGGCTTTGGGTACGGTCTGTTGAGGCGGCAGTAGCTCGCCGGAGGTAACGAAGCAGCGAAGGAGGGCAGCGAATGGTGTGGTGGAGGCAATGAGCCTTGCGGTGGCCAAGATTAGCGATGAACTCACGCCAGGGTGAAGAGGTGGCCTACCTTGTTGATGGAATGGTGGAACAGATTTAGGGATAAAAAAAATTAGGGGAAAAGAATGAGTCCCCAGATGGACGGGGGAAAACTAAATAAATAAAGAGGGTGGTCTAACAAACAAAAGAGGACACATGCAAGAAGAATCCAGAACCAGTTTGCAGGTGTAGGCAATCTCACTCGGTTTTCAACAAGTATCAACACAATTCTAGCAAATAGAACAAGTGGCAACAACATTTATCAAATATTTCCAAAATGTATATACCATTTTCTTATGTATTATACACCCTACAAGTATATTAAATATTTTCAAATACATTTCTAAATTTAAATTAAAGCCCAATTCGACCATACAAAATTGTTTAAATAAATTTCAAACCATATATCAAGTTAATCTCAAAGTAGAATCTATAAATTCTCGAATAATGTAATTCCATTAATTTTTAAAATATTATCCTCACTTAGTTTTGTAAAACATAAAAAGAATAAAAAACATAAAACTAATTTCTAAAACAAGTTCAAAATAAACTAGATCTAAATAATTTCTTCAACTCATTATTACAATAATAAATTTATACCTACAACTTGATTTTTTTTCCCCTCAAATTCACATCCATAATTAGCATTCCAAACTTTATATTTATTTCCAAAGTTACATTTTCGAATATTTAAATGAATCAAAAACAGCTAATAATGTTAATGCTGACTGTTATTGGCACAACGCTCATATTAAGTGTAAGAGAAAAATCTCATTTAAAATATATCCAAACCACATTCAAAGATTAAAATATTAATCTGAATTTCAAATATACTTCTATTTAAATCTCGATTTAATCCATTTTCTTATTGCCAAGATTTCTGAGTCATTATTATCACCCTCCAAAAATCCGGGTTGTTACAGAATCCCCCCTTAATTAAATTGCGTCCTCGCAATTTTCTTGGGTTAATATACATCACCAACGAATTCCAACGTCGCACCTCAACTTGTTTACATATTAACTATAGTAAATTTCAATTTTGCTTACTCAACTTCGTGTAAATTTCAGCTCCCCTCCCAAATAAAATACATATATTAGGATACTCACTCCTCGTTTTCGATATAAAGGTATCGTATATAAATCAATACGATTCCATTATTAATAATTTTAGAAAATGTGATACAATTAGACAGGATATCATATACAAACCAATATGATATTTACAACAATTACCGTATATAAAACAATATGATACTCATCTTAAATATCATATATATATATATATATATTTAGTAACCAATCAGGTTAGAGTATCATATATAAGTCAATAAAATTTTCAAAATATTTATCATATGTGAAGACCATATGATAAAATTAACCAAGTCAGAGTGTCATACATAAACCAGTAAGATACTAGTAACAGTAAAAACAATATGGTCAAGTTGGAGTATCGTATATCAATACGATATTCATAACAAATTTCATACAAATAATGAGATGGTGAGCGTAAAATATAATAGAGTATTTTATACAAATCAATACAATACCGATAATTATTATTGATAGGATAACAAGATAATAATTCAGGTCAGGATATGACATATAAATAAACAAAACCTTCTTTGCATTTATTATTTGTAAAAACAATATTATAAAATGAATCAAATCAGAGTATCATATATAAATTAATACGATACTCGTAATATTTATGAAATAATAAGATAAAATGTATTAGGTCAGAGTATCACTTTTAAACCAAATGATACTCATAGCGAATACAACAAGAAGGTGAAAAATAGCTATAACAAAATAACTTATATAAATCAAATATTTCATGGTATTTATCATGTAACAATCCAGAATTTTTAACCAGTTTAAAATTGGAATTTTTATTACTAATTTGAATTTAAATTTGAATTTGACATAAATATATATATGGTTAATAATATTTAATAATTTTGATAAGTTAGATGATTGATTTTATTTGAATCATAAATGAGAATGATTATTAATGAGTTTGGATTTATTGATACTATTTGTCGTTCGATCAGATTTGTCAAACCATAACACGGATTAGTAGCAGTAGAATTAAGTGTTGCCCTTATTTTTCATAGCATTTAATGGAAAATGCCACCAAAAGTTGTTCTTCTCTTCTTAAGACAAGTGTATGGACACTTGTAGTTTTCCATGTAAGCTTTCATGCATGGTTTCCACTTGTCCTCTAATGTGTCTTTGCCTCCTTACTCCTCCTTTCCTATATAAGGAGCTCTTTACTTTATTTTTTATCATCCATTTTTAGTTTTGCTACCTTGCTTCTTCTTAAGATTATGGCCATGGTTTCAATGGCATAAGTCTTCCTCTTTTCCACCACCACCTTGCCAAAGTTCGTCGTCATCCTCCTTCTCCTCCTCTTATAATATAAATAGAGAGAGATTAGTGTGTATTATATATATATATATATTGGTGAAGAAGACGTTGCGCCGAAATACAGTCCGACGGCTAGCTCAGCTAGACTTACCTACCATGAAGATTTGGAAAGATATTAGGTGAGAAATCTTTAAGCATGGTTTATATATTTAATTAGTAGTTAGATTAATTTAAATATTGTGATGAATTATTAGTGGTTAATGATGATTGATGTTTGTTGTGTTGGATGATGGATGCGTAGTTTAGAACACACACACACTATTAAGCGTTAGTATTGTAATGCTTGACTCAGTTTATTTAATTATGTTGACGATGGTTGCCATAGATGTTTATAATGGTTGTTGATGTTGTTTCACACACACTATGAAACAAAAATTATGGTATCACATTGGTGATCAACAAATCTCCTTCGTAATTAGAAGCAATATCATTATTGAAATTGAAGATTAATAACTAGGAAAGACCATATGTATGAATTCATATATATTGATAAAGTTCTTTAAATGAATAAATAAATACCTGAACGTTCTAGGATGATAGAGAGGATAGTGTCTAGGCTTGAGTATGGAAAATATAGTTTCCTGCTCTCCCTGGCTATCCCTAACTGATCCAACAAATGGGATGTTTAATTTGAAATTATTTGAATTTAGAAATGAATTGGAATTTGATTTATTAAGTAAAAAATAAAAGCTGAATTTTGAACCTAAAATAATTTGGAAAATCAATGTAAATTATTTTAAATGGTTTACATGAGTATATAATGGTTTTCTAAGGTATTTTGAAATACAGAAGAATAATTTTTATTCCGGTCAAATAAGAGCTTGTCGCACAATGGTAATTTGCGTATTTTATTTACAAACTTTAAACGCTTATATCTTTTGTAATCTAAATCGGATTTCCAAGAAATGAAAAACAATTTATTTATATTAACAAGAGCTTTCAAATGAGTGAAAGCATATTTTAATTTTGAGTTATAATTTTCAAGTTATGTTTAAACCCATTTCGGGAAAAGGTCGCTACAAGAGAAGTTATCAACCATAACCATAAATATCCATTTTTCATGTTTCTAAAAATATGGAAAAAGGGTAAAATCATTATAAATTATGTAAAAATGTTTAGAATTGTAAAGTTTAAGTTCTGACTAAGGTAAACGATATTTTGATCGAAGTAACTAAGATAACTGTTTTGTGACACTTTTGTAACGCTTTTGAAACATTATGGTAATGCTTTCTTTGAAAACAATTGACTTTGAAGTTTTTTTTAACCAGCAAACTATTTTTCGAACTATAAGTAATCATTTTTGAATGATTTCTGGAATGTTTTCAAAGGTTCAAAAGTATTGGAAATATTTTATATGGAATTTAAATTAATTTATTTAATATTAAAACGGGTTTTTAGTTTTTGGATATGGTTGGAGATAAATCTTCGGATGTTTGATATTGATTCAGTAGAAGACGACTCTTACTATTTGAGGAATTTAAAAGGAAGTTCACCATTATTTCGCTTATAGTGTGAGTTGGATATAGAGATTAATATTGAGGATAAGTTGTTGGAATTTCTATCCAGATCTAATGTCAAAGAGTTGAATAAATCTTTTAATTAAGATACGAGTTTCCTAAGTTGACTGGAATAAGTTGGATAGAAATAATCTTCAGCTATTCGATACGAAATTCTGTGGTGTAAACATATACTATTTGAGGAATTTGGAAGATATTATTATTATATCGTTATTCCACTTATAGTATTCGTCGATTATGAGACTTGATATCGAATATAACTAGATACAATTTCTGTGTAACTTATGTTCCATATCGATTAATTTGGGTTTTATGTGAATCATATCTTCAATAATATCATTCTGAAAACCCAATGAGATTGAGTTATGGAAATTCAAATCACAATTTGGGGATTTAATCAAATCTTCGATTTGTGGAAATTAAAAATACGGAATTGGGAAGGAAGTATAATCTTTTAGTTAAGATTACATAATTAAATGTTGTGAAACCGATTTAATTGAAAACTATAGTTGAAATGTGGGGTAAGGATTTTTAAAAGGAATTGGTTTTTTTATAACGAGTTATCAAATGGAAAATTAATTACGGCTTTGAGGCTAAATTATCTTTGATTTAAGGGATGTGTTTTAAAAGAGAAAGGTTATATATGGATTTTGTTATAATTTGAGAATGGATTTAAAGAAGTTTAATTTAACAAAATCCAAGATGGAAGGAGATTTGGTTGAAAGCCTATGTGTTCCGTAATTGTTTTTCTTAAATTGCGCTTATTGTTTTGAAAGGCCGAGATTGGATGTATGTCTGAAAACCATTCCAAGTAATAATATGACGTTGTGGAGCAATTGAAGACATTGGAGACGACATTGAAGACCGGGACCCTTCGTGTCGTAAGGGCGACTTGTTGAATGTCTCGAATGGTTGGCTTCCATTCGCGGATGGATTTTATATATCAAGTAAGTGGCAAGAAGCCCGAACGTAAGCAAAGGAATTCCGGATTGTTGTTTCGTTCAGACCGAAAACGGACATGTATGGATTGTGTGTTTGACATTGTAATTGACTGCGTAGCACTGATCTTTATTAATGTGGCAACCCGAACTTCCCCGTGAATGAAAGCCCGGATTGCTTTTGAGAACACGACAAATCAGAACACAAATAGAAGAACATTTCACTGCTTATTACAACAATTTACATCAGAGTACAAGATTATATTGAGCATGAATAAATAATATACATTTGATATTTATCAGAGATTTACAAATTACATTGCAGCGAAAAATAATACAAAACATAACTGAAAGAGATACATGGATTTCCGAACATCATTCCAGCTGTAAACCAGGATCCTGTGAATATAAATCTGCAAAACCAAAACTACTAGCTGCCCGTATGGAAAACAGGGGCAACCAGAGTTTAGGTTAAAAAAATAAACTCCAGGTCAGTCATGTGACTGGTGTGAGAACTAAAACAGTTATTATCTTGGTTTTAAAGTAAGGTAAATCAAGGGACCACGCCGTATAACACAGAACGGGTTTTCTCCTAAGAATACCAATGCATAAAATAAACAGCGTAATGCTAAATAAAGAACAATGAAGCTATTATAAGACTCGGGTCCCATTACACAACGCAACGCAAGCCGGAGGATAGAGTTTTTACCATATAATAGCAAAAAAATGCTTGGTACGTGAAATTTCATATTTTACTATTACTATAAGTGTATAGTGTCAAAACAACTTCAAATATAAATGTATCAATCGTAGACAGCATGAGTGCCCATCCCACTATGTCACCATATTAGGCTCTACAATCAAAACCGCAATTGTCACGTATTGGAAGTTGGATTTCCATCTGTGAACCAAGGCAAGGGATCGTCCTTACCGCTCTAAGACTCTCTAGCCCGAGCCTCAGGAACAACCGCAACTGCACCTTGGATCGTCAGGGTCGGTCCACACGAACTGGATTAAAATGTCTGAACACTGCGTTTCCCCGACCTATGGGGCGTAAAATTGGTCTGTATAAAGACCATACCATCCATCGGCTCTGCAGAAACCGATATAACCCAGGCGCCTTCCTATCCATCATCCACATAAGTAAAATGCCTGGGCATGCAAAACCCAGACACCACTCCTAGCTAGAAGGAAATACATGTCCTCACTGAAGTCCTCTCTCGTTTCTGGTTCACACCAGGGTGCGAGGCTCGTGAATTAACGCTACACAAAACTATGGTATATTAAAGCCGTGCTTCGATCATCAACCACAAAACTCTGCTTTTCAACAGAAGCCTTGATCATTTGCATCTCAGCATGCCACACAGGAAATTCACGCTATGCAACCGATGTCTATCAATCACATAGAATGAAATCCGATGTTAGACACACATCCATTTTCAAGTTCTTTCTGGGTCTGAACGAAACTGGAGGCACCTTATTCCTCGTCCCGTATGTCCAATACAGGAGAGAGGTCCTCACATATCCGGTCGATCTCCAAGTACGTCTGGACGATCACAACTTATTACCTTGTCTTGGGTGTACCGCCTAATCAAGACATCAGTAATCATCCAAACGATGTGAAGACCTCCGGTCTTCAACCACCGTCTTCATCGTCGACTCATCGCCGATTCAGTTATTCAAAATGGGATAAACCCGGTCTTTCCGAATAACACGCGTATATAATAAACAAGTGTTATAAAAACACAACATATGCCTCATTCCAATTTAGAATATTCTTTCATTAAAATATTCATATCCTTTGAGAAAGGTTCCCATTAATTTTATCAAAGATAAATTCTTTAAAATTTATTCTTTAATCTTCCTTTGGATATCAATTCGAACCAAATTATGGTTTATCCAAACTAGTCGGGATTAGCGAACCTTACTGAAGTAATCATTTGTTTTAATTTCCCAATCCCAACCTATTCTTCCCATGAAGTAAAACTAGTAATACTTCATATCTAACACCACGGTGTTATCGGTAAAGTAAATTACCATTTCACGTTCAAATCTAATTAAAGATTTAACTATCGCTTGGAGTTAAACTGGTGGTACTCCATTCTCGATCATTTCTAGGATTTGATAATTTTAGTTATCAAATTCACCTTTCAATCTATTTAAAGATTCATTAAAACTCTAGTTCAGCTTTAATTTCCAAAAATCATTACTTAATGATTATTCAAAGTTAAGAATTTTATCTTATCTTTATCTAGGTTAAAGAACTAATGTCATTTAAAACACAACTTACGATAAACCCAAAATCACATTCCATTAACAATGGAATCTTCACGGAAAACAAATCAATATATATAATCGATATGAACTTCCATATCCAACTGATAATATAAATGGAATAACGACAAAGCCTTTTAAATTCCATATATATTA
Organism: Allium sativum; assembly: GCA_030737875.1. Taxonomy (NCBI): domain Eukaryota; kingdom Viridiplantae; phylum Streptophyta; class Magnoliopsida; order Asparagales; family Amaryllidaceae; genus Allium; species Allium sativum. The sequence goes on along the minus strand of CM060920.1, from coordinate 559,899,439 downwards.
ACAGTCTTCCTCCATAGAAATTCACTTCGATTATTATCAAATCGAATTCCATTCCATTCCAATACAATATGTTAAATTGGAAAATTTACTTTGGAAAATCTCCTTTAAATCTTAACAAAAGATTTATAAATTCCAAATCACACTTCACTGTAAATTCGATTAAAGAACGAATGTCGTTAAACACACAGTTCACGATAAACCCAATTCACATTCCATTTTTAATTCCAATTAAATGTTAATTAATTGGAAACACTAATAATCTTAGTTAAAAGATTTATTCTTTTCACATAGGGTTCAAGAACAGTGTCATTTAAAACACAATTCACGACGGACCCAAAATCTAATTTGATATTAAATACAAGGCTCTGAATAGAAAATATAACGGCTTATATTCAATATCAAATTCTGAAATCAACAAATATCGTATTGGAATAACGATATATATGTCTTCCAAATTCCTCCACAATATCCGTATAATCATGGAATCCAATATCGAAATATTATGAAGATAATTTAGATTTAAATCCACTCCAGTTCATATATTGGAAATTCCGGTTATTTTTAAAACCATTTCAAATCCAATTTAATTATTTAAAAATATTGGATTATAATTCTGGTTCATAACTAGTTTATTTCAATAAAAATGTATTTTTATCTTTTCAAATATGAATATTTTCATCCTAATTCTTTCCAAATCATATATTATGATTTTACACAAATTAATGATATTTTTAATAATTTTATCAAGGCCAGTACAGTCGATTTCCATAAACGGCCATCGAACTGCACTTACAAGGACCTTTTCCAAATTTGATTTGGACATAATTCCAAGTCCAACCGTTAGATTTCTAATTTCTAATATTCGCTAGAAAGCTCTTTTCGATACGAACCCAAGGTTTCGGTTTTAGGAGAATCCGATGGTCGAAACTCCCGTAATGTCCATTCAAAGTCAATGGTCGAAATTCGCGAACGGTCGCTGCGCGGCGCGTTCTATTCAGGCCATTATATATATATATATATAATATATAATATATATTTCATCGATTTCCATTTAAAACATATTTTATAAAGCGTTTTATATTCATTTTCGAAACGATTTCAACTTCATATTCAATTTCAAATCAAAATTGAATATTCCATATCATCGATATATAAATGATAATATTTTCAAAACATTAGATTTTGAAATCTCTTCCTTTTTGATATTCATTATAAAAATGAATAAAATCGATATAACTATCGTTCACATCAAAATGGCATTAATCTAATGAACACGGCTTTATATATTGAAATATACTCGTATCCATCCCAAATCGGACATCAAAATCAAATTTTGATCTTTTACTGAATACCATTTTAAAATATTCGTTATTTTAAAATAATCGTTATTTTAAAATATTCATTCTTTCTGAACTGGAATCAGACACAATCAATTACCATATAATGTTATTTATATGGATTTCATACACACATGTACACAACAACAATCAAACACATTCAACCATCATCCAGAGTGCATTCTACACTACATAAGTATTAAATATAAATATTCAATGCTTACACAACTTGTCAACCAATCGATTGACATACAACTAAATATTGGGATCAGTGTATGTCCAATATCATCCCAGTACCTGTGTGGGGTTTCCATCAACAAATAATGAATTTTATTTATACAGTTGGGCGATGTGTAAAATTTATCGTCCCAATCAACATCAGTCAAATGTGTGTACATAAACAAATCTTCCGATTTATTTATGAATATTTATTTTATTCATATATACGTTAAAAATTATATTTTTAACTATAAAATATTTCAACACATGAATATTTTATTCAGTCCATTTCACATCGCAAACAATTTTCACAACACAATCAAACAAACAAACAAGTCGTCCATGGCCTGTGGACGACGTGTGTCGGGTGCTACTAAGCACCGTCTGCATCCTAGTATATATTTTAATTAGCAAATAAAATTAAAGTGAGAAGTTCTCACCTTTGGGTTCCACTCCTCCATTCTCTATTTCTAAACGGTTTGGATTCCGTTCTGATTTCGGTCCGTTCCATCGCCATCTGTTTCACGCAGTTGATATTAAAAATCACATTTTTACCGTACAGTTTTCTATATAAAAATTATATTTTTACACCTCTACTTCATATATAAAAATCATATTTTAATATTATCGTTCAAACAGTAAAATCATAAATATTTTTTTTGATCGCTAATATATGTAGAAAAATCATATTTTTCTATAACTAAAAATCGAATTTTTATTGAACAAAAACCCTTACGACTCATACGATAAAAATCTCATTTTATATTTCTAAAAATCTCGTCTTTCTATTTTAAAAATCTATTCTTTATAATCTAAAAATCATATCTTTTCCATGAATAAAATCATATCTTATCTATGAATAAAATCATTTCTTTTCTATGAATAAAAATCATATTTTATTTTGAAATCATTTCTATAAAAATTGTATTTTTACAACGCTGTTCTATACATAAAGATCTGATTTTTATATCGCTGCATATTTAATAAAGATTATATTTTTATAGCGAAGTTTTCTAAATAAAAATCAAATTTTATTTTCATACCACTCATATAAAAATCATATTTTTATATCGCCATCCTTACAGTAAAAATCATATTTTTACAATTTAACTTTGTGACCAGGCTACCCAAAGCAAAGATCATGTTGACATACCTCTGGGTAAATGCTGTCTCATATGGAATCTCTGGATAACATCGCTCTCTGGCATTGAAAGCATCGTCAGAAGACACAAGGCAGTTTGGTCAAAATCACAACATCAGTATAAACTGGCCCGAAACCCCTATCAAATGACCTCATTTGGATCTGATCACCTCATATACTCGTAGCCCTTTGAATTAGCTTCAGTTTGATCTTTGGTTTGGCTTAATCGGACTTACGGTTTGAAAGTTACGCCCATTTCCGTGAACGGGTGTAAGCTGGCATATGACCGCGATCCGATCCGCCCTTGCCTACGCGATCCGATCCGACCTTGCCTACGCGATCCGACCTATGACCGCGATCCGACCCATGACCGCGATCCGACCTATGACCGCGATCCGACCCATGACCGCGATCCGACCCATGACTGCGATCCGACCTATGACCGCGATCCGACCTTCGGACTTGTTCACACTCAAGGCTACTGGCTCTCCTATTTTTCTGGATCGCCTGCCACGTACCCTATCACGAACCAGTCCTCCCAGGAGCTTTCCTACAGCTATAAATACACCTTCAGAGGGCATTTTCAAAGGACTTTTTGACATCTCAACATCCATGGCTGCCATAGCCAACACTTCTCCATGAATAACCACCATCTTCCTCAATAAATTCAATGGATTCGGAGAGAATTATTCATTGAATTCAAGTGATTGAAAGACAATATTCATTGTAATTGTAATCCATGAGTGAAATGAGAGAATACGAAGTGGACGTAGGCTCATTAACGCCGAACCACTATAAAAATCCTGTTGTCTTGCTTTTCTCTTATTTTTTCAGTTATTTCTTCATATCCTACGCTCTAAATACGATAATTTGGGTGTTAGGACCATTTTTTGGTCTAACATTTTAGTGCTTTCACCGAGAACCGAATTCTCAACCTATTGGTTTGCTATTCTACCATTTGAATTTGAAAGTTCGAAGAAAACAGTCCGCGTTTCTACCATTTTTGAATTTTTCGTTGATTTCAGAAAATCATAGCTTCATACCTTCGAAAAAAGCTAAGGGTTCACAAGATTCACGACCAAATGAGGATAATAAAGAAAATGTGCTGGAGCAGGTCGAGGGGCTCGCGGATCACGGATCGCGAGGAGACCACGATCCGGTCTCAAGATGAACCCACGACCCGACCGAGCAAGGAAGTCGCGATCCGACCCGGTGATACTTCCACGACCTGACCTGGAGCAATTGTTGTGAACATATCCACGAACTGGAGAAGGCCACGAACCGATCCGAAGCTGGAAGGTTGGAGTATCCTGATCGCCAAGCTGGACCACGAACCGGAGGACAGTAGCGAACCGCGACCCGGAAAAATGACGACGAACAAGGGTCACGACCCGATCCAAAAAAGTGACAATTTTTGGAAAAAATACAATTTTTAGATCATATCAGAAAAGGCTCTATGTTCCAAAATCGAAAAAATCGTGCGGTGCCCACATTTTCGACCTAACCGGTTAGGTCGATCGCCGCCGGGACTGCGGGGCCCCGGACCCCCGCCGGCGCTGCGCCCGGACCCGCTGACGGCCTCGCCTTCGGCTCGGAGCATGGCTCATCTTCATCTCAACATATATGTTGGCCAACAGCATTCATCAAAGCTTGTCAATGAAGAATAAACGGATTGTAAAAGAATTTGACAACGGAATGGCGACGATTAGAATTCCTCCAGAAGCCATGACCTCTATCTACCGATGTTATTGAATGTGAGGAGTTGTTGAAAAGATTCGACACGCTGGCTATGGCAGTATACAAAATAATGATGGTCTCTGTTAGCCTACTTTGTAAACTAGGCAACACAAAGTCAAGAAACCAAACATTGAAGGGTATTTTTAATTATAAGACTTCGGTTCGGATTGGAGGAAAACACTACAATCTAGATTAGATAGCAGCAGCCGTTCGGGTCGGGTCAGAACAAGCAATCGGTTCGGATCGGAAAGAGTCCTCTGTTCGGATCGGTGAACTCCTGTTGAGTAAATTGGTAAGGCATGTCTGATCGGATCGGAGGGCAGCTAAATCTCGATTGGATCGGAAAACCACCTGTTTGCCACAAAAATGGATCGGAGCGGAGCAGATTGGAGAAGTAGAGAGCATCGCATCAAAGCCAAACCGGTTCGGATCGGGTATCCCGATCCGAACCCCTTATCTGCGCGTCTCCGACCCGAACCCATGCTCCATGTTACTCTCCTGCAAAATCGCCTGGATAACCGGACCGGCTATGACTGATTCCTACCTATAACGTCCTTCCCTTTGATGCGTTGTCAACATGATAGTTCATCCGAACCCGAAGAGAGTGCGATGGATGACACGTAGCCCGACCCGGATCAAGTCTCAAGCAAATTCACACCTATAAATACCCCGTCTGGAGGCAAAGAAAAGGATCTTTTTTCAGCACTTTGAGAATTCAACTACCTCCATCATCCGAACTCCATTACTCCCGGAAAATCCAAATCATCTTTCATTTCTTGTTTTAGTCAATTGAGTGAACAAAAGTGAATTGTGAGTGAATCTTACATTGTATTTGCAACTGAATTATTGAATATAGTGAAAGATAAGTGGACGTAGGCATTTCTTCGCCGAACCACTATAAATCCTGTGTGTTCATTTCTATTTTTGTCTCATTTAATCTTGTTTCTAATCAATTTGGGTGTTAGAACCACTTTTGTGTCTAACATTTTGGTGCTTTCACTGAGAACCTCATCTAAATTCTTTATTTTCCGGGATTTCTCTCTACTTTTTGGACCGTAGAGTTCAAAGAAGTAAATCTTTAAGTTTTTTCGCTCTTTCATATTCGTTGAAGTAATTATCAAAGACTCATGGCCAAAGGAAAAGGCAAGGAAGTTCAGTCTGTTCGAGGAAATGGAGCTGGCGAAGATCAGCAAAATGCTGTAGTAACAAGGTCTCGGGGGCAGAGTTCAGCAGCAGGAAGAATCAATGCAGGAAATCCGAACCGACAGCAGGGGGAGAGCTCCGATCCGATCCGGGTAGGAGACTCTGAAGCAGTGCATTCCCCCAATCTGAACCGACCCGAGCTGCTCGCTGCGCATCGATCCGACCAGACACCTCAGCTCCGATCCGACCCGACTTCCTACCTCCGATCCGACCCGATGCTTGGTGAAGCTGGACCCTCTACTCGAGTCCCTACGAATGCTCCAATTCCAGCTACCAGGGTTGGTGATCAGGTCAATCCATCTGCGCCCATCACCCAAGGAGATTTCTCGCGCTTGCTTGATATGCTTGAGAGCACGAGGGAGGCCATGAAAGTTCACGAGCGCACTAATCTCATGATGCAGGAAAATATGAGGCTCATGAGTCGGGAGATCAGTGAGCTCCGTCGACAGAGAACTCCATCATCGGTTCGTCACACACCAGTAGATCAATCTTCATCTTCCGAGGAAGAGAGGCCCCGTGAACGGAGGCCACTCGAACGACCTCAGAGTGTGGAGCAGCTGACATTTGGATCTTTGGGATCTCGCGAGGATATCGCACGAGCATTAGGAAACGATGACCCCACTCGGGGGCAAAGACTCCCGTCCCCTCTTCCCGAGATCGACCGGGAACGCAGGGAACGGAATCGAGCAGAGGCAGCTCAAAGAAGAAGGGCATCTCCTGAGCAAGAGCCCAGAAGGAACTCGGATACTAGGGCCAGGGAACCTGAGCAGCCCCTAACTAGTGCTGATGTACAGGCAATGGTTCGCCGAATTATGTCCGAGAGCCGGAATTATACAAATGAAGACTATGGCATTGAGCGAAGCCATACTCCGTTCACCGACGATATCCTCGACTTCCAGTTTCCCCGACGCTTTAACTTGCCACAAATGGACAAGTATAACGGAAGGACTGATCCGGGACAGCATTTGATGCGGTATTCGTGGCTCATGAATGCCGCTGCTGCCCCTGATGAAGTGAAGTGCAAAGCATTCCCAATCTACCTAGAAGATGTGGCATTGTTCTGGTTTACCCGACTTCCTCCTCGTTCGATTTCTAATTACAAGGAACTAAGCGAGCGTTTCATGAACCAGTTCCGACTACATGCCCGAAAGTCCAAGAGTGTTATTGAATTATCGAGAATCAAACAGGCACCAGGAGAATCTCTAAGGGCATATCTTGATCGTTTTAACCAGGCTGTAACCGAGGTCAGTGACCCGCATGAGCCCACGATTCTCATGGCATTGAAGGAAGGAGTTGATCCTGAATCTGAGTTTGGAGACTACCTTTCTGGGAAGACACCCCCCACAAGGGAGATATTCTACGAAAAAGCCGATATTTATTTAAGGCGAGAGGAGGCCAGGGCAAATCGAAAGAGAAAGTCTGAGACGGCTTCAAAGGAGAATGTGCAGAGTAATATCGCCGTGAAACAGTCGGGGGAGAATTCTGGCAAGGTTGAAGTAAATGTAGGAAACAAGGGTGGAAACAGCAATACTGGAAGTGGGGGAAACAACAACAATAACCGTAATTCGAGCGGTAATAGAAGAAACAGAAATAGGGGAAGCGACCCTAACAAAAGACCCCGATTCCAGAACTACGAGAATTATACACCATTGAATGACACCCTGGAAAATATTTACCTGGATACGTACAATGTGTTGCAGTACAAAAGACCGCCACCTCGTGATTCGACCGAGAAAGAAATGGCGACAGGGAAATTTTGCTTGTTTCACGGAACTCATGGGCATTCGACCAATGAATGTCGGCATTTGAGGGATGTAATTGAGAAGCTGCTGCGTGAAGGAAAGTTGGATGAGTACAAGGTTGCCCCGAGGGACAGGGGGCAAGGGGAGCAGGCTCCAAAACAAATCCTACCTGCTCCCAAGCCTACAGCGCAGCAGAAAGGTAAAGGAATTGTCATCAACTCCATTGTAGGCGGACCTCACCCGGCAATCCGAAGTTTTAGGTCAATGGACCAATATGTGAATGCTGCCAAGCATCTAGATGTGAATGAAGGTGACGATTTGGAAGATGTCGCCCCCATAAAACAACAGAAGACCATGTTCGACGACGTGGTATTTCGAAGCCGAGACAATACTGGGATTCAATCACCCACCAATGATCCGTTGGTTATTACTACCACCATTGGGCCGGCCCTGGTCCATAAGGTATTAGTAGACAACGGAAGTTCCGTTAATATTTTGTTCAAGAAGTCATTTGATCAAATGAAGCTTGAGTCCGAAGATCTGAAGCCTTGTGAAGGATGGATTAGAGGCTTCAACGGGGCGTCAACAGCTCCCCTGGGATACATAGAGTTGCCCGTGACTCTGGGGCGAGGAGAACGTAGAAGAGTGCGAATGCTTCAGTTCGTAGTATTGGACGTGGATTCGCCTTATAACGCGTTTTTGGGGAGACCAGCCCTCGCTGAATTTAGAGTTTGTATCGCCCCTTGGTGTCTGTTACTTAAGTTCCCAACCGAAGCCGGAATTGGAGTAATGAGAGGGGATCAGGTTTCCGGACGGGCCTGCTATGTGGCCGAGTTAAAAATGCTGATGAAAGGACTTGACGTTGAGAGTAAGGATGCCCCGTCTCCCTTAAAGGGGGATTCGGCATAGCAATTAGAGAAATTGACCTCGAAGGAGTTGCCCAAAGGAACGCCTGAAGACCTGGATCCTAGAAAAGACGAGGAACCAGAGGCTAGGAATGCAACTCCTAATGAAGCGACAGTGGAAATTCCCATTGATGAAGCTGATCCGACAAAAGTTTTGAAAATTGGTTCTCAATTGGATCCACGTCGAGCTAAAGAACTAACGGACTTCTTGAAGGCAAACCTGGACGTGTTTGCCTGGACCCATGCTGACATGTGTGGGATATTGCCATCCATTATAAGTCACAAATTGAATGTAAATCCGAAGCATCCACCTGTGAAGCAAAAGAGACGTATGCTGGGCCCAGAGAGGTCGGCTGCTCTCAAAGAGGAAGTAGAGAAGTTGAAGCAGAATGGATTTATTCGAGATTCGACATATCCCGACTGGATATCGAATCCCGTTTTAGTAAAAAAGCCAAACGGAAAGTGGCGGACTTGTATTGACTTTTCATATTTAAATAAAGCTTGCCCGAAAGATAGTTTCCCACTTCCCAGGATTGACCAGCTTGTAGACTCGACAACAGGTCATGAACTTCTTTCTTTCATGGACGCATACTCTGGATACAACCAAATTCCTATGCATGTACCAGACCAAGAGCATACGAGTTTCATTACGAATTTGGGGCTATATTGTTATGTTGTAATGCCATTCGGGTTAAAAAACGCTGGAGCTACTTATCAGCGCTTGGTAAATAGAATGTTTTATGATCAAATAGGAAAAACTATGGAAGTTTATGTGGATGATATGCTTGTCAAATCAAAGCAGTCTTCCAGCCATACGCAAGACTTAGCGGAAATGTTTGGTATCTTGCGAAAATACCGTATGAAATTGAATCCTTTAAAATGTTCATTTGGAGTGGCGTCGGGAAAGTTCCTTGGCTTCATTGTGAGTTCCCGAGGAATTGAAATCAACCCTAGCCAGATAGCAGCGATTAGAGACATCGAAGAACCGAGGAGAATTAAAGACGTCCAAAGTCTGGCAGGGAAGGTAGCGGCGCTGAGTAGATTCATCTCCAAGGACACAGATAAGTGTGTTCCGTTTTTTGATTTGATAAAAAGGGGAAAGAAGAACTTCCAGTGGACTCCTGATTATGTTGAGGCCTTTCAAAATCTGTTAGAGCTGCTAGAGAAACCGCCAATTTTATCAAAGCCCGTAGATCACGAAGAATTATTTGTTTATTTGGCAGTCTCGGCTCACGCTGTCAGCACAGCCCTGGTTCGAGAAGAAGACAAAATACAAAGGCCGGTGTACTATGTGAGTAAGAAATTAGCAGCGGCAGAGCGCAACTACCCAAAAATTGAGAAGCTCGCTTACAGCCTCCTGATCGCATCCCGAAAACTTCGTCACTATTTCCAAGCCCATCCAATAACCATATACACCGACCAGCCGTTAAGGCAGGTGTTGCAGAGACCCGAAGCATCGGGAAGGTTGATCAAATGGAACATAGAACTAAGCCAGTTTGATCTGAATTTTCAACCACGAAAGTCAATCAGGGGGCAAGCTCTAGCATACTTTATTGCGGAGTTCACCATTCCAGAGGAGGAAATAATCAATGACCGAGTGGTTAAATCCGAGGATGAGCTAGAGATGAATCCGTGGAAATTATATACAGATGGAGCTAAAAATGACCGAATGTCTGGAGCTGGAATTGTCTTAGTCACTCCCGAGGGACGGTCGTTATATTACGCCCTGCGATTAGAATTTTCGGCAACTAACAATGACTCTGAGTATGAAGCCCTGATTGCCGGGCTGAAACTTGCTAAAGACCTCGGAGTAAAAATGATGGACATATTTTGTGACTCTAAGATTGTTGTTTGTCAAGTACGAGAGGAGTTCGTGGCTCGAGGACCTCGACTTATCGCCTACCTCAAGAAAGTGAAAGAGCTATTGAATAGCTTAGAGCGGTACAACATAACACATATTCCCAGGGCTGAAAACCAGAAAGCGGATAAGCTGGCAAAGCTGGCTAGTTCCGACAATCCAGATGAGACTGAAATAATTCCAATTGAAACGTTGGAATCGCCAAGCTTTGAGTCAATGGAAATTGAATTCGCTTTTGAAGCGGAACCAGAGAAGGAGTCATGGATGACTCCAATTAAGAATTTCCTTAAAAATGGGACACTCCCATCGAAGAAGAGTGAGAAAAGAGCTGTAGTTCGCAAAGCTACCAGATATGTTATACAAGATGATACTCTCTATAGACAAGGATTTTCTATGCCCCTGTTACGATGTATAGCACACGACGACATCAAACGTGTACTAAGAGAAGTACACGAAGGTGAGTGTGGAGATCATACAGGAGGTCAAACTTTAGCAAAGAAAATATTGCGGTACGGATACTTCTGGCCTACGATCAACAAAGATGCAGCTGATTATTCACGACGCTGCGATAAGTGCCAGAGATTCGCCAAAATCCCCAGGGCACCGTCAACCCAGCTTAAATCGATGGTGAGTCCTTGGCCATTTGCCACATGGGGAATTGATATCATTGGAGTTTTACCGATTGCTAAAGGAGGAGCTAAGTATGCGATAGTGGCTGTGGACTATTTTACGAAATGGGTGGAAGCTGAGCCCTTGACCAAGATCACAACAAGAAAGGTGATAAGTTTTGTGGTCAGAAATATTATATGCCGATTCGGGATTCCAAGAACGATCATAACTGACAACGGAACCCAGTTTGATAGTACTGAATTCAGAAATTTCTGTCAGAAGTATAAAATAGACAAGCGATATACTGCAGTTGCCTATCCGCAATCGAATGGACAAGTAGAGGCAATAAACAAAGTTATAAAATCCATCCTCAAGAAACGGTTGGAACGTGCAAAGGCAAGATGGGTTGACGAATTGCCCCTAGCTTTGTGGGCATATCGAACAACATTCAAGACAGCCACCGGTCATACCCCTTTCTCTCTATCCTTTGGCTCAGAAGCAGTAATTCCAGTTGAACTGGAAGTTCCTTCCCACAGGGTGACATATTATGACCCGATGACGAATCTGGCGCTCTTACTTGAGTCCCTTGATGAAGTCGAAGAGAAAAGGGACGAAGCAGACTTGCGTGCAGCAAGACATCGGCGTCAGATGGCACGCTATTATGACAAAAAAGTTCGCCTCAGAACTTTTGAACCAGGAGATTTGGTGCTAAAGAGAGTTTTTCCATCCCTTCCTCACCTCGGCCCAAAATGGGAAGGACCCTTTGTCATCCAACGGAAACTTGAAAAAGGAACCTTCAAGTTAACGACCGTAGATGGCGAAGAAGTCCCTCGAGCATGGAATGCCCAGCACTTAATGCGATATTTGGATTAGAAATGCTGTACTTTGTGTTATATTTTCTTACGAACTCTGTAATAAGGCACGACTTGCCTTGGGAAAGTTTGATGATCTGAATAAAGGACTATAAAGTGGATGTAGGCTACGACTTAGCCGAACCACTATAAAAATATTGTGTGTTATTTACTTTTATGCATTTACATTCATCAGTTATTCTGTTGTGATTATAAAATACAGGATAACTCAGAGCCTAAAAAGGTTGAAAACAGTGCAGACATAAAAAGAAGCACAACGATTATTTGTGCAATAAGACATAAAAGAATGAGAAAACGACATTCTTAACTCTAACTCTCCAGAGAAAGAGAGAGAGTATAAAAGCGTCTCTGACTGAGCGCTGAAAAAGAAATTCTCTTCTTAACTCTAACTCTCCAGAGAAAGAGAGAGAGTATAAAAGCGTCTCCGACTGAGCGCTGAAAAAGAAATTCTCTTCCTAACTCTAACTCTCCAGAGAAAGAGAGAGAGTATAAAGGCGTCTCCGACCGAGCGCCGAAAAAGAAGTCCCTCTCCGTTGAACGACCGGGGAATAAACAGATGACTGAACTCGAACTCTAACTCTCAAGAGAAAGAGGGAGAGCATAAAGGAAATGCCAGAAAAAACGACAGGTACTGACGACACAGGAAGTGCTATCCCATCAGAGGATTGGGGGCATTTAGATTGCTTGGTTAAGCATTGAATAACTTGTGGAAATTGGCTGGGGACACATATGCATACACATATTTCCCCCATCCACAGTTTTGTTTCATAACTATAGACATGCATTTTTACATAAGTGCAGAACTACTAACAAATAAACATTGCAAAAAGTGAATTATTTTTATTTACAAATGAATGAATTTGTACAGGGAAATAGCTAAAAAAGAAAGTGCAGGAGCTGCTCTTGCAGCAGCAATTATTGGTTCACAAAAATGCTAAAAAGATACAGGGGAACCCGCTACTTAGGTTTGGAATGAGCCTTAGATTTCTTGGCAGCTTTCTCCGCCTCCTTTGCTTCCTTCTCGGCTTCAGTCAAGATCCGTTTCGATTTCTTTTTCCCTGAAGATGCGGTACTGGAGCCAGTAGACTTCTTTCCGGAGGGCGGGACACTGGAATCAAGAGAAGATTTTTTAGCAAGTTCTTCGGTAATAGATCTAGTTGAGAGCTTAACAACTAACCTTGAACCCGCATCCACAACTGCGAGGGGCTTGAGGACCTCAGGATCTAGTTCTTCGGCCTTTAATTGCAAACGCTTGTCTTGGTCAGCCTTCATTGCAGCCAAGGTAACGTCATCAGCACTTTTTGACTCCCCGGTTATTGCGACTTCTGGTTCCTCATCATGCCCCCCGTCTCCGCCATCGTCCTTCAAAGCTGCTATCATCTCTTCATCATGGGGAGTGGTGACCTTAGTTGGCTCACTTCCTTCCCCCAAGTCAATGGAAGCAGCCTTGTCTTCCCCTTCTTTGGCCCTATCAGCGGGCTTTGTTCCAGCGACAGCTCCTTGAGCTACATCTGTCTTTGCGGATGATTCAACACCTGCAGAATGAGAAACATCGGTTATCAACTCAGGAGAAAACAATGGGTCTCTCATAGAATGTTCAATCACGTAGCGAAAGGTAGTAATAGCTTTGGCAAATTGAGGAGAAAAGATAGGGATACCTTCCGAAGACTTTTCAGCGGGGGTGACTACTACCTCTGGGGTTATTTCAGCAATGGGAGATAGCAAAGTTGTCCGGGGAATTCCCGGATTTTCGGGATCATACCCTTCTACTTCGGGAGGTGCAGGAGCAGAAGAAGAGGAACCAGCTTCGGGAATGGTTTTTTGTTTAGACTTCCGTCTCTCTTCTTCCATGGCCTCAGCAATAAGGCGGCGCCCTTCAGCTAGGCGCTCCGGTTCATCGTCTCTCAAGTATTTTTCTATCAGTTTGTCTTCATCGAGGGAATCGACCTTAAGTTCCTCTTTTTCCCACTCAACAATTTGATTCCATACTTGAACCAGAGTGGATGGATAGTCCTCGATCCAAGAAATGTTTCGACGACGAATAATGTGTGCGAAGAATTCAATCATTAGCTCTCCGAAGCCCTGGATATCAACCTCCGCCTCAGATAATTGCTTGCGGGCTTCCTCCGCAGATTTAATGGCACATTCCACATTGCCCTCGGCCAGAGCAGCCCTGTTTTCTGCCTCCAACAACTTCGAAGCCAAGTCAGCATTCTTCTTTTCTAATTCGGCACTCTTTTTTGCTAACTCGGCGTTTTTCCGTTCAAGCTCAGCATAAGCAAGGCGTGTCTTAGCAGCCTCTGATTTGGCCTCGTCAGCTTGCTTCTTCAACTCAGAACGCTCCTGAGTGTGGGATTCAAGCAAGTCATGATAGCGTTTTTGCGTGTCCTCAAACTGTTGTTTGAAATTAGAAGCGTTCTTTTGAGCGACAGCTAGTTGAGCTTGAGTGTCTTCTAAATCTTTTCCTAGGGCTTTTAGAGCTTTGGCATCCTCCTCCGCGGTCTTTTGCATTGAATCAGTATTTGTCATTAGGGTGCGGATGATTCTAGAAAGATTGCGGGAATACTTGAACATCTCGGTATATTGTTTTTCCACCAAATCAATCTTTGCTTTGGCCTCCTCTGCCCAATTAGACGAAATAGGTTCAAGGGCAGGTAAAAAAGTCAGAGTTTCGAAGTAGTGTTCGGGAAATTGCTCTTTCAAATATGCCCGCTTTATGGCAGTTCCCGCATCTGGTGGGGGAGGAGCGAGGATTGTCAATTCGGTGTCCCTTCCTGAAGAAGATTCGATAGTCTCTTTGTCTGTCCTAGGTCGTTTAGTAGCAGGGACCTTTTGCTTACTTCGAGACCCGGTTTCTCTTGGAGGAGTTTTCTCTCTACTCCGCTTTTCATGGGAGGAAGTGGAGTCTTTAGATGGAGGTCTATCCTCCTCCCTGCGACCTTGATAGCTCTTATATTTCTCTTGTTCCGGTCGAACTGGTGAGCGGGAGCGTGAGGGTCGAGAACGGTAGGGATCATAAGGTCTTCTCTCCTCCCTACCACGGTCATCCCGGCGATCATACTCGACATCCTGAGGAGGATTGGACATGCTGCGACGAAGTTTTCTTATATCGTAGTAGGATCGAGACATTGTACCTGCACGATAAAATAAACGAAGTTTAGAATTAATGGATTCATGAAGAAAGAAGTGCAACGAATGCTAATGCTGTGGTGTAAAGTGCATCCTAAGTGGTGTGTGTCCCCCCAACCAACCCGAGTCTGAAGCTAGACTAGTGCGGGCAGGCTCTTTGGCCTTAGCGGGAGTAGTTTCTTCGGAAGAAGTGAAGACTAAAGGATCCTTCCTGAAATCCTCTGAAGTATATATAGTCTCAGGTAAGGGGAGATCCCCCAAACCCTGAAATATGTGCTCATCAGTGCTAGGAACATCCCCTTCGGAAGCGTGAAGTGGCGACTCATGGGAAGATTTTGACTTGTCTAGAGAAGTAGTTTCCTCGGGGGCAATATACCCTTCACGATGCTTTTTGGCCAGATTAGCCAATTCATCATCTTGCGTAGAAGATGGAGAAGGTGAAGTGTGAAGAGAAGCTGTAGGAATTCCTGAGCCTTCTCCTATCTCTGGGACCACCTCCACTGGAGGAATGTACGCGTATGGAACCGTCCCATGTCCAATGCTACGGAAAACAGATAGCAGCCCATGAAAGTGAAGGTATTCATCTTTAAGGACCTCGTCGATCGTCAAGAATTTTTGATCGCCATTAAGAAGTCGGTGCATCCGATCAAAGAACACCTGATCTGATATCTGTTTGGGATTGTCAACTGCAAATAAAAAGGAAAACCGGTCAGAGTGATGATTCAAGTGCATGGAATCCAGATTTAGAAAATCAACGCTTTACTTGATTTTGTCCATCTCCTGGCGCATCCAGGCTGTTGCTTTATGTAGAACCACTCTAGTCTGGAATCTCCAGCTTTACTGCTAAATGGTGCAGAGATTATCTTCCTTTTGGGGACTGATTCAAAGTAGCAGAAGGATGGAGTCTCTTGAGTCCGATGCTTGAAATTATAGAAGAAATGAACATCATCGAACGTGAGCTCTACGCCTAGGATTTCACGATATGCTATATACAAGGTATGCAAATAGGCATATGAATTGGGATGCAACTGCATGGGGGCAATCCGCATTTGTCTTAAGAAATCAACGATGAAAGGAGAGAATGGAGGAATGGCGCCGACCATGCACATCAATCGAGTGACCGTCATGTATCCTTCTGGAGGGTTGTGGGGACGGTCAGAGCGTGAGGGCACTAGGGTGTCCCTTTTCATTATTCCATATTTTAGACAAATTCGAACAAGTCGATCGTTGTCAATTGTTGATTCAACGGAGTCCGAGGGTGATTCCAATATGATGGCTGATTCAAATTCGTCGGGTGCTCGATTATCACCAATCCCTCCTTCCTCCTCGAAACCCAGAGAAACTTCATTCTCTGAAGACACCTCGTCGCTTTCCCGATGACCAACCCCGTAATCTGGACCCTCACTGTCCCATTCTGGATCAGACGAAGAAGATATATCCTCAAGAGTGACTCTGTTAGAAGATTCCGGGGCTTCTTTCCTCTCAGCTAGACGGGAAGAGCGTCTGGGCCTCATTGTCATGGAACTATTGAAGAAGCAATAGCACAGATTAGAGTAAATTATCCCGTGCCCCCCTTTGTGTATGTGTGTGAACTAAAGTGTGTGCAGCAAATGTGGGAAATGCAAAATAAAAGTACAGCAATGTAAGACGAAGCTTTGAAGGGAGAGTGATAGTCAGAGTTGTTCTTAATTCTCGTTTATGTTCGCAAGGCACTATCCTAACTATCCACGAAGTTATTGTCTAGAGTGAATGTTAGTTGAATTAGTTGGGTAGTCTTTGTGTGCCAAGTTTGATACGTTCGGTTCGGTTCGGATATGCATATGATAATTGGCTCAATACAAATACAGATATAGGGTCGGTTCGGATGCTTCATTAAAGCAAGGCCAGTTCAAGACAAGGGAAACAATGGGTTCGGATAAAGGACTGATCTGATCGGATCGGGTGACCTGATTCGAACCGAACCAGCATCACTTAACCAGTCCGTTTACTTCAACCCCTTATCCCATTCTCTTCTCCGACCCGAACCGACATTTTCCTTCCTTCCCGTCTTTCTAAAGTATGCAACCCGAACCGATCCCCTTTCCTTCTCCTTCCTTTCTGCCCCTTCGTCTCCTACCCGAACCAACTCCAATTTGTCATCACGCTCTTCATCTTCTTCCTCTTTCTCCCCACTCACAAACAAATCCATTCCATTACCAAAGCTCCAGTTGAGGACAAATATTTGCCCTCTCCAACCTATCAGCGCCTCGAAGTGATGGCAGATCCGCCAGTAACGACGTGGAGTTCAAGCAAAGCCCCGTGGCTAAACCATCCCAATCAACCACGAATTGAAATCAAGAGCAGTTATAACGAAGTTATTCGAGATTAAAAAAGCTACCTATATGTCTGATTTGAGAAATCTACAAGGAATAGTTTCAGGATACTGGAGTTTCTGAAGTTTTCGATACTAGGGTTTGGAAGCGGCGGCAGAAAAGAAGAAGAAAAGAAAGAAGACGGTGGTGGATTTATATAAGGGGTGGCGTTGACTCCTCATATTCCTATTCTTTCTCACCCGCTCGAACCGGAGTGAAGGCCCAGTAGCACAACTCTGCCTGAAGGCCCAATGTCCAAGAACCAAATCCACGAAAACGCATCGGATCGGAATCCGAACCGAATAAAGTTCACACATTAATTTAGCATCCGACTCGAATTGAGTTCAAAAGAGAGATAAAAGAAAAGCATACCCGAGGGAAGCACTATGTGTCGTGAAGAACTTCCGGACTTAAATCAAAAACGGAGAAAATGAATCAAACATTTCATGACATATATATAGGCGATAAAAGACATGGTTTCATGGAGCAACGCATCTCCACAACGAATAGAAATGACTTTCTGAAGATTCGATTTCAAGGACTAGTATTCGAACAACATCAAAGCACGCTTCGTCTCCAACAGAAGCATCCTTTGAGGGGGCAAAATGTTAGCCTACTTTGTAAACTAGGCAACACAAAGTCAAGAAACCAAACATTGAAGGGTATTTTTAATTATAAGACTTCGGTTCGGATTGGAGGAAAACACTACAATCTAGATTAGATAGCAGCAGCCGTTCGGGTCGGGTCAGAACAAGCAATCGGTTCGGATCGGAAAGAGTCCTCTGTTCGGATCGGTGAACTCCTGTTGAGTAAATTGGTAAGGCATGTCTGATCGGATCGGTGGGCAGCTAAATCTTGATTGGATCGGAAAACCACCTGTTTTCCACGAAAATGGATCGGAGCGGAGCAGATTGGAGAAGAAGAGAGCATCGCATCAAAGCCAAACCGGTTCGGATCGGGTATCCCGATCCGAACCCCTTATCTGCGCGTCTCCGACCCGAACCCATGCTCCATGTTACTCTCCTGCAAAATCGCCTGGATAACCGGACCGGCTATGACTGATTCCTACCTATAACGTCCTTCCCTTTGATGCGTTGTCAACATGATAGTTCATCCGAACCCGAAGAGAGTGCGATGGATGACACGTAGCCCGACCCGGATCAAGTCTCAAGCAAATTCACACCTATAAATACCCCGTCTGGAGGCAAAGAAAAGGATCTTTTTTCAGCACTTTGAGAATTCAACTACCTCCATCATCCGAACTCCATTACTCCCGGAAAATCCAAATCATCTTTCATTTCTTGTTTTAGTCAATTGAGTGAACAAAAGTGAATTGTGAGTGAATCTTACATTGTATTTGCAACTGAATTATTGAATATAGTGAAAGATAAGTGGACGTAGGCATTTCTTCGCCGAACCACTATAAATCCTGTGTGTTCATTTCTATTTTTGTCTCATTTAATCTTGTTTCTAATCAATTTGGGTGTTAGAACCACTTTTGTGTCTAACAGTCTCATAACAGCCTCCTCTTCCAGAGCTCCGATGGTGTAAAGATCTCCCCAATGCAACCGATGATGTTCCTGAACGAATAGTGATCACCTAGTTTACATGACTTAAACCTCCCCAATAGGCGGAATCCCAGATGATATTGACATAGAACAATCCGGACACTATTCTGTAGATGACTCAGAAGATCCCAATGACCAAAATTCTCAATGGTGGGATACCCAATGGCAAGTAAGGATCCTAGCACTACAAAGTTACCCTCCACCTGAATGGCACGGTGTAAGACATGTGTCCTGCAGTTCACTCCCTGAAAGGCTTAGCTAACATTTGCGATGCCTATTTGCCATCAACCGCGTTAATGAAGATTGATTTCCATCATATAAGGGTCACATCAACATGTTATGGTGCCCAGAGTCAGGTACCAATTGAACCACTGCAAGCCATGATTGGACCTAGGGATCCTTGCCCAGATGTTAGCAACATTGACTACTCATTATCCACCATACGACCTTGGTCATGAGATGAGAGCTTGACATCAATGCAAATATGAATCAACCATCAGCTCTCCACTTCATACAACAGTTGTGATAGGATATACGAACATTACTTGAAGCCTCACAAGCTATGCTATCTTGTTCAAGCTCATCTGATCAAGATTCAGACAGACCAGCTGCAACAGAATTCAGAGCCTACATTGCACCCTAGTGCCTATTGCTAAATATGCCAACCGAAGATGGAGCGGGAATGGTCTATGATGACCAAGTTATTGGCGAAGACGACTATTCAGCTGGATGGACCATGCTACGCAACAAAGATGGCGTGAAACCCAAAGATGCTTCCCCTCTAGATGAAATGGAGTGTGAAGGAGGTATCAATATTGCGAATAATGGGAGAATCACAAAAGGAATTGCCCATGGATCTGTCTGAAGATCTAGATCCCAGCAAGGATCATCATTCAGGATGTAGAAGAGTGACATCTAATGACGCAACTACACGTGTTCTGATTGGTGACGTCGACCTGACTAAGGTCTTGAAATCGGATCTAATTAGACCTCTTCCGAACGAAGGAACTGACATGCTTTCTACAGGCGAACCTGGATATGTTCGCTTGGACCTATGCTAATATTCACAGGATTTTACCATAGTTTATGAGCCATTTGTTGAGAATAAACCTGAAGTGTGTTCTTGCCAAGCAAATAAGACGTATGCTCGATCCAGGGAAAGCATCTACCATGAAAGAGGAAGTCGGAATGTTGAGAGGCAATGGTTTTGTATGATGTGCCACATATCCCGCTTGGATATCAAATCCTGTCCTTGTCAAGAAGGCTAATGGAAAATGGCGCACATGCATTGATTTCTTAGATTTGAACAAAGTTCGCCCAAAAGGAAGCTTCCCGTCAATCAGAATTGACCAGCTTGTGGATTCAGTGACTAGACATGAATGTATCCCTCTCATGGATGTGTGCGCAGCTTACAATCAAATTCTTATGCATGTGCCTGATCATGAATAAACATGTTTTATCATTGACCTCGAACTGTACTGTTATATGGAATTGACATTCGGACCGAAGGATGCTGAGGCAACTTACCAGTGCTTACTGAATTATATGGTCCACAACCAAAGTGCAAGGCCCATGGAAGTCCTGTAGGTGATAGTCTTATGGAGTCCGAGCGGTCAACCTACCACGTTTCGAATCTGACAGAGATGTTCAATATCTGGAATGAACCTAAAGGCCTCATAGTTAGCCATGAACAACAAAGAATTAAAGGCGTCTGAAGCTTGGCATGAAAGTTGGCACCACTTGTGTGTAAGGAGGATAAGGTCTGGAAACTAGTCAATAATGTGAGCAAGAAAGTAGTCGTGGTATACCCAAAGATTGAAAAACTCGTCTACGGCTTGCTGATTGCTCTAAGAAAGCTCCCCCATTACTTCCAAGTTCATCCGATGATATGCACCCTCACTAACTGCTACGACAAGTCCTGCAACGACCTGAGGCATCTGGAAAATTGCTCGATTGGGACATAGAGCTAAACCAGTTTGATCTCAACTCCCTCCTAAAGAAGTCCATACGAGGGCAAGCATTAACCAACTACATCGCTGAATGTAACACTCCCGAAGAGGATGTGGCAGATGTAGAAGATGCACCTGGAAGATGTAATCAGATGGTGCAAAGAATGATTGACTGTCCGACACCGGTGTCTTATTAATAACCCCTAAAGGGCGGTCAATTTACTATGCCTTGCGGTTGAAATTCTCCGCTACTAACAACGGCTCTGAAGACGACACCCTAATTATCGAATTGAAACTCCATAAGGAGTTGGGAATAGTGGCATTGAGCATATTTTCTGACTTTCACATTGTTGTTCGCCAGGCTCGAAAGGAATTCCAGACGTAGGAACCACCACTCGCAGCTTACCTAGAACCGGAAGAAGGGTTGTTGGATGTATTAGAACGTTACAACATGTCTCATGTCCTGCGAGCAGAAGATCAGAAGGCGGATAATCTAACCAAGTTAGAAGGGTCTGACAATCTAGAAAAGATAGAGATGATCCCCATCAAGACACTATGAAATACAACCATTGATCAGATGGAAGTTGATCCAACGTTGGAGACCAAACCCGGAAGAGAGTCATGGTTAACTCCATGATAAACTTCCTACAGCACAGAATGCATCTAACAAGGTGAAGTGAAAGGCGTGCAATCGTTCTTTATGCCTTGAGATATGACATGCAATTCGACATTGCCTATTTTTCTTGGAAGGTTGTCCCAAAACAAACACCAACGAGTGCAATTGCCGAATTCACCGCCCTGAATGATTCGACTAAATCACCAATCAGCCACCCATTAGATGGGAGATGTACATAAATGAAACTTCTGGTAAACGGCGTTCTGAAGTTAGAAAGTGAAGACTCATACTTTCACTCTTTTCATCGATTATCTGCCATGTGACTCACTCCCCTAAGGCTGGGGGAAACTACAGATTTAAGCATAAATTGCTCGAGATTACATCATCTAATTCAGAGCTGATACATCAAGAATTTGCCTGGCGAATTATACTTGTCTTGCCTGAAAGTTGGCGAGTTGAAGATCTAGAACGCTTACGCATGAATGCTGGTTGATTGTCGGCGCACTAACCCTTGTCCCCGATATGGGATCGAGGGTATATCAACAAATTTATGTGATATGATTATCCCACCAGCAGTAATATCCTATTTCCTAGCATGGAAAGTGCAAAAATTTCTATAACCATGAATCCATTGTTCTCATGCTAATTTACAACCTAACACCAATGCAAAGATGTGCTACCATTAGCAATCCAGTCATGACTTCCTAACACTCTATCCTTACGCTCAGCATGGGGGCAGAAAGGCGATTCAAATGGGATGCGACCTCATCACTCGCTTATGATACTAACCGCCCTTGCCATCTCAAAACCTCGATCAAGGCCTACTCATTCTTGGAACTGCCGCCTCACAATAATTTGAAAAAGCATTCCTCATCAACTAAAAGACTTTGGCAGCCCTTCATTGGTAGAGATAGGGCGAAGCAAAATGGACCTACAATGAATATGCAACGCCATTTTTCACTCAGAATGATACTCATTCCTTTAACAGGATTATTCTATAACCATGACTCTTATATTTGCATGATTTATGAGTTATTGATGTAATTAACTCAGATGAATTAATATGTGGATGGTGTAGGTATCCAGGATTTTCTATCGAACAAATTTCTAACACCCACATATGGAATTATGGAACAGAACTATAACGAGCTCGATCGAACTGCTCGTCTACAAAGCCATGCTCTCCATCTAACGAAAGCTGCATAGCTCATGATGGATCCAAGATGACCGTCCAATCCTTGGCTCACACATGGCAGACCACAAGAAAATTATACATAAATCATTGAGTTGCTAAGTCAGAGTCCTACTCCAGATGGACGCGGTGTGACCGTCTATATGGCTCGATCCTATTCTCGATGCCACCAGATTACATGAATTCAAATAAAGGAGGCAGCATTGCCCCTTGATATGCATATTCCTCAATAATGCAATTTTCTTTTACATGTTTCCTGAGTCAATGGCATGACTAACTCAAGCAATATGAATGATGCAGGTACCCAAAGTTTGGTGCCAACCAATCCTCCCACAGATGGATCGGAGGAACCCAAAGCCTTAGCGAATATTTTCCGATGAACTCTAATCCTCGGAGCTTGGATAGGAGTATAAATCTAGGACGAGTGTGATGGGCACGCCATGATTGAAGGCCACTCGATCTGTAACTCTAACTCTCAAGATTCGAGAGAGAGTATAAAGGATGCGAAGATGACGTCCGCAAGGCGTGACGATGCACCATGATAAGAACCGCCTTGACAGCACTCTAACCTTGGCAACCGCCAGGAGAGTATAAAAGCGTCTCCGATTGAGCGCTGAGAAATATCTCCTACCCCGCTGAAGGGTCGGGGAGCGGCGGAACTGCTGAGCTCGAACTCTAACCTCGGCGACTGCCAGGAGAGTATAAAAGCGTCCCTGATTGTGCGCTGAGAAAGAACTCTTACCCCGCTGAAGGATCGGGGAACGATAGAACAGCTGAGTTCAAACTCTAACCTTGGCGAATGCCAGGAGAGTATAAAAGCGTCTATGATTAAGCGCTGAGAAAGGTGCTGGAGACTCAGCACCCCCCATAATTTCTGCTCCGTTGAAGGATCGTTGAGCATATCATGAAACAAGCTAGAACTCCTACCCCGTAGAAGGATTGGGGAGCATATTGAAAGATGAGTTCGAACTCTAGAGAGAGTATAAAGGTGCTAGAGACTTAGCGCCACAAGGGCTCCTACCCCGCCAGAGTGTCGGGGGACTGACTGAACTCCGAGCCCGGATCCTCCATGTCCGGACATGGGGGCAAAATAGTTAAGATCCTAATCAATCCTCAACAAAGTCCTGGCCAGGCAATAAGTTAATGATTGATTGGGAGCATACCTATACACACATACTACTTTAGTGCATTTTCATTTATAATTGCATTAACTACTTATAACGCTTCATGACTTATTTTCCCATTCGCAGGTACAAGATAATGCGAAAGAAACAAAATTTTAATTACTAAATGCAGGTTTACAAAAGATAACTAGTCAAGAACGCGAGGGCCTCACTCGCAACATTGGCAACATCCTAATGGAAAACAAACAAAGGGTCGCGTCCAGAAGGATGATGCAGGCCCCTTAAATACCAGAAAGCAGATGCAAAGAGAACGTCCATCTGCTGATCTCAACTTACTTCCAGAATGGGACGCTCAGATAAGGCTGGATATATCCCATGTAATAATTGAACGTGATGCAACCATTTCGTCCCCGACCTTTCCCTTGATGCAAAGAGCAAACGGGAGCACTCGAGGCGACTACAATCTGACCCTTCACCGCTTGATTTCTGTCCTCGGAGCTTGGATGGGAGACTAGGGCTTAGCATGGGCTGAATACCAACAATTCATTTTTGCACTCAACTCCGGCTCTTGATGCGAGAAGTGAACATGAATCCAGAGAAGACATGAATTCGAAGTGTACTGCTCAACAAAACCCCCTGTGGATAGGCGGCACATGATATGAGCCTTGAGCAGCATAGTTCAATTACTTGATGCCTCCGTTCCCAATCGAGTGACAGAAGCCTGATTGATGGCTACTACACATATGGATTTGAGAATCCCGAGGCCGATCTTTACTTATTTCAAGACTTTACGCTGGGGGCATCAATGACAATTTAAAGGCTAAGCAACAATCATCAATTCGCTGGAAATGATAAAATTGAAGTTCAAGCAGTGACGAACTTGGCACAGTCAGATAGCCACCATCAACTCGGGTTGAACATGAACCAATCAGCAGGCATGCAGCATGCGGTTTCGATTCAGAACATCGCAGATGGAAACATGGGCAGTGGAACAGCTACCTGCAACATCCTAGATGAAAATGCAAAAATGGTAACAAACTCAGGTCATGCACGACCAGCTTTAGCTCCAACCCGAATGGATATTCGAGCGATATTCCATACTCAGCTCCAAGCAATAAATCAGCAAAAGACCCCATTCGTGATCTCAGATTCAATGCTGGGGGCACCAGTCATGGTATTGACGATATGCAGCAATTCTTTGATGGCAACCTGCTCGCCAGTTTGATTCAACGCCTCTCGAGAGGCGGCACTTCTCAAGATGATATGGACAACGACAGTCAGCCCTTACACGTGGGACGTCAGGATCCCCTATTATTCCCCTAGATTTTAAATTTTCTCTCTGATGAGAGTTGCTTAGAAGCTTTGATGAATTCAACCCTGAGGTGGACATACTTCTATGACAAGAAGGTGTTAATGTC
Organism: Allium sativum; assembly: GCA_030737875.1. Lineage (NCBI taxonomy): Eukaryota > Viridiplantae > Streptophyta > Magnoliopsida > Asparagales > Amaryllidaceae > Allium > Allium sativum. The sequence continues at coordinate 559,874,469 of CM060920.1, read as the reverse complement.
GAGATAGAAAATCTCAATGCTTTTATGATAAAGAATGGAGCATCATCCGACTCCCGAACTGATAAGGATAAAGAAAAATCCTTGGAAATGAATGATTAGAATGTGCAGTTCTAAAGAGAATCTATATCACTTATCGGGCCCACGATATTGTTTGTCAGGCTCAATTGAACCGATCATGACAAAGAGATTCAACAAGACTATGAAGACCATTTTGGATTATCTTGAAGTTTGAGCGGAGGGGCTCGACTAATCCGCTTACATCTTTGACGAGCCTATTTATCCCCGTGATTGATCCGATAAGAGTGCTAATGTTAGCTAACACCAAATGGGTAAATTCCCGCCTTCTGACTAAAGGGAAGGGATGATATCAAAGAAAATGTGATTCGACCATTCACATGTACAACTCGAACTCTTGCTGACTCAAGAAGAGCACAGGACAACTTGGGTCAACTAGAATAACTGAACTTGCAACTCAGCTACGGCCTGAATCAACTGCAGAGAGTATAAGAGCTTAAAGACCGTATGCCCCATTAACTTAGCTCACCTCCACCGACGCTGGGGGCATAAGAATTAACTTCGCTTGTCCTCCAGTGGCCCTCATAGCATGAATGCCGATTCGCAAGCTGACATTGAATATGACCCTGGCCTGGCACATGACCCGAAATGTATACACTATATCTTCAGAATGTGATAGAATGCATCTTGCCCGTTCAAACGAGTCAGTTTACGGGTCAAGTGTGACTTTAAAGGTTTAAATCGCTGCTACATCGGATGGAAGGTGTGACAAATTCCTCCACTGCCTTATGATAGTGACGATCGCACGAGCACTAGTTCACATGGTATCAACTATGTCTCTTACTGACTTACATATGATTATTGAATTGTGAAGCAATCCAGAGCGAGCGCGGATTCCTTTGACCACGATCCAGAGTGATCATGGCCTTCAGATTCCCTACTGTTACGATTCAATGCGATTTTAAGATCCTGGATCAATATCAAGATATCAAGATAATCCAAACTTGAGTACAAATGACAAATTCATACGTTGATTCCGATATGCTTCGTCCCAATAGTCTAGTTGTTAGCTCAGAGCCCAAAGATTCTTACATTGCCCCATGATTTGGTTGGCTACTTCATACATTGGCTCATATGAAAAAGAAAGTCCAACCCTACCACGCGCTTGGCTTGCATAGAATGATAATGTTGTTTGGCAACGACCTGTGCGTGTAGAATCATGCTCGGGAGCCAACGATTTAGCATGACATCTGACGGATGAATTAGATCTTTTGATCCGACAAGGTTTAAACAATTTCTTGATCATCTCGAATACTCCTTCCGTGGAACTTGGCTTGACTAGCTCCGAAGGAAGCAATGCAATAGTTGGATAAAGCCTTCTCAAGGATAAATGACGTTCCAGAGAGATTTAGCTCAACATATTCAAAGCACATCTCATCTTCGATAAGATGTGCTTTGGGGGAAAAAATGTTAGCCTGCTTTGTGACCAGGCTACCCAAAGCAAAGATCATGTTGACATACCTCTGGGTAAATGCTATCTCATATGGAATCTCTGGATAACATCGCTCTCTGGCATTGAAAGCATCGTCAGAAGACACAAGGCAGTTTGGTCAAAATCACAACATCAGTATAAACTGGCCCGAAACCCCTATTAAATGACCTCATTTGGATCTATTCACCGCATATACTCGTATCCCTTTGAATTAGCTTCAGTTTGATCTTTGGTTTGGCTTAATCGGACTTACGGTTTGAAAGTTACGCCCATTTCCGTGAACGGGTGTAAGCTGGCATATGACCGCGATCCGATCCGCCCTTGCCTACGCGATCCGATCCGACCTTGCCTACGCGATCCGACCTATGACCGCGATCCGACCCATGACTGCGATCCGACCTATGACCGCGATCGGACCCATGATCGCGATCCGACCCATGACCGCGATCCGACCTATGACCGCGATCCGACCTTCGGACCTGTTCACACGCAGCTTGTTTTGACCTATTCTCAAGGCTACTGGCTCTCCTATTTTTCTGGATCGCCTGCCACGTACCCTATCACGAACCAGTCCTCCCAGGAGCTTTCCTACAGCTATAAATACACCTTCAGAGGGCATTTTCAAAGGACTTTTTGACATCTCAACATCCATGGCTGCCATACCAACACTTCTCCATGAATAACCACCATCTTCCTCAATAAATTCAATGGATTCGGAGAGAATTATTCATTGATTTCAAGTGATTGAAAGACAATATTCATTGTAATTGTAATCCATGAGTGAAATGAGAAAATATGAAGTGGACGTAGGCTCATTAACGCCGAACCACTATAAAAATCCTGTTGTCTTGCTTTTCTCTTATTTTTTCTGTTATTTCTTTATATCCTACGCTCTAAATACGATAATTTGGGTGTTAGGACCATTTTTTGGTCTAACATTTTTACATATAAAATCAAATCTTCCCGTTTTTCAAAAATCAATTCTTTTTGTTTTCAAAAATTATAACTTTATATTTAAAAAATCTCGTTTTTATATTTTTTAGAAATCATAACTTTCTGTTATTAAAAATCCTATATTTACTTCTATAAAAATCATAGCTTTGTTTAAATTAAAAATCAAAATCAGAAAGTGTACCTCGATTGGAGGATTTTCTATGCGGTTTGAATTAGAGGTGGGCGGTGAAGCAGTGGATGACCGGAGGTGGTCGGAGGGAAGGGTGATGGTTCGGTGGCGTGCTGCGACATCGACGGCGGGTTTGGAGGCCAGGGGCGGAGTCGCAATAGGAAGGAGGAGGGAGAGGCGTTGGAGGAGACGGAGGAGAAGGAGGGGGATCTACAGAGGCGGGCGCACGCGATGAGACAGCGGCGGCGGTTGGCCAGGGTGGTGGCGCGATCGTCGATTGCGAGTTTTCGCTTTTTTCTTTATTTCTTTTCTCAAATGTGAAAATGAAAAGGGGGATTGACTGTATGAAGGAGAATTTAGTAGGGGGAGTTTATTATTAATATATATATATATTTTCAAAAAGTAACTTTCTAATTCGAACTTCAAATTGAACCCACCGACTGTCGCCTCTAGCTAATCACCCCAATTCCGAACACAATGGGATATGTCCGGTAAGCCAATTCGACTGTTTCGATCAATTTTCGTCAAAATCAAAATATAAATCTATATATTGAATTTGAACGCACATTCCAATTTACCGGGGCCACGTACAAACCCCAAAAATTCCAAAAAAAAAATGTCTATGTTTAGACGATACGGTCCTAACAAAACTTATTCCGTCGAATTTGGAGACCGTTTGAAAAATGGAAAATTTCCAGTCGATTAAATTCAAACTGAAATTGCCAAACACGTTTAAATCCGTCATGCTCACATATTAATTCCAAAAATTATGAAAATTGGGATCTAGCAATAATTTGACATTCCGGATCCAACAAAAGTTGTTTCATCGAAAACAGAGGTCATTTGCAAAATTGCTATTTTTAAGGGCTATATTTCCATAGCGACTATTCTGAATTTTCAACTGGGCATAACTTTTTATTCCCGCTAATAAATTTGGATTTTTCGGATTCGTTGGAAAGATATCTTCAAATAGATTCTAATATTTTTGGTTTCGCTAAAATCCGGTTTATTTTGAATCCTGTACGTTCATTTGAAATTTGAAATCGAATTTTCAAACTACCGCATCATTTCGAATTCCTTTTATAATTAAAAATAAATATTTATATTATAACATCAATTTAAATAAATATATACATCCTAATTCTATTCAAAATAAATTTCTTATCGTTATTATTTAAAATAAATCATTTAAAATATTCAAAATTCATTAAAATTTCCAAAATAAAAATTAAATTGGTTCTAATTTTCTGGGTTGTTACAATCTCCCACACTTAAAATCTTTTCGTCCTCGAAAAGGAACGAAGCTGAAAGTTGTTTTACTAATCAACTCAACTTTCAGTTTGACTTTCATTCTTCAACTTTTTAGTTTCTAAGAATTTTCCACTTCTTCAAAAATTTGGCCAACACCCGAAATTTTTGAAAAATTTCGCCATAACCTCCTTTGTAAAAGGAGCACCGGGGAAATCCCCAAACCGCCACACAGACCCTCTCATCCTAAAAAGAAAAAGAAAAAGCCAAGCAACTATTCAATCGGCTCATAAAATCATCCAAACCCAATAAATTAGTAAACATGTACCTATTTGTCGGGCATATAATTTTATTCCTCTTCTCTAGCCTCCTTGCTATGACCTGTTCACACATGCATATATGTACATGCATGCATTTTCAAACAATTTTCAATCCAATTCAACATTTAATACAATTTGGCCTAAATTTACTATACATCTATATGTTGGTTTAAATGAATAATCACACAACACAATCATCAATCAATTAATGATTATTGTTTCAAATTCATAATTTTGATATATATACAAAAAATCATGTTTTTGATGCCAATTCACAACAAAGAAATCCTATCTAGTTTTGGTTCTCACACCAGCCAATTGGAAATATATAGATATCCCACTATCGCACCCGAACACAAATACCGATGATGATGCCTCATCATCAGAATCATCTCCGGGCAACTAGAGCATGATTCTATATCTATCTAGTATCTGAGGCTTCGAATATACACCACCTCAGGCATATACTCAAAATCTTCCTATACTAGATTGTCCAAATCAATTTAAAATAAATATTCAAATACGAATAAAGTGGTTTAAATTTTCAAAATGAAATTTGTTTTCATTTCTATTTTAAAAATATACTCTTTCAACTCGTTCTACGATACTACTGATCCTATCTCTAACGTGTCATTTTTATTGGATATTACTAATCCAATCTCTGATGAATTCTATCGTATGGTTCTAATGTGCCTTGTTCTCGAGCTCTGTAAACCAAAGCTCTGATACCAAATGTGGCAGCCCTAACTTCCCCGTGAAGGAAAGCCCGGATTGCTTTTGAGAACACGACAAATCAGAACACAAACAGAAGAACATTTCATTGCTTATTACAATAATTTACATCAGAGTACAAGATTATATAGAGTATGAATAAATAATATACATTTGATATTTATCAGGGATTTACAAATTACAATGCAACGGAAAATAATACAAAACATAACTAAAGAGATACACAAATATAGAGCTTTCCGAATACATTCCAGCTGTAAACCAGGATCCTGTGAATATAAATCTGCAAAACCAAAACTACTAGCTGCCCGTGTGGAAAATAGGGGCACGCAGAGTTTAGGTTAAAACAATAAACTCCAGGTCAGTCATGTGACTTGTGTGAGAACTAAAACAGTTATTATCTTGGTTTTAAAGTAAGGTAAATCAAGGGACCACGCCGTATAACACAGAACGGGTTTCCACCCAAGAATATCAGTGCATAAAAACAATAGCGCAATGCTAAATAAAGAACAATGAAGCTATTATAAGACTCAGGTCCCATCACACAATGCAACGCAAGCCGAAGGATAGAGTTTTTACCTTATAATAGCCAAAAATGCTTGGTACGTGAAATTTCATATTTTACTATTACTATAAGTGTATAGTGTCAAAACAATTTCAAATATAGATGTATCAATTATAGACGGTAGGAGTGCCCCATCCCACTATGTCGCCATACTAGGCAGTATAATCAAAACCTCAATTGTCACCTATTGGAAGTCGGATTTCCATCTGTGAACCAAGGCAAGGGATCGTCCTTACCGCTTCGAGACTCTCTAGCCCGAGCCTCAGGAACAGCCGCAACTGCACCTTGGATCGTCAGGGCCGGTCCACATAGAGTGGATTAAAATGCCTGAACACTGTGTTTCCCCGCCCTATGGGGCGTAAAATTGGTCTGTATAAAGACCATACCACCCATTGGCTCCGTAGAGACCGATATAACCGAGACGCCTCGCTATCCATCATCCACATACGTAAAACGCCTGGGCATGCAAAACCCAGACACCACTCCTAGCTAGAAGGAAACGCATGTCCTTCCTAAAGTCCTCTCCCGTTTCTGGTTCACACCGGGGTGCGAGGCTCGCGAATTAACACTACACAAAAGTATGCTATATTAAAGCCGTGCTTTGATCATCAACCACAAGACTCTGCTTTTCAACAGAAGCCTTGATCATTTGCATCTCAGCATGCCACACAGGCAATTCACGCTATGCAACCGATGTCTATCAATCACACAGAATGAAATCCGATGTCAGACACACATCCATTTACAAGTTCATTCTGGGTCTGAACGAAACTGGAGGCACCTTATTCCTCGTCCCGTATGTCCAATACAGGAGAGAGGTCCTCGCATATCTGGTCGATCTCCAAGTACGTCTGGACGATCACCACTTATTACCTTGTCTTCGGTGTACCGCTCAATCAAGACATCAGTAATCATCCAAACAATGTGAAGACCTCCGGTCTTCAAACACCGTCTTCATCGTCGACTCATCGCCGATTCAGTTATTCAGAATGGGATAAACCCGGTCTTTTCGAATAACTCGCGTATATAATAAACAATTGTTATAAAAACACAACATATGCCTTATTTCAATTCATTTTTGGGAAATGTTCCCATTAATTTTATTAAAGATAAATTGTTTAAAATTAATTCTTTAATCTTCCTTTGGATATCAATTCGAACCAAATTATGGTTTATCCAAACTAGTCGGGATTAGCGAACCTTACTGAAGTAATCATTTGTTTTAATTTCCCAATCCCAACCTATTCATCCCGTTAAGTAAAACTGGTAATACTTCATATCTAATACCACGGTGTTATCGGTAAATTAAATTACCATTTCACGTTCGAATCTAATTAAAGATTTAACTATCATGTGTAGTAAAACTGGTGGTACTTCATTTTCGATCATTTCTTGGATTTGATAATTTTAGTTATCAAATTCACCTTTCAATCTATTTAAAGATTCATTAAAACTCTAATTCAGTTTTAATTTCCAAAAATCATTACTTAATGATTATTCAAAGTTAAGAAATTAATCTTATCTTTAACTGGGTTAAAGAACTAATGTCATTTAAAACACAACTCACGATAAACCCAAAATTACATTCCATTAACAATGGAATCTTCACGGAAAACAGATCAATTTATATAATCGATATGAACTTCCATATCCAACCGACAATGGAATAACGGCAAAGCCTTTTAATTCCATATATATTAACAGTCTTCCTCCATAGAAATTTACTTTGATTATTATCAAATCGTATTCCATTCCATTCCAATATAATACGCTAAATTGGAAAACTTTACTTTGGAAAATCCCCTTTAAATCTTAAAAAAGATGTATAAATTCCAAATCACACTTCACTGTAAATCGTGTTAAAGAACGAATGTCATTAAAAACACAGTACACGATAAACCCAATTCACATTCCATTTTCAATTCCAATTAAATGTTTATTAATTGGAAACACTAATAATCTCAATTAAAAGATTTGTTCTTTTCACACAGGGTTCAAGAATAGTGTCATTTAAAACACAGTTCACGACGAACCCAAAATCCAATTTGATATTAAATACAAGGCTCTGAATAGAAAATATATCGGCTTATATTCAATATCAAATTTTGAAATCAACAAATATCGTATTGGAATAACGATGTATATATCTTCCAAATTCCTCCACAATATCTGTATAATCACGGAATCGAATATCGAAATATTCCAAAGATAATTTTGATTCAAATCCATTCCAATTCATACATTGGAAATTCCGGTTATTTTTAAAACCATTTCAAATCCAATTTAATTATTTAAAAATATTGGATTATAATTCTAGTTCATAACTTTTTCATTTCGATAAAAATATATTTTTATCTTTTCAAATATTAAAATTTTCATCCCATTTCTTTCCAAATCATTTATTATGATTTTACACAAATTATTGATATTTTAATAATTTTATCAAGGCCCGTACAGTCAATTTCCATAAACGGCCATCGAATTGCACTTACAACGACCTTTTCCAAATTTGATTTGGACATAATTCCAAATCCAACCGTTAGATTTCTAATTTCTAATATTCATAAGAAAGCTCTTTTCGATATTAACACAAAGGTTCCGGTTTTAGGAGAATCCGACAGTCGACATCTCCCGTAATGTCCATTCGAAGTCAATGGTCAAAATTTGCGAACGACCGTTGCGCGACGCGTTCTATTCAGGCTATTATATTATATATATAATATATATTTTGTCAATTTCAATTTAAAACGTATTTTATAAATCGTTTTAAATTCGTTTTCGAAATGATTTCAACTTCATACTCAATTTCAAATCAAAATTGAATATTCCATATCATTGATATATAAATGATAATATTTTCAAAACATTAGATTTTGAAATCTTTTCCTTTTCGATATTCATTATAAAAATGAATAAAATCGATATAACTATCGTTCACGTCAAAATGGCGTCAATCTAATCAACATGGCTTTATATATTGAAATATATTCGTGTCCATCCCAAATCGGACATCAAAATCAAATTTTGATCTTTTACTGAATATTATTTTAAAATATTCGTTATTTTAAAATATTCATTCTTTCTGAACTGGAATCAGACACAGTCAATTACCATATAATGTTATTTATATGGATTTCATACACACGTGTACACAACAACAATCAGACACGTTCAACCATCATCCAGAGTGCATTCTACACTGCGTAAGCATTAAATATAAATATTCAACGCTTACACAGCTTGTCAACCAATCGATTGACATACAACTAAATATTTGGATTAGTGTATGTCCAACATCATCCCAATACCCGTGTGGGGTTTCAATCAACAAATAATGAATTTTATTTGTGCAGCTGGGCGATGTGTAAAATTTATCATCCCAATCAATATCAGTCAAATGTGTGTACATAAACAAATCGTTCGATTTCTTTATGAATATTTATTTTATTCATATACACGTTAAAAATTATATTTTTAACTATAAAATATTTCAACATATGAATGTATTGTTCAGTCCATTTCACATCACAAACAATTTTCACAACACAATCAAACAAACAAACAAGTCGTCCATGGTTTGTGGACGACGGGTATCGGGTGCTACTAAGCACCGTCTACATCCTAGTATATATTTTAACTAGCAAATAAAATTAAAGTGAGAAGTTCTCACCTTTGGGTTCCACTCCTCCATTCTCTATTTCTGTACGGTTTGGATTCCATTCTGATTTCAGTCCGTTCTATCGCCATCTATTTCAAGCAATTGATATTAAAAATCACAATTTTACCATTTAGTTTTCTATATAAAAATCATATTTTTACGTCGCTACTTCATATATAAAAATCATATTTTTATATTGTTGTTCAAACAATAAAATCATTTTTTTTCTATCGCTAATATATATAGAAAAATCATATTTTTCTACAACCAAAAATCGAATTTTTATTTAACAAAAACCCTTACGACTGATACGATAAAAATCTCATTTTATATTTCTAAAAATCTCGTCCTTCTATTTTAAAAATCTATTATTTCTAATCTAATAATCATATCTTTTCCATGAATAAAATCATATCTTATCTATGAATAAAATCATATCTTTTCTATGAATAAAAATCAAATTTTATTTTGAAATAATTTCTATAAAAATTGTATTTTTACAACGCTACTTTATACATAAACATCTGATTTTTATATCGCTACATATATAATAAAGATTATATTTTTATAGCAAAGTTATCTAAATAAAAATCAAATTTTATTTTCATATCATTCATATAAAAATCAAATTTTTATATCGCCATCCTTACAGTAAAAATCATATTTTTGTAATTTAGTTTTACATATAAAAATCAAATCTTTCCGTTTTTCAAAAATCGAATCGTTTTGTTTTCAAAAATTGTATCCTTTTGTTTTCAAAAATCATAACTTTATATTTATAAAAATCTCGTTTTTATATTTTTTTAAAAATCATAACTTTCTATTATTAAAAATCCTATTTTTACTTCGATAAAAATCATAGCTTTGTTTAAATTAAAAATCAAAATCAGAAAGCATACCTCGATTGGTGGATTTTCTACGCGGTTTGAATTAGAGGAGTGCGGTGAAGAAGTGGCTGATCGGAGGTGGTCGGAAGGAAGGGTGGCGGTGCGGTTGGGTGCTGCGACGTCGACGGCGGGTCTGAAGGCCAGGGGCGGAGTCGCGATAGGAAGGAGTAGGGAGAGGCGTTGGAGGAGGCGCAGGAGAAGGAAGGGGATCTGTGGAGGAGGGCGCGCGCAACGAGGCAACGACGACGGTTGGCCAGGGTGGTCGCGCGATCGTCGATTGTGAGTTTTCCTTCTGTTTTTCTCAGATGCGAAAACGAAAAGGGAGGGTTTGGCCGTATGAAGGATAATTTAGGGGGGGGGGAGTTTATTATTAATATATATATATATTAATATTTTCAAAAAGTAACTTTCTAATTTGAACTCCAAATCGAACCCACCGACTGTCGCCCCTAGCTAATCACCCTCATTTCGAACACAATGGGATATGCCCAGCAAGTCAATTCAACTGTTTCGATCAGTTTTCATCAAAATCAAAATATAAATCTATATATTGAATTTGAACGCACATTTCAATTTACCAGGGCCATACGGACCCCAAAAATTCTAGAAAAATATATTTGGCTATGGTTAGACGGTACGATCCTAACAAAACTAATTTCGTCGAATTTGGAGACCGTTTGAAAAATGGTCATTTTCCAGCCGATTAAATTCAAACTAAAATTACCATACACGTTTTAATCTGCCACGCTCACATATTAATTCCAAAAATTCTGAAAATTGGAATCTAGCAATAGTTTGATATTCCAGATCCAGTAAATGTGGTTTCGTCGAAAACGGGGGTCATTTGCAAAATTGCTATTTTTAAGCGCTATATATCCATAGCGATTATTCTGAATTTTCAACTGAGCATAACATTTTCCCCCCTATGAAATTTGGATTCGTTGGAAATATATCTTCAAATATATTCTAATATTTTTGGTTTCGCTAAAATCCAGTTTATTTTGAATCCTGTACATACATTTGAAATTTGAAATCGAATTTTCAAACTACTGCGTCATTTCTAATTCCTTTTATAATTAAAAATAAATATTTATATTCTAACGTCGATTCAAATAAATATATACGTTCTACTATTAAAAGTAAATTTCTTGTCGTTATTATTTATAATAAATCATTTTAAATATTTAAAATTCATTTAAATTGCCAAAATAAAAATTTTAAATTGGTTCTGATTTTCTGGGTTGTTACAAATAATATATATCTGCTTGGTGGCGGAGAATTTATTCTCTTGCTTAACACCCTTCTCTAAGACGTGTGATCTTAGAGGTTATATATTGATGGAAATCAGTGATGCATAGTGAATGGACAATGTGGCATACTTAATTTATGTGATGAGCTATGGATGATCAAATCATGGCTTATTTAACTGTAGCTTTGTGTATATCGTGATCTCGACGAACCTCACACCCTGGATTGATGGTAAACTGGTGGTCATATTTTTGTGTTCGTTTCTTATGTTCGGTGCACCGGGATGTGATGATGAAAGGGTACTACGAAGTCCCCAGTCTGGGACTCTATTTGTTCGGTACTCTAATTCATGTATGGTGGGCTAGTATAATGGAGTCCGAGTCTGGACGTTATCCATGAGTACTGGGATGATGCGCAAGAGAAAGTTTGTGAGCCCACGAATGATCTTTCATACCAGGAACCATCATGTTGGAAACCCAATCTCCACTACGAGCTCGTATGGTTTGGTTGTATAACTTGCTGGTTACCGGCAGGATTGTCAGTATAATGGGATGGGGCATTATGTTGGTTAGGATTAATACATTTATTTGATAAAATGGTTTTCACACTATATATAGTAGTAAAAGAGGATTTTCATGTATGAAGGCATTTTTGGTTATCATAAGGCAAAACTCGCCTATTTGGTGTGCGCTTGCATTGTGTGATGTGGGACGAGCTTATGATAGCTTCATTTTTCAAAAAGTCATTGCGGGTTTTTGTGAACTGGTATTCACGTGGAGTAAACCCATTCCGCATTAGCGGCGAAGTTGTAACAACCTGTCTTTTTGCCCGATTCTCACTGGTAATTAATCCAACTTAAACCATTCATGAAGACAGATTGTTACGGGTACTAACATATTTGCACAAAAATATCATAACTTTTCATTTCATTACAAAAATTACATCAGAGTTACCAGGAATATCTGAGTACAACATAAGCTTAGCGGAAATAAACTCTTCAGCAGACTAAGAAAATCCAAAATATAGCTCTTGTTCCATCCCTGAATCCAACTCTAAAAGCTAAACTTGCAAACTAAGCTACTGGCTATCCGTGCAAAATTATGGGCACCTAGAGTTTAGGTGTGGGAGAAATAAACTCTAGGTCAGTGGCGGGACTGGTGTGGGAACTCTAAACAACTATTATTTAGGATTCATTTTATTATTGGGTAATTTAACGGACCACGTCGCTAACGCATAACATGTTTACTCCATATGAATTTCCGTGCATAGAAATCGCAATGACTTTTGAAAAATGAAACCACCGTAAGGTCTCGTGGCACGCACACAATGCAAACGCACACATGGGCGAGATTTCTCCTTATGATAGTCAAAAATGCTTGATACATGAAAATTCTCTTTCAATACTATAATATAGTGTGAAAAATCCTTTCAAAAGTAAATGTATCAGTCTTAGCTAGCATAGGTACCATATACTATACTGACATATAGTATACAACTAAAATCGTACGGGCTCATAGCGGAGATTGGGTTTCCAACAATGACCAGGCAAAGTAACTTCCTTCCGAATCGAATTTTGAACACCTCTAGAGGGATGTCCGTGGATCAACTAATGCTCCTCATGCCAACACAAGGCCCGGTTACCTCTGTAACTAGGTAACTTAGAATATGCCCGAGTATGTCATCTCCTAGTCTTCATGCATCGTTTTCCAAGTCCTGAATTGTTCCATAACGTTGTATTATTACTTGGAATGGTTTTCGAACAAATATTCGATTCCTTAAATCAAAGATAATTTAGCCTCAGAGCCTTAATTAATTTCCATTCGATAATTGGCATCAGGTCTTTTGTTTATACAAAGCAATGGTGTACGAAACATTTGAACAAAAGGAAAGACTCATAAGAGATATATATCTCATTAGAGATAGGGTTAGTAATGCCCTAGAATGAGATTTTGGAGTATTATATTTGAGAGAGCGTATTTGAAAATATGAAATGAGTTTTGAAAAGTTATATTTTAAGAAAGAAACATATTTTGGAAATATATGGTTAATTATAACCTGGATACTTAATCAAACGATTAAGGTTAAGTTTGCATTTTGTGATTATAATTACACATAAAATACTTCTTATGGCATGGTAATTAATTCCCTTCCACTATTTAATTTCACTATTGGGTAACATTTCGAAATATCGATAAACTTGGGTCAAATTTTTTAAGGTAACTAATCAATACGGTTAGAAATTAAAAACAAATAAAATTTGAGTATTTTATTTGATGTTGAGGTTGGACTATCGAGTATAGGAAGATTTTGCATATATGTCCTATAACCGTATATACTAAGTCTTAAGTATACTAGATAGATATATAATCACACTCTAGTCGCTTGAAGATGAATCTGTTGATGACTGCAACATCATCAATAGGTATTTTCGAGTTTTGAAAGTGGGATGACTATATGATTCTGATTAAAACATCAATATATAATTAAACCCATTTAGATAAGTGTTTGAAATTATTTGGTAAATTGATATGAACTTAAATAGAAAAGTGAAAATTTGATTGGGTTGCAAGAATTATACCAGGTAAACTTATTAGTAAGGGATAAGCCTGTAAATTAATTGGAAAGTAACCTGGACTTTTCAACAAAATTTCCTTACAAGAACAAAGATGGAGTTTGGTCTATCAGGTACAGAATGGTGGATGACCCTAAAACAAGCAAGAAAAGCTCATAACTGAAAAGAAAAGAAGTGTTATCGATGTAGGAAAGTAGGGCATGTAGTCCAGGATTGTCAGTTAAAGAAGGGAGAAAGACTAGCTAAAGCAACACCACCCGCAGTCATAAGTGAAGAAGAAGGAACGCAAGAATTGTGTATTCAAAGAAAGCTCTTCGACCCTTAGGGAATTATCTCTGAAAAGTTGGATGCATGAATAAATGTATGTATATGATGTTAATTATATATATATATATATAAACTTCTTTTATAAATCTTTTTAATGGATTCTATCATATATCCAAATAGATCTTATTTTAATGAAAAAGTTATTGAATTTAATTAAAGGTATATATAGGAAGATTTGAATTATCGACGATTTTCGAAAAGTTGATAAGTTCTAAAGTATATTGTGGTAACAAAAGGAACTGTTTAAGTGATCATGAACACCTTGTGAATTAAGTTTCACAATTGGATTAAAGGATATTTGGCAAACAGGAACAGTAAGAAGAAATTACCTAAACTGAAACGTTTAGACAAGCTGAGTTCGATGATAATCAAGTTTTTCGTATAACGAATAATAGTAAATTTTGAAAACTGAAAAGGAATAAGTTTCATAACCTTTGTATTTATAAGATAAGATCTAAGAGAATAATTTATAACTCTGAATTTTTTTGAAAGCAGTAAATGGTTAAGTATAAGTGATTGATCCAGTAAACGATGAATCGAATATAACGAGTAGTTGGAAGTTATCGTTGAGGACATGGTAGATATGGTATTCTACGCATTATGTTCATTATGAGAACATGGAACTTTAGTATAAATAATTTTAATATTGAGTCTGAAAATCAACAGATGCCGAATGAGTTGTTGCGATTCCTTTTCCTTTTCGAGGACGAAATGTTTTAGGAGGGGGGGGGGGGGTTGAATGTAACGATCCAGAATTTTTATCTAATTTAAAATTGGAATTTTTATTACTTAATTTGAATTTGAATTTTAATTTGACATAAATATATATGGATAAGAACATTTAACAATTTTGATAAGTTAGATGATAGATTTTATTTGAATTATAAATGAAAATGATTATTAATGAGTTTGGATTTATTGATACTATTTGTCGTTCGATCAGATTTGTCAAACCATAACATGAATTAGTAGCATTAGAATTAAGTGTTGCCCTTAGTTTTCATAGCATATAAGGGAAAATGCTACCAAAAGTTCACTTTCTCTTCTTAAGACAAGTGTATGGACACTTGTAATTTTGCATGTAAGCTTTCATGCATGGTTTGCACTTGTCCCCTTATCTGCCTTTACCTCCTTACTCCTCCTTTCCTATATAAGGAGATCTTTACTTCATTTTTTATCATCCATTTTCATTTTTCCTACCTTCCTTCTTCTTCTTAAGCTTATGGCCATGGTTTCCATGGCATAAGTCTTCCTCTTTTCCACCATCATCTTGCCAAAGTTCGTCGTCATCCTCCTCCTCTTATAGTATAAAGAGAGAGATTAGTGTATATTATATATATTGGTGAAGAAGACGTTGCGCCGAAATACTGTCCGACAGTTATCTCAACTAGGCTCGCCTACCATGAAGATTTGGAAAGCTGTTAGGTGAGAACTCTTTAACCATGTTTTATATATTTAATTATTAGTTAGACTATTTTAAATATAGTAATGAATTATTAGTGGTTAATGATGATTGATGTTTGCTGTGATGGATGATGGATGCGTAGTTTAGAACACACACACTATTAAGCTTTAGTGTTATAACGCTTGTGCACAGTTATGATTTATCTAATTCTGTTGATGATGGTTGCCATAGATGTTTATAATGGTTGTTGATGTTGTTTCGCACTCACTATGACACAACAATTATGGTATCACATTGGTGATCAACAAATCTCCTTCGTAATTAGAAGCAATATCATTATTGAAATTGAAGGTTAATAATTGGGAAATACCAAATGTATGAATTCATATATATTGATAAAGTTCTTTAAATGAATAAATAAATACCAGAACGTTCTAGAATGACAGAGAGGATAATGTCTAGGCTTGGTTTGGAAAATATAGTTTCCTGCTCTCCCTGGCTATCCCTAACTGATCCGACGAATGTGATGGTTAATTTGAAATTATTTGAATTTAGAAATGAATTGGAGTTTGATTTATTAAGTAAAAAATA
Organism: Allium sativum; assembly: GCA_030737875.1. Taxonomy (NCBI): domain Eukaryota; kingdom Viridiplantae; phylum Streptophyta; class Magnoliopsida; order Asparagales; family Amaryllidaceae; genus Allium; species Allium sativum. Next base: position 559,858,286 of record CM060920.1, on the reverse strand, counting down.
AAAGTTGAATTTTGAACCCAAAATAATTTGGATAGTCAATGTAAATTACTTTAAATGGGTTTGAATGGTTTACATGAGTATATAATGGTTTTATAAGGTATTTTGAAGTACGGAAGAATAATTTTTATTTCGATCAAAATAGAGCTTGTTGCACAATGGTAATTTGCGTATTGTAGTTACAAAATTTAAACACTTATAACTTTTGCAATCTAAATCGGATTTCCAAGAAATGAAAAAATAATTGATTTATGTTAACAAGAGCTTTCAAATGAGTGAAAGCAGATTTTAATTTCGAGTTATCATTTTCAAGTTATATTTAAACCCATTTCAGGAAAAGGTCGCTGTAAGAGAAGTTATTGACCATAACCCTAAACATCCATTTTTAATGTTTCTAAAAATATGGAAAAAATGGTAAAATCATTATAAATTATGTAAAAATGTTTTGAACTGTAAAGTTTAAGTTTTGACTAAGGTAAACGATATTTTGATCGAAGTAATTAAGACAACTGTTTTGTAATGCTTTTGAAACATTATGGTAACGCTTTCTTTGAAAACAATTGACTTTGAAGTTTTTTTTAACTTGCAAACTATTTTCCAAAATATAAGTAATCATTTTAAAATGATTTTTGGAATTTTTTCAATGGTTCAAAAGTATTGGAAATATTTTACATAGAATTTAAATTGTAAAACGGGTTTTCAGTTTTTATATATGGTTGGAGATAAATCTTCGGATGTTTGATATTAATTTAGTAGATGATGACTCTTACTATTTGAGGAATTTAAAAGGAAGTTCACTATTATTCCGCTTATAGTGTAAGCTGGATACAGAGATTAATAATGAGGATGAGTTGATGGAATTTCTATCCTGATTTAATATCAAAGAGTTGAATAAATCTTTTAATTAAGATACGAGTTTCCGAAGTTGATTGGGATTGGACATAAATAATGTTCAGATATTTGATATGAAATTCTGTGATGTAAACGTATATTATTTGAGGAATTTGGAAGATATTATTATTATATCGTTATTCCACTTATAGTATTTATTGATTATGATAATTGATATTGAATACAAGTAGATACAATTTCTGTGTAACTTATGTTCCATATCGATTGATTTGGGTTTTATGTGAATCATATCTTCAATAATATCATTCTTGAAATCCAATGAGATTGAGTTGTGGAAATTCATATTGTAATTTGGGGATTTAATCAAATCTTTGATGTGTGGAAATTAAAAATAAGGAATTGGGAAGGAAGTATAATCTTTTATTTAAGATTACAGAATTAAATGTTGGGAAACCGATTTAATTGAAAACTATGGTTGAAATGTGGGGTAAGGATTTTTTAAAAGGAACTGGGTTTGTAACACCCCGTATTTTCTGTGAACTTAAGAATTACAAATCTGAGTATAATTAAAATATAAAATCAGAATCAAGGGAAACGGGGTGTTCCATTGCGTTCGTCTCGGAAAAATACGCGAAATAGAGTCTGAAATTTCGTAAATCGGAGTCAGTATGACCGAGATATGGCCTTTAGAAGTTTCACGAAAAATCAGAAAAACGAAACAGATTTCAAAAATGCAGAAAACGAGCCAGGCGGGAAAATTCCCGCCCAGACCAGGTCGACCTGGGGGTCGACCTGGAGGGGACCAGGTCGACATAGGTGTCGACCCTAGGGTCGAACTGGGGGTCGACCTCCCTGGTCGAGCCAGGTCGGCCTGGGTGCATCTGAATGGGTTTTTGGGCAGTTTTGGTGAGCCTGTGACGAATTCTGACGGTTTTGATCTGTTTTAGGGTTTATCTAAAGGCCTAAAACAACTAACTACACCTATAAATACATCCTAAGACCTAGCCTCCTCTACACACAATTCTATTCTGCTTCTTCTCTGCCTCTGTTCTAATAAAAATAAAAATGGCGTCGCTGCTCTGCTGAAATCAAAACTAGAAGCTAATCAACATCAACCTAAGCAATTCAATTCAAATTTGAGATAAAAGCTTTTGCAACAATTCTGCAACAACTAAAGTTCTTTCTTTAATCCAATCAAGGCAAGTGCAGTTACTTTCCGATATAAACGTTAATTTTGATTGTGACATGAACTCTAAATCTGAGGTTATATCTATTCTGTTCTGATCTGTTTTATTCTGTACCTCTTTCCTCTTTCTGTTCTATAGCCAGGCTACCACGAGCCTGAGCCAATCTCATAAGAGATCAACATACGCTAAAATGTTTGGGACAATCAAATGAATGTGCATAAATTGGGCATGACCGATATGTGATTGATTTGAGGAAAGAACATAGGTTGGACTTGGAACTTAGAACATAAATCTAAGGCATAATTGGACTGATCTGTGACTGATTTGAGTATATAAACTAGATCTAGATCTGTGCATATATGACTGTTTGGGATTATCATATGATAATACATAACTTGCAAATCTGGAATATTAAGATCTGAACTAAAACACATATCATATGTTAGATCTAGATCCTTGGGCATATTTTATAACGGATTATAACTTAGGTGTGAAGATCCATATTAAGATTTGATAACTATCAAGTGTGAATAACACCTAAGTAGGAGATTTTTGAATATATGACATGCATTGAAATAGATGGCTATAGTTGGTATAATTTATATGTGAATCTTTTGTACTAGGCAAGTGGAACTAAATTGGGACATGTAAATTATGACCATAATCTGTGACATGCAAATTCAATGCAAACGTAGGGTATATGATCCTAGAGGGAATCATGACCACTATTTAGGCATGCAAATTTAGGCCAAATTTATAATTAGGCAAGATATGTGAAACTTTAAGGAATGAGGAAAATCAGATATAATTGCCTAATTTTCTAGTTCTGCTATATTTGCCTAATCTGTTAGTTTTATTATATCGCCTAATCTGCTAGTTCTGTTATATTGCTTAATCTGCTAGTTCTGCTCTACTGCCTAGTTTACTAGATCTATTCATCTGCTAGATCTGTCATCCGCTAAGTCTGTTGAAAATGCTTAAATCTGTTAAATTTATTTGTTTAAATGCCTAACCTGTTATATGCCAAAATCTGCTAAGTTGCTAAATCTGTTAAATCGTTAAGTCATATAATCTGGAAAATCTGTTATCTGCTAAAATCTGTTATCTGCTGTGTTGATATAATCATCCTGTTATTGATATAATCTGAATTGGCAAATATATTGGGCGTGTGCATAAACGGTAAATCATTAATTAATTGGCCGCAAAGATAAACGTGACTAACTCGAGGTTAGAATGAGTTTGCGGCGTAATTCTGCCCGGAACCGCCCGGCACATCCAGTGGCCGCAAACAATAGGTTCTAATGTGAGAAGTTAGTCATAACCTTCTTAAGACACGAGGTTAGGTCTGGCTTGTGGCAGAAGTCTGCCCGGAACCGCCCGGCCCATCCAGCGGCCACAAGCTAGCGACCTAATGTGAGAGGTCTGGCCATTAATAATTAATTAATGCAAATCTAAGATAAGAATGACATCTAAAACGTATTGGGGGAAATAGGGTTAAACCAACTGGATTAATAGGTGTAGTAAACCCGTCCATGAATCTGTAGGCCCAATTACATAGTTAGACAAATCTGAAAAATCTGTACATCTGATCTGTTAGTCTGAAAACTTGTTAACTTAATCTGTGAACTAGTAAATCTGAATTCTGTATGTCTGAACTTGTAAACAAGTTAATCTGAGATCTGTTAGTCTGGGGACACAAGGTTAGGAGGGGAATTACTTGTGTCATCTGTTGTTTGGGACCCATATTAGTCAGTAACCCTTTCTGGTATCAAAACTTTGACCCAACAGTAGGTAGGGTCCGGGCACGCTTACTGAACTAATTATAAGTGGAGCATTCTGATAATGGCGAGGGGTGTTGATGGTGCGTTCCAACCGGGTCATGTGCGTGCATGGATCCCGGTCTGCCTCTGAGGATGTAAGACGCCGTGACATCTGTAAATAGGTCTGTGCCAATTGGTTGTCACTTTAGGGAGTGATACACCCTACTGTGGGGCCGACACAGGATATTTATGTATTAGGGAGCCGATCGCTTGGGGTAGGGTTTTAGGGTACACTTAATTCTGTCTGTCTCAGTTGGTACCGTCTATTTCTGTTGGGTGGTAACACCTGTCTGTTTCTGCGTGGTACCGTCTGTTCGGGTGGTAAAGGCCCATTACTAGTGTACACCTAATTCTACATTCTGTTTCCGTAGGGATTAATCTGTTTCTTCTTCTGTTTGTTTCTGATCAGGTAGTAAAGGCCCATTATTAGCATTCTATTTCTGTTAAATTATTCTGTACCCGTTTCAGTTTCAGTTTTCGGTTATACTAGTATTAGTGCAGTGAAGTGTAAAGCAATAGCTTATATCATTCCGTTCTTCTGTTATATCTGCTACACTTGTTACAGTTATCTCTCATCCAGTTTTATGTTCATGTCATATTATTATTATCTGTTCATATGCTGAAAGTCACTGGACTTGCCAGACTTTATGTCTGACCCTTTTTGTTTCGCCTCTTTTCTTCTGTTCCCCCCCCAGGTTTTCTAAGGAGGGAATACTCTAGCTAGATCCGGATTTCTTCTGCTTGAAGTGCTTAAAGTATGGCTTGTCTTCTTCTGTGGGGATTATGATTTTAAACCATGCATTTTGAAGGCTTTTGTACAAGACTGATATTTTGTACTTGAATTCTGAGATTTGAAAGGATGTAACCATATTGATTTCTGTTTCCGCTGTAATAAAGTTAAAAAGTTTCAAGTACTGTTTTATCTATCTTGTAAGTTTCTGTTCTGTTTACTAAAATGCTCCACCAAAGTTAAGGCATTCCCTTTGTGAGTGACCTTAACGGAGGTGGGGTGTTACACTTGGTATCAGAGCTGAAGGTTACCGGATTTGATAAAGAATTTTTGAAAACTATTTTCAAAAAGGTTTTGAAAAGGAAGTATTTTAAAAAGTAAAGCTTATTTTGAAAAACATAGTCCCCTAAGCCATATATCTATCTTTTGATCCTCTGCTTGAATCCTTGTTTCCTTCTTTCTTGAGTCTCTGGGGCTCCCGGTTTTCTGGGAGGTAACCTCGTCGAAGGGCAAAGTAGTGCCCGTCTTCCATCGATAGCTGTAGTAGTTTCACCTACGGCTAGTTTTCTTTAGAGCTTTGAAGGATTTTTCCGGGCGATGGAGGCAGCTTTCGAGGGATTGGTCAACGTGTTACACAAGGATAGTAAAGATGAGAATGATGAGGTTTGGCTAAGGAGCACAACCCAAAGGTGAGAAACTCATATAGACTTAGTTCACAATGGAGGCAAAAAGGAAACACAAAAGAAGGATGAAAAGACTGAAGATAAGAAGGGGAAAAAGTGCTTTACTTGTGGGAGCTCGACTCATCTGAACAAGGATTGCAGAAAAAGGAAAGGCACTTGCTTCAACTGTGGAGAGATGGGGCACTTCACTAGGGACTGCCCGAAGAGACGAGGACAAGGAGGGCAGGCAAACACTCTCGAGGCTAGTGGTTAGGATAGAAATAGGAAAATTTCTATAGTAGGTTTAATTTCTTTATCTGATTATGGAGTTAAGACTTTTTCTGATTCTGGTATTTTGATTTTGTAATCGATACTCTGCACTTTAATACTAGTATTATTTCTGAATTCCGCTGTAGACTCAGACCCATAAGGGTTATGGCTCATCTGTTTGAGATTGGGGTTTGAGGGATATTTGTGTTAGACATCAAGTATGACGCATACATTCTGAGTTTTTGTGGGATATGATTTTTGTCATGCTTAGCTTCCTAAGAATCATTAGGGAACCTGATCTGTACCAGTAGTCTGTAAATATTTGAATAATTATGCTTTCCAGTTTTGACATTGGCTAAAGGAGGTGATCCTCTGGGTGTCAATCTGATGTTGATTTCGGTCTTCGGGGTTGATACTTAGGGGAATTATTTTCTCAACCAATGTCTAATGGGAACCAAGTCTTGACTTATCTGTACTCGCTTCCATCTTTCGACTGTATCCTATCGATCGAATCTTCGAACTTTAGGTAGAAACTAATGGGTGTAAACATGTGTTTGAGACATGTTATGTTTGATGGTTGCAAGTGGATGCAAGTGGTTGCCCGTGGATGCACATACACACACTAGGCACTAGATCGGCTCGAAAACACTCTCATACTACATATGGATGTGTGAGCATTTTAAATTTTTATGGATGCAAAATGGTTGAATCAGCACATGGATGTTGTATATGAGTGGATGGTTGTGCACTCATATAGAAATGATATGTATCAAATAGGAAAATTGCATACATATTGGACTCATGGCACTGACATAATTCGCATTAAGGAGGTCAACTGAATCAGTAGACAGCCTGATCTTTGCATTAGATAAGGAACATATACACACACTTTTGCAAATGTTCATACAGCACTAGAAATTTCTAAGGACAATGGATGCTTTCGGATGATGACTGAGTAGATGAGTGATTGGAGGGTAGGACACATTCTTCTTAACTTGAAGATTTCGGGGACGAAATCCTTTAAGGAGGGGAGAATGTAACACCCCGTATTTTCTGTGAACTTAAGAATTACAAATCTGAGTATAATTAAAATATAAAATCAGAATCAAGGGAAACGGGGTGTGCCATTGCGTTCGTCTCGGAAAAATACGCGAAATAGAGTCCGAAATTACGTAAATCGGAGTCAGTATGACCGAGATATGGCCTTTAGAAGTTTCACGAAAAATCAGAAAAACGAAACAGATTTCAAAAATGCAGAAAACGAGCCAGGCGGGAAAATTCCCGCCCAGACCAGGTCGACCTAGAGGGGACCAGGTTGACATGGGTGTCGACCCTAGGGTCGACCTGGGGGTCGACCTCCCTGGTGGAGCCAGGTCGGCCTGGGTGCATCTGAATGGGTTTTTGGGCTGTTTTGGTGAGCCTGTGACGAATTCTGACGGTTCTGATCTGTTTTAGGGTTTATCTATAGGCCTAAAACAACTAACTACACCAATAAATACATCCTAAGACCTAGCCTCCTCTACACACAATTCTATTCTGCTTCTTCTCTGCCTCTGTTCTAATAAAAAAAAATGGCGTCGCTGCTCTGCTGGAATCAAAACTAGAAGCTAATCAACATCAACCTAAGCAATTCAATTCAAATTTGAGATAAAAGCTTCTGCAACAATTCTGCAACAACTAAAGTTCTTTCTTTAATCCAATCAAGGCAAGTGCAGTTACTTTCCGATATAAACGTTAATTTTGTTTGTGACATGAACTCTAAATCTGAATCTGAGGTTATATCTATTCTGTTCTGATCTGTTTTATTCTGTACCTCTTTCCTCTTTCTGTTCTATAGCCAGGCTACCACGAGCCTGAGCCAATCTCATAAGAGATCAACATACGCTAAAATGTTTGGGACAATCAAATGAATGTGCATAAATTGGGCATGACCGATATGTGATTGATTTGAGGAAAGAACATAGGTTGGACTTGGAACTTAGAACATAAATCTAAGGCATAATTGGACTGATCTGTGACTGATTTGAGTATATAAACTAGATCTAGATCTGTGCATATATGACTGTTTGGGATTATCATATGATAATACATAACTTGCAAATCTGGAATATTAAGATCTGAACTAAAACACATATCATATGTTAGATCTAGATCCTTGGGCATATTTTATAACGGATTATAACTTAGGTGTGAAGATCCATATTAAGATTTGATAACTATCAAGTGTGAATAACACTTAAGTAGGAGATTTTTGAATATATGACATGCATTGAAATAGATGGCTATAGTTGGTATAATTTATATGTGAATCTTTTGTACTAGGCAAGTGGAACTAAATTGGGACATGTAAATTATGACCATAATCTGTGACAGGCAAATTCAATTCAAACGTAGGGTATATGATCCTAGTGGGAATCATGACCACTATTTAGGCATGCAAATTTAGGCCAAATTTATAATTAGGCAAGATATGTGAAACTTTAAGGAATGATGAAAATCAGTTATAATTGCCTAATTTGCTAGTTCTGCTATATTTGCCTAATCTGTTAGTTTTATTATATCGCCTAATCTGCTAGTTCTGTTATATTGCTTAATCTGCTAGTTCTGCTCTACTGCCTAGTTTACTAGATCTATTCATCTGCTAGATCTGTCATCCGCTAAGTCTGTTGAAAATGCCTAAATCTGTTAAATTTATTTGTTTAAATGCCTAACCTGTTATATGCCAAAATCTGCTAAGTTGCTAAATCTGTTAAATCCGTTAAGTCGTATGATCTGGAAAATCTGTTATCTGCTAAAATCTGTTATCTGCTATGTTGATATAATCATCCTGTTATTGATATAATCTGAATTGGCATATATATTGGGCGTGCGCATAAACGGTAAATTATTAATTAATTGGCCGCAAAGATAAACGTGACTAACTCGAGGTTAGAATGAGTTTGCGGCGTAATTCTGCCCGGAACCGCCCGGCACATCCAGTGGCCGCAAACAATAGGTTCTAATGTGAGAAGTTAGTTATAACCTGCTTAAGACACGAGGTTAGGTCTGGCTTGTGGCAGAAGTCTGCCCGAAACCGCCCGGCCCATCCAGCGGCCACAAGCTAGCGACCTAATGTGAGAGGTCTGGGCATTAATAATTAATTAATGCAAATCTAAGATAAGAATGACGTCTAAAACGTATTGGGGGAAATAGGGTTAAACCAACTGGATTAATAGGTGTAGTAAACCCGTCCATGAATCTGTAGGCCCAATTACAAAGTTAAACAAATCTGAAAAATCTGTACATCTGATCTGTTAGTCTGAAAACTTGTTAACTTAATCTGTGAACTAGTAAATCTGAATTCTGTATGTCTGAACTTGTAAACAAGTTAATCTGAGATCTGTTAGTCTGGGGACACAAGGTTAGGAGGGGAATTACTTGTGTCATCTGTTGTTTGGGACCCATATTAGTCAGTAACCCTTTCTGGTATCAAAACTTTGACCCAACAGTAGGTAGGGTCCGGGCACGCTTACTGAACTAATTATAAGTGGTTCATTCTGATAATGGCGAGGGGTGTTGATGGTGCGTTCCAACCGGGTCATGTGCGTGCATGGATCCCGGTCTGCCTCTGAGGATGTAAGACGCCGTGACATCTGTAAATAGGTCTATGCCAATTGTTTGTCACTTTAGGGAGTGATACACCCTACTGTGGGGCCGACACAGGATATTTATGTATTAGGGAGCCGATCGCTTGGGGTAGGGTTTTAGGGTACACTTAGTTCTGTCTGTCTCTGTTGGTACCGTCTGTTTCTGTTGGGTGGTAACACCTGTCTGTTTCTGCGTGGTACCGTCTGTTCGGGTGGTAAAGGCCCATTACTAGTGTACACCTAATTCTACATTCTGTTTCCGTAGGGATTAATCTGTTTCTGATTCTGTTTGTTTCTGATCAGGTAGTAAAGGCCCATTATTAGCATTCTATTTCTGTTAAATTATTCTGTACCCGTTTCAGTTTTAGTTTTCGGTTATACTAGTATTAGTGCAGAGAAGTGTAAAGCAATAGCTTATATCATTCTGTTCTTCTGTTATATCTGCTACACCTGTTACAGTTATCTCTCATCCAGTTTTATGTTCATGTCATATTATTATTATCTGTTCATATGCTGAAAGTCACTGGACTTGCCAGACTTTATGTCTGACCCTTGTTGTTTCGCCTCTTTTCTTCCGTTTCCCCCCCAGGTTTTCTAAGGAGGGAATACTCTAGCTAGATCCGGATTTCTTCTGCTTGAAGTGCTTAAAGTATGGCTTGTCTTCTTCTGTAGGGATTATGATTTTAAACCATGCATTTTGAAGGCTTTTGTACAAGACTGATATTTTGTACTTGAATTCTGAGATTTGAAAGGATGTAACCATATTGATTTCTGTTTCCGCTGTAATAAAGTTAAAATTTTTCAAGTACTGTTTTATCTGTCTTGTAAGTTTCTGTTCTGTTTACTAAAATGCTCCACCAAAATTAAGGCATTCCCTTTGTGAGTGACCTTAACGGAGGTGGGGTGTTACAGGGTTTTCAATAACGAGTTATCAAATGGAAAATTAATTAAGGCTTTGACGCTAAATTATCTTTGATTTTAGGGATGTGTTTTAAAAGAGAAAGGTTAAATATGGATTTTGTTATAATTTGAGAATGGATTTAAAGAAGTTTAATTTAACAAAATCCTAGATGGAAGGAGATTTGGTTGAAAGCCCGTGCGTCCCATAATTGTTTTTTTTTAAATTGCGCTTATTATTTGGAAAGACCAGGATCGTATGTATGTCTGAAAACCATTCCAAGTAATAATACGACATTGTGGAGCAACTGAAGACATTAGAGACGACATTGAAGACCGGGACCCTTCACGTCGTAAGGGCGACTTGCTGAATGTCTCGAATGGCTGGCTCCTATTCGCAGATGGATTTTATATACCAACCCAAACGTAAGTGAAGGAATTCCGGATTGTTGTTTCATTTAGCCCCACGAACATGTATAGATTGTGTGTCTGACATTGTAATTGACTGCGTAGCACTGATCTTTATCAATATATATCTGCTTGGTGGCGGAGAATTTATTCTCTTGCTTAACACCCTTCTCTAAGATGTATGTGCTTAGAGGTTATATACTGATGGAAATCAGTGATGTGTAGTGAATGGACAATGTTGCATACTTATGTTATGTGATGAGCTACAGATGATCAAAGCATGACTTATTTAACCGTAGCTTTGTGTATATTGTGACCTCTACGAACTTCACACCCCGGATTGATTGTAAACTGGTGGTCAGTTTTTTATGTTTGTTTCGTATATTCGGTGCACTGGGATGTGATGATTAAAGAGAACTACAAAGTCCCCAGTCTGGGACGCTATTTGTTGGGTACTCTGATTCATGTATGGTGGGCTAGTATAACAGAGTCTGGGTGGACGTTATCCGCGAGCACTGGGATGATGCACGCAAGAATGTTTGTGAGTCCACGAATGATCTTTCGTACCAGGAACCATCATGTTGGAAACCCAATCTCCACTGCGAGTCCGTACGGTTTTGATTGTATAGCTTGCTGGTTACCGGCAGGTCTGTCAGTATAATGGGATGGGGATTATGCTCGCTAGGATTATTACATTTATTTGATAAAATGGTTTTCACACTATATATAGTAGTGAAAAAGGATTTTCATGTATGAAGGCATTTTTGGTTATCATAAGGCAAAACTCGTCCGCCTGGTGTGCGCTTGCATTGTGTGATATGGGACGAGCTTATGATAGCTTCATTTTTCAAAAAGTCATTGCGGATTTCTATGAACTAGTATTCACATGGAGTAAACCCGTTCTGCATTAACGACATGGTCTGGTGAATTACCTAACTTTAAAATAAACCCTAAAAACAACTGTTTTGAGTTCTCACACCAGTCCCATGACTGACTTGGAGTTTATTGTTCCCACTCCTAAACTCTGAGTGCCCATGATTTTTACACGGGTAGCCTAGTAGTTTGAATCGCAGATTTAGCCTTGGTGTTAGTTGGAGCAGGATTCTTGTTTTAGCTGGAGATATTATGTCTTGGAGCATTCGCATTCTTCAGCTAAGTTTAGTATCTTTTCCGCTGTGTAACGAATGTACTATGATGTACCTCTTGTAACTCTGATGTAGTTTTATTTTAATGATAATGGAAAAGTTCCTTTTATTCTGTGCAAATGTGTAAGTGACCCCTAACAATCCGTCTTTATGAACGGTTTATGTAACGACCCATATTATCTACGATATATAATTAACCTATTTAATTATATAAATAGTGATTTAGAGAATTGAATGGTCGTTGAATTAAATAACTTTGAATATTTAATTAATATAAATAATTAAATAATATATTTAATTCTGAAATAATTAGAATGGGCTGAAATGGCAATATGGTGTGAATGGGACAATTCAAAGTATATAATTCAGTTTAGAATTGAACTAGAATAACGAATATATTATTTGAACGAAGTTTGAACGTATAATTATATTATACATAAAATCGAGCTCGAAATGGCACGACAGTTCGCGATTTGGCAATTTGAACTTCAACTGGAAATACAGGATCCGTTTTAAATCGGATTTCTATGAAACAAGAAACGTTAGGAGCTGGTGAAGTATATTTTTCTAATGGAAGGGTAAAATCAGGATTTCGTCGTATAGATTTTGATTTATGTCCAAATCAAATTTTAGAAAAGTCACTGTGGAATTCCTTTATAATTTATAACGATTTATTTATATTTATAAAAGGAATTTCATTATAAATCGAATATCGATTTATATCGGGATTTGAAATATTGAGTTAGAATTCCTATAGGAATATTCTGAAGCTGTATGATATTCTGTTGCGAATATGTAACACCCCACCTCCGTTAAGGTCACTCACAAAGGGAATGCCTTAACTTTGGTGGAGCATTTTAGTAAACAGAACAGAAACTTACAAGACAGATAAAACAGTACTTGAAATTTTTTAACTTTATTACAGCGGAAACAGAAATCAATATGGTTACATACTTTCAAATTTCAGAATTCAAGTACAAAATATCAGTCTTGTACAAAAGCCTTCAAAATGCATGGTTTAAAATCATAATCCCCACAGAAGAAGACAAGCCATACTTTAAGCACTTCAAGCAGAAGAAATCCGGATCTAGCTAGAGTATTCCCTCCTTAGAAAACCTGGGGGGGAACGGAAGAAAAGAGGCGAAACAACAAGGGTCAAACATAAAGTCTGGCAAGTCCAGTGACTTTCAGCATATGAACAGATAATAATAATATGACATGAACATAAAACTGGATGATAGATAACTGTAACAGGTGTAGCAGATATAACAGAAGAAAAGAATGATATAAGCTAATGCTTTACACTTCTCTGCACTAATACTAGTATAACCGAATTAGGTGTTACCCTAATGTCTAAACTGAAACAGAAACGGGTACAGAATAATTTAACAGAAACAGGATGCTAATAATGGGCCTTTACTACCCGATCAGAAACAGATAGAAGCAGAAACAGATTAATCCCTACGGAAACAGAATGTAGAATTAGGTGTACACTAGTAATGGGCCTTTACCACCCGAACAGACGGTACCACGCAGAAACAGACAGGTGTTACCACCCAACAGAAACAGACGGTACCAACAGAAACAGACAGAACTAAGTGTACCCTAAAACCCTACCCCAAGCGATCGGCTCCCTAATACATAAATATCCTGTGTCGGCCCCACAATAGGGTGTATCACTCCCTAAAGTGACAACCAATTGGCACAGACCTATTTACAGATGTCACGACGTCTTACATCCTCAGAGGCAGACCGGGATACATGCACGCACATGACCCGGTTGGAACACACCATCAACACCCCTCGCCATTATCAGAATGAACCGCTTATAATTAGTTCAGTAAGCGTGCCCGGACCCTACCTACTGTTGGGTCAAAGTTTTGATACCAGAAAGGGTTACTGACTAATATGGGTCCCAAACAACAGATGACACAAGTAATTCCCCTCCTAACCTTGTGTCCCCAGACTAACAGATTTCAGTTTACTTGTCTACAAGTTTCAGACATACAGAATTCAGATTTACTAGTTCACAGATCAAGTTAACAAGTTTTCAGACTAACAGATCAGATGTACAGATTTTTCAGATTTGTCTAACTTTGTATTGGGCCTACAGATTCCTGGACGGGTTTACTACACCTATTAATCCAGTTGGTTTAACCCTATTTCCCCAATACGTTTTAGACGTCATTCTTATCTTAGATTTGCATTAATTAATTATTAATGCCCAGACCTCTCACATTAGGTCGCTAGCTTGTGGCCGCTGGATGGGCCGGGCGGTTCCGGGCAGACTTCTGCCACAAGCCAGACCTAACCTCATGTCTTAAGCAGGTTATGACTAACTTCTCACATTAGAACCTACTGTTTGCGGCCACTGGATGTGCCGGGCGGTTCCGGGCAGAATTACGCCGCAAACTCATTCTAACCTCGAGTTAGTCACGTTTACCTTTGCGGCCAATTAATTAATAATTTACCGTTTATGCGCACGCCCAATATATATGCCAATTAAGATTATATCAATAACGTGATGATTATATCAACACAGCAGATAACAGATTTTAGCAGATAACAGATTTTCCAGATTATATGACTTAACGGATTTACAGATTTAGCAACTTAGCAGATTTTGGCATATAACAGGTTAGGCATTTAAACAAATAAATTTAACAGATTTAGCCATTTTCAACAGACTTAGCAAATGACAGATTTGGCAGATGAACAAATCTAGCAGACTAGGCAGTAGAGCAGAACTAGCAAATTAAGCAATATAACAGAACTAGCAGATTAGGCAATGTAACACAACTAGCTAATTAGGCAAATATAACAATTTACTTATTTCTTAAAGTTTCATACCTTGCCTAATTATAAACCTTGCCTAAGTTCACGTGCATAAATAATAGTCTTGATTCACAATATTATCATATACCCTATGTTTGTATTAAATTTACATAGCACAGATTATGGTCATGAATTTACCATATATCATATGTTCCAAATTTTTATTAAACTTGCATAGTACAGAAGATCCATATAATTTATACCAAATATAGCCATAGATTGCTATGCATGTCATATATCCCAAAGGTCCCTTACTTAGGTGTTTATTTACACTAATAGATATCCTACTTTCATGTAAATCTTTATACCTAGGCCATATTCTCTTTATCCCAAATCATGTGTTCAATACAGTCTATATTTATGTTCAATTATATACCTTTTTATGTCATGTCCACAAATCATATGTTCAATACCTTTTTATGTTATAAATATAACATGTCCAATCATATGTCTCAGATTCATGTTCTAGCTACAGTCCATGTTCCTTCCTCAAATAAGTCACCTATTGGTCATGCCCAATTTATGCATCATTCATTTTACTGTCCCAAACATTTTAGCGCATGTTAATCTCTTATGAGATTGGCTCAGGCTCGTGGTAGCCTGGCTATAGAACAGAAAGAGGAAAGAGGTACAGAATAAGATAAATCAAATCAGAGCAGAACAGATATAATCTCAGATTCAGATTTAGAATTCATGTCACGATCAAAATTAACGTTTATAGCGGAGAATAATTGTACTTGCCTTGATTGGATTAAAGAAAGAACTTTAGTTGTTGCAGAATTGTTGCAGAAGCTTTTATCTCAAATTTGAATTGAATTGCTTAGGTTGATGTTGATTAGCTTCTAGTTTTGATTCCAGCAGAGCAGCGATGCCATTTTTATTTTTATTAGAACAGAGGCAGAGAAGAAGCAGAATAGAATTGTGTGTAGACGAGGCTAGGTCTTAGGATGTATTTATAGGTGTAGTTAGTTGTTTTAGGCCTTTAGATAAACCCTAAAACAGATCAGAACTGTCAGAATTCGTCATAGGCTCACCAAAACAGCCCAAAAACCCATTCAGATGCACCTAGGCCGACCTGGCTCGACCAGGGAGGTCGACCCCCAGGTCGACCCTAGGGTCGACACCCATGTCGACCTGGTCCCCTCCAGGTCGACCACCAGGTCGACCCCCAGGTCGACCTTGTCTGGGCGGGAATTTTCCCGCCTAGCTCGTTTTCTGCATTTTTGAAATCTGTTTCGTTTTTCTGATTTTTCGTGAAACTTCTAAAGGCCATATCTCGGTCATACTGACTCCGATTTATGAAATTTCGGACTCTATTTCGCGTATTTTTCCGAGACGAACGCAATGGCACACCCCGTTTCCCTTGATTCTTATTTTATATTTTAATTATACTCAGATTTGTAATTCTTAAGTTCACAGAAAATACGGGGTGTTACATTCTCCCCTCCTTAAAGGATTTCGTCCCCGAAATCTTCAAGTTAAGAAGAATGTGTCCTACCATCCAATCACTCATCTACTCAGTCATCATCCACAAGCATCCATTGTCCTTAGAAATTTCTAGTGCTGTATGAACATTTGCAAAAGTGTGTGTATATGTTCCTTATCTAATGCAAAGATCAGGCGGTCTACTAATTCAGTTGACCTCCTTAATGCGAATTATGTCAGTGCCATGAGTCCAATATGTATGCAATTTTCCTATTTGATACATATCATTTCTATATGAGTGCACAACCATCCACTCATATGCAATATCCATGTGCTGATTCAACCATTTTGCATCCATAAAAATTTAAAATGCTCACACATCCATATGCAGTATGAGAGTGTTTTCGAGCCGATCTAGTGCCTAGTGTGTGTATATGCATCCACGGGCAACCACTAGCAACCACTTGCCTCCACTTGCAACCATCAAACATAACATGTCTCAAACACATGTTTACACCCATTAGTTTCTACCTAAAGTTCGAAGATTCGATCGATAGGATACAGTCGAAAGATGGAAGCGAGTACAGATAAGTCAAGACTTGGTTCCCATTAGACATTGGTTGAGAAAATAATTCCCCCAAGTATCAACCCCGAAGACCGAAATCAACATCAGATTGACACCCAGAGGATCACCTCCTTTAGCCAATGTCAAAACTGGAAAGAAGAATTATTCAAATATTTACAGACTACTGGTACAGATCAGGTTCCCTAATGATTCTTAGGAAGCTAAGCATGACAAAAATCATATCCCACAAAAACTCAGAATGTATGCGTCATACTTGACGTCTAACACAAATATCCCTCAAACCCCAATCTCAAACAGATGAGCCATAACCCTTATGGGTCTGAGTCTACAGCGGAATTCAGAAATAATACTAGTATTAAAGTGCAGATTATCGATTACAAAATCAAAATACCAGAATCAGAAAAAGTCTTAACTCCATAATCAGATAAAGAAATTAAACCTACTATAGAAATTTTCCTATTTCTATCCTAGCCACTAGCCTTGAGAGTGTTTGCCTGCCCTCCTTGCCCTCGTCTCTTCGGGCAGTCCCTAGTGAAGTGTCCCATCTCTCCACGGTTGAAGCAAGTGCCTTTCCTTTTTCTGCAATCCTTGTTCAGATGAGTCGAGCTCCCATAAGTAAAGCACTTTTTCCCCTTCTTATCTTCAGTCTTTTCATCCTTCTTTTGTGTTTCCTTTTTGGGCCCCGCTTTCTTATTCTATGGTTCTTCCTTCTTTGTCTCTTTCGGGCCCTTGTCTTCCTCGTGCAGTAGTGACATGTCCACCAATTTCTCGTAAGTTGCTCCCATGGGTACATGGGTCATGGCTAGGCTGTGCAGTGGCTCGTTCAATCCTTTAACAAAGCGGAGAGCCTTTTTATGCTGAGTGTTGACTAAATCCAATCCGAACCTAGCTAGTTGGTTGAACTGGTTGACGTATTCCTTGACCGTCATACTTCCTTGCTTAAGAGATAAGAACTTCTCCACTTGTAAACTCCGTTCAGCTTGCGAGAGAAATTTTGTTTTAAACCTTGTTCTGAAATCCATCCATGTCTCAACCAGCCTCTCGGCGTTAGTGACTTCCCACCAGTAGAAGGCTTCGTCTTTGAGCAGCCATACCGCCAACTGTACCTTCTGCCTATCGTCCACCTCGAAGATAACGAATAGATCCTCAGTTTCTTTGAGCCAATTCCTCGCTTCTACGAATGATTCAGTTCCTTTGAAATCCTTCCCACCCATGGCCCTAAAATCTCTACAGATCTTTGAGAAAGCAATTGCACGAGGAGGGGGTAGGGGAGGGGGATCATTTGCTGGACCTGCAGCGGCGGTCCTAGCCTCAAGATATTGACGAAACCGACCGGGTACATGAACACCCTCTGGTATCTCAGATGCTTCAGACATGCTGAAACGAAAAAGGAAAGGTTCAATACAAAAAGGACTGAAAGAAAGATTTATGGCTCTTGGGGATTATGTTTTTCAAAATAAGCTTTATTTTTGAAAATACTTCCTTTCAAAACCTTTTTGAAAATAGTTTTCAAAACTTTTCATAAAATCTGGTAACCTTCAGGTCTGATACCAAGTGTAACACTCCACCTCCGTTAAGGTCACTCACAAAGGGAATGCCTTAACTTTGGTGGAGCATTTTAGTAAACAGAACAGAAACTTACAAGACAAATAAAACAGTACTTGAAATTTTTTATCTTTATTACAGCGGAAACAGAAATCAATATGGTTACATCCTTTCAAATCTCAGAATTCAAGTACAAAATATCAGTCTTGTACAAAAGCCTTCAAAATGCATGGTTTAAAATCATAATCCCCACAGAAGAAGAAAAGCCATACTTAAGCACTTCAACCAGAACAAATCCGGATCTAGCTAGAGTATTCCCTCCTTAGAAAACCTGGGGGGGGGGAACGGAAGAAAAGAGGCGAAACAACAAGGGTCAGACATAAAGTCTGGCAAGTCCAGTGACTTTCAGCACATGAACAGATAATAATAATATGACATGAACATAAAACTGGATGAGAGATAACTGTAACAGGTGTAGCAGATATAACAGAAGAACAGAATGATATAAGCTATTGCTTTACACTTCTCTGCACTAATACTAGTATAACCGAATTAGGTGTTACCCTAATGTCTAAACTGAAACAGAAACGAGTACAGAATAATTTAACAGAAACAGGATGCTAATAATGGGCCTTTACTACCCGATCAGAAACAGACAGAAGCAGAAACAGATTAATCCCTACGGAAACAGAATGTAGAATTAGGTGTACACTAGTAATGGGCCTTTACCACCCGAACAGACGGTACCACGCAGAAACAGACAGGTGTTACCACCCAACAGAAACAGACGGTACCAACAGAAACAGACAGAACTAAGTGTACCCTAAAACCCTACCCCAAGCGATCGGCTCCCTAATACATAAATATCCTGTGTCGGCCCCACAGTAGGGTGTATCACTCCCTAAAGTGACAACCAATTGGCACAGACCTATTTACAGATGTCACGGCGTCTTACATCCTCAGAGGCAGACCGGGATCCATGCACGCACATGACCCGGTTGGAACGCACCATCAACACTCCTCGCCATTATCAGAATGAACCGCTTATAATTAGTTCAGTAAGCGTGCCCGGACCCTACCTACTGTTGGGTCAAAGTTTTGATACCAGAAAGGGTTACTGACTAATATGGTTCCCAAACAACAGATGACACAAGTAATTCCCCTCCTAACCTTGTGTCCCCAGACTAACAGATTTCAGCTTAACTTGTCTACAAGTTTCAGAAATACAGAATTCAGATTTACTAGTTCACAGATTAAGTTAACAAGTTTTCAGACTAACAGATCAGATGTACAGATTTTTCAGATTTGTCTAACTTTGTATTGGGCCTACAGATTCCTGGACGGGTTTACTACACCTACTAATCCAGTTGGTTTAACCTTATTTCCCCAATACGTTTTAGACGTCATTCTTATCTTAGATTTGCATTAATTAATTATTAATGCCCAGACCTCTCACATTAGGTCGCTAGCTTGTGGCCGCTGGATGGGCCGGGCGGTTCCGGGCAGACTTCTGCCACAAGCCAGACCTAACCTCGTGTCTTAAGCAGGTTATGACTAACTTCTCACATTAGAACCTATTGTTTGCGGCCACTGGATGTGCCGGGCGGTTCCGGGCAGAATTACGCCGCAAACTCATTCTAACCTCGAGTTAGTCACGTTTATCATTGCGGCCAATTAATTAATAATTTACCGTTTATGCGCACGCCCAATATATTTGCCAATTTAGATTATATCAATAACAGGATGATTATATCAACACAGCAGATAACAGATTTTAGCAAATAACAGATTTTCCAGATTATATGACTTAACGGATTTAACAGATTTAGCAACTTAGCAGATTTTGGCATATAACAGGTTAGGCATTTAAACAAATAAATTTAACAGATTTAGGCATTTTCAACAGACTTAGCAAATGACAGATTTGGCAGATGAACAAATCTAGCAGACTAGGCAGTAGAGCAGAACTAGCAAATTAAGCAATATAACAGAACTAGCAGATTAGGCAATGTAACACAACTAGCTAATTAGGCAAATATAACAATTTACTTATTTCTTAAAGTTTCATACCTTGCCTAATTATAAACCTTGCCTAAGTTCACGTGCATAAATAATAGTCTTGATTCACAATATTATCATATACCCTATGTTTGTATTAAATTTACATAGCACAGATTATGGTCATGAATTTACCATATATCATATGTTCCAAATTTTTATTAAACTTGCATAGTACAGAAGATCCATATAATTTATACCAAATATAGCCATAGATTGCTATGCATGTCATATATCCCAAAGGTCCCTTACTTAGGTGTTTATTTACACTAATAGATATCCTACTTTCATGTAAATCTTTATACCTAGGCCATATTCTCTTTATCCCAAATCATGTGTTCAATACAGTCTATATTTATGTTCAATTATATACCTTTTTATGTCATGTCCACAAATCATATGTTCAATACCTTTTTATGTTATAAATATAACATGTCCAATCATATGTCTCAGATTCATGTTCTAGCTACAATCCATGTTCTTTCCTCATATGTTCAATACCTTTTTACCGTCCCAAACATTTTAGCGCATGTTAATCTCTTATGAGATTAGCTCAGGCTCGTGGTAGCCTGGCTATAGAACAGAAAGAGGAAAGAGGTACAGAATAAGATAAATCAAATCAGAGCAGAACAGATATAATCTCAGATTCAGATTTAGAATTCATGTCACAATCAAAATTAACGTTTATAGCGGAGAATAACTGTACTTGCCTTGATTGGATTAAAGAAAGAACTTTAGTTGTTGCAGAATTGTTGCAGAAGCTTTTATCTCAAATTTGAATTGAATTGCTTAGGTTGATGTTGATTAGCTTCTAGTTTTGATTCCAGTAGAGCAGCAACGCCATTTTTATTTTTATTAGAACAGAGGCAGAGAAGAAGCAGAATAGAATTGTGCGTAGAGGAGGCTAGGTCTTAGGATGTATTTATAGGTGTAGTTAGTTGTTTTAGGCCTTTAGATAAACCCTAAAACAGATCAGAACCGTCAGAATTCGTCACAGGCTCACCAAAACAGCCCAAAAACCCATTCAGATGCACCCAGGCCGACCTGGCTCGACCAGGGAGGTCGACCCCCAGGTCGACCCTAGGGTCGACACCCATGTCGACCTGGTCCCCTCCAGGTCGACCCCCAGGTCGACCTGGTCTGGGCGGGAATTTTCCCGCTTGGCTCGTTTTCTGCATTTTTGAAATCTGTTTCGTTTTTCTTATTTTTCATGAAACTTCTAAAGGCCATATCTCGGTCATACTGACTCCGATTTACGAAATTTCGGACTCTATTTCGCGTATTTTTCCGAGACGAACGCAATGGCACACCCTGTTTCCCTTGATTCTGATTTTATATTTTAATTATACTCAGATTTGTAATTCTTAAGTTCACAGAAAATACGGGGTGTTACAGAATACATACGATAATATTTATTTTTAAATATTAAATTTAATTGTTTTTAAATATATTTATATATTTAAAAGGGTTATTTAGGGCTTCAAAAATAGCCTGTTTTGCAAACGACCTCAAAATTCGATGAAACTAATTTTGTTGGATCTGCAATATTAAATTATTGTTAGATTTCAACTTCCGTGATTTTTGAAGTCAGTATGTGGCCGTACGGATCTTTAAAGTGAAAACCAGTCGATATTTTGATGGTTTAAAATACATTGTGTGAGCAAACGGAGTCGGAATTCGATGAAACTAGTTTCGTTAGGACCGTAATGTTAAGCTATAGGTGCATGTCAATTTGAATAATTTTTGGGTATCATGTGTGATAACAGGAATTTTAGAGGATATATGTAAGCAGCGTATACTTAAAAATAAATAAAATAATAAAATATAAAAATAATATTTTTACACTATATAAGACCCTTAACTATTCCTAAACCTAAAACTTTTCATTCGAAAGTCAACACAGCAAGAATAAGGCGCCGCTGTTTTTCCCCTTTCAGTAAAACATTTGGATCTTCAAAAATTCATATAAAACTTAATAAATTCCCAAAAATCTTGAAAGATTTATATTTGAGATGCTGAAACCTTGCTCTACATTGTAGTACTAGTTTGGTGGTGTTCAAAGCCATGCGGGTTCGATGTCCTGTACAAGCGTGAGGCTAGGGTTTCGGTCGGAGGTTAAGTCGAGGAGAGGTATGGCAAACAGAGGATGGAGCTGCACTCAGGAGTGGTAGCCGAGTGTTCTGAGAGAGTTTGGGGGAGAATAGTGATGAAAACTGTCTCACCATTTATTGAAGATATGCGGTTTCCATCAGAGAATGGGATTTTTCCGTTTAGCGCGAGTTGAATTCGGAGGGGATGGAAGGATGGAGAACGAGATGCGGAGTATCAGGGTGTATTCAGTTTGGTGAACGGTGAAGTATCGAAGGGGGTTTGGGGATTTAAAGTTTCGAAATGGCCATGGTTGGTTACAGGGATCGCAATAAATATATTGGGGAAGAAGCATTTGAAGCGGCCGGGTCAGGGAACGTGGATGGGCCAAGGGAGATGGGCCAAAGAAAATCGAAGAGTGCGGACCATTTATTTTTAAGTTAAGCTATTTTCAATTTAAATTGTATCCAAACTTTAAAAGTGCGTATCTTCTACATACGATATCAGATTGATGAACCGTAAGTTGCGTTGGGACCGTATAGACGGGAGCTTCACAATGAAGCTGACTGGAAGTGGATTGGGGCTCATATGAATTTATGGAGAAATAAACTATTTGATTCAAATCAAACAAACAGTTTATAATTATTTAACGATGAACTTCCAAAGTGAGTAAAACTCACCAACTCTGAACAATTATATTTTTATAACATATTTTTAGAACTGTTAATCATCTATTGACTGCTGTGTGTTAACTGTTTGGTTGAATTGCTTATGTATTGGTTGAAATTATAAATAACGGTATATATATATATCGTTGATCAAATATTGATTCTATTTAGCAGAATGTTTCATATTGAAATGAAATCGATGTTAATTATGTTGTTTAACATCTGTGATGCAGGGAAACAGGTTGGAGGAATCCAACGGGATTCCTCAACATTTATTTTATTGTTTTTCATATACTGTGTTATATGATGTGATATGAAATCTGTTGCTGATTTTGTGTATTTGAAATGATACCGATCATTGTTATATGGTAGGTTAAACACCATAAGAAATACCTGAATGATAAAAGGGAATTTTCAAAACGTATATTGAAAATGAAATGTTTATAAAATCAAAGGATTTTGTAAAGAGAATATTTATAACATCAAAGGATATTATAAAAGGATTTATTTAGAAAATAAATAGAATAGAAAAAAGAAATGGTTGGAAAATAAAAGGGATTACTTATGAAATCAATGGATTTTATTTAGTAAAGGAAAGGGATTTTATAAAAAGGAAATTTATTTATAAAATCAAAAGGGTTTTATAAAGAGAAATATTTGTAAGCATTTACAAATGAAATCAAAAGAGAAATGTTTGTTAAACAAATAGAATTAAAACGGAATATTTATTTAAGAAGTAAATAGAAGTATAAAGGAAATATTTATTTAGAAAATAAATAGAACAAATATAAAGAAAATTATTTGTGAAAACAAATATAAAGGAAATTATTTGTGAATTTTTTTTATAAAGGGGAGTTATTTGTGAAAACAAATATAAAGGAAATATTTGTAAAACATTTGCAAATAGAAGTATAAAGGAATTATTTAGAAAATAAATAGAAGGATAAAAGGAGTATTTATTTGAGAAATAAATAGAAGTAGAAAAGGGATATTTATTTAGAAAATAAATAGAAGTACTTAAAAAGGGAATATTTCGGAAATAAATATCTCAGGATTTAACAGAAGAATAAAAGGGGATATGTGGAAACTAAATATCAATTAGAGTAAATCGAATTTAGTTATTCGAATGGTGTTAATCGAATTTAGTTATTCGAAGAAGAGAGTTAATCGAATATAATTTATTCGAAGGAGTTAATCGAATATTGGTTATTCAAAGAAGTTAATCGAATAGAGTTAATCAAAATGTGTTAATCAAAATGAGTTAGAGGAGCTAATCAATTAAAATTAATCGATTAGAGTTAGAATTACTCGTTTAGAGTTAGAATTACTCGTTTAGAGTTAGAGTTAAGAGTTAACAGTTAGAGTTAACCAGTCAGAGTTAATTAGTTAGAGTTGATCAGTTAGAGTTAACCAGTTAGATTTAATCAATTAGGGTTGACCAGTTAGAGTTGATCAGTTAGAGTTGATCAGTTAGAGTTAACCAGTTAGAGTTAGAGTTAACCAATAGAGTAATTAAATAAAGTTAATCGAATTAGAATAAATCGATTAGAGTTAGTCGAATTAGGAATTATCGAATATTAGTTATTCGAATCGAGTTAAATGGAGTTATCAAATCTACTTATTCAAAAGGAGTTACCGATTAGTTTAATCGAAAGGAGTTATCGAATCTAGTTATTCGAAAGGAGTTAATCGAATTTAGTTATTCGTAAAGGTGTAATCGAATATGGTATTCGAAAAGAGAGATTACCGAATATCGTTTATTTGAAAGAGAGAGTTAATCGAATATAATTTGTTCGAAGTGAGTTAATCGAATATTAGTTATTCGAAGAGAGTTAATCGTCGAATGCGATTATATCAAATTCAGGAAAGTACTTATGTAATAACCCAGAAATCTGAGCCAATTTAAAATTTTTATTTTGGCAATTTTATTGAATTTTGAATATTTAAAATGAATTATTTCAAATAATAACGACGAGAAATTTATTTGGAATAGAATTAGAACGTATATGTTTATTTGAATCGTCGTTAGAATATAAATAAATATTTATAATTATAAAAGGAATTGAAAATGGCACGACAGTTTGAAATTTCGATTTCAAAGTTCAAATGAATGAACATGATTCAAAATAAATCTGATTTTAGCAAAACCAAAAATATTAGAATCTAACTGAGAATATATTTACAATGAATCCGAAAAATTGAGATTTCATAGCGGGAATAAAAAGTTATGCCCAGTTGAAAATTCAGAATAGTCGCTATGGAAAATATGGCCCTTAAAATGGAAATTTTGCAAACGACCTTCATTTTCGACGAAACCACTTTTGTTGGATCCGGAATGTCAAATTATTGCTAGGTTCCAAAATTCATAATTTTCTGAATCAATATGTGAGTGTGGCGAAGTAAAACGTGTTTTGAAAGTTTCTGTCAATTTCGATCGACCAGAAAATGGCCATTTTTCAAACGGTCTCATAATTTGATGAAACTAATTTTGTTAGAACCATATCGTCAATACGAAGCTAGAAATAATTTTTCGGGAATTTTTAGAGTCTGTATGCGGCACTGGTAAATTAAAATGTGCGTTCAAATTCAATATATAGAGTTATATTTTGATTTTGGGCAGAAACTGATCGAAATGATCGAATCAGCTTGCGATACATATCCTATTGTGTTCGGAATGGGGGTAATTAACTAGGGGCGACAGTCGGTGGGTTCGATTTCGAGTTTGAAACAAAAAGTTGCTTTTTGAGTTTAAAAATAATTAAATATATATATTATATTATATAATCTCTCACTCTCTCCCTCTATTTTCTCTTTCCCCATTCAGTCGTTCATAATAAAAAAAATAAGAAAAGGCATCGTGCCCTAGCCCCATCGCAACGCCTCCAAGGGGCCACCACCGCCGCATCGCCGGCCACCAAGGCCGCCGCCCCCTTCTGCGCCACCCTCCTCCCTTCTTCCTCCCCCTCTTCTGAATTGACCGCGCCCCTATCCCCCCCCCAGAAACCCTAAAACCCGATTAAACCCTCCACCGCCGCCTTCCATTGAACGCCGCCCCCTCCGACCG
Source organism: Allium sativum (assembly GCA_030737875.1). Classification (NCBI taxonomy): domain Eukaryota; kingdom Viridiplantae; phylum Streptophyta; class Magnoliopsida; order Asparagales; family Amaryllidaceae; genus Allium; species Allium sativum. The sequence continues at coordinate 559,832,423 of CM060920.1, read as the reverse complement.
CCGCCTTCCATTGAACGTCGCCCCCTCCGACCGCTCAGACCCCCCTTACCACGCCTCCGACCTCCTTCGCCGCCCTAGTAGCCCCTCCCCCTCCTCTTTGAAAGCTAAAATAAGTTTTATTTATTTTATTTCATTTACTTGTTTGTTTGTTTTCTTATTATTTCAAAGAAGTATAGATTTTTTATTTAAATAAAAATATCGATTTTTATGACAATGAAGTTATAATTTTTTTTATGCATACCAAGTTATAAAAATTTGGTTTTTATTCATATGAAATTAAAGAGTATAAAAATATGATTTTTATAAATGTAAGAGATTAAAAATATAATTTTTATATTATAGAAAAAATAAAAATATGATTTTTTATATTATAGAAAGAATAAAAATATGATTTTTATATTATAGAAAGTATAAAAATATGATTTTTATTATATGAGAAGTAAAATAAAAATAGCGATTTTTATGCAAGTAGAAAGTTATGATTTATATATATACATATATATTAGCAAAGTAAAAATATAATCTTTACAGTGTATAGAGTGATATAAAAATATAATTTTTATCCATGGAGTGATAATATAAAAATGGGATTTTTATATATGTAGCGAACACGGACGAGGAAAGTGACAAAAGGCGAGCGACGAAGATTTTCTACATTAGAAGAGTCGCGGCGTTTGGTTTAGCTAGTCGGTGAGAACTCCTCACTTTTATTTTGATTTCTAGTTGAAATATATACTAGGATGCAGACGGTGCTTAGTAGCACCCGACACCCGTCGTCCATAGACCATGGATGACTTGTTTGTTTAATTGCTGTGTTGTGAAATTTGATTGTGTGATGTGGAATGAAATAAAATATTTTATAGTGGAAAATATTTTATAGTTAAAAATATGATTTTTAATGTGTATATAAAATAAATAGTAATAAACAAATCGGACGATTTGTTTATATATACTGATATGACTGATATTGATTGGGACGATAAATTTTACACATCGCTCAACTGCACAAATAAAAATCGATGTTTGTTGATTTGAAACCCCACACGGGTATTGGGATGATATTTGACATAAACTAATCCCGATTGTTTAGTTCTATATCAATCGATGGGTTGACAGACTGTGTAAGCGTTAATTATTGATATTTAATGCTTATGCAGTTGTGTGGTGCACTCTGGAAGATGGTTGATTATTTATCGTTGCTATTATATGTATGTGTTGTATGGAATCCATATAATTAAAATTATATGGTAATTGATTGGGCCTCATTCTAATTTGGAAAATAAAGAATATTAAAAAAAATATAAAAATATTCATGTGTTGAAGAAAATATTCATTTGTTGAATAAAATAACGAAGTTATTCAAATATATAAAGCCGTGTTGGTTAGATACACGCCATTTTGATGCAAACGATATTTATATCGATTATATTCGTTTTTACAATGAATATAGAAAAGGAAGTGATTTCAAAATATAACGTTTTGAAAATATTATCATTTGCATATCGATGATGTGGAATATTCAATTTTGATTCAAAATTGAATATGAAGTTGAAATCGTTTTGAAAACGAATTTAAAACGATTTATAAAATACGTTTTAAAAGGAAATCAACGAAGTATATATTATATATATTATATATATAATATAATGGCCTGAATAGAACGCGCTGCGCAACGGCAGTTCGCGAATTTCGACCATTGACTTCGAATGGATGTTACGGGAGATCCGACCGTTAGATTCTCCTAAAACCGGAACCGTTGGGTTCGTATCGAAAAGAGCTTTCTAACGAATATTAGAGATTTGAAATATAACAGTTGAATTTGGAATTATGTCCAAATCAAATTTGGAGAAGGTCGCTGTAAGTGCAGTTGGATGGCTGTTGATGGAAATTGACTGTACGGGCCTTGATAAAATTATTAAAAATAGTAATAATTCGTGTAAAATCATAAGAAATAATTTATGAAGAATTAGGATGAAAATTTCCACATTTGAAAAGATAAAAATAGATTTTTATTGAAATGAACTAGTTTTGAACTTGAATTATAATCCTACTTATTTGAATTGGTTTTGAAAATAACCAGAATATCCAATATATAAAGTGGAAATGGATTTGAATCAAAATTGTCTTTGGAATATTTCGATGTTGGATTTCTTGATTATACAGATATTGTTATGGAAATTTGAAAGATATATTTATATTATTATTTCCAATACGATATTTTTGGTCGTAGAATTTGATATTGAATATAAGCCGATATATTTTCTATTCAGAGCCTTGTATTTAATATCAAATGTGATTTGGGTTTGCCGTGAATGGTGTCTTCATTAACACTGTTCTTAAACACAGTTGAGAAAAAGATTAAATCTTTTTATTTAGATTTAATGAAGTATACCAATTGAATGGTATTTAATTGGAATTGAATTTGAATGTGATTTTGGGTTTATAGTGAACCGTGTTTTAAATGACATCGGTTCTTTAACCCAGTTAAAGATAGGATATGATTTACCAAGTTAAATAATCATTAATAGTGATTATTGGGAAGATTAAAACCAAGTGGAGTTTTAATGAATCTTTAATTAGATTGAAATAATAGAGAATGGAGTATCACCAGTTTTGCTCCAGGCGATAGTTAAATCTTTAATTAGATTTGAACGTGAAATAGTAAATTACCGATAACACCGTGGTGTTAGATATGAAGTATTACCAGTTTTACTTCATGGGATGAATAGGTTGGGATTAGGAAATAAATAAATGATTACTTCGGTGTGGTTCGCTAATCCCGACTAATTTGAATTGATATTCAAAGGAAGATTAAAGAATAAATTTAAAGAATTTATCTTTGATAAAATTAATGGGAACGTTTCCCAAAGTATAAGAATATTTGAATAAAAAATATTCTGAATTGGAATGAGGCGTATGTTGTGTTTGTGTAACACTTGTTTATTATATATGCGAGTTATTCAGAAAGGCCCGGTTTATCCCATTCTGAATAACTGATTCGACGATGTGTCGAGGATGAAGATGGTGGTCGAAGACCGGAGGTCTTCACGTCGTTTGGGTGATTACTGATGATCTTAATTGGGCTGTACACCCAAGAGGAGGGAATCAGTTGGTGATCGTCCAGACGTACTTGGAGATCGATGGATATGCGAGGTACAAGGTGCCTCCGGTTTCTTTCAGACCCAAAACGAACTTGTAAATAGACTGTGTGTCTGACATTGAATTTTATTCTGTGTGATTGATTTCTATTAAATATATATCTGTTTGGTGGAGGAGAATTTATTCTCTTGCTTAATGCCCTTCTCTGAGACGTACGAGCTCAGAGGTTATATATTGATGGATATCAATCGCATGGAGTGAACTGCCTGTGTGGCATGCCTAAGTGGAAAATGATCAAGGCTTTTGTTGAAAAGCAAAGTCTTGTGGTTGATGATCAAAGCACGACCTGTGTGGCATAGCTTTGTGTAGCGTTAATTCGCGAGCCTCACACCCCGGTTGTTAACCAGAAATGGGAGAGGACCTCAGGGAGGGCATGCGTTTCCTTCTAGCTAGGGTGGTGTCAGTGACCTACCAGCCCTGACATTTATATTATTTTCACCTGTGTGGTTGTTGTTGTTGCGAGGCGCCTCGGATATATCGGTGACTATGTGGAGCCGATGGAGTCATTTGGCTCATTTACTCCCCAAAGGGTGGAGAAACGCAGTGTTCAGGCATTTTAATCCACATCAGTGGACCGACCCTGATGATCCAAAGGCTTGACTGAGTACTTGCTTGAGACATGGGCTAGATTGTCTCGAATTTGGTAGAGGACTATCTTTCGCCTCGGTTCACAGATGGAAATCCAACTTCCAATACGTGACATTTGCGATTTTGAATGTAAACCTATATATGGTGACATAGTGGTATGGGGCACTTACGCCGTCTATGATTGAAATTTTTTTGACACTATACACTTATAGTAATAATAAAAGATGAAATTTAGCGTATCAAGCATCCTTTGGCTATTATAAGTTAAAAACCCTATCCTCCGGCTTGCGTTGCATTGTGTGATGGGACCTGAGTCTTATAATAGCTTCATTGTTCTTTATTTAGCATTGCGCTATTTTATGCACTGGTATTCTTGGGAGGAAACCCGTTCCGTGTTATACGGCGTGGTCCCTTGATTTACCTAACTTTAAAATAAAGATTAATAACTATTTTAGTTCTCACACCAGTCACATGACTGACCTGGAGTTTATTGTTTTAACCTAAACTTTGGGTGCCCCTATTTTCTGCACAGGCAGCTAGTAGTTTGGTTTTTGTAGATTTATATTCCCAGGATCCTGATTTGCAGCTGGAACGATATCCGGAAAGCTCTGTATCCATTTATCTCTTTCAGTTGTGTATTGTATTATTTTTCCACTGCTATGAAATATATTGTAATCTCTGATATTTAGTGAATGTGTAATATTGATTTATACTATGTATATTCTTCTATTCTGATGGAACTTTTGTAATATACAATGAAATGTTCTTCTGTTTGCGTTCTGATTCATCTTGTCCTCAAAGTATCCGCTATTTCCTTCGCGGGGAAGTTACGGGAGACTACATTTGGTATCAGAGCTTTGGTTTACAGAGCTCGGAGAACAAGACACATTAGAACCAAACGAAAGAGTTCATCAGAGATTGGATTAGTAATATCCAATAAGAATGATTCGTTAGAGATAGGATCAGTAGTATCCTAGAATGAGTGTGAAGAGTATATTCTTAAAATAAAAATGAAAACGATTTTTGTTTCTAAAATTTAATCGAATAATATGTATTTGAGTATTTTATTTATATTGAATTTGGACAATCCTATATATAAAGATTTTGCATATACGCCTTGCAAACGTGTATTCGAAGTTTTAATATACTAGATAGATATAGAATCACACTCTAGTCGCCCGTGGATGTTCTGATGGTGGTTGAAACATCATCAGAATTTATGTTTGAGTGACGAAAGTGGGATTTCTATATATTTCCAATTGACTGGTGTGAGAACCAAAGCTAGATAGGGCTTATTGTTGTGATTTGGCATCAAAAATCTGATTTTTGGATATGTATTAAAGTTATGTGATTGAAAAGATAATCAACTAATTGATTGCTGATTGTATTGTTTGATTAATTAATGTTGAACCTTTAGCCAAATCGAACCAAATAGTGAGTTGTATTGAAAATTGGTCGCATTTGCATACATGTACATGTACTTACATTGAATAGGTCACAGCAAGGAGGCTAGAGAAGAGGAATAAAATTGTTTGCCTGACAAATAGGTACATGTTTTTTTTTTGGGGTTTTTGATGATTTTATGAGCCTGTTGGCTAGTCGCTTGGCTGTTTCTTCTTCTTTTTGGATTGGTGAGGGCCATAGGAGGCTATTTGAAATATCCCGAAGCTCCCGATGCAGGGGAGGTTATGGCGAAATTTTTCGAAAATTTAGGGTGTTAGCCAAATTTTAAAATTTTCTTTGAAAAGTTCTTAGAAACTGAAAAGTTGAAGAACTTAAGCCGTAAAGAAAATAATGAAAGTTGAGTTAGTTTGTAAAACAACATTCGGCTTCGTTCCTTTTCCGGGACGAAAAGTTTTAAGTGGGGGAGATTGTAATAACCCGGAAATCTGAGCCAATTTAAAAATTTTATTTTGGCAATTTTAATGAATTTTGAATATTTAAAATGAATTATTTTAAATAATAACGACGAGAAATTTATTTGGAATAGAATTAGAACGTATATATTTATTTGAATCGTCGTTAGAATATAAATAATTATTTATAATTATAAAAGGAATTGAAAATGGCGCGGTAGTTTGAAATTTTGTTTTCAAAGTTCAAATGAATGTACAGGATTCAAAATAAACCTGATTTTAACGAAACCAAAAATATTAGAATCTAATTGAGAATATCTTCACAACGAATCCGAAAAATTGAGATTTCATAGCGGGAATAAAAAGTTATGCCTAGTTGAAAATTCAGAATAGTCGCTATGGAAAATATGGCCCTTAAAAATGGAAATTTTGCAAACGACCTTCGTTTTCAACGAAACCAATTTTGTTGGATCCGAGATGTAAAATTATTGATAGGTTCCAAAATTCATAATTTTCTGAATCAATATGTGAGCGTGGCGAAGTAAAACGTGTTTTGACAGTTTTTGTCAATTTCGATCGACCAGAAAATGGCCATTTTTCAAACGGTCTCAGAATTTGACGAAACTAATTTTGTTAGAACCATATCGTCAATACGAAGCTAGAAATAATTTTTCGGTAATTTCTAGAGAATGTATGTAGCCCCGGTAAATTAAAATGTGCGTTCAAATTCAATATATAGAGTTATATTTTGATTTTGGCCAGAAACTGATCGAAATGATTGAATCAACTTACGATACATATCCTATTGTGTTCAAAATAGGGGTAATTAGCTAGGGGCGACAGTCGGTGGGTTCGATTTCAGTTTGAAACAAAAAGTTGCTTTTTGAATTTAAAAATAATTAAATATATATATTATATTATATAATCTCTCACTCTCCCCCTCTATTTTCTCTTTCCCCGTTCAGTCGTTCATAATAAAACAAAAAAGAAGAAAAGGGCATCGCGCCCTGGCCCCATCGCAGCGCCTCCAGGGGGCACCACCGCTGCATCGCCAGCCATCAAGGCCGATGTCCCCTTCTGCGCCACCCTCCTCCCTTCTTCCTCCCCCTCTTCTGAATTGACTGCGCCCTTATCCCCCCAGAAATCCTAAAACCCAATCAAACCCTCCACCGCCGCCTTCCACTGAACGCCGCCCCCTCCGACCGCTCAGACCCCCTCCCCTCCCCTCCCCCCCCGGCCACGCCTCCGACCTCCTTCGCCGCCCTAGCAGCCCCTCCCCCTCCTCTTTGAAAGGTAATGTAAGTTTTATTTATTTTATTTTATTTCATTTACTTGTTTGTTTACTTATTATTTCAAATAAGTATAGATTTTTTATTAAAATAAAAATATGGATTTTTATGACAATGAAGTTATACTTTTTTTTATGCATAACGAGTTATAAAGATTTGATTTTTATTCATATGAAGTTAAAGAGTATAAAAATATGATTTTTATTAATGTAAGAGATTAAAAATATGATTTTTATATTATAGAAAGAATAGAAATATGGTTTTTATATTATAGAAAGAATAAAAATATGATTTTTATTATATGAGAAGTAAAATAAAAACACGATTTTTATGCTAGTAGAAAGGTATGATTTTTATATATATTTTAGCAAAGTAAAAATATAATCTTTACAATGTATAGAGTGATATAAAACTATAATATTTATCCATGGAGTGTTAATATAAAAATGGGATTTTTATATATGTAGCGAACATGGACGACGAAAGTGACAAAAGGCGAGCGGCGAAGATTTTCCACATTAACAGAGCCGCGACGTTTGGTTTAGCTAGTCGGTGAGAACTCCTCACTTTTATTTTGATTTCTAGTTGAAATATATACTAGGATGCAGACGGTGCTTAGTAGCACTCGACACTCGTCGTCCACAGACTATGGATGACATGTTTGTTTGATTGCTATGTTGTTAAATTTGATTATGCGATGTGGAATGAAATAAAATATATTATAGTGGAAAATATTTTATAGTTTAAAATATGATTTTTAATGTGTATATAAAATAAATAGTTATAAACAAATCGGACTATTTTTTTATATATACTGATTTGACTGATATTGACTGGGACGATAAATTTTACACATCGCCCAACTGCACAAATAAAAATCTATGTTTGTTGATTTGAAACCCCACACGGGTATTGAGATTATATTTGACATACACTAATCCCGATTGTTTAGTTGTATATCAATCGATGGGTTGACAGACTGTGTAAGCGTTAATTATTGATATTTAATGCTTATGCAGTTGTGTGGTGCACTCTGGAAGATGGTTGATTATTTATCGTTGCTATTATATATATGTGATGTATGGAATCAATATAATTAACATTATATGGTAATTAATTGGGCCTCATTCTAATTTGGAAAATAAAGAATATTAAAAAAAATAAAAAAATATTCATGTGTTGAAGAAAATATTCATTTGTTGAATAAAATAACAAAGTTATTCAAATATATAAAGTCGTGTTGGTTAGATACGCGCCATTTTGACGTGAACAATATTTATATCGATTATATTCGTTTTTACAATGAATATAGAAAAGGAAGTGATTTCAAAATATAACGTTTTGAAAATATTATCATTTGCATATCGATGATGTGGAATATTCAATTTTGATTCAAAATTGAATATGAAGTTGAAATCGTTTTGAAAACGAATTTAAAACGATTTATAAAATACGTTTTAAAAGGAAATCAATGAAGTATATATATTATATATATAATATAATGGCCTGAATAGTACGCACCGCGCCGCGGCAGTTCGCGAATTTTGACCATTGACTTCGAATGGACGTTACGGGAGATCCGACCGTCGGATTCTCCTAAAATCGGAACTGTTTGGTTCGTATCGAAAAGAGCTTTCTAATGAATATTAGATATTTGAAATCTAACGGTTGAATTTGGAATTATGTCCAAATCAAATTTGGAAAAGGTCGCTGTAAGTGTAGTTGGATGGCCGTTGATGGAAATCGACTGTACGGGCCTTGATAAAATTATTAAAAATAGTAATAATTTGTGTAAAATCATAATAAATGATTTGTGAAGAATTTGGATGAAAATTTCCATATTTGAAAAGATAAAAATAGGTTTTTATCGAAATGAACTCGTTTTGAACTAGAATTATAATCCCATTTATTTTTAAAATAAATAAAGTGGATTTGAATTGGTTTTGAAAATAACCAGAATTTCCATTATATAAAGTAGAAATGGATTTGAATCGAAATTGTCTTTGGAATATTTCAATGTTGGATTTTGTGATTATACAGATATTGTTATGGAAATTTGAAAGATATATTTATATCGTTATTTCCAATACGATATTTTTGGTCGTACAATCTGATATTGAATATAAGCCAATATATTTTCTATTCAGAGCCTTGTATTTAATACCAAATGTGATTTGGGTTTGTCGTGAATGGTGTCTTCATTAACACTGTTCTTAAACCCAGTTGAGAAAAAGATTAAATCTTTTTATTTAGATTTAATGAAGTATACCAATTAAATGGTATTTAATTGGAATTGAATTTGAATGTGATTTTGGGTTTATAGTGAACTGTGTTTTAAATGACATTGGTTCTTTAACCCTGTTAAAGACAGGATATGATTTCCCAAGTTAAATAATCATTGATAGTGATTATTGGGAAGATTAAAACCAAGTGGAGTTTTAATGAATCTTTAATTAGATTGAAATAATCGAGAATGGAGTATCACCAGTTTTGCTCCAAGCGATAGTTAAATCTTTAATTAGATTTGAACGTGAAATGGTAATTGAATTTACCGATAACACCGTGGTGTAAGATATGAAGTATTACCAGTTTTACTTCATGGGATAAATAGGTTGGGATTGGGAAATAAAATAAATGATTACTTCGGTGTGGTTCGCTAATCCCGACTAATTTGAATTGATATTCAGAGGAAGATTAAAGAAAAATTTAAAGAATTTATCTTTGATAAAATTAATGGGAACCTTTCCCAAAGTATAAGAATATTTGAATAAAAGAATATTCTGAATTGGAATGTGGCGTATGCTGTGTTTGTGTAACACTTGTTTATTATATACGCGAGTTATTCAGAAAGACCGGGTTTATCCCATTCTGAATAACTGATTTGACGATGTGTCGAGGATGAAGACGGTAGTCGAAGACTGGAGTTCTTCACTTCGTTTGGGTGATTAATGATGATCTTGATTGGGTTGTACACCTAAGAGGAGGGAATCAGTCGGTGATCGTCCAGATGTACTTGAAGATCGATAGATATGCGAGATACAAGGTGCCTCCGGTTTCGTTCAGACCCAGAACGAACTTGTAAATGGACTGTGTGTCTGACATTGGATTTTATTCTGTGTGATTTATTTCTATTAAATATATATCTGTTTGGCGGCGGAGAATTTATTCTCTTGCTTAACGCCCTTCTCTGAGACGTACAAGCTCAGAGGTTATATACTGATGGATATCAATCGCATGGAGTGAACTGCCTGTGTGGCATGCCTAAGTGGAAAATGATCAAGGCTTTTGTTGAAAAGCAAAGTCTTGTGGTTGATGATCAAACCACGGCCTGTGTGGCATAGCTTTGTGTAGCGTTAATTCGCGAGCCTCACACCCCGGTTGTTAACCAGAAACGGGAGAGGACCTCAGGGGGGGCATGCGTTTCCTTCTAGCTAGGGTGGTGTCAGTGACCTACTAGCCCTGACATTTATATTATTTTCACCTGTGTGGTTGTTGCTGTTGCGAGGTGCCTCAGATATATCAGTGACTATGTGGAGCCGATGGAGTCATTTGGCTTATTTACGCCCTAAAGGGCGGTGAAACGCAGTGTTCAGGCATTTTAATCTACATCGGTGGACCGACCCTGACGATCCAAAGGCTTGACTGAGTACTTGCCTAAGACATGGGCTAGGTTGTCTCGAATTCGTCAGAGGACTATATTTTGCCTCGATTCATGGCTGGAAACCCAACTTCCAATACGTGACATTTGCGGTTTTGATTGTAAACCTAAATATGGCGACGTAGTGGTATGGGGCATTTATGTCGTCTATGATTGATACTTATGATTGAAATTGTTTTGACACTATACACTTATAGTAATAATAAAAGATGAAATTTAGCGTACCAAGCATCCTTTGGCTATTATAAGGTAAAAATACTATCCTCCGGCTTGCGTTGCATTGTGTGATGGGACCTGGGTCTTATAATAGCTTCATTGTTCTTTATTTAGCATTGCGTTGTTTTATGCACTGGTATTCTTGGGAGGAAACCCGTTCCGTGTTATACGACGTGGTCCCTTAATTCTAACTTTAAAATAAAGATTAATAACTGTTTTAGTTCTCGCACCAGTCACATGACTGACCTGGAGTTTATTGTTTTGACCTAAACTCTGGGTGCCCCTATTTTTCGCGTGGGCAGCTAGTAGTTTTGGTTTTGCAGATTTATATTCACAGGATCCTAATTTCCAGCTGGAACGATATCCAGAAAGCTTTGTATCCGTTTATCTCTTTCAGTTGTGTATTGTATTATTTTTCCGTTGCTATGAAATATATTGTAATCTCTGATATTTAGTGAATGTGTAATATTGATTTATACTCTGTATATTCTTGTATTCTGATGGAATTGTTGTAATAAACAATGAAATGTTCTTCTGTTTGCGTTCTGATTCGTCTTGTCCTCAAAGTATTCGCTCTTTCCTTCGCGGGGAAGTTACGGGAGACTACATTTACTTATGCTTTCCGGTGTTTAAAATCAAGGTTTATTTATTTATTTATAAATTAGGGGTTTATTTATTTATTCACATTAAAGAATAAAATTTATAATTGAAGTTAGATAATTCGAAAATAGGGATTATAACGTTACCGTTATAACCAATGTTTCAATAAAGAAGTGGATTCGTAAATAGAATCCGAGAGTTACGTAAGAAAGTTGTTAAAGATTTAAAAGATAAACTTTGACTATTTCGAAGTTAAAACGTTGTTCAATTAAGGTCTGAGAGGCAATTATACCCCAACTTGATTGACTTCCTTCTTAACTAAGAAATGGTAAGGTTTGATAGTGAAGGAGTTTTGGAAATGTTTTCCAAATAAGAATCAGAAATGTTTTCTGATAGTAGAAAATAAGAAATTTGAATATATAGAAACAGGAGATAAGTAAATTTATGAACTAAAGAGATAAATGTTAAATGATGATTGATCGATATAATTTCCATCTGGAAATAATATCGTTGTTTGCACACGTGTTTTTCTTTGATAGTTAAATCACAGACTATCAAAGTTTGGACCATTTTTAACGTTGTTAATATGGAGAGACCGGTTGGATTATTATCCAATGAACCACTCTGTATTGGCATAAGCGTTGTGAATCATATATGCCAAAGATTATTGAAGACGGAGTAAAGTGCAAGGGTTGTTGTATAAATCTTAGATAACAATTGCCTAAGATGGATTTACTGAATAGTGCCTTCGGATTGTCCAGTCCCAGGACGACCTGTATGGAAGAATGTCCGACAGAGTATATTTAATAGATCACGTAAGTTGATCTCTTCAAATGTATTTACGTTTGGTGGTTTAGGAATTCGTTTATCTCAGCTGCATAGCCGTGGTATTTTTGGGGAAATCAATTTGTGATTTGGCGGGTATGACGATGTGACATTCAAAGTGAATAAATGTGTGTTCTGTCAGAGATAAGCGTGGCCTCTGGCCTCACAACCGGGGAATGACAAAAATCGGGCAAGCAGCATGTCTATGTAGGTCGTACCTATTAGGGTGTATAATTGGGAATAGAACCTTGATTTTAAATTGAATTTGGCTTGGATAAGCGAACGGTTGTTTTGAGGATAAATTGATCAGAATTTAATTGGGGTAACATTGGTATATGCTAAACTGACAGCAGATGTAACACCCCGAATTTTGGGTTAATACTAAAATTCACTAATTACAAGATAAATAATCTCAGATGTGGGAATTAGGGGAAACGGGCTGCGTCATTACGTTCGTCTCGGAAAAATACGCGAAATAGAGTCCGAGTTTTCGAAAATCGGAGTCCGTATGGCCCAGTTATGGCCCGATGAAGTTTGCAGAAAATTCAAAACTAAAACAGATTTAACAATTTAAAAATTCAGATTTGGAATGGGTCAGGCGGGGTCAGGCGGGAAGATTCCCGCCCTACCCATGTCGACAGGGCTGTCGACAGGCCTGTCGACAGGGGTGTCGACTTGCCTGTCGACTTGCCTGTCGACAGGGGTGCGCCGTCTATTGAACCTGGGTGCACCAGGTTGCACCAGGTTGGGTTTCAGGCTGGCTAGGAGGGCTGGTTCTAGAGATTTCCTAAATCTAAGGGTCCTAATCTAATCTAGGGTTAATCTAAGGGCCTAAAACACTCACCTAATCCTATAAATAAGACCCTAACCCTATCCTAATTCATTCATAATTAGGTTTTGTAACTAAACTATGGCAAAATGAAACTTGGTCATGGCCTCCACAAATCAAATGAAGAGAGTTGCAAGCTAATCAACCCCTAATCACCTTCTTCTTCATATTTGGCAACTAGTTTTACTTCATTGATTTGCTAATCTTGGTTTTGGTGAGTTTCTATGGCTTTAATAATCAATTGTTAAATTGATTATGGTAGGATGTGATAAGACATGGCTATGTTTGTGGATAAATGTATTTATGCAAGTTTGTATGATATGTGATTTGCAAGTTTTATGTTAAATGCAAGTTTAAGGCCATGTTTTATGATGCAAAACACCATGTTAAACATTTATGCATATGTGACATGTTATGCAAACTATATGTGAGAATATATGCAAGTTATATGTAACATGATATGCAAGTTATGCATGTGATTTTATGCATACTAAGTAGTTGGTGTTATGCATGTTAAGTATTTGATGTTATGCATGTTAAGTATTTGATGTTATGCATGCTAAGTATTTGATTGTATACATACTAAGTATTGGGTTTTATGCATGATAAGTGTTTGGGGTTTATGCAAGTTAAGTGGTGGGTTTATGCATAATAAGTATTTGATTTCATGCATGATAAGTAAGTGGTTTTATGCATGCTAAGTGTTTGGTATTATGCATAAATCATAACATGCAAGTTTACCCTTTTAAATATGATGCATACATATGCAAGATGATACCCTTATATGTTATGCATGTTTATCCTCCTTTAAGATGCAAGTTCATATGCAAATGGTGTTATGCAAGCTATGTGTATGAGATTATGCAAGTTATGTGCATGATGCTATGCAAGTTATGTATATGCTTAAATGCAAGTTTAATGTGATATGCAAGTTATGCATGCTCATGCAAGTATGTGAATGCTCATGCAAGTATGTGAATGCTTATGCAAGTATGTGAATGCTTATGCAAGTATATGAATGCTTATGCAAGTTATGTGTATGCTTAAATGCATGTTTAACATGTTATGCAAGTTATGAGAATGCTTATATGCAAGTTCAACATGTTATGCAAGATATGTGTATGATAATATGCAAACTCATATGTCATATGTTATGCAAATCATGTGTATGATAATATGCAAGTTTGGGTTATGTGTAGTTGGGTTAATATATGTTCATATATGCAAGTTGACATCCTCTTAACCCATGACAAAGTTGTATGCTAAACCCATGATATTTGTGATGGATCTTTCCCTTTATTATGTCGTGAAATGAGAACGATTTACGTGGGGAACGATGGGGTAATAAATATGTTAATGAAAGTATGATTGGGTATGATTAAGCATACCATAAAAAAATAAATTAACATAAGTGGGAATTTACCTATTGAGTTAGGTCTACCCCATGGGAATTTACCTATTGAGTTAGGTCTACCCATGTTATGAAAAATGTGTAATTAATTAGGGATAATTAATTGTGGGGGTGATTAATTAGGCGTAATTAATCAACTAAGACACGAGGTTGGACCCTTTTGTAGCGGAAGTCTGCCCGGAACCGACCGGCCATCCAGCGGCTACAAATGATTGGCCCAATGTGAGAGGTCTTAGTCACAAACTAAACACGTGATTAACGTAAAGACACGAGGTTAGACTCGGTTATGACGTAAGGCTGCCCGGACCCAACCGGCTTAACCAGCGGTCATAAAAGATAGTCTAATGTGAGAGGTCTTTAGGAGGATCACGGTCTTAATTAATTAAGAAACACTTAACCAAATTAGCATGTAGTGGGACATGAGGGTTAAGTGGGTGCCTTGGGTGGCATGTAGTAACTAGTGGGGGTGCCTCGGGTGGCATGAGGAAACTAGTGGGTTGCCTTGGGTGGCAATAGAAAAATACGATTAGAATACTTAACCAAGGTGGAACATGTAATTAAACATGATAAAAGGGTTAAGTAAGTGCCATGGGTGGCATGTGAGAATACGATTAGAATACTTAACCAAGGTGGAACATGTAATTAAACATGATTAAGGGGTTAAGTAAGCGCCATGGGTGGCATGTGGAAATCTAGTGGGTGCCCTAAGTGGCAATTGAAATATGATTAAAGGACTTAACCAAGATTTATAACATGTAAGGGGACATGGTTAAAGGGTTAAGTGGGATGCACTAGATAAAAGTAGCAAGCTTAAGTAGTAGCTTGTGGGGGCCCATTTCAACCAATATCCCAAACGTATCTTTGTGGGCTCGACTCTGGTCGGGTGACGGGACACGCATATTGGACTTGACTATAAGCGGCCAAAACGGGTTAGCGGTGGCAACGCAGGATCAACGGGTTTCATATGCGTGTGTGGACCCGGGCTGGTTGGTAAGTCGTTGTTGCATCGTGTAGATATAAAGCCGTGCACAGTGATATTATATGGTAGTCACTTTGGGGAATGATACACCCCCTTTTGTGGGACCAGCACGGGTATCTACGGTAGGGAGCCGATCGCTTGGGGGTAGTGGGTACACCTAGTAAAAATAGGGGCAGACGGCACCTGTGTAGGGGTACAAGAAACTACCGGGTAAAAATTACTAAGTACACTTAGTGGGATCAACCTTTAAGTAGGAATTACTCTTGGTGGGTAGAACTGGTGTGGTGCAGTGTAGGAATTACCCTTGGGTGAATAAGTCTGGGGTGGTGTAAGAATTATCCTTGGGTAGATAAATGCGTCTTTTCGGTTATCGTAGTACATCCGGTGTTTAGTTGGCTACTTAGTGTAGCCATTATCCCCAGAGGTACCGTACCTTATTTATGTCATACCCTAATTACTTTAATGGTTGTATTGTTAGGGTTATAGGACTCACTCAGACTTATGTCTGACCCCGTTGTTTTTATCTTTTTTCCCAACCCTCAGGTTATCAGAGTGGGCCTAGCACTAGTGGGCTTGGATCAGACCGCTATATCTATCTTTTGGGCTTGGATCGTAGAAGTAAAGCTCGGTTTATCTTCCCTATTATGGCTATTGTCTATGTAGTGGGATTATGTACTTCTATTTTATCAAGATGGATATTATGTACTTGGCTCTTGTTATGGTTTTGTGATGTAACCAAACATGTTTTACTTTCCGCTGAAATAAAATGATGATTTAAATTTTCAAGTATTACTTATATCTGTCTTGTTGTAATTTTTCTGTTCTATATTCACTTAAAATACTCCACCAACGTTATGGCATTCCCTTAGTGAGTGACCGTAGCGGGTGTAGGGTGTTACACGTGGTATCAGAGCTTAAGGTTACCGGAACAGATAAATTTTTTAGAAAAACTATTTTCTAAGAATATTTTTGGAAAGGAGTATTTTCAAAAACATGTCTTTTGAGAGAAAAGTTTTTGAAAGATAAGCATAATCCCCAATAGCCATATCTATATCTTTCGAATTCTCCATTTTGATTCTCTTCCTTTCTCTCGTTTTGAGTTTCCCCTCCGCGTATTGATGATCTTTCTAAGATAGATAAGGATGGAAAACCACTTCAAGGGACTTAGACGTTGGTCGGATTAGAAGTTGGTTCAAGAAGGAGGAGGACTGGTAGGTATCTATTGGATAGACGGTGGGAGGAAGGCTCAAATAGTTGTTTGGTTAATGAAGGATGAAACCTCATTGGTGGGAGGTTACGAGTGGAGAATAGGGAAGAAGAAGGCAAGTGGTTATCCTTTTGAGAGGAATAGGACACCTTATTAGGATTGTTCAAAGAAGCAAGGGCAAGGTATGGAATCTTCTGGAGGGTAGTTGTATTCCCTCACGACTAGGGTACCAGATGGGGATATGACCGTCTAGGTTGGAATTTGGATTTCTTTATCATCCAATTCGAACTTTATTTGATTCTGACGCATCGAGTTCGTTTATCTCATCATTACTAGTAGAGTCACTGCACTGAGACACCAGTTGGTAGATGATCCCTTAGTTGTTTCAAACCCAATTGGGCTCCATGATGTGTTTGGGTTTGAAAGTTTCTATACTTAGCGTTGGGTTTAGATGTGATGCTTGTTGGGCTTCACGGGCTATGGGTTAGTGGGCATGGACTGGTTATCCAGTAGGGGTGCCGTTCTTGATTTTGAGGGGAGAGTTGTTAGGCTTATGGGCCGCTTGGGTAACACTCTCGAGAACTCTTGTAATACCATAGAAGCTGTTATGCTAAGTTATCTAGAATCGCTTGACACGTCGGTCTAGAGTTTGCGATCTGTTAGAGCGGTCCGGGAGCACCCGGATGTGTGTGAGGAGGTGAAGGGCTTACCTCCGAAGCGGGAGATTGACTTCCAAATATATCTGGTGGATAATGCTAAACCAGTATCTTGGCCAGTGTGCCACATGGCTCCTAGTGAGAGGAGGGAACTCCATAAGTAAGTAGGCGATTTGCTTGAGAAGGAGTTCATAAGACGAAGTATATCGGAGTGGGGCGCTCCAGTAGTTTTTGTTATGAAGGCGGATGGGTCCCTCAGACTTTGTGTAGGCTAAAGAGAACTAAAGAAACTCACAAAGAAGAATAGATACCCATTGCCGAGGATTAATGATCTCTTTGATCAGTTGGCTGGCGCCTCAGTATTTTTGTAGTAGGACTTAGCCACGGGATTTCATCAGTTGAGAGTGGCTGAGAATAGTATAGAGAAGACTGCCTTTAGGACTCCGGATGATTTCTTTTATGAGTGGCTGGTGATGCCATTGGGTTTGACGAACGCCCCCGCATACTTTGTTGAGAAGGGTGTTCAGGGAGTACCTAAATAAGTTCGTGATGGTCTTTGTAGATGACATCTGGGTCTTTTCTAGGAGCGAAATAAGTTTTCGTATGTGCTCAATAGGCTGAGCAGAGCCAGTATAGGATAAACGACGGTTTTGGAGCGAGACTGGCAAGAACATCCAGAATTGGTCAAGGGCTTAATTATTTAGCCATTTTTATTTGTATCATCTCACGTAGGTCGTCTGAATTCGAAGGAGGTATCCCTTGGGTGTTTGTCTGATATTGGTTTAGGCCTTTGGGGCTTGCATTTGGGGGATGCCGAGTTCGACTAGGGTGGTCTGCGTGGGAGACAGTTGTGATAATTTTGGATGATATCCTGGTGGAGAAGAGCATGCCCTACATCTTAGGGAAGTGTTGGAGACTCTTCGAGCGCATAGTCTTAGGACAGCAAAAGTGGATGGGATCCTTAGCATCCTACGAGTAAGGGTAACATGGTAACGGACACCTTAAGTAGAAAAAGGTTGTCCTTGAGTTCATTGTTCGTTGAACGACGGAGCTTAGAGTTTATTTCTAAGTTTGACTTTAGACCTTCCGTTGACTTTGTACCCGGTTTGCCAGCCTCCTTGGAGGTTAGACCTACTCTTTTGGGGCGGATTGGAAGAGCACAGAGGGACGATCCACAGTTGGTTGAGTTGGTAGAGAAGCTCATAAGGGGGGAAGTCGTCCAGCCATTTGAGTAGGAACACCCTAGACAATAGGGGGTGCTTGCGTAGAGACGGTAGACTTTGTGTACCGCAAGACGAGGGTTTGAGGAAGGCTATTCTTGATGACGCACACCGTTCTAGGATGACCATTCATCCCGGTGGGGATAAGATGTACCAAGACATAAAGAGGGTTTTCTTCTGGGCCGGTATGAAGAAAGATGTGGCCGAGTATGTCGCTCGATGTTTGGTGTGCCAGCAAGTGAAGGCGGAGCAAGGGAAACCAGGTGGGTTGCTTCACCCATTGGAGGTTCCGCAATGGAAGTGGGATAGCGTCTCGATGGATTTTATTGACGGGTTACCCAGATCAAGAAAGGGTAATACGGGAATTTGGGTGGTGGTAGACAGACTTACTACGAGCGCCCATTTCATACCTGTGAAGAGCAAGAGGACCGCTCCCTGGTTAGCTTCTGTATATCTTCGAGAGATAGTTCGTTTGCATGGGGTACCCTCTAGCATAGTGTGTGATCGAGATCCTATCTTCACTAGCGAGTTCTGGAGAAGTTTGCAAGAAGCAGTGGGGACTCAATTGTGTCTGAGCACTGCATATCATCCTCGGACGGACGGCCAGACCGAGAGGGTGAATCATGTCCTAGAAGACCTTTTGAGGCTTTGTATCTTAGATTTTGGAGGTACATGGGAAGAGCATCTTCCATTGGTGGAGTTCGCATATAATAACAGCTTTCAGTCCAGTATTGGTATGACACCTTTCGAAGCTCTTTAGGAAAGGCCTTGTCGATCACCTACACGTTGGTAGGAATCTACGGATGAGATCTTGCTTGGGCCGATAAGGTTAGAAAGACTTCGAGAAAAGATTGATTTGGTTCAAAGAAGGATGAAAGCAACGCAAGATAAACAGAAATCTTATGCGGACAAGAGGAGAACAGAGCTTGAGTTTGATATTAGGACATGCTTTTTATCAAGATATCTCCGTTACGGAATGTGGTTCACTTTGGATCTGTTGGGAAGTGAGTACCAAGGTTTGTTGGACCGTTTCCTATTAAGGAAAGGATTGGACAGATGTCATATAGAGTGGAGTTGCCCGACAGGCTTAGTGGTGTACATGATATATTCCATGTGTTACATTTGAGGAAGTTCCTACATGAGACCGCAGAGGCGGTAGAGCCGAGCCTGCTTAGAGAAGTGGAAGTAGAGCGTGATGCGACGATTCGACGAGCTCCTACTTGCATCCTTGGGTCAGAGATTTGGAAGTTGAGAAACAGAGAGGTTCAACTAATCAAAGTACAAAGGGGAGATGAAGAGAGTGATGCTACCTGGGAGACGGAAGCGAAGATGCGTTCGAGGTACCCTTTTCTTTCGGAGGGTATGTCCTTTTGCTTCTCCTTCATCGCATATCTTGTGCTTATCTTATCTTTAGTATGTCCTCTCGTTAGTACCTTTGATCTTTAGATAGGGTAAACCTATGGTTGAAACATGTGTTTGAGACATGTTATGGTTGATGGATGCAAGTGGATGCAAGTGTTTGCTAGTGGTTGCTCGTGGATGCATATACACACACTCTAGGCACTAGATCGGCTCAGTCACTTCATATTGCATATTGCATAAATTTGTGTGTAGGAAAATATATTTATGGATGTATAATGGTTGTGTTATCATATGGATGATGCATTTTGGTGAATGATTGTGCACTCATGTAGATATTGTATGTGTCGATAGGGTTCTCTCGCATACATAATGGATGCATGGCACTATCATGGTTTGCATATGTTCATACGTTAGATAGGGAACATATACACACACTTTTTGCATATGCTCATACATCATTAGAAATTGTTTTAAGGACAATGGATGCCAGTGGTTGATGGTTTGAGTAGATGGTTGTTTGGTTGGTAGGATATGCATTCTCCTTAGCTTAGAGATTTCGGGGACGAAATCCTTTAAGGAGGGGAGAATGTAACACCCCGAATTTTGGGTTAATACTAAAATTCACTAATTACAAGATAAATAATCTCAGATGTGGGAATTAGGGGAAACGGGCTGCGTCATTACGTTCGTCTCGGAAAAATACGCGAAATAGAGTCCGAGTTTTCGAAAATCGGAGTCCGTATGGCCCAGTTATGGCCCGATGAAGTTTGCAGAAAATTCAAAACTAAAACAGATTTAACAATTTAAAAATTCAGATTTGGAATGGGTCAGGCGGGGTCAGGCGGGAAGATTCCCGCCCTACCCATGTCGACAGGGCTGTCGACAGGCCTGTCGACAGGGGTGTCGACTTGCCTGTCGACTTGCCTGTCGACAGGGGTGCGCCGTCTATTGAACCTGGGTGCACCAGGTTGCACCAGGTTGGGTTTCAGGCTGGCTAGGAGGGCTGGTTCTAGAGATTTCCTAAATCTAAGGGTCCTAATCTAATCTAGGGTTAATCTAAGGGCCTAAAACACTCACCTAATCCTATAAATAAGACCCTAACCCTATCCTAATTCATTCATAATTAGGTTTTGTTACTAAACTATGGCAAAATGAAACTTGGTCATGGCCTCCACAAATCAAATGAAGAAAGTTGCAAGCTAATCAACCCCTAATCACCTTCTTCTTCATATTTGGCAACTAGTTTTACTTCATTGATTTGCTAATCTTGGTTTTGGTGAGTTTCTATGGCTTTAATAATCAATTGTTAAATTGATTATGGTAGGATGTGATAAGACATGGCTATGTTTGTGGATAAATGTATTTATGCAAGTTTGTATGATATGTGATTTGCAAGTTTTATGTTAAATGCAAGTTTAAGGCCATGTTTTATGATGCAAAACACCATGTTAAACATTTATGCATATGTGACATGTTATGCAAACTATATGTGAGAATATATGCAAGTTATATGTAACATGATA
Source organism: Allium sativum (assembly GCA_030737875.1). Lineage (NCBI taxonomy): Eukaryota > Viridiplantae > Streptophyta > Magnoliopsida > Asparagales > Amaryllidaceae > Allium > Allium sativum. The sequence goes on along the minus strand of CM060920.1, from coordinate 559,811,045 downwards.
TGCAAGTTATGCATGTGATTTTATGCATACTAAGTAGTTGGTGTTATGCATGTTAAGTATTTGATGTTATGCATGTTAAGTATTTGATGTTATGCATGCTAAGTATTTGATTGTATACATACTAAGTATTGGGTTTTATGCATGATAAGTGTTTGGGGTTTATGCAAGTTAAGTGGTGGGTTTATGCATAATAAGTATTTGATTTCATGCATGATAAGTAAGTGGTTTTATGCATGCTAAGTGTTTGGTATTATGCATAAATCATAACATGCAAGTTTACCCTTTTAAATATGATGCATACATATGCAAGATGATACCCTTATATGTTATGCATGTTTATCCTCCTTTAAGATGCAAGTTCATATGCAAATGGTGTTATGCAAGCTATGTGTATGAGATTATGCAAGTTATGTGCATGATGCTATGCAAGTTATGTATATGCTTAAATGCAAGTTTAATGTGATATGCAAGTTATGCATGCTCATGCAAGTATGTGAATGCTCATGCAAGTATGTGAATGCTTATGCAAGTATGTGAATGCTTATGCAAGTATATGAATGCTTATGCAAGTTATGTGTATGCTTAAATGCATGTTTAACATGTTATGCAAGTTATGAGAATGCTTATATGCAAGTTCAACATGTTATGCAAGATATGTGTATGATAATATGCAAACTCATATGTCATATGTTATGCAAATCATGTGTATGATAATATGCAAGTTTGGGTTATGTGTAGTTGGGTTAATATATGTTCATATATGCAAGTTGACATCCTCTTAACCCATGACAAAGTTGTATGCTAAACCCATGATATTTGTGATGGATCTTTCCCTTTATTATGTCGTGAAATGAGAACGATTTACGTGGGGAACGATGGGGTAATAAATATGTTAATGAAAGTATGATTGGGTATGATTAAGCATACCATAAAAAAATAAATTAACATAAGTGGGAATTTACCTATTGAGTTAGGTCTACCCCATGGGAATTTACCTATTGAGTTAGGTCTACCCATGTTATGAAAAATGTGTAATTAATTAGGGATAATTAATTGTGGGGGTGATTAATTAGGCGTAATTAATCAACTAAGACACGAGGTTGGACCCTTTTGTAGCGGAAGTCTGCCCGGAACCGACCGGCCATCCAGCGGCTACAAATGATTGGCCCAATGTGAGAGGTCTTAGTCACAAACTAAACACGTGATTAACGTAAAGACACGAGGTTAGACTCGGTTATGACGTAAGGCTGCCCGGACCCAACCGGCTTAACCAGCGGTCATAAAAGATAGTCTAATGTGAGAGGTCTTTAGGAGGATCACGGTCTTAATTAATTAAGAAACACTTAACCAAATTAGCATGTAGTGGGACATGAGGGTTAAGTGGGTGCCTTGGGTGGCATGTAGTAACTAGTGGGGGTGCCTCGGGTGGCATGAGGAAACTAGTGGGTTGCCTTGGGTGGCAATAGAAAAATACGATTAGAATACTTAACCAAGGTGGAACATGTAATTAAACATGATAAAAGGGTTAAGTAAGTGCCATGGGTGGCATGTGAGAATACGATTAGAATACTTAACCAAGGTGGAACATGTAATTAAACATGATTAAGGGGTTAAGTAAGCGCCATGGGTGGCATGTGGAAATCTAGTGGGTGCCCTAAGTGGCAATTGAAATATGATTAAAGGACTTAACCAAGATTTATAACATGTAAGGGGACATGGTTAAAGGGTTAAGTGGGATGCACTAGATAAAAGTAGCAAGCTTAAGTAGTAGCTTGTGGGGGCCCATTTCAACCAATATCCCAAACGTATCTTTGTGGGCTCGACTCTGGTCGGGTGACGGGACACGCATATTGGACTTGACTATAAGCGGCCAAAACGGGTTAGCGGTGGCAACGCAGGATCAACGGGTTTCATATGCGTGTGTGGACCCGGGCTGGTTGGTAAGTCGTTGTTGCATCGTGTAGATATAAAGCCGTGCACAGTGATATTATATGGTAGTCACTTTGGGGAATGATACACCCCCTTTTGTGGGACCAGCACGGGTATCTACGGTAGGGAGCCGATCGCTTGGGGGTAGTGGGTACACCTAGTAAAAATAGGGGCAGACGGCACCTGTGTAGGGGTACAAGAAACTACCGGGTAAAAATTACTAAGTACACTTAGTGGGATCAACCTTTAAGTAGGAATTACTCTTGGTGGGTAGAACTGGTGTGGTGCAGTGTAGGAATTACCCTTGGGTGAATAAGTCTGGGGTGGTGTAAGAATTATCCTTGGGTAGATAAATGCGTCTTTTCGGTTATCGTAGTACATCCGGTGTTTAGTTGGCTACTTAGTGTAGCCATTATCCCCAGAGGTACCGTACCTTATTTATGTCATACCCTAATTACTTTAATGGTTGTATTGTTAGGGTTATAGGACTCACTCAGACTTATGTCTGACCCCGTTGTTTTTATCTTTTTTCCCAACCCTCAGGTTATCAGAGTGGGCCTAGCACTAGTGGGCTTGGATCAGACCGCTATATCTATCTTTTGGGCTTGGATCGTAGAAGTAAAGCTCGGTTTATCTTCCCTATTATGGCTATTGTCTATGTAGTGGGATTATGTACTTCTATTTTATCAAGATGGATATTATGTACTTGACTCTTGTTATGGTTTTGTGATGTAACCAAACATGTTTTACTTTCCGCTGAAATAAAATGATGATTTAAATTTTCAAGTATTACATATATCTGTCTTGTTGTAATTTTTCTGTTCTATATTCACTTAAAATACTCCACCAACGTTATGGCATTCCCTTAGTGAGTGACCGTAGCGGGTGTGGGGTGTTACAGCAGATGAAAGGATATAACGATATGCCTGACAAAAAGGTACAAGTTTATATTTCTATTGGTTATGAGATTTATGAGCCAAATTGGCAAGCCGCTTGGCTGTTTGATTTTCTTTTGGGTTGGAGATGGCCCAGAGAGAGGCGAGTTGGAGTTTGACCTATTGACCAGTACAAAGGAGGCGCTGGCGAAATTTTTCAAGAAGTTAAGGTGTTAGAAAATTTTCATGATTTTTGAAAATTTTCGTTGATAAGGATTAATTAATAATTTAATTAAAATAAATTGGTTTAGTGAAACTGGAGTTAAGAAGTGAACAAATAAGTCCTAACAAGTCAACAGGGTTTGTTTTCTACCTTAGCAATTTCGAGGACGAAATTAATTTAAGTGGTGAAGAATGTAACGACCCGTATTTTCTGCGATATATAATTAACTTATTTAATTATATAAATAGTTATTTAGAGAATTGTATGGTCGTTGAATTAAATAACTTTGAATATTTAATTAATATAAATGATTAAATAATATATTTAATTCTGAAATAATCAGAATGGGCTGAAATGGCGATATGGTGTGAATGGGACAATTCAGAGTATATAATTCAGTTTAGAATTGAATTAGAATAACGAATACATTATTTGAATGAAGTTTGAATGTATAATTATATTATAATTAAAATCGAGCTCGAAATGGCGCGGCAGTTCGCGATTTGGCGATTTGAACTTCAACTGGAAATACAGGATCTGTTTTAAATCGGATTTCTGTGAAACAAGAAACATTAGGAGATGGTGAAATATATTTTTCTAATGGAAGAGAAAAATTGGGATTTCACCGTATAGATTTTGATTTATGTCCAAATCAAATTTTAGAAAAGTCGATGTGGAATTCCTTTATAATTTATTACGATTTATTTATATTTATAAAAGGAATTTCATTATAAATCGAATATCGATTTATATCGGGATTTGAAATATTGAGTTAAGATTCCTATAGGAATATTCTGAAGCTGTATGATATTCTGTTGTGAATATATATGATAATATTTATTTTTAAATATTAAATTTAATTGTTTTTAAATATATTTATATATTTAAAAGGGTTATTTAGGGCTTCAAAAATAGCCAGTTTTGCAAACGACCTCAGAATTCGACGAAACTAATTTTGTTGAATCCACAATATTAAATTATTGTTAGATTTCAATTTCCGTGATTTTTGAAGTCAGTATGTGGTCGTACGGATTTTTAGAGTGAAAAACATTTGATATTTCGATGGTTAAAAATATGCTGTGTGAGCAAACGGAGTCGGAATTCGATGAAACCAGTTTCGTTAGGACCGTAATGTTAAGCTGTAGCTGCATGTCAATTTTCATAATTTTTGGGTATCATGTGTGATAACGGGAATTTTAGAGGACATATGTAAACATCGTATACTTAAAAATAAATAAAATATAAAAATAATATTTTTACACTATGTAAGACCCTTAACTATTCCTAAACCTAAAACTTTTCGTTCGAAAGTCAACACAGCAATAATAAGGCGCCGCTGTTTTTCCCCTTTCAGTAAAACATTTGGATCTTCAAAAATTCATATAAAACTTAATAAATTCCCAAAAATCCTGAAATCTTTATATTTGAGATGCTGAAACCTTGCTATACATTGAAGTACTAGTTTGGTGGTGTTCGAAGCCATGCGGGTTCGATGTCCTATACAAGCGTGAGGCTAGGGTTTCGGTCGGAGGTTAAGTCGAGGAGAGGTATGGCAAACAGAGGATGGAGCTGCACTCAGGAGTGGTAGCCGAGTGTTCTGAGAGAGTTTGGGGGAAAATAGTGATGAAAACTGTCGCATCATTTATTGAAGATATGCAGTTTCCATCAGAGAATGGGATTTTTCCATTCAGCGCGAGTTGAATTTGGAGGGGATGGAAGGATGGAGAACGAGATGCGGAGTATCAGGGTGTATTCAGTTTGGTGAACGGTGAAGTATCGAAGGGAGTTTGGGGATTTAAAGTTTCGAAATGGCCATGGTTGGTTACAGGGATCACAATAAATATATTGGGGAAGAAGCATTTGAAGCGGCCGGGTCAGGGAACGTGGATGGGCCAAGGGAGATGGGCCAAAGAAAATCGAAGAGCGAGGCCATTTATTTTTAAGTTAAGTTATTTTCAATTTAAATTGTATCCAAACTTTAAAAGTGCGTATCTTCTACATATGATATCAGATTGACGAACCGTAAGTTGCGTTGGGACCGTATAGACGGGAGCTTCACAATGAAGCTGACTGGAATTGGATTGGGGCTCAAATGAATTTATGGAGAAATAAACTATTTGATTCAAATCAAACACAGTTTATAATTATTTAACGATGAACTGCCAAAGTGAGTAAAACTCACCAACTCTGAACAATTATATTTTTATAACATATTTTTAGAACTGTTAATCATCTGTTGATTGTTGTGTGTTAACTGTTTGGTTGAATTTCTTGTGTACTAGTTGAAATTATAGATAACGATATATATATATATATATATATAGTTGATCAAATATTGATTCTATTTAGCAGAATATTTCATATTGAAATGAAATCGATGTTAATTATGTTGTTTAACATCTGTGATGCAGGGAAACAGGTTGAAGGAATCCGATGGGATTCCTCAACATTTATTTTACTTGTTTTTCATATACTGTGTTATATGATGTGATATGAAATCTGTTGCTGATTTTGTGTATTTGAAATGATACCGGTCATTGTTATATGGTCGGTTAAAAACCATAAGAAATACCAGAATGATAAAAGGGAATTTTCAAAACGTATATTGAAAATGAAATGTTTATAAAATCAAAGGATTTTGTAAAGAGAATATTTATAACATCAAAGGATATTATAAAAGGATTTATTTAGGAAATAAATAGAATAGAAAAAAGAAATGTTTGGAAAATAAAAGGGATTACTTATGAAATCAATGGATTTTATATAGTAAAGGAAAGGGATTTTATAAAAAGGAAATTTATTTATAAAATCAAAAGGGTTTTATAAAGAGAAATATTTGTAAGCATTTACAAATGAAATCAAAAGAGAAATGTTTGTTAAACAAATAGAATTAAAATGGAATATTTATTTAAGAAATAAATAATGTATAAAGGAAATATTTATTTAGAAAATAAATAGAACAAATATATAGGAAATTATTTGTGAAAACAAATATAAAAGAAATTATTTGTGAAAACAATTATAAAGGGGAATTATTTGTGAAAACAAATATAAACGAAATATTTGTAAAACATTTACAAAAAGAAGTATAAAGGAAATATTTATTTAGAAAATAAACAGAAGGATAAAAGGAGTATTTATTTGAGAAATAAATAGAATTAGAAAAGGGATATTTATTTAGAAAATAAATAGAAGTACTTAAAAAGAGAATATTTCGGAAATAAATATCTCAGGATTTAACAGAAGAATAAAAGGGGATATGTGGAAAATAAATATCAATTAGAGTAAATCAATTTAGTTATTCGAAAGGTGTTAATCGAATTTAGTTATTCGAAGAAGAGAGTTAATCGAATATAATTTATTCGAAGGAGTTAATCAAATATTGGTTATTCAAAGAAGTTAATCGAATATTATTTATTCGAATAGATTTAATCAAAATGTGTTAATCAAAATGAGTTAGAGGAATTAATCAGTTAAAATTAATCAATTAGAGTTAGAATTACTCGTTTAGAGTTAGAATTACTCGTTTAGAGTTAGAGTTAACCAGTTAGAGTTAACTAGTTAGAGTTAACCCGTCAGAGTTAATCAGTTAGAGTTGATCAGTTAGAGTTAACCAGTTAGAGTTAATCAATTAGGGTTGACCAGTTAGAGTTGATCAGTTAGAGTTGATCAGTTAGAGTTGATCAGTTAGAGTTAACCGGTTAGAGTTAGAGTTAACCAATAGAGTAATTAAATAGAGTTAATCGAATTAGAATAAATCGATTAGAGTTAGTCGAATTAGGAGTTATCGAATATTAGTTATTCAGATCGAGTTAAAAGGAGTTATCGAATCAAGTTATTCGAAAGGAGTTATCGATTAGTTTAATCGAAAGGAGTTATCGAATCTATTTATTCGAAAAGAGTAAATCGAATTTAGTTATTCGAAAAGGAGTAATCGAATATAGTATTCGAAAAGAGAGATTATCGAATATCGTTTATTCGAAAGAGAGAGTTAATCGAATATAATTTATTCGAAGTGAGTTAATCGAATATTAGTTATTCGAAGAGAGTTAATCGTCGAATTCGATTATATCGAATTCGGGAAAGTACTTATGCTTTCCGGTGTTTAAAATCAAGATTTATTTATTTATAAATTAGGGGTTTATTTATTTATTCACATTAAAGAATAAAGTTATAATTGAAGTTAGATAATTCGAAAGTAGGGATTATAACATTATCGTTATAACCAATGTTTCAATAAAGAAGTGGATTCGTAAATAGAATCCGAGAGTTACGTAAGAATGTTGTTAAAGATTTAAAAGATAAACTTTGACTATTTCGAAGTTAAAACGTTATTCAGTTAAGGTCTGAGAGGTAATTATACCCCAACTTGATTGACTTCCTTCTTAACTAAGAAATGGTAAGGTTTGATAGCGAAGGAGTTTTGGAAATGTTTTCCAAATAAGAATCAGAAATGTTTTCTGATAAATGAAAATAAGAAATTTGAATATATAGAAACAGGAGATAAGTAAATTTATGAACTAAAGAGATAAATGTTAAATGATGATTGATCGATATAATTTCCATTTGGAAATAATATCGTTGTTTGCACACGTGTTTTTCTTTGATAATTAAATCACATACTATCAAAGTTTGGACCATTTTTAACGTTGTTAATATGGAGAGACCGGTTGGATTATTATCCAAAGAACCACTTTGAATTGGCATAAGCGTTGCGAATCATATATGCCAAAGATTATTGAAGACGGAGTAAAGTGCAAGGGTTGTTGTATAAATCTTAGATAACAATTGCCTAAGATGGATGTACTGAATAGTGCCTTCGGTTTGTCCAGTCCTAGGACGACCTGTATGAAAGAATGTCTGACAGAGTATATTTAATAGATCACGTAAGTTGACCTTTTCAAATGTATTTACGTTTGGTGGCGGAGGAATTCGTTTCTTTTAGCTGTATACCCGTGGTATTTTTGGGGAAATCAATTTGTGATTTGGCGGGTATGACGATGTGACATTCAAAGTGAATAAATGTGTGATCTGTCATAGATAAGCGTGGCATCTAGCCTCACAACCGGGAAATGACAAAAATTGGGCAGGCAGCATGGCTATGTAGGTCGCACCTATTAGGGTGTATAATCACCTGATCTAGAGTTTAATTTACTTCTAAAAATCTGTTGTCGATACTGTCCCATTTGGGAAACGGTTGCTGATCCCAACCGTTGGTGATATACATTCGATACACTCAAGCGAAATGTGTGGTCGGTCATGTGTGGCCGGGTTGCAAGATGTTCTTGTTGAACCCAGTGTATTCCTCTCTAGAGGTACACTAGCGAAAGGTGGTTTCATAACTTGTCATAGTTGGAAATCCATTATGCAATAAGTGCTCGCAGTTTTTATTGTATACTATATATGTAGAAACGTGAGATGAAAGCGTTTCTGCTAGATGATTATTGTACTACGGTTGATAGAAATTATTATAATATCAAAAGAGTTTTGATATAAAGATTATTGTGGATTCTCATAAGGGAAAACCCGTTTCGTTATACAGCGTGGTCTTATGAGATATCGTTTAATGGCTCAAACTATTTTAAATTGTTTTACTCACACCAGTCCCATGACTGACCCGGAGTTTATTTTGTTTTGTTTTCCGTAAACTCTTGGGTGCCCAATTTTGTACGGGCAGTCAAGTAGTCAGGATTTACAGATACTTGGAGAGCTGGAGCAGGAGGCTTCAGGATCATATAGCTATTGTTTATTTTCGATGTGTTGTAAGTGTTGTACTTGATAATGATATGTATATTCAAGTACCATCTTTTATTTCAAAGTTATGTTATATTTTATTCGTTCCGCTGTGAGATTCGTGTTTACTCTAATGTTGTATGTTCTTCTTCTTCGTCTATTCTAAGTTTCTATCTTATCTATCCTCACCCTCTAATTTCTTTCATTAACCATCCGGTATTTTCGACTCTTGATGTTCGATACATGTTGTATATCGGATAATCAAGATCGCCTTTTTCTGGGTCGTTACAGTTTAAGTTGGTTTAATTACCAGCGAAAACTGGGCAAAAAACCGGGTCCTTACATATCATATGTAAAGCAATATGATAAAATAAACTTGGCTAAAATACTACATATAAGCCAATGTGATACTCATAATAAATCTAGCCAGACTATCACACATAAATCAATGCGATGCTCTAAACGAATATCATATATGAATATGATAGATTAAATCAAAATAGAGTATCACATATAAATCAATGCAAAGCACTCAGAAAATCATATATAAATTAATAGGATACTCATAATAATTAAGTCAGAGTATCAAAAACTAATGAAATCCACATGACATTTCTTATATATAAAAATAATATGATAAAATAGCAGAAAACAGAGTACCATATATAAATGAATACGATACTCATAACAAATACATATACAAAACAATAAGATACTTATAATAAATATCTTAAGATAATTAGTCAAGTCAATAAAATCTTCATGATATTTATCGCTTGTAAATCAAATCAGAGTACCATATATAAATCAATACGATACTCATAACAATTATCATCAATAAGACAATATAAATTAAATCAGAGTATCATATATAAATCAATACGATACTCATAACAATTATTATATATAAAATCAAAATGATAATATAAATCAAATAAGAGTATCATATATAAATCAATATGATACTCATAACAATTATCATATATAAAATCAATATGATAATCAAATCAGAGTATCGTATATAAATCAATACGATACTCATAATAATTATCATATATAAAATCAATATGATAATAAAATCAAATCAGAGTATCATATATAAATCAATACGATACTCATAATGTAACGACCCGGTAGGGATTCGACGCCCGAATTCTGACAATAATACATGAACCCTGCATTACCTATCAAAAACTCAAGTATCGAAAACCACTAGATAGTTATTAGAAAGAATTTAGAGGGTGAGATCAGAAAAGAAAGAAATTTTAGAATAGAAGAAGAAGAAGATCCAACACGACACAAAGTCTCACATCGCAGCGGAACAAAATATAATATAGAAGTAAATCTTTATTGAGAGCTTGAAAATATACTTACAATCATCAGAGTACATCACATGTAACGACCCGGATTTTCAACCGTTGAATTCTGAATATTTATTTTGGTTTAAATATTTTATTTGAATTATATATAGGAATTTATTTAATAAAACGATATTTAAACATATAATTTATAATATAACTATAAACGAGCTCGAAATAGTCGCGGTAGTTCGTAATTTACGATTTAAACTTCAACTGAATATACAGGATCCAAAATAAGTCGGATTTCTTTGAAACAAGAAACGTTCGGTTCTGTTTAACTATAGTTTTCATATGAAAGTGAAAAATCAAGATTTTGTCTTATATATTGGGAGTTATGTCCAAATCAAAATTTCGAAAAGTCACTATGAAATCGTATATAAGCCATAACGGTTATTTAAATATATTTAAATATCGGTCTTGAATTTGGAAAAGATTCTTTTGAGGCGTAGTTATAATTTAATTTTTAGAATTTTACTGTAATTTTTAATTAATTAAATACACAACTTTTTATTTGGAGTATTTTGCACCCTATATCAATATTTTGGGGTTTCATAATATAAGTTAAACTACCGATATTATTATATTTTTGGGATCGTGGTACCTCGCTGGACACGACCGTATTTTTACTTCTGTCTGTAGTGGCTTGAATGTAAATGAAATCTTTATCCTACATGTTCATTTAAATGAGTTTATAAGCAACCGACATACATACGATTAAACTAATATCAATAGATGTATCCATATTTTTTTTCTCAATACTTTTCGATTACAGATATTTAAGGAGTTGTGTATTTGCTTGCATGGACTCATTACCCATGATTATGATCATTTCATAACTACCATCAATAAACCATACTCGTGGATACTTATAAATGTTTAAGGTTTATCTACTCACAGTTTATATGATAATGCAACAAACATGTATACAAGCAAAACATATGAATACCATAACATTGTCATCAGAGAACTTAACACTAACGAAATAGCTTACTACCTCAGTACATGCCGAAGCTAAAACTTGCCTTGTAAGCTTCATACACAGTGCGTTCAACGTCTCTTAAATCATGCGTATGAAGTCATCAGAGAACCGTGCATCCCAAGTAATTTCAACACCGTGTTGCCCAAGGTATTTGCTTGCCGTGACTTGCAAACTTTCTTTCCCTTTAAATACCGGTACAACCAATCTCTACTTTTATATAATATCCCTGATATCAATCCTTTACCCATTTTTACAAATTGACCCTTCTCTTTTACTTTCCTTCAGAAAAATGAAAATGGAAACCTTCCCTTAAAAAAATAGAAATCCGATCCTTACAAAAACCAAAAGGGATCAGTGAAAATCCTACAATCGTTAGACCTCGTGAGATAGCAAAAAAAGCCTTCCACTAGTGTACTTATCTTTGGGTTCGCTGGTGAATTTTAGGGGGAGTTTCGAAGTTGAGTGGGATGTGATCGGGTAGAGACTGACAAGGTCAGCGCGAAACTGGTGCGGTGTTGGCCGACGCTAAACTTAGAGGAGGCCGGAGAGGGTTTGATGTTGGGGTTGGGTTCGTGGTGGCATGGAGATTGAGGCACCTCAGGGGGGCGTTTCTGAGGTGGGTTTCGCTAAATAGTGAAGAGATAAGAGATGAGATGGAGTACCCTTGGTTTTAAAATATACATGAAAGAGTATGATGCTTGAAATTTGATTGATGCGGTGTTAAGAAGTTCAGTGAAGGGTGTATCTAGTGAGTTGCCATACGGAAATAAGGAAGCAGATCTGTTTTTTTTTGTGATGGAAGATTTGTGAACGATGATGAGGTGAACTGGTTGAAGTGAGTTTGACTAACTCAGTGATTAAAAAAAAAAAGATGCTTGGTTCGATTATGAAGGGAACAGAAGGCATCACGGAAATGGAGACTTGGACATGTGAAGAGCAAGGGTAAGGAGCTTGTGTTGCTGAGCAGTAGCATATGAATTGGGAACGGTTTTCGGATGTATTGGGTAGAAGTCATTTCTAAGATTGTTGTGAAATGAAGGTGAATTTGATGAAGCATGTTGGAAGCTGTAAGTCCAAACTGAAATCAGAGAGGAAATTTAAATGTTGTGAAGTGGGGATTTTAATGTTGCTAAGTGGTTTTTATTGGGTGGTGTTGTACGCAATTTGATGGGGTTAGCTTGGTTGAACGGTGCAGAACGAAGTAAAGGTGAGGACGGTTGACTGGGAATAAGAAGTTCACGATAATGGAACCATTGGTTTGGAGTTGGGAATTGGTGGAGTAGGAGGTCTGGACAGTTTTCCTGAAGCGTGGATTAGCGTGGTTTGTTGTTTAGCTGGGCAAAGGAAGTATTCGGGCTCATGTGTTTTGGAACACTGGATCTACAAGTGGAGAAGGTTTCAATTAGGCTTATATATGTTCAACATCATTACTTGGAGACGGACAAACTGCAACGAGCTTCCATGAAATTCCCGTTGGCATGTTCAGGGTAAAACAAATGTAATTAACATTAACCATTTTAATTAGGAACATAATAATTAATTATTTCTATCATATAATTATAATGGTTATTGCTTGACCATATGGAAACAGAATGCGGCGTAACAGGTTACCTTGGGATTGTAGCATCCGGATCTACATTGCGATACTACAGTGGCGGAGAATAGCGTTAATGGAATCTCACAGAAAAAAGAATTAGAAGTCTATTTCGTTTGAAATGAAACAAAAAGGGCAAAACCGACAATTACGGACCAAGGTGAGTAATCTCACTAACTCTGATTTATTTATATACATTTTATACTGTGGAATGGTTGATTGATTGAATAGTTGATAAAATTGGTGGAAATGGTTGATACGATTACATTGTTGATTGATTATCAGTTAAGAGATTTTATATTGATGAGAAATTAATGTGATTGATGTTGATTAACATCTGTGGATGCTGGGAAACAACTGGATTCCTCAACATTTATATTACTATTGTTATTTATTGTTATTTGATGTGATATAAAATGAGTGATTAATTATGTTTGAATTACATTGGCCCTAGAAATTTGGTGTTTTAACATCGTAAAATATTTTCGAATAATAAGAAGGGATTTAAAATGTAAAAAGGGAAATTTATTTCCAAGGTAGAAAACTGAATATTAAATGCACTTAAAAGTAGGAACTTGCTTTTAATAAATAAAACAAGAAAGTTGATTATAAATAACTGGTATAAATTTAGTAAGTACTGTCATTAGATTAATTGAAAAGTAAATTCAAATTTGAATTTATATGGAAAGGTGAAAATCGGGTTTGAAAACAATATCTGGAAATGGATTTGAACTTAAAAAGGAAATTTTAAAAGAGGTTTTAAAATGATCAGAATAAAAGAATGAGATTAGTATGAAAATTCTGAATAGAAGCTATAAATAGAATTTGGGTTAAGATATTATATTTAATACGCAATCAAACTGATTTGATTATATAGAAAGGAATACATTCTTGGTTAAAAAGAATAATAGTTTAAAACAAGTAATTTACAAATAAAATATTTATAAAGGAAATTTAGTTTTGAAATATGAATCTAAATTGGAATTTGAATAAGGAAGGGAAATGGGTAACCGTTTCAAGGGAAAATGATGAGTTTTATTCCAAAATTTGGAATGTGAAATAAAGTGTGATAACGTATTGTAGTCCGGAACAGTTATAAAGGAATTTGGTAAGGATGTAGAAAGGAGGAATTCAAGAGTAAATTTAGAATTTGAATTTACCTGAAATGGTAAAGTCCAGAATATAAATCGAATATAGATTATTCGAATGAGAGTTGTATATTGGAATTCGATTATATCGTATTTAAGGAAGTAGTAATTCTATTTTCCATTTGAATCAAATTTTATTTATTTATTTATTTATTTATCTATTGAAATAAATAAATACAAGTTGCATTTTTATAAACCAAATATTTAAACAGCGATTTTTAACACTGCCATTATAATAAATGTCTTGTAAAATTTAAACAGCGATTTTTAACGCTACCGTTATAATAAATGTTTATAAATCTAAACAGCGATCTTAGTGCTATTGTTATATTAAATGTTCTATAATACTACACAGCGATTGTAATGCTGTTGTTAAAAGCAATGTTTTATAAATCAAATATTTGGAAACAGCGATTATAATGCTACCGATATAATCAATATTTTTCTGTAAAGGAAATGTGTTCTTAGATCGAATCCGAGAGACGTGTAAGCGAGGGTTCGTTTAAAGTTGTGATCTTTACTATTTCAAAGTTGAGAATGTGGTTCAATTAAGGTCTGAGAGGTAATTATACCCCAACTTGATTGACTTCATGATCGATGGAGGAATGGTTAAGGTTCGATGGGGAAACTTGGTTAAGCTACATGGTAAGCTAATAGATGATTAGTGGGTTGAGCTATAATAACGATGTTTTATAACATCGCGTTAATTTGAAATGTTTCCCAAATAAAATGAGAGATATTTTCTACACATAGAAAATGAAATGAATTGTCAACGAGGAATTAAGAGACATGAATTGGAAATAATAATAATTTAATAAGAAATTAAATTAAAAGGGGCCCAGTGTTGTTTGATGCTTGATCGGTAGAAATTTCCAATTAGAAATAGGATCGTTGATTGTATGGATGTTTCTTTGATAGTTAAATCACCGATCAAAGTTTTGATTTATTCTATACCTTCGTCATCAATATGAAGAGACCGGGATCAGATTTAATATCTGAAAACCACTCTGTATTGGTATAAGTGTTATGAATCAACTTATGCTGAAGATAATTGAAGACGGAGTAAATGCAAGGGCTGTTCTGTTAATCCTCGGTACAAATTGCCCAAGATGGATTTATAGAATAGTGCCTTCAGTTTGTCCAGACCCAGGACAACTTGTAAGGACGAGTGTCTAATAGAGTATTTCCAATGGGGTTACGTACGTTGATTCCTTCAAACATACGAAGTTGGTGGCACAGAAGGGAAACTTCTTTTGCCTAACAATCTGAGTATTTTTGTCGGAATCAATTAGTGATTTCCGATGGATCTGACGATGTGACATTTAAAGTGAATGATGGCCAGATGTTCTAGAAGATAATTCAAACCTCAAGCCTCACAACCCGGGATTTGACAAAAATCAGGCAGGCAGCATTGCTATGTGGGTCGCACCCATTAGGATGTATAATCACCTATCTAGAGAAATTCCATTTGCTTCTGTAATCTATTGATGCTGTCCCTTTCGGGAAACGGTTGCTGATCCCAACCGTTGGTGATATACATTCGATACACTCAAGCGAAATGAGTGGTCGGTCATGTGAGGGTTGGGTTGCAAGACGTTCTTGTTGAACCCAGTGTATTCGCCTCTAGAGTTACACTATCGGCAGGTGGTCCCATACCTTGTCATGTTGGAAATCCAATCTCCAATAAATGCCCTGCGGTTTTTGATTTTATATTATATATGGAGCGTGAGATGCAAGCGTTCCGCTAGATTTTATTTATTGGATGTAGACATTATTATAATATCACAGGATTTGATATCAAAAATATTTTGGGTTATCGTAAGGTAAAAACCATCCGTGTTCATATGGGGATCGGTCTTACGATTATCTTTTCTTTCTAAAGGATTTTGAAAGTTAAACAAATGATTGGAGTTTACTCACACCAGTCCCATGACTGACCCAGAGTTTATTTTGTTTTGTTTTCCTAAACTCTTGGGTGCCCAAATTTGTTCAGGCAGTCAAGTAGTCGGGATTTTCCAGATTCACTTGAAGGAGCTGGAGGCAGGAGGCTTCACTAGTTAAGTATAGACTATCATATTTCCGCTGTGTACTATGTTGTATCTGGAAACAGGTGTTTATAACTATTTCAGAGATAACTGTTATGTTCTGATGATGGTATGTATAAAAAGTTACTGATTTGTATTTCAAAAGTTATGTTATATAATATATTTTATTCATTCCGTTGTGAGTTTGTGATCTTCGTTTTCTTCTATTCTAATATTTCTTTCTTTCTATTTCTCATCCTCTAACTTCTTTCTAATAATGATTCGTATTTCTATGCAATTTGGGTTAGGCGTGTGGTGTTATTAGTCGACTCAAAGTGTACGGAAATGCGGGTCTTTACATCACATCTTGGGATAGTTATAATAACCTGTCTTTGTATACATCACACAGTGGAAAATACAAGATAATATCATACATTTTAACTTTCTCCAACACGTCTTGGGACTTCATAGCCTTCGATAACCTGAACCTGCAGACCCGGGCTAACCCGAGCATTACAAACACCGGGTTAGTCTGGTGAACCATAGTGAGAAAACCCCTTATGTTTAAAATATCATCCAACTTGATTTTAAAGTTCAAATTCCCTTCTGAAGAGAAGGATAATCGTAAGACCAATCCACACATAAACACGGACGGTTTTTACCTTACGATAACCCAAAACGATTTTGAAAATCAATACTTTTCTGATATTATAATAGTGTCTAAATACAAATAAATAGAATCTAGCAGAACGCTTACATCTCATGCTCCACATATATAGTATACAACAAAAACCACGGGTACTTATTGGAGAATGGATTCCGTTTATGACAAGGCATGGGACCACCTACCGATAGTGTATCTCTAGAGGCTAATACACTGGGTTCAACAAGAACGTCTTGCAACCTGGCCCACACATGACCAACCACTCATTTCGCTTGAGTGTATCGAATGTATATCACCAACGGTTGGGTGCGACCCACCGTTTCCCAAAAAAGGGACAACATTGAAATAGATTAGATAAGCAAAAGGAATTTCTCTAGATAGGTGATTATACACCCTAATGGGTGCGACCCACATAGCCATGCTGCCTGCCCGATTTTTTGTCATTTCCTGGTTGATGAGACTTGATGTTTAAATTTTCTTTTTAGAACATCTGGCCACTATTCACTTTGAATGCCACATCGTCAGATCCATCAGATATCACTAATTGGCGTCCACAAAAATACTCTAGTTGGGAGCTAACCAACTATGATATGTTTGAAGAAATACACGTACATGGTCCTTTGGAAATACTTTGTCAGACATTCGTCCATACAAGTCATACAGGAACAGGATGAACCAAAGGTACCCTCCTACCACATCCTAGGAATCACCCTATGGATCAGTAGCGAGTAGTCCTTGCAACCCATAGATTTCAACCACGACTGAATTAATATCAAAATATCTTTGGTTGCAACATCAGAGAAATTTATCAAGTAGCCCTTCCGCTTATGAAGATCCACGGTCTTAAACTGCTCCATCTTCAATCAGCATCCTTTCGTATTTGCTGGTTCAGAATGGTTTTCGAATATAAATTCGATTTCGGTCTTTCCGTACCAACAACGTATTGGCCATGATTTTGATAGTCGGTTATTTAACTTTCAAAATAAACAATCATAAAAATAAAATAAATACATTGGTTTATTACACAGCATCACTTGGCCATTAAAATAATATATCAGTTGTGATACTAAAGATAATATATTAGTTTTAATATCCTCAAATCATTTATAAAATATACCTAAAAAGTACCTTAAAATCCTATCAAATTTCTCGTTATTATCCTTTAAACCATTTGTCACTACATTACTTCATCATTTATAATGGCGAGATCAATTTACTTATCATTGTAAAACAATTGTTTTCAAATCCCTTTTATTTCGTTACTACGAAAATATGATTTCATTTTCCCATGCCCTCTTTATTTCTTTATAATTCGGAATCCCATCATATATGTATCCAAATTCTTCACATAACGTTTCACTATTATTTTCCCAAAATAATCTGCTTTAACATCTCCATTACACGACTCATACTATCCTTTGACAACCCCGAAGTCGTTCAAGTTGGGGTATTTGAGTTACCTCTCAGACCTTGATCAACAACGTTCTTATCGTAAGATAAATATGAATCGTAATTCGAAAACTCATATTCATTTTTACACCACTTCACTATTAAAATATGGTTTTATAAAACCATCTTGCTCTTGAAATTCCCATTCCTAATTCTTTAAATCATTTCATTTGGGAAATCTCACTTCAGTCTTATATGTTACACTTAACGTTAATTTACAACTTAACGCTTTAACGCCCCATCTTATTCACAACCCGTTTACACATCCCTGGTTTAATACAAATCCCTTTTCCATCTTGAATTCCTTTACTTAAAATATTAAGTAACCTTTGATTTTAAGTTTACCATATTCGCTTAAAAACACTTTACTTCTTTATTTGCCAAATTTGATTTAAATATAAACCTGCTCATAAACTTCCTTTGAAACTCAATTATATTATATTCTAATTTCTCGCTTAAATGAACTTCATTTAAGAAATAATTATTATAAATAAAAATTATAATTTACTTCGTCATTTACTAGGATTAAATGCCTTTTTAAAATCTCATTAAGTTAAACAACATTCGCTAATTTATTTCATTAGATTAATCGGCATAATCTAATTTAATTTTAATATCAATCTTCATTAAAATAGTTGGCTTGGTCGGTTTGAAAACATGATTAACCAAACAATCAACTCTAACTCGTTATTTCATTCAAATTAATAAATAACATTCATTAGTTCAAATAATCTCGTTTACTTCAATTATTATTAAAATAAACAAAAATCGATTTCTAAATATTCTCCTTTAAATTCCATAAAAACAATAAATCCTGGTTATTAATTGTCATGTTAAATTCCACCCACTAGCTTATCAATCTTATTCATATAAGAACTAACTTGATAAAATTATCCAGTAATTACGGTGAAACACGTGCTTCGCACACGGTAGATCTTGTTATAAAAATAGCGGTTAAAACAATGATATATATAGTTGGTTTATTTTCTTTATAAAACTTTATTCAAAAATATATTTAAAATCTATATTCAGTTATAAACTGGATTTCATAACTTCATTATTATCGATTCACCTGACGGTAAATTGAACTTAATAAAACAGTTTGCAATTTGGCCATCCGCTATGAATTTCCCAACCAATATCACAATTGGTTAATAACCAAACAAATATTGAATTTGGGTTTCACAATCAACAACCAATTCTATAAGCCAATTTTATGGGTTCCACAGTTTCATATCATGATCAAATATAGATAAATAATCAATCTAACTGATAACGGTCAACCAATAGTAATCCAAGCACCCAATTCTATTAAAATACGTTTATATTATGATAAACGTAACCAACAAGGTAAGTTTCTTTGTTTGGAAATCATCGTTAAAAATAACGATGTCATTTCGTTTAAATTAAACAACTGTTTAATTTAAATAATCAATATAAAAATATTTAACATGCATTAAATAACCAATAATTAGCAGCCATAACATACATACGATAAACCGGACTTATAATTATTATAAGTGGGAAACTGAGTCAGGTTTACTCACCTTGCGTTTCCATTCGTTGAGCCGGTTCAACTCCAGTTAAATCAAACAGTCGCTTAGTTTAATTGCAATTTCTTGTTGCTTCCAAAATTGTCCAGACCAGCTTCACAATGTTATGCTCGTTACCATGATTCAGTCGCAGCCTGTCTTGTCGAATTCTAATCACATGACGAAAATTTATATATGTTTTAATTTATGTTTTAAAGTTAATTAAATAATTTCTTTAATTAAACAAAATTACGAAATCTAATTACGTGGTTTAAACTTAAAACACCGACATCGGTTATATGGAAATCACGGGCCAATATTGACCAAATGACTTTTCATTGGAGGACTATTGGCTTATGACAACCTGAACTCCTTATTATAAAACAATTTAATTAACTATTTCACTTAACTAACCTTAATAAAGTATTGATCAAAATATTCAATTTATAAGACAAATGGGCCGCATACTTACTTTCCTTTCTATGAGTATTCGAACCCAATTCCGCAGGCCAACATTTGTTGTAAGCACCCGTAACTTCCCCGTGAAGGAAAGAACAGATTGCTTTGAAAACAACACACATCGGAACGCAAACAAAAGAACATTTCATTGTTTATTACAACAATTCCATCCGAGTATAAGAATATACAGAGTATGAATAAATATTACACATTGATAAATATCAGAGATTTAAATTACATTTAAATACATAGCAGTGGAAAAATAATACAAAACATAACTGAAAGAAATACACGGATACAGAGCTTTCCAAATATCACTTCAACTATAAACCAGGATCCTGTGAATATAAATCTGCAAAACCAAAACTACTAGCTGCCCGTGCGGAAAAGAAGGGCTCCCAGAGTTTAGGTTAAAACCATAAACTCCAGGTCAGTCATGTGACTGGTGTGAGAACTAAAAACAATAATTAATCTTTATTTTTAAAGTTAGGTAAATCTAGGGACCACGCTGTATAACACAGAACGGGTTTCCTCCCAAGAATACCAGTGCATAAAACAAACAGCGCAATGCTAAGTAAAGAAAAATGAAGCTATTATCAGACCCAGGTCCCATCACACAATGGAACGCAAGCCGGAGGATAGGGTTTTACCTTATAATAGCCATAGAATGCTTGATACATTTCAAAACAGATTATTTTGATATTAGTATAAGTGTATAGTGTCAAAACAATTTCAAATATAAATGTATCAATCCTAGACGGCATAGCATCCCATGCTACTATATCGCCAATATTAGGCTCTACAAATAAAACCGAATTATAACGTATTGGAAATTGGATTCCATCATGAGTCGAGGCAAGGGGCAAGCTCCTCTCCGTTCGATACACTCTAGAAAATGTCTCAGGACCACACACAACGATCCTGGATCTTCAGGGCCGGTCCTCTCTTACTTTTGAGGATTGACAATTCCTGAACACACGTTTCCTGGTCCTATCATACCTATCCGAGGCGCCTCGCATCCAACAACCACACAGGTAAAAAGTATATAAATGTCAGGGCTGGTAGGCCATTGACATCACATATAGCTAGAAAGAAACGTCGTGCTCTCTCTGCAGTTACAATCCCGTTTTTGACTCATACCGAGGTGTGAGGCTCGAGAATTAACGCCATACACAAAGCTATGCCACACAGGCCGTGCTTTGATCATCATCCACAAGACTTTGCTTTTCAACAAAAGCCTTGATCATTTTCCACTTAGGCATGCCATACAGGCAATTCACTCCATGCGATTGATATCCATCAATATATAACCTCTGAGCTCATACGTCTCAGAGAAGGGCGTTAAGCAAGAGAATAAATTCTCCGTTGCCAAACAGATATATATTTAATAGAAATAAATCACACAGAATAAAATCCAATGTCAGACACATAGTCCATTTACAAGTTCGTTCTGGGTCTGAATGAAACCGGAGGAACCTTGTTCCTCGCATATCCATTGATCCCTAAGTACGTCCGGACGATCACCAACTGATTCCCTACTCTTGGTTGTACAACCCAATCAAGATCATCAATAATCATCCAAACGATGTGAAGACCTCCGTTCTTCAACCACCATCTTCATCTTTGACTTATCGTCGAATCGGTTACTCAGAATGGGTATAAACCCGGCCTTTCCGAATAACCCGCGTATATAATAAACAAGTGCTACACAAACACAACATACGCCTCATTCCAATTCAAAATATTCGTTTATTCAAATCTTCACATTCTTAGGGAAATGTTCCCATTAATTTTATCAAAGATAAATTCTTCTAAATTTATTCTTTAATCTTCCTTTGGATATCATTACAAACCATGTTAAGGTTTTCCAAACTAGTCGGGATTAGCGAACCACACCGAAGTAATTATTTATTTTATTTCCCAATCCCAACCTATTCATCCCATGGAGCAAAACTGGTAATACTCCATATCTAACACCATGGAGTTATCGGTAAATATTAATTACCATTTCAAGTTCAAATCTAATTAAAGATTTAACTATCGCTTTGGAGCAAAACTGGTGATACTCCATTCTCGATCACTTTAATCTAATTAAAGATTCATTAAAACTCCACTTAGTTTTAATCTTCCCAAAAATCAATATCCTGTCTTTAACTGGGTTAAAGAACCAATGTCATCTAAAACACGGCTCACGATAAACCCAAAATCACATTCCATTGTTAATCGAGTTAAAGAAGAGGTGTTATTCAAAACACCGCTCACGATAAACCCAAAAACCAATTTAAATTCAGTTCCAATTAAATACTAATTAACTGGAAAATTTCACTAAATCTTAATTAAAAGATTTATTCTTTTCTAAACTGGGTCCAAGAACAGTGTTATTTAAGACACCATTCACGGCGAACCCAAAATCCCATTTGATATTAAATACAAGGCTCTGAATAGAAAATATATCGTCTTATATTCAATATCAAATTCTGAAACCAACAAATATCATATTGGAAATAACGATATAAATATATCTTTCAAATTTCCACAACCATATATGTATAATCACGGAATCCAACATCGAAATATTCCGAAGATAATTTCGATTCAAATCCATTACAATTCATGTATTGGAAATTCTAATTATTTTTAAAACCACTTCAAATCCAATTTATTTATTCAAAAATACTGGATTATAATAATTCTAGTCCATACCTAGTTCATTTCGATAAAAATATATTTTATCCCTTTCAAATGTGGAATTTTTCATCCTAGTTCTTTCCAATTCATATATTATGATTTTACACAAATTATTAATATTTTTAATATTTTTATCAAGGCCCATACAGTCGGTTTTCAATAACGACCACCAAATTGCACTTATACGACCTTTTCCAAATTTGATTTGGACATAATTCCAAATCCATCCGTTAGATTTCAAATATCTAATATTCATTGGAAAGATCTTTTCGATACGAACCCAATGGTTCCTGTTTAAGGAGAATCCGACGGTCGGATCTCCCGTAATGTTAATTCGAAGTCAATGGTCGAAATTCACGAACTGCCGCGGCGCGGTGCATTCTATTTAGGCCATTTAATATATATAATATATATATTAAATATTTCATCGATTTCAATTCAAAACGTATTTTATAGATCATTTTAAATTCGTTTTCAAAACAATTTCAACTTCATATTCAATTTTAAATCAAAATTGTGTATTCCATATCATTAATATATAAATGATAATATTTTCAAAACGTTATATTTTGAAATCACTTCCATTTATATATTCATTATAAGACGAATATAATCGATATAAATATCGTTTGCGTCAAAATGGCGCATATCTAATCAACACGGCTTTATATATTTCAATAACTTCCTTATTCTATTCAACAAATGAATATTTTCTTCAACACATGAATATATATTTTATTCATCACATGAATATTTATTATTTCTTTCTTACAATAAAAATGTAAATTTTATTGTATAAATTTTTTATTCGACATATGAATAGTTTCAACACATGAATATATACTTTATTCAACACAAGAACATTTATTAATTCTTACTTACAATAAAAATGTGAATTTTATTGTATAAATATTTTATTCAACACATGAATATTCTTAACACATGAGTATCGTCAACACATGACTATTTTTGTTATTTAATATATTTTATAATATTCTTTATTTTCCAAATTGGAATGAGGCCCAATCAATTACCATATAATGTTAATTATATGGATTCCATACAACACATGTATATAATAGCAATGATAAATAATCAACCATCATCCAAAGTGCACTACACAACTGTCTGTCAACTATCGATTGACATACAACTAAACAATCGGGATTAGTGTGCGTCAAATATCATCCCAATACCCGTGTGGGGTTTCAGTCGACAAACACAGATTTTTATTTGTGCAGTTGGGCGATGTGTAAAATTTATCGTCCTAATCAATATCCTTCAATTGAGTGTACATAAACAAATCGTTCGATTTGTAAATGAATATTTATTTGTTCACATTCACATTAAATTTATATTTTTAACGATAAATAACTTATTTCAACACATGAATATATATTTTCATTCATTCCACATCACAATCAATTTTCACCACACAACAAAATCAAACAAGTCGTCCATGGTATGTGGACGGCGGGTGTCGGGTGCTGCTAAGCACCGTCTGCATCCTAGTATATATTTTTAACTAGAAAACAAGAATTAAAGTGAGAAGTTCTCACCGATTAGCTAAACCAAACACCAGGACTCTTCATATGTAGAAATCTTCGCCGTGTTTCCTTTTGTCGCTTTCGTTGCCCATATTCACTACATATATAAAAATCACATATTTTTACTTCACTTTCAAGATGATAAAAATAGCATCTTTAACACGATGTTTTCATTATAAAGATTATATTTTTATTCTAAATGTAATGACCCGCTTTGTCAGGGGTATTATAATTAATTTATTTAATTATATAAATGGTGATATAGTGAATTAAATAGTGGTTTAATTAAATAAAATGGAATATTGAATTAAATTAAATAATTAAATAATATATTTAATTCAGAAATAATTAGAAATATTGGAAATCACAATATTCTGTGAACGGGGTCGTCCCTTAGATTTAACTCAGATTAGAGTTGAATTATATTGACGAATATATCCAATCGACGTCAGTTTGAACGTATAATTATATTATAATTAAAATCGAGCTTGAACTGGCGCTGCAGTTCGCGATTTGGCGATTTGAACTTCAACTGAATGTACAGGATTCGTTTTAAGCCGGATTTCTGTGAAACAAGAAACATGTAGAGCTGGTGAAGTATATCTTTCTGGTGGAAGAGAAAAATCGGGATTTCGTCGTATAGATTTTTATTTACGTCCAAATCAAATTTCAGAAAAGTCGCTGTGGAATTCCTTTATAATTTGCGACGCTTTATATACGTTATAAAAGGATTTTCGATATAAATTGAATATCGAGATAAATCTAAAATATGAAATATCAAACTGTAAATTCTGATATGATATTCCGGAGCTGTACGATATCATATGTGAAGATATACGATAATATTAATTTATTAATATTTAATTTAATTGTTTTTAAATATATTTATATATTTAAAATGGTTATTCAGGGCTTTAAAAATAGCCACTTTTGCAAACGAAGTCGGAATTCGATGAAACTAGTTTTGTTGGATCCGCAATGTCAAATAGTTGTTATATTTCTAGTTTCGTGATTTTTAGAGTCACTGTGTGGCTGTACGGATTTTTAGAGTGAAAAGCAGTCAGTATTTTAACAGTTAAAAATACGCTGTGTGAGCATACAGAGTCGGAATTCGACGAAACCAGTTTCGTTGGGACCGTAATGTCGAACTCTAGCTACATGTCCAGTTTCGTGATTTTTGGGTATCGTGTGTGGTCATGGGGATTTTTAACAATAAATATAAATAGCGTAAGGATATATATTAATATAATAATTAAGAAAAAAATATCTAAAGCTTTCTATAAATGGACCACATACCTTCTTAACCCTCAACCATTTTCTGAGAAGTCAAAACTTAGCGCCGCCACTAGAGTTTCTTACCAGCGTGAGTTTTCTTCTTTGAAAAATAAAAATCAAATGTAGAAAAATTACTAAAATCAAAATAATGGTGTATTTCGATCCCTGCTAAGATGCCGATCATCCTCATATGGTTATCTTTGGGTTCAAAAATATCTGATGTCGCACGTTTTGTTACAGCGAATGGCTTGGGTGCCTAGGGTTCGATGTCTTGGGATTTTGGTGCATCGATTTGTATACTTAAGTGTGTTTTCGGGATTTTCATGAGATTTAGCATCAAAGGGAGGAGTTTGGTGGAATTCGAAGTGCACTGATGTCGCACTTTTCCTTCTGTGCGTGTAGAGCAGCTTCGACGCAAGCTGCAGGAGGTTGTTCGAGTGTGGTAAAACGGGGATGAGTGGAAGGCTTATTCGAAGGAGAGTTTGATGGTAGTGTTAGTTTGTGTTTTACTGATGTATGGGAGGAGGTGTTGGCGAGTTAAGATCGGGGAATGGCACTGTGCTGGGTTCGAAAATCACACGGTGGAGCTGGAGAAATGTTGGGGAAGAAAGGCCGTTCGGGTTTGGATACTTTAGAAGGGTTATGGGCCGAGAAAATTAGATGAAGCCCAAGTAGCTAAAAAGAAATGAAATGAAAAGAATAGAAAGTAAAGCCCGAAAGAAAATGAAAGGGGGGCGTATATTTCAGAAGGAAGAGAGCTTTTGTATTCGGGAAGAAGGGAGAAATTAGAAGGGGGCGGATCTGTTTTTCGAATGGGCCGAAATGAGGGTAAAGCCAAATCAAATTATTTAAGTTTAAATTAATTTCAAGTGTATTAACTTTAAAAATGTATATCTTACTCATACGAAATCAGAATTGAGCGAAACAAGATCCGACGGGATCGTATGGACGGACACTATACAATGGAGCTGACTGAGAGTGAAATGAAGCTCGTTACAATTTATTGAAAAATAAATTGTCCGTTTGAATCAAAGACAGTTAATCGTTTTTAACGATAGCTGTCCAATGTGAGTAAATCTCACTAACTCTGAACAGTTTATAATTTCATGTTGTATTTTTAGAACTGTTAGAAATTGTCCGTTTGATTGTGTGTTGACTGTTTGATTGAACTGCTAGTCAGTTAATGAAATATTATATATATAAATATATATATATATATATATATAAACAGTTATATAGTTACATATTGATTCTGTTTATCAGAATAGTTCATATTGAACTGAAAGTGATGACAACCGTGTTGTGTAACATCTGTGGATGCAGGGAAAACAGGTTGGAGGAATCCGACTGGATTCCTCAACGGTTATTTTATTGTTTTTCATATATTGTTATATGATGTGATATAAAATCTTTGGACGATTGTAAGTACTTGGACGATATTGAACATCGTGATTTTATATGATTGAATACCATAACATACCGAAATGTTGATAAGGGGATTTTCAAAGTGATATTGAAAATAGAATATTTATAAAATGGGATATTTATAAATAAGAGATATTTATAAAGTGGAATATTTATAAATAAGAAATGTTTATAAATTGGAATATTTATAAATAGGAGATATTCAAAAAGGAAATAATTACAAACCATTATCTTTTTGAATGGAAAGGCCTGTGTGGCGGGTTTGGGTATTTTCCCGATGCTCCCGGTACAAAGGAGGTTATGACAAATTTTTCCGAGAATTTAAGGAGTTAGAATATTTCAAGAATAAATTTGAAAAGGAAATATTTGTAAACCGTTTACAAATAGAATTGAAAAGGAAACGTTATAAAAGGGAAATCATTTTTAAAGTGTAGAACCGTTATTTAAAAGTAAATCTTTTCAAATAAATAAAACGTTGTTAAAAAGGAAATCTTTATAAAGTAAATAACGTAAATCGAATATGGTATTCGAAAGTTAGTAAAACGAATATGCTATTCGAAAAGGGGTTAGTCGAGTTGAGTTAGTTGAATAGAGTTAACCAGTTCAGTAGAGTTAACCAGTTGGGTTAAGTAAGTCGAGTTTACCAGTTGGGTTAAGTAAGTCGGGTTAACCAGTTAGAGTTAACCAGTTAGAGTAAATCAGTTAGAATTAAAACGAACTAGAGTTAATCAAATATAGTTATTTGAGACAGAGTTAGTCAAACATAGTATTCAGGGTTAGTTGCCATCTCGTACGACTGCTAGCGTAATTCGCAGGGCTATAAATAGCCTAAGGCGGTCGGATGTTTCCTGAGGGAGTCAGGCGTAACCATTGTGATCGCTGTGATCTAGAGTCAAGCGAATGAAGTTAAATCGAATATTAGTAATTCGATAGGAGTTAAGTTCTTGAGTTAGATTATTGAGATAAGTGAGTCGAGTTAAGTTCGTCGTGTTAAATTAATCGATGTTAGTTTCATCGAAAAGGAGTTAATCGATGTTAGTTTCATCGAAAGAAATTAATCGATGTTAGTTTCATCGAAAAGAAATTAATCGATGTTAGTTTCATCGAAAAGGAGTTAATCGATGTTAATTTCATCGAAAAGGAGTATCGATGTTAGTTTCATCGAAGGGAGTTATCGATTAGTTAAATCGAAAGGAGTTATCGAATTTAGTTATTCGAAAAGGAGTTATCGATTTGTTAAATCGAAAAGGAAGATTATCGAATATCGTTTATTCGAGAGGAGATTATCGGATATAGTTATTCGAAGGAGTTATCGATTATTAGTTAATCGAAGTGAGTTATAGAATATTAGCTAAATCGAAGGAGTTATCGAATATAGTTTATTCGATGGAGTTAATCGATTAGAGTTAAATCAAATGAGTTGATCGAATAGAGAAAAGGAGTTAATCGAATATAGTTTATTCGAATAGAGTAAATGAGTTAATCGAATATAGTTTATTCGAATAGAGTTAGAGGAGCTATCGAATATAGTTTATTCGACAGGAGTTAAGTGAATTAGTTAAGTTAAACTAAGTGAATTAGTTAAGTGAATTGGTTAAGTTAACCAAAGTGAATTAGTCGAGTTAATCAAAGCGATTGGTTCAGTTAATCGAGATAAGTAAATCAAGTTAGGTTAATCGAGTTGAATTAGTCAGTCGAGTTAGTCAAACCAAGTAAAACTAGTTAGAGTTAATTAATTAAGGTTGACTAGTTAGAGTTGATCGGTTAGAATTAACCAGTTAGAGTTAATCAATCAGAGTTAATCAAATAGAGTTAAGTAAAATTAGAACTGACTAGAGATTAGTAAATTGAATGGTTTTCTAAGTGCCTATCTGATGTTGGTTTCGGCCTTCGGGATTTATACTTAGGGAATTGTTCTCATACTAGTTCACAGTCAGGGACTGATAGTTGGGGAAGAGTAGTGATTTGTAAATAAGCAAATGGAAAACGTTTTCCAGTGTTAATAACATATATTTTCTAAACATAGAAAATAAGGCAATGTGAATATATATATAGATATATGTTTATGATTTACCGATAAAATTTCCATCTGGAAATAATATCGTTGTTTGCACACTTGTTTTTCTTTGATGGTTAAATCACAGACTATCGAAGTTTTGACCATTTTAACGTTGTTAATATGGAGAGACCGGTTGGATTATTATCCAAAGAACCACTATGTATTGGCATAAGCGTTGCGAATCATATATGCCAAAGATAATTGAAGACGGAGTAAAGTGCAAGGGCTATTGTATAAGTCTTAGATAACAGTGCATAAGATGGATTTCTTCAACCGTACCAAGAGTGGAAGCGGAGAAGGAAACTTCTTTAGCTAACACGTAATGTACTGTTGTAGACGTAAATTAGTGATTTTCGATGGATCTGACAATGTGGCATTCGAAGTGAATCTGATGTAATGATAAAGCGTAGCTTCTAGCCTCATCAACCGGTAAATGACAGAAATCGGGCAGGCAGCATGGCTAAGTCGGTCGCACCGAAGTAGGGTGTATAATCACCTATCTAGAGAATATTCATTTGTTTCTTAAATCTATCAATGTTGTCCCATATATATACGGGAACGGTTGCTGATCCCAACCGTTGGTGATATACATTCGATACACTCAAGCAAAATGAGTGGTCAGTCATGTGTGGCTGAGTTACAAGATGTTCTTGTTGAACTCCGGTGTATCGTTCCTAGAGTACACTGATCGGAAGGTGGTTCCATACCTTGTCATAGTTGGAAATCCATTATCCAATACGTGCTTGCGATTTTGATTGTATACTATAAATGTAGAACGTGAGATGAAGGCGTTTCTGCTAGTTGATATCTATTTGTACATAGACATTATTATAATATCAAAAGGTTTTTGATATAAAGATATTTTGGATTCTCATGAGGGAAAAACCCGTTCCGTTCTGCGGCGTGGTCTTATGAGATATCATTTACTTGTTCATATACCTGTTTAAACTGTTTTACTCATACCAGTCCCATGACTGACCCAGAGTTTACTTTGTTGTTTTCCCTAAACTCTTGGGTGCCTAAATTTGTACGGGCAGTCAAGTAGTCGGGATTTACAAATATACTTGAAGAGCTGGAGCAGGAGGCTTCTGGATCATATAGCTATAGTTTATTTCCGCTGTGTTGTAAGTGTTGTACTCTGATAAGTGCTATTGTATACATAACTGTTATATTTCAAAGTTATGTTATCTATTATATGTTATTCGTTCCGCTGTGAGGTTCATGTTACTCTGATGTTGTGTTCTTCTTGTTCTTCTATTCTAAGTTTCTATCTTATCTATTCTCACCCTCTAATTTCTTTCATTAATTACCGGGATTTTTCGATGTTTTGGTTATCGACATCAAGCTTATGTCGATAACCAAAGTCGCTCAAAATCCGGGTCGTTACACTAAACCTTTTCTATAAAAATCACATTTTTATATGGTTATTAAGTATATAAAAATCATATTTTTACTCTAAAACGATATATATAAATAATCAAATTTTTATTCTTCTAAAAATATTATTTCATATATACCATAAAAATTATATTTTTATCCCTCTCAAAATAACCTCTTAACTCGATAAAAATTCTATTTTTAGCTTTCTTAAAATCATATCATACATACAATGAAAATAATATTTTTATCGAACTAAAAATCGTATTTTTACTAAACCAAAAATCATATCTTTTGTTTATTTATTTAAAAATCACTTCATGTATAAAAACATAATCTTTTAAAGAATAAAAATCTAATCTTTTACCTCATAAAAATATGAACTTTAACATCATAAAAATATGAACCTTAACATAATAAAAAATCTAAACTTTAACTTCATAATAATAATAAAAACTCAGATTTTAAAATTAAAACTTACAGCGAAATGGGAAGGAGGGGGGTTCAGTGCACCGCAGGTTGTCGGAGGGGGTCTGGTGCGCGGTTTGGTGGGGCTCGGGCGCAGCGGGGTTCCTCGGGGGTGGTGGGTGTTGCTGCTAGGGTTTCAAACGAGTTTGGGGGGGTTAATTGGTGTAGAGGGTTGCAGAGAGGCCGGCGTGGCCGGAGGAGATCGAGGAGGGGTGACGCGGTGGCATCGGTGGTGGCGGCCGGGAGGGCGACGATGAGGGGTTTGATTTGAGTAAGAGCGTGTTTTTTTTTTCATTTTCCGTTCGATCTGAAGAATGAGGAGAGAGAGAGAGAGGGGTGAGTGTATTAGTTTATATAATTATTATTTTATAATTCCCAAAAAGTTGACTTTTTATTTGACCTCCAAACGAGACCCACCGACCGTCGCCCTTAGCTAATTACCCCCATTCCGAACACAATAGGATATGTTTCGTGAGCTGATTTGATTGTTTCGATCGGTTTCCGTTAAAATCAAAATATAAATCCATATATTGAATTTGAATGCGCCTTTCAATTTACCGGGGCCACATACGGACTCTAAAAATTCTAGAAAAATATTTTCTAGCTTCATATTGATGATACGATCATAACAAAACTAATTTCGTCAAATTCCGAGACCGTTTGAAAAATGTCCATTTTCTAGTCGATCGAAATTGATTGAAACTGTTAAAACACGTTTTACTTTGCCACGCTCACATATTGATTTAGAAAATTATGAATTTTGGAATTTAGAAATAATTAGACATCCTAGATCCAACAAAAGTGGTTCCGTCGAAAACCGAGGTCGTTTGCAAAATTTCCATTTTTAAAGGCCAGA
This sequence comes from Allium sativum, assembly GCA_030737875.1. Lineage (NCBI taxonomy): Eukaryota > Viridiplantae > Streptophyta > Magnoliopsida > Asparagales > Amaryllidaceae > Allium > Allium sativum. The sequence goes on along the minus strand of CM060920.1, from coordinate 559,779,380 downwards.
ATTCCATAGCGACTATTCTGAATTTTCAACTGGGCATAACTTTTGATTCCCGCTATGAAATTTTGATTTTTCGGATTCTTTGGAAAGATATTTTCGAATAGATTCTAATATTTTTTGTTTTGCCAAAATCCGGTTTATTTTGAATCCTACACATTCATTTGGACTTTGAAATCGAATTTTTCAAACTACCGCGCCATTTTCAATTCCTTTTATATTTAAGATAAAATATTTATATTCTAACAATAATTCAAATAAATATATACGTTCTAATTCTATTCAAAAATAAATTTCTCGTCGTCATTATTTAAAGTAAATCATTTTAAATAATCAAAATTCATCAAAATTGCCAAAATAAAATTTTTGAATTGGCTTAGAATTTCCGGGTTGTTACTATCTCCCCCACTTAAAACTTTTCATCCTCGAAAAGGAACGAAGATGAAAATTGTTTAACTAACCAACTCAACTTTCATTATTTTCTTTACGTCTTAAGTTCTTCAACTTTTCAGTTTCTAAGAACTTTTCAAAAATTTCAAAAATTTGACTAACACCCTAAATTTTCGAAAAATTTCGCCATAACCTCCCCTGCACCGGGAGCATCGGGATATTTCAAATAGCCTCCCATGGCCCTCACCAATCCAAAAGAAAAAGAAAAAGCCAAGTGGTTAGCCAATCGGCTCATAAGATCATCCAAACCCAATAAATTTGTAAACCTGTACCTATTTGTCGGGCAAACAATTTTATTCTTCTTCTCTAGCCTCCTTGCTATGACATGTTCACACATATTGAAACGACCCGAAATTCCCCAGTAAGGAAAGCCCGGATTGAGTTGAGAACAAGCCACGTCGGAACGCAAACAGAAGAACATTTCATTGCTTATTACAACAATTCATCAGAATACAAGAATATACAGAGTATGAATAAATATTACATAGAAATATCAGAGATTACAATACATTACATAGCAGCGGAAAAATAATAAAATACACAACTGAAAGAGATAAACGGATACAGAGCTTTCCGGATATCGTTCCAGCTGTAAATCAGGATCCTGTGAATATAAATCTGCAAAACCAAAACTACTAGCTGCCCGTGTCAAAATAAGGGCACCCAGAGTTTAGGTTAAAACAATAAACTCCAGGTCAGTCATGTGACTAGTGTGTGAACTAAAACAATTATTAATCTTTATTTTAAAGTTAGGTAAATCAAGGGACCACGCCGTATAACACGGAATGGGTTTTCCTCCCAAGAATACCAGTGCGTAAAACAACAGCGCAATGCTAAATAAAGAACAATGAAGCTATTATAAGACCCAGGTCCCATCACATAATGCAACACAAGCCAGAGGATAGGGTTTTTACCTTATAATAGCCAAAGAATGCTTGATACGCTAAAAACAAATCATTTGATACTATTATAAGTGCATAGTGTATAAAACAATTTCAATCATAAGTATCAATCATAGACGGCATAAGTGCCCCATACCATTATGTCGCCATACTAGGTTATATAAATAAAACCGCAAAGTCACGTATTGGAAGTTGGATTTCCATCTGTGAACCGAGGAAAAAAATAGTCCTCTACCGATTCGAGACTGTCTAGCCCGAGCCTCAAGAACAGCCGCAACTGCACTTTGGATCGTCAGGGCCGGTCCACTGTTGTGGATTAAAATGCCTGAACACTGCATTTCCCCGCCCTTTGGGGCGTAAATGAACCAAATGACTCCATCGGCTCAACACAGTCACCGATATATCTGAGGCGCCTCGCAACAGCAACAACCACACAGGTGAAAATAATATAAATGTCAGGGCTGGTAGGTCATTGACATCACCCATAGCTAGAAAGAAATGTCGTGCTCTCTCTGCAGTTACTATCCCGTTTTTGACTCATACCGAGGTGTGAGGCTCGCAAATTAACGCCATACACAAAGCTATGCCACACAAGCCGTGCTTTGATCATCATCCACAAGACTTTGCTTTTCAACAGAAGCCTTGATCATTTGCCACTTAGGCATGCCACACAGGCAATTCACTCCATGTGATTGATATCCATCAATATATAACTTCTAAGCTCGTACGTCTCAAAGAAGGGCGTTAAGCAAGAGAATAAATTCTCCGCCGCCAGACATATATATATATATATATATATATATATAATAGAAATCAATCACACAGAATAAAATCCAATGTCAGACACACAGTCCATTTACAAGTTCGTTCTGGGTCTGAACGAAACCGGAGGCACCTTGTACCTCGCATATCCATCGATCTCCAAGTACGTCTGGACGACCACCAACTGATTCCCTCCTCTTGGGTGTACAACCCAATAAAGATCATCAGTAATCACCCAAACGATGTGAAGGCCTCCGATCTTCGACCACCTCTTCATCCTCGACACCACGTCGAATCAGTTATTCAGAATGGGATAAACCCGGTCTTTCTGAATAACTCGCGTATATAATAAACAAGTGTTACACAAACACAACATACGCCTCATTCCAATTCAGAATATTCTTTTATTCAGATATTCTTACACTTTGGGAAAAGTTCCCATTAATTTTATCTAAGATAAATTCTTTAAATTTATTCTTTATTCTTCCTTTGAATATCGATTCAAACCAAATTATGGTTTATCCAAAGTAGTCGGGATTAGCGAACCACACGAAGTAATCATTTATTTTATTTCCCAATCCCAACCTATTCATCCCATGAAGTAAAACTGGTCATACTTCATATCTAACACCATGGTGTTATCGGTAAATTCAATTACCATTTACCGTTCAAATCTAATTAAAGATTTAACTATCGCCTGCAGCAAAACTAGTGATACTCCATTCTCGATCATTTCAATCTAATTAAAGATTCATTAAAACTCCACTTAGTTTTAATCTTCCTAAAAATCAATATCCTGTCTTTAACTGGGTTAAAGAACCCATGTCATCTAAAACACGGTTCACGATAAACCCAAAAATCAATTTCAATTCAATACCAATTAAATACCATTTAATTGGTATACTTCACTAAATCTAAATAAAAAGATTTAATCTTTTTCTCAATTGGGTTTAAGAACAGTGTTAATGAAGACACCATTCCCGACAAACCCAAATCACATTTGATATTAAATGCAAGGCTTTGAATAGAAAATATATCGTCTTAAATTCAATATCAAATTCTATGACCAGCAAATATCGTATTGGAAATAACGATAATAATATATCTTTCAAATTCCCATAACAATATCTGTCTCATCACGAAATCCAACATCGAAATATTCCAAAGACAATTTCGATTCAAATCCATTCCAATTCAATTTTTGGAAATTAGAATTATTATTCTAGTTCAAAACTAGTTCATTTCGATAAAAATCTATTTTTATCTTTTCAAATACGGAATTTTTCATCCTAATTCTTCATAAATCATTTCTTATGATTTTACACAAATTATTACTATTTTTAATAATTTTATCAAGGCCTGTACAGTCGATTTCTATCAACGGCCATCGAACTGGACTTACAACGACCTTTTCCAAATTTGATTTGGACATAATTCCAAATCCAATTGTTAGATTTCAAATCTCTAATATTCATTAGAAAGCTCTTTTCGATACGAACCCAACGGTTCCGGTTTTAGGAGAATCTGATGGTCGGATCTCTCGTAATGTCTACTTGAAGTCAATGGTCGAAATTCACGAACTGCCACAGCGTGGCGCGTTCTATTCAGGCCATTATATATATAATATATATATTTTATATATTTCGTCGATTTCCTTTTAAAACGTATTTTATAAATCGTTTTAAATTCGATTTCAAAACGATTTCAACTTCATATTCAATTTCTAATCAAAATTGAATATTCCATATCATCGATATATAAATGATAATATTTTCAAAATTTTAAATTTTGAAATCACTTCTTTTTCTATAATCACAATAAAAACGAATATAATCGATATAAATATCGTTCGCATCGAAATGGCGCATATCTAACCAACACGGCTTTATATATTTCAATAACTTCGTTATTCTATTCAACAAATGAATATTTTCTTCAACACATGAATATATGTTTTATTCTACACATGAATATATATTATTATTCAACACATGAATTTATTTTTCTATTCAACACATGAATTTATATTTTCTATTCAACACATGAATATATATTTCCATTCAACACATGAATTTATATTTTGAATATATTTATTTTCTATTCAACACATGAATATATTTTCTATTCAACACATGAATTTATATTTCTTATTTTCCAAACTGGAATGAGGCCCAATCAATTACCATATAACATTTATTATATGGATTCTCTACAACACATGTATATAACAGCAACGATAAATCATCAACCATCATCCAGAGTGCACCACACAACTGCATAAGCTTTAAATATAAATAATTAACGCTTACACGGTCTGTCAACCCATCGATTGACATACAACAAAACAATCGGGATTAGTGTACGTCAAATATCATCCCAATACCCGTGTGGGGTTTCAAATCATCAAACACGTATTTTATTTGTGCAGTTGGGCGATGTGTAAAATTTATCATCCCAATCAATATGTCAAATCAGTGTATATAAACAAATCGTTCGATTTGTTTATAAATATTTATTTTATATACACATTAAAAATTATATTTTAACTATAAAATATTTATAATGATAAATATTTTATTTCATTCCACATCATACAATCCAATTTCACACCACAAAAATCAAACAAACAGGTCATCTATGATCTGTGGAAGATGGGTGTCGGGTGCTGCTAAGCACCGTCTGCATCCTAGCATATATTAAAATAAAAGTGAGGAGTTCTCACTGAGGGTTCCACTCCGCCAGTTTTACTTCTGAACTTCTGAACGTTGGGATTTGTTTGAAATTCCAATGCAGTCTTTACTACGCTGTTCATAATAAAAATTATATTTTTATTGCTTCATTCCAATAAATAAAAATCACATTTCATTTATGATTCATATATTTTTACAATGCTCCTTCCTATATAAAAATTATATTTTTATATATCTACTTCTAATATAAAGATCGAATTTTTATCATCACTTCATATATATATAAATCGAATTTTTACTTTCACTTTTTCAACTATATAAAGATTCAAACTTTTCTAATATAAAAATTCGATTTTTATACTATAAAGATTCAATTCTTTTCTTGTTTAAAAATCAAACTTTTCAATTTAAAAATCATATTTTTATAACTTCAACTTCATATTAAAAATCGTATTTTTATACTGCTACCTTTAAAATAAAAATTCTATTTTTATACCGCCACTATATAGATAAAAATTCTATTTTTACACAGCTACTATATAGATAAAAATTCTATTTTTATACCGCTACTATATAGATAATAATTCTATTTTTATACTGCTACTATATAGATAAAAATTCTATTTTTATACATCTAAAAATCAAACCTTTTATTCTAACTAAAAATCTCATCTTTCTCTAATTAAAAATCATAGTTTTTTGTATTTAAAAATCCTATCGTTTCAGTTTAAAAAAATCTAATCTTTTTAGTTTTTAAAATCTAATCTTTTTCCTTTTAACACTATCATCTTTATCGTGTTATAAACCAAACCTTTACAGCGTTATACACAATTTAATTGTTGCTTAATTATATAGAATTTATTAAACCAATTACATAAGGAAAACAAATAAAAAAGCTCACTTTTATTTGATAGAGGGGGTGGAGGCGCTTGGTGGTGGTCCGGGGGGGAGGGGGAAGAGCAGTTGAAGGCAGCGGCGGGAGGCGGCTCATCGGCTACTGGAGGATGTGGTCCTTGGTTTCGGGTCTGCGAGAGGGGGCTCGCGTTGATCGCGAAGGAGAAAGGGGGTTCCATCTCGCCGGAGGCGGCGGCGCTTGCCCGGGGGGGGGAGGGGGAATGAAGGAAAAGGGGGAGCAGCGGGTTACGGGTTTAGTTAGGTTTTTTTAAAATCTTTTTTATCTGAATCGATTGAGTGACCGAGGGGGCTGAAAGGGTAAGGAGATGAAAAAGGGGGTTTTCATTTTATATATTTATTTAATTTAAAAAAAAACAACTTTTTATTTCGAACTCGAAATTGAACCCACCGACTGTCGTCCACAGCTATTTACCCCCATTCCAAACACAATCTAATATGTATCGCAAGCTAGTTCGTTTCGATCAGTTTTCGTCAAAATCAAAATATAACTCTATATATTGAATTTGAACGCACATTTCAATTTACCGGGGCCACATACTAACTATAAAAATTCCCGAAAAATATTTTCTAGCTTCATATTGACGGTACGGTCCTAACAAAACCAATTTCGTCAAATTCTGAGATCGTTTGAAAAATGGTCATTTTCCAGTCGATTAAAATTAACTAAAACTGGTCAAACACGTTTTCCTTTGCCACGCTCACATATTGATTCAAAAAATTACAAATTTTGGAATCTAGCAATAACTTGACATCACGGATCCAACAAAAGTGGTTTCGTCGAAAATCGAGGTCATTTGCAAAATTCCCATTTTTAAGGGCTAGAATTCCATAGCGACTATTCTGAAATTTCAACTGGACATATCTTTCGATTCCCGCTATGAAATTTTAATTTTTCGGATTCGTTGGAAAGATATTCACAAATAGATTCTAATATTTTTGGTTTCGCTAAAATCCGGTTTATTTTGAATCCTGTACATTCATTTGAATTTTGAAATCGAATTTTCGAACTACCGCGCCATTTTCAATTCCTTTTATATATATAAATAAATATTTATATTCTAACGACGATTCAAATAAATATATACGTTCTATTTCTATTCAAAATAAATTTCTCGTTGTTATTATTTAAAATAATTCATTTTAAATATTCAAAATTCACTAAAATTGCCAAAATAAAAATTTTAAACTGGCTCAGATTTCCGGGTTATTATACATATATATGTACATGCATGCATTTTCAAACAATTTTCAATACAGTTCAATATTCGGTTCAATTTGGCATAATGGTTCAAAATTATCAAACTAATAATCAAACAACACAACCATCAATCAATTAGTTGATTAGCTTTTCAAATTCATAATTCTGATATATATACAGAAAATCATGTTTTTGATGCCAAATCACAACAATAAACCTATCTAGTTTTGGTTCTCACACTAGTCTAATGGAAATATATAGAAATCCCACTTTCGAAACTCGAACACAAATACTGGTGATGGTATACTTCATCATCAGGACCATGTCCGGGCGACTGGAGTTTGATTCTATATCTATCCATTATATTAAAACTTCGAATATACGTTCATGACGCGTATATGCAAAATCGTTATATGCTCGATTGTCCAAATCAATACAAATAAAAAATTAAAATACATATACTTGAATTTAACTTTCAAAACAAAATTTGTTTTCAATTCTTATTTTAAAAAATAACACTCTTCAAACTCGTTCTAGGATACTACTGATCCCATCTCTAACGAGTTATTCTTATTGGACATTACTAATCCATTCTCTGATGAATTCTTTCGTTTGTGTCTAATGTGTCTTGTTCTCGAGTTCTGTAAACCACAACTCTGATAACAAATGAAGCGATCCGAACTTCCCCGGTCTCCGAAGAGAAGAGAAAGAACGAATTACTTTGAGGACAAGGCAAATCAGAACGCAAACAGAAGAACATTTCATTGTTTATTACAACAATTCCATCCGAGTACAAGAATATACAGAGTATGAATAAATATTACACATTGATAAATATCAGAGATTTAAATTACATTTAAATACATAGCAGCGGAAAAATAATACAAAACATAACTGAAAGAAATACGCGGATACAGAGCTTTTCGAATATCACTTCAACTATAAACCAGGATCCTGTGAATATAAATCTGCAAAACCAAAACTTATAGCTGCCCATGCGGAAAATAAGGGCACCCAGAGTTTAGGTTAAAACAATAAACTCCAGATCAGTCATGTAACTGGTGTGAGAACTAAAAACAGTTATTAATCTTTATTTTTAAAGTTAGGTAAATCAAGGGACCACGCCGTATAACACGGAACGGGTTTCCTCCCAAGAATACCAGTGCATAAAACAAACAGCGCAATGCTAAATAAAGAAAAATGAAGCTATTATAAGACCTAGGTCCCATCACATAATGCAACGCAAGCTGGAGGATAGGGTTTTACCTTATAATAGCCAAAGAATGCTTGATACGTTTCAAAACTGATTATTTTGATATTACTATAAGTATATAGTGTCAAAACAATTTCAAATATAAATGTATCAATCCTAGATGGTATAGCATCCCATGCTACTATGTCGCCAATACTAGGCTCTACAAATAAAACCGAATTATCACGTATTGGAAATTGCATCCAACAACTACACAGGTAAAAAGTATATAAATGTCAGGGCTGGTAGGTCACTGACATCACCCATAGCTAGAAATAAACGTTGTGCTCTTCCTGTAGTCACTATCCCGTTTTTGACTCATACCAAGGTGTGAGGCTCGCGAATTAACGCCATACACAAAGCTATGCCACACAGGTCGTGCTTTGATCATCAACCACAAGACTTTGCTTTTCAATAGAAGCCTTGATCATTTGCCACTTAGGCATGCCACATAGGCAATTCACTCCATGCGATTGATATCTATCAATATATAACCTCTGAGCTCGTACGTCTTAGAGAAGGGCGTTAAGCAAGAAAATAAATTCTCCGCCGCCGAACAGATATATATTTAATAGAAATCAATCACACAGAATAAAATCCAATGTCAGACACATAATCCATTTACAAGTTCGTTCTGGGTCTGAACGAAACCGGAGGAACCTTGTTCCATGCATTTCCATTGATCTCCAAGTACGTCTGGACGATCACCAACTGATTCCCTCCTGTTGGGTGTACAACCCAATCAAGATCATCAATAATCATCCAAACGATGTGAAGACCTCCGGTCTTCAACTACCGTCTTCATCTTCAATTTATCGTCGAATCGGTTATTCAGAATGGGTATAAACCCGGCCTTTCCGAATAACCCGCGTATATAATTAAACTACCCCACCCTCCATTAAGGTCACTCACAAGGGACTGCCTTAATTTTGGGGGAGGTTTGTAAGTAAAAGTCACTGATAAAACACAAGACAGATATAAGCAGCGGAAAACAAACAGACTTTTATTTCATAAAATACTTGCTCATACAAAACATTTCCATAATTGTCTCATAACAACTTCCAAAACATTACAACATCATTTCTGTCTTGGTTATTAAATAAAGAATAAAACATGATTAAAACTGCATAAATCCCCATGATTGTGTCCAATAGCCATAGCCAAGGAGAGAGTCCAAACCGTACATCTACTATCTTGAAGCTTGCAAAGAGTCTGACTAAGCTGAGTTGTTTCCTCCCTGTGGACCTGGGGGGGGGGGGGACGGAAGAAAAGAAGACGAAAGAAAATAGGGTCAGACATAAAGCCTGGCAAGTCTAGTGACTCTTCAGTATAAGAATAAGAATAAGGGCATGATAAGTATAAACTGGAAATAGGAGAGTGTCATAAACTAAGACAAAGCAGTTTGAATCGAATATACTATCGCACCCCATACTATATCTCTGCACCTACTTGTATTGTCTTAACTGGCACCCCATGCTGGAGGTAAAGTGATCCCCTTTTTCTAAAGATCGGCTCCTGCTCGCATAATCATCTGTGTCTTACGGCCCCCAAATATTGTAGATACCTATGATGGCCCCACCATGGGGTCTATCAAGTCCCATGGTGGCGACCCGACACAATCCTTAGAATGCATAGGTTATACTACTAGTGCCCCTAGTGCCCTGTTTGTTTGCTCCAAAGTGTGTGCATGCCCACACTCCGTTAGAACCCACACTGTTGCACACACCGCCGTCGCTTTTGGCTGCTTACAATCAGCCCAGTAATCATGCCCTACCCTGCCTAGTTTCAGGGTACCATCATACCTAATTGGGTTAATGCTGAAATGGGTCCTCGTTACTAGGGTTTTCGAGTCAAACATGTTAAGTGCTTAAGTGTCTATATTTACCTAACCTCACCCATCAGTTTAATTAATATGTTGAATTGGTTAAGTGTTTTAGTTAACTTAACCCTACCATCCTGACTTGTCTGTCCTTAGCTTTTTAAAGCACCGACCACTCACATTAGACAGGTATTGTTACGGTTACTGGATGTGCCGGTCGGTTCCGGGCAGATTTACACCGTAACTCAGTTTAACCTCGGGTCCTTATTGGGCTTCATGCTTAACCGCCCACATTGGATAGGTATTGTTGTGACTACTGGACACCCGGGCGGGTCCAGGCAGGTTTACATCACAACTCAATCCAACCTCGTGTTAAGCATATTCGTATTTTCTAAATTTACATATTTGTCTTTATTACTTAATATATGTAAATTTAATGTTATGGCCCACTTTCCAAGTTCGTCCTTTTGGTATTAGAATATATACCGTTTAAATGCCACTAATTTCGGCATGTGACAAACATGCCAATTTCATATATTTTTATGTCAAGTTTTACTAATATTCCTAATGTTACCCCGTTTAAACATTAGGCTAACAATCTTAGCCTAATTTTCGTTCGCATGGTTTTTAACATATAATATTAGGCTAAAAACTTAGCCTAATTTAGCGCACACAAATTGGCATAAGGGAATTCATAAACATAAACATGACATAGGTGTAAACTTGGCACTTTAGGCATAGTCAATATGAACATCATAGGTGTAAACTTGCAAAATAGTCAACTTGAATGTGAACTTGCAACATAGCCTAAATCAACATATATGTGAACTTGCATTGAAATAGGTATCTAACCAAATAGGTGTCACATAAATTAGCATATGATTTAGATTAACATAAGCCTAAACTTGTTTTTGGATCTAGGCATAACATCGAGCATAACAAGCATATGACAATAATATGATAATTTCATAAAGTAAGTATAATTTTATGACAAGGGTGTGAACTAGATCCAATCATATGTCTAATTACAACATGAAACACATATTAAAGTGGATCTTGACTTGGATCCAATTTTGGAACTTGCAACTTTCTTCAAACATACTAGCATGTATGTGAACATAATCGTTTAGGCATAAAGGTTCTAGCATATATATACATGAAATCTTAATCACATACAACCTATATAATCACATAAACATATAGGTGTCAATTACAATATGAAATATACAATTTGCATGTGATCCTACATGTACAATAGGATTAATATCAACTCAACTATACCACAAACATCACAATACCACAATCATTTCAATACATAGATGTGAATTAACATCGTTGTTACATAATAACACAATTCCATTTCCATTTTACATCGAATCAAATCCAAACTTTTATTCACGTCGGAAAAATCACTATACTTACTACTAACGACGGTCTTGTTTTCTGATTTCTGAGTTCTGAATTTGAATTGCTTTCCTTTGGGAAGACTAACGTTGTTTGAATCGTGTTATGACTTTGATTTTGGCTTGTCTCTAAGCTTTCTACAAGTGGAGGCTACTCTTGGCTTCCTTCCAGCAGCATGACGGCTCTATCTCCAATTTATTTGTGTGAATTTAGGTTTAGACTCAAGTTGTATTTATAGAATTTTAAATTAATTAGAGCCATCGATGAAGCTAGAGTGAATCCAGACCATCCATCTCAAGAGCAACCAATCGGAAGGTGACATGTATGCCCTAATGACACAGCCAAGCTCAGAAATTCGACCAGAAACCCGACCAGGCCAGCCAGGGCCAAACCAGGTCGACCCCCAGGTCGACCCTATGGTCGACCCCTAGGTCGACCTGGGTCCTGGGCAGGAATTTTCCCGCCCAGCCCAGTTCGGCTTTGAATTCGAAATTTGAACCGATTTTTGAACTGTTTGAATTTTAATTTGAATTCTGAAACTTCCAGATGTCATAACTCCTTCATACGGAGTCTGATTCACGCAAATTCGAACTCTATCTTAGGTAGAATTCCGAGACGAGCGCAATGGCATAACACGTTTCCCTTAATTCTTTTATTAAGAATTAATTATACTTTAATTTTACAGTTAACAGAAAATTCGGGGTGTTAATTCTCCCCTCCTTAAAGGATTTCGTCCCCGAAATCTTCAAGTCTAGGAGAACGTAAGTCCTAACATGCAATCGTCCATCTACTCAACCATCAAACACAGGCGTCCATTGTCCTTAAAAGACTTCTAATGCTTCATGATCATATGCACAATGTGTACACATGTCCTTATCTAATGCAAAAATCAGGCGGTCTACTGATTCAGTTGACCTCCTTAATGCAAATCATGTAAGTGCCATGAATCCATTATGTATGCAAACTTTTCCCTACTCATAATTCTATATGAGTGCGAAACTATTCATATAAATGCGACATCCATATGACAACATATCAATTTTCAACCACATACAAATATGAATACACATATGCATATGCAATTATGAAGTGACTGAGCCGATCTAAAACCTAGGTTATGTGTGTACATGCATCCATGAGCAACCACTAGCAACCACTTGCAACCACTTGCAGCCATCAACCATAACATGTTTCAAATACATGTTTACATCCAAAGGGTTTCTACCTAAGGATAAAGGATAATATCGAGGAAATATACCTAAAGATAGATATAAGCATGACTTAAGGAAAAAGAGAGATCAAGGATATACACTCAAAAAGAAAAGGGTAGGCCGCGCGTATTCTGTCCTCAGTTTCCCAAGTCGCGTCTTCCTCGGCATCGCTCCACTGAACTTTGACGAGCTTGACTTCGCGGTTGCGTAACTTTTTCACTTCAGTTCATAATATTCGAGTTGGAACTCTTCTTACAGTTGCTTCGCATTCCACTTCGGCTTCTTCTAGAATGCTTGGCTCCACCACTTCCGCAGATTCATGTAGACATTTCTAAAGATGAGAAACGTGAAAGACGTGAATTCCAGCCAACTTTTCGGGTAGCTCTACTCTATAAGCCATTTTCCCAATCTTCTTGATGATAGGGAATGGTCCTACAAATCTTGGTGCTAGCTTTCCCGTGGATCCAGAGCGAACGATGTTCCTTAAAGGAGAAACCTTAAGGAAAACCCTGTCCCCAACTTCAAACTCGAGGTCGGTCCTTCTCTTGTCGGCGCAGGATTTCTGTCTGTCTTGAGCTGTCTTCATTCTCCTTCGTATCAAGTCCACTTTTTCTGAAGTCTCTCGAATCATGTCTGGCCCAAGTATAAGTTTGTCAGTAGACTCCCACCAACAATTTGGTGATCGGCACGGTCTTCCATACAAAGCTTCGAAGGGCGCCATACCGATGGTGGCTTGGTAGCTGTTGTTGTAGGCGAATTCCACTAGAGGAAGGTGATCCTCCCATGTCCCTCCGAAGTCAAGAACACATTGTCTCAAAAGATCTTCCAATACCCTATACACCCTTTCTGTCTGACCATCAGTCTGGGGGTGATAGGCCGTGCTCAAACATAACTGTGTGCCTACAGCTTCTTGTAGACTCCGCCAAAATTCGCTCGAAAAGATGGGATCTCTGTCACTCACTATGCTGGAGAGTATTCCATGGAGTCGAACTATTTCCTTGAGATAAAGAGAAGCTAGAGACGAGGCAGTCCTTCTACTGTTGATAGGTAAAAAGTGGGCGCTTTTAGTAAGCCTGTTCATTATTACCCAAATGCTAGTATTTCCTCTTCTTGACCTAGGCAACCCGTCAATGAAGTCCATTGAAATGCTATCCCACTTCCATTGCGGGACTTCTAGAGGATGAAGCAGTCCTCCAGGTTTCTTCTGTTCTGCCTAGACCTGTTGGCATGTCACGCACTTAGAAACGAAATCTGCTACGTCCTTCTTCATGCCGCTCCAATAGAAAACTCTCTTTACGTCCTTGTACATTTTGTCCCCGCCTAGATGTATTGTCATCTTGGAATGATGTGCTTCCTCGAGAACCTTCTTTACCCATTCCCTTGCTTGTGGGATGCACAGTCTTCCATCTCGCCTCAGCCAACCCTTATCATCCATGGAGTACCTATTGAGGTGACTGGAAGTTTCACCCCTAATTAGCTTATCAATCACATCCACAAGCTTAGGGTCTTCGCGTTGTGCGGCCCCTATTGAGTCTAAAAGAGTGGGCCGTACTTCTAGGGATGCAAATAAACCAGGTACAAAATCTGGGGAGGGCCTAAAGTTGAAACTGGCTATATACTCTAAGCTTTGCCTTTCCATAAAGAGAGGGCTTAGGGTCAGCCTATTTCTGCTCAATGCATCTGCTACTACGTTGCCTTTGCCGGGAGTATAGGAAATCTCAAAGTCATATAAGGCAAGAAACTCCATACACCTTTGCTGCCTCAAGTTAAGATCTTTCTATGAGAAAAGATACTTCAACGATTTATGGTCAGTATATAATTCGAATTTCTCACCTAGGAGATAATGGTGCCAACAAAGACGATGGCGGCCAACTCAAGATCATGGGTTGGGTAGTTCTTTTCATGAACTTTCAATTGTCTTCCACCATAAGCTACTACCCTCCCTTCTTGCATCAGAACAACGCCTAGTCCCGTACTACAAGCATCCATGTACAATGTGAACATCTTGCTTCCATCTGGCAAAGTTAGAACTGGGGCTGTTGTGAGAGCCCTTTTTAGGTGTTGGAAAGCAATATCACAGTCTAAATCCCAAGCGAATGGCAGATTCTTCTTTGTTAGCCTTGTGAGTGGAGCTGAGATTTTCGCGAAATCCCTAATGAACTTGCGGTAAAAACCTGCTAGCCCAAGAAAGCTTCGGACTTCGGTTGCATTTCTTGGTGTCTTCCAATCTTGCACTGCCACCACTTTCGCGGGGTCCACAGCTAATCTCTCTTTGGACACTATATGTCCAAGAAATCTTACTTCTTCTCTCCAAAAGTGGCATTTGGAGAATTTGGCTTTTAGCTGATGAACTCGAAGAGTTTCCATGATCTCCTTCAGATGCTGAGCATGTTCTTCCTCATTCTTTTAGAAGATCAAAATATTGTCCATGAAGACCACCACGAACTTATTGAGGAATTCTCTGAACACCCTGCTCATTAGGTCTACGAAATAAGCGGGTGCGTTTGTCAAACCGAAAGGCATGACAAGCCACTCGTAGAAACCGTCTGGGGTTCTGAACGCCGTTTTATCTATACTATCTTCAGCTACCCTTAGCTGATGGAACCCAGTAGCCAGATCATGTTGGGAGAAGACCGACGCACCTACAAGCTGATTAAACAAATCGTCTATTCTGGGAAGCGGGTGTCTATTCTTTTTAGTCAGCTTGTTTAGCTCCCTATAGTCCACACAAAGACGTAGTGAACCATCTGCTTTGGTGGCGAACACCACTGGAGCACCCCATTCCGAGATACTTCTCCTTATAAACCCCTTCTCGAGAAGCTCCTTAACTTCCTTACTGAGCTCCTTTCTCTCCTTTGGAGCCATGTGTCTAAAATGCAGAGCTACGGGCTTTGCATTATCAACAAGATATATGCGGAAGTCTATTTCCGCTTCAAAGGTAAGCCTTTCACCTCTTCAAAGACATCCGGATATTCCCGGACCACTCTAACCGACTGCAAATTCTCAACAGAAGCGTCAAGCGACTATAGATTACTAAGCATAACAGCATTCAAGGGATTACAAGAAATTTCTAGAGTGTTACCGAGCCGAGTCAAGTGTCTAACCACTCTTTTCTCCCAATCAAGAATGGCACCATTACTGGATAAACAGTCTATGCCTAAGATCAATCCATATCCTGAGAAGCCCAAAACAAAGGCACTACATCTAAATTCAACACTTAGAATAGAGATTTTCAAATCCAAGCAAACCATTGACAAATAAGCCGAGCCCCCAATTGGATTTGAAACAACCAAGGGGTCTTCTACCATACTAGTGTCTAGGTGCAGAGATTCTACTAAAGCAGATGAAATAAAGGAGTGTGATGCACCAGAATCAAAGAGAGTGCGAACTGGATAATCATACAGATAAACTAAGCTTTCTACAGAAATATTTCTACCTTGTTCCTGTGGAGGTGCCACCAGCGCGTGAACCTGTCCTCCTGAGGTGGATCCATTCCTCTGTCTCTGCCCCGCTTCTTTGGGCAGTCCTTAGCCAAGTGCCTAGTCTCTCTACAATGGAAGCAGCCCCCATTCATCTTTGCCTTCCTATTCCTGCAGTCTTTTGCTATATGTCCCACAATTCCACAGAAATTGCATTTTGTCTTTTCAGGGGTTTTGTTGTTCTTCCCGCCTTTCTTGAAGTCTGTTTTCTTAGCTTGTAGACACTCTTTTTTTTCTTGAGGCACTTCCTCCTTTACCTCTTTCTTGCCCTTATCTTCCTCATGTAGCAGCACCATGTCCACCAAGCTTTCATAGGTTTCTCCCATGGTATATGGGTCATTGCAAGGATGTGTAGAGGCTCATTCAGACCTTTGACGAAGCGAAAGGCCTTCTTGTGTTGGGTGTTTACTAAATCCAGCCCAAATCTGGCCAGCTGATTAAACTGATTTACATACTCCTTGATTGTCATACTTCCTTGTTTAAGGGTTAGCAACTTCTCCATTTGCAGGCTTCTTTCAGCTTGGGAGAGGAATTTCATCTCAAACCGCATCCTAAAATCTTCCCAAGTTTCTACTGGCCTTTCAGCATGGGTAACTTCCCACCAATAGGAAGCTTCATCTTTCAGCAACCACACTGCTAGTTGTATCTTTTGCCTGTCGTCAACTTCGAAGATGACGAACAAGTCCTTGGTATCCTTCAGCCAGTTCCTTGCTACTACAAAGGATTCAGTTCCATAAAAGTCCTTTCCACCCATAGCTTTGAAGTCTCTACATATCTTAGCGAAAGTATATCCACGAGGAGGAGGAGGAGGTGGAGGAACCGCTACCACTATTGGAGGAGGAATGTCTGTTGGGCCCGCACCATTGGCCCTAGCCTCTAGGTACCTTCGGAACCAACCAGGTATCGGTACTCCTTCTGGAAGGTTAAGATCTCCAGACATGCTGGAACAAAAAGGAAAGTACTCAAGACAAAAGGATAGAGAGAGATAGTGCGTATGGCTTTGGGTAATTATGCCTTTTAAAAACAAGACTTTTTCTTGAAAAAGAATGCTTCTTTAAACTTCTTTTGAAAATAGTTTTCAAATTTTTTTATCTAGTTTGGTAAAACTATGCTCTGATACTAAGAGAAACACACCACCCTCCATTAAGGTCACTCACAAGGGACTGCCTTAACTTTGGTGGAGGTTTGTAAGTAAAAGTCACAAATAAAACACAAGACAGATATAAGCAGCGGAAAACAAACAGACTTTTATTTCATAAAATACTTGTTCATACAAAACATTTCCATAATTGTCTCATAATAACTTTCAAAACATTACAACATCATTTTTGTCTTGGTTATTAAATAAAGAAGCATAAAACATGATTAAAACTGCATAAATCCCCATGATTGTGTCCAACAGCCATAGCCAAGGAGAGAGAGTCCAAACCGTACATCTATTATCTTGAAGCTTGCAAAGAGTCTGACTAAGCTGAGTTTTTCCCTCCCTGTGGACCTTGGGGGGGGGACGGAAGAAAAGAAGACGAAAAAAACAGGGTCAGACATAAAGCCTGGTAAGTCTAGTGACTCTTCAGTATGAGAATAAGAATAAGGGCATGATAAGTATAAACTGGAAATAGGAGAGTGTCATAAACTAAGACAAAGCAGTTTGAATCGAATATACTATCGCACCCCATACTATATCTCTGCACCTATTTGTATTGTCTTAACTGGCACCCCATGCTGGAGGTAAAGTGATCCCCTTTTTCTAAAGATCGGCTCCTACTCGCATAATCATCTGTGTCTTACGGTCCCCAAATATTGTAGACACCTATGCTGGCCCCACCATAGGGTGTATCAAGTCCCATGGTGGCGACCCGATACAATCCCCAGGATGCATAGGTTATACTACTGGTGCCCCCAGTGCCCTGTTTGTCTGCTCCGAAGTGTGTGCACGCACGCACTCCGTTAGAACCCACACTGTTGCACCCAACGCTCGCTTTTGACCGCTTACAATCAGCGCAGTAATCGTGCCCCACCCTGCCTAGTTTCAGGGTACCATGATACCTAATTGGGTTACTACTGAAATGGGTCCCCGTTACTAGGGTTTTCTAGTCAAACATGTTAATTGGTTAAGTGTTTGTATTTACCTAACCCCACCAATCAGTTTAATTAACATGTTGAATTGGTTAAGTGTTTTAGTTAACTTAACCCTACCATCCTGACTTGTCTGTCCTTAGCTTTTTAAAGCACCGACCACTCACATTAGACAGGTATTGTTACGGTTACTGGATGTGCCAGTCGGTTCCGGGCAGATTTACACCGTAACTCAGTTTAAACATTAGGCTAACAATCTTAGCCTAATTTTCGTTCGCATGGTTTAAACCCCGGGCAGATTTCATATATTTTTATGTTAAGTTTTACTAATATTCTACCCCGTTTAAACATTAGGCTAACAATCTTAGCCTAATTTTCGTTCGCATGGTTTTTAACATATAATATTAGGCTAAAAACTTAGCCTAATTTAGCGCACACAAATTAGCATAAGGGAATTCATAAACATAAACATGACATAGGTGTAAACTTGGCATTTTTGGCATAGTCAATATGAACATCATAGGTGTGAACTTGCAAAATAGTCAACATGAATGTGAACTTGCAACATAGCCTAGATCAACATATATGTGAACTTGCATTGAAATAGGTATCTAACCAAATAGGTGTCACATAAATTAGCGTATGATTTAGATAACATAAGCCTAAACTTGTTTTTGGATCTAGGCATAACATCGAGCATAACTAACATATGACAAGAATATGATAATTTTATAAAGTGTAATTTTATGATAAGGGTGTGAACTAGATCCAATCATATGTCTAATTACAGCATGAAACACATATTAAAGTGGATCTTGACGTGGATCCAATTTTGTAAATTGCAACTTTCTTCAAACATACTAGCATGTATGTGAACATAATCATTTAGGCATAAAGGTTCTAGCATATATATACATGAAATCTTAATCACATACAACCTACATAATCACATAAACATATAGGTGTCGATTACAATATGAACTATACAACTTGCATGTGATTCTACATGTACAATAGGATCAATATCTACTCAACTATACCACAAACATCACAATACCACAATCATTTCAATACATAGATGTGAATTAACATCGTTGTTACATAATAACACAATTCCATTTCCATTTTACATCGAATCAAATCCAAGATTTTATTCACATCGGAAAAATCTTTATACTTACTACGAACGACGGTCTTGTTTTCTGATTTCTGAGTTCTGAATTTGAATTGCTTTCCTTTGGGAAGACTAACGTTGTTTGAATCGTGTTATAACTTTGATTTTGGCTTGTCTCTAAGCTTTCTACAAGTGTAGGCTACTCTTGGCTTCCTTCCAGCAGCATGACGGCTATATCTCCAATTTATTTGTGTGAATTTAGGTTTAGACTCAAGTTGTATTTATAGAATTTTAAATTAATTAGAGCCGTCGATGAAGCTAGAGTGAATCTAGACCATCCATCTCAAGAGCAGCCAATCAGAAGGTGACATGTAAGCCCTAGTGACACAGCCAAGCTCAGAAATTTGACCAGAAACCCGACCAGGCTAGCCAGGGCCAAACCAGGTCGACTGGGCAGGTCGACCCCCAGGTCGACCTGGTCACCCAGGTCGACCCCCAGGTCGACCTGGGTCCTGGGCGGGAATTTTCCCGCCCAGCCCAGTTTGGCTCTGAATTCGAAATTTGAACCGATTTTAGAACTGTTTGAATTTTAATTTGAATTCTGAAACTTCCGGAGGTCATAACTCCTTCGTACAGAGTCCGATTCACGCAAACTCGGACTCTATCTTAGGCAGAATTCCGAGACTAGCGCAATGGCATAACCCGTTTCCCTTAATTCTTTTATTAAGAATAAATTATACTTTAATTTTACAGTTAACAGAAAATTCGGGATGTTACAATAATAAACAAGTGCTACACAAACACAACATACACCTCATTCCAATTCAGAATATTCTTTTATTCAAATCTTCACATTCTTAGGGAAAGGTTCCCATTAATGAAACGACCCGCAAATCCGAGCTATCTGAGTTGACTAAATACACCACACGTCCAACTCAAATAACACAGAAATACGACTCATTATTAGAAAGAAGTTAGAGGATGGGAAATAGAAAGTAAGAAATATTAGAATAGAAGAAAAACGAAGATCACAACTCACAGCGGAACGAATAAAAAATATTATATAACATAACTTTTGCAATACAATCTGTTTTGTACATATATACGTACCATCATCAGAGTACACATAACATTTGATTCAGCGGAAGTAACTCTAAATAACTAACGTTGAAGCCTCCTGCTTCAAGCTCCTCCAAGTGTATCTGTAAAAGCCTGAAACACTTGACTGCCCGTACAAATTTGGGCACCCAAGAGTTTAGGGAAAACAAAATAAACTCTGGGTCAGTCATGGGACTGGTGTGAGTAAACTCCAACCACTTGCTTAACTTTAAAAATCCTTTCAAAAGAAAAGGTAATAGTAAGACCAGCCCACACATAAACACGGACGGTGTTTACCTTACTATAACCCAAAACACTTTGATATCAAATCCAATGATATTATAATAATGTCTACATCAAATAAATAATCAAATAGCAGAACGCTTGCATCTCACGCTCCACATATATAGTATATAATCAAAAAAAACCGCATGGCGCTTATTGGAGATTGGATTTCCAACATGACAAGGTATGGGACCACCTTCCGATGATGTATCTCTAGAGGCAAATACACCTGGGTTCAACAAGAACGTCTTGCAACCCGGCACACACATGACCGACCACTCATTTCGCTTGAGTGTATCGAATGTATATCACCAACGGTTGGACTCAAACCACCGTTTCCCGAATGGGCAGAATCGATAGATTTAGAAACAACATGATTTTCTCTAGATAGGTGATTATACACCCTAATGGGTGCGACCCACATAGCCATGCTGCCTGCCCGATTTTTGTCCTTTCCCGGTTGTTGAGGCCTGAGGCTACGAATACTTACCATTCATTGATAGCACAATCACTTTGAATGCCACATTGTCAGATCCGTTAATCACTAGTTGAGTTTGCACAAATATTCTGGATATTATGCTAAGGGATAAATCCGTTGCAAACATATATATTCATACAGACCAACCCATTTGATCATTGGAAATACTCTGTCAGACATTCGTCCATTTACGTTCGTCTTGGGATTGAACGAAACCGAAGGCACCATTTCTATAAATAGAAAAGCCCTTGCACTTCACTCCGTCTTCAATATATTCAGCATACTTGGTTCGCAACGCTTATGCCGATACGGAGTGGTTCTTCGGATAATAATCCAACCGGTCTCTCCATATTGACAACGATGGTCAAAACTTCGATAGTCTGTGATTTAACTATCGAATAAAACAAGTGTTCAATCAACATATCAAACAAATCACTGGGCTCTTTAATTAATATTTCATTAATTAAATCACTTCTCCATTTTCTCTATCAATATTTGTTAACCAAATATTTTCAATAATCATCTCGGCCTCTTATGCCATTTGGAAACGTTTCCAAATATTAACTTCTTTTATTTTCTATATATTAGAAAAATCTCTATTTGTAATTGGAAACAATTCCAATCACTTATCTCTATCCCCTTTGGTTTACAACATTCGATTTTTATATTCACTTTACTATCGAATTCAATACGTCGATACAATGATTTCTAATTATCAAAATATCTTAAAAATATTCTAACTCCTTAAATTTCCGGAAAATTTCGCCATAACCTCCCCTGTATTGGGAGCATCGGGAAATTTCAAATAGCTTCCCGGTATCTTCCTCAATCAAAAGAAAAAGGAAAAAGCCAAGCGGCCTGCCGATACGGCGCATAAAACCTCATATTCAATTTAAACATGTACCTTATTGTCGAGCACGCAGATTTAAATCTTCATATACTTCATATCAAACCTGCTTATACATGTTCACCTGTTTTCAATTCAATTCAATATCATCTAATCGTTTGAATTCAGTTTCGCCCATTTATTCTTTAATTAGTCATTTTTGCCTATTTCACTTCTTTATTGAACATAACACGTTCAAATAAAATGTTTAACTTGCTCACAACCAAATCGAATTTCGATTTCAATTTTAGTTTCCTTTTTGATTTCGAATATAAATTTTCAAATCGAATTCACTTATTAAAACCCCAATATTCATTCGAAATCTCATTAACTAATTTTTGTTCAATTTAGTTAATTCTATTCAATAAACCAAAATCTGGTTTCTGTTTCCAAAAATCATATTCATTTGCACAACTTGAATTCGCATATATTTTTCAACTCAACTCTGAAATTTTCTAAATAGTCAATTTGGATTTTTCGCTTAAAATCCTTTTATAACATTAAATAAACTATTATGGTTTTAAAACGATTCCGGCGCTGTTTTTCTAAAAATTTGATTTTGACATAACTCAAAATATATACGACGAAATTCAGATTTTTCTCCTTCATTAGAAAACTATTATCAAATCGGTCCTGACGTTTCTTGTTTCAAAGAATTCCGACTTCAATTGGGTTCTGTATATTCAATTGAAGTTCGAAATGCCAATTTACGAACTGCAGCGCTGCGGCGAGTTCGTTTTAATTATATTTATAAATATAAACCTTTAAACTTCTAAACTTTTTTAGAATGAATTCAACTCCATTTAACTCTATTTGAATTCCCTGATTCAAATTCAAATCTCACTTTTATTTGAATTCTAAATTCAAATTCCAATTCCTTTTCTATTTGATATTCAAATTCAATATTTGAATTTCTATTTGAATTCCCTATATTCAAACTCTATATTTAAATTCCATTTGAACTTTCTATATTCCCATTTCTATATTTGAATTCTATTGGAATTCAAATATTCAACTCCCTTTTAAAATTCTATATTCAAAATTCCATAGTTTAAAACCCATTTGAATTTCATATTCAAATCCCATAGATTAAATCCTATTTGAATTCAATTTGAATCTCTTATATTCAAATTTCATTTCCCATTTCCGACCCCATTTGAATTCTAATATTCAAACTTATTTTTACACCATTTGAATTTCTTCACTCAAATTCATTTGAATTCCCTTGAATTCAAATTCCATTTCAAAACCATTTGGATTTCCTATTTTGAAATCCTATTTGAAATTCTATTTCCAATTCTACTTTGAAAATCCTATTTCAAAGTTTATTTCAAATTCTATTTTGAAATTCAATATTCAAATCTCTATTTGAATTTCTATATTCAATTCCATGTTCAAATTCAATACTTGAATTTCTATTCAAATCTTTATTCAAATTTCATATTTGAATTTCATTTCAAATCTCTAGTCAAATTTCATATTTCAATTCTTCTTTTGAAATTCTATATTTCAAATCTTATTCGATTTTTCTTTGAAATTCTATATTTCAAAGTCTGTTCAATTCTTCTTTGAAATTCTATATTTCAAATCTATTTGAAAATTCTTTATTCGAATTCCTTTGAATTCAAATTTTATTTTAATCTCCCGAATTCAAATTCTGTTTTTCCATTCTAATTTCGTCTATTCAAATTCTATTTGAATTTCTAATATTCAATCTCCTTTTAAAATTCAAATATTTAAACTCCTTTGAATTCTACTATTCAAATGTTATAATCAAATTTCATTTGAGTTATATATTTAAAAATTTCATTTCACATCTTATTTTGAAATTCCATTTCAAATTCCAATTTCACAATTGTTTCTATTTCTGAATTATCAAATGATAATTCTTTTCACTTTATTTATAACTTCGTTATAAAGAACTATTTATAAACTTCGCTTAAAAAGAAACTACTTGTTTTATTTTTCAAAACAAGTTTATATTTTTATTTCCATTTAAAATTCAAATTCTATTTAAAAATAGAATTTTACCCTTTCTAAATCTCAATATCCTTTCACGATATTTTTAAATATCATTACTCAAGCCCAGTGATAAAACACACAAAGCAACCAATTATTTATTTTTTCTAACACATCATATATAACAATATATATGCAAACAAATAAACAAACAGATAATATATTTTTGAGGAATCCAGTTGGATTCCTCCAACCTGTTTTCCTGCATCCACAGATGTTAGCACATAAATAATACCAATTCTGCTTCGTGGCAGAATATCGCGGTATAGAAGGTCATCCACTAATCATAGCGTGGGGCGTATAGGGTAATCATCCGCTATGAACTGCGGGCATCCGCTAATGAGACTGCGGGAATCCAACCAATCAATCAACCCAATATATATATATAGCCTAAATAACTAATATATATAAAATAACCATAAAACATTCACACAAGCAACAGACAATTATTTTTAATGAAATAAAAATAATTCTAAAGGTGAGTGAGATTTACTCACCGTGATTTTCCTTTGCCGAATATCCTGTGAAATTCAAATCTTACTGCTTCGAATCGCCTCGAATGAATTTTATCGTGTACCTATGATAATTTTATTTAAATTTACAGGTTAAACATCTATTCATTTAAATTTACTATTTAAACGAATAACTAATTTTCCTATATATTTTAATTAACCAAGTTAAACATTAATTTGCATACTCAACTTTTAGTCTATGGATTTTATTTCTATACCAATTTATTTCTTTATATAACTGATTTTATAAATTGATTTTCTTTAAATAAATGACAAACTAATTCTCTATTTAAATTTATGACACACTAATTAATTCTTTAACTAAACTAGACTAATTAAATAAATAAATTATTAACTAAAAAATTTAATAAATTACCTAAATCCATCCTCTTCACTTCATCAGCCCCTAAAACCGCTATTCTCCATTATGACAATTCATCGAACGCTTTGCAAGCATCTCTATTTCCTTTACTAAACAGACAGGGTCGCCCTTCTTCCTGAACCTCCCTGTGATGGCGTTGTTTTCCAGGCCGACCCCCCTTCAATTCACGATTCCAATTCGCGGATCCCCCCCCCTCCTGAATCAACGAAAAACCTTTGGCCTTGCTCGAGTTTCAGCATTTGAGCTTCCAGATCTCGCAAGTGCCACGGCCCCTTCGTACTCCATTTTTTCTGTGCTTCGAAATCCTCCAGAATTCGCACGCCCAGATCTGCTATCGCGGTTTTGAAAAATACTCTAGCTACATCGTCCCACCCTCACCACAGATGACTCGCACCATCCTTCCAGTAAGCATCGACAGCCTTAGATCCCATATAGTGAAACCACTGAACCGCTTAATCAACAAATCCCATCAGAAAATTCGAACTGCTCCGATAATGACTGTGGCTTTCTATTGTTAACTACATCGCGACTTTCCCCTCGCATGTTCCTATTTCTGCTCCTGGGCCTCAACAATGGTCGGAATCCCCCTTCGCAACTCTTCGAACAAACCCCTGACAGTCGCCAACTCCTCCCAAAGACGCGAGTACTTCTGGTGGCTCGAGCTTGTGAGATGATAGATGAAAAGCGATTTGCGATATCATTTTATTTTAAGTGTAATCGATTTTGATTTTAACTAGAAGGAGGAAAATGAAATCGAACGCTTCGAATTGGTATAGGAAAGGAGAGGAACAGATTTTCTTAAGAGAGAAGGGAGTGTTGGACGCGATTTTATAATGGTGGACGGGGACAATACGTACACTCCATTAAACTGTTGTCTCCTTGATATCGATGGTGGGAAGCAAAAGTTCCTGCTCGAGAAGAATAGGTCTGTGAAAAGAAAAAAGGAGGTCGGCTGAATTACAGTGTATTAAATCTGATTTGATTTTGTTTTTAATTCGATTTGATATCAAGGGATTTTCATTCTCTTTTTTTTTTTCGATAACTAAATATAAAAATTCATTTATATTATTAATTCAATATTTAAAACGATATTAAACATTAAAAATTAATCGTTCAAAATCTGGGTCGTTACATTCTTCCCCCCTTAAAATAATTTCGTCCTCGAAATTGCTAAGGTAGGAAAAGTGATACAAATCCATTACTTTTCAAAAATTCACTTATGTTGAAACTCAACTCCTCATATTCCAACAAATTTAACTCCATCCAAAACTTTTGGTCTTCACACATTTGATTTGAATGATCTACGATCAATCCATTTATATCCAATCTATATTCCATTAACCCTATTCAAATTGATTCTAGTTAATTGATTCACTTCATTCCATTTAACTAGCTTAAGTTAAATTCCAATTCCAGAATCCAAATCCCAGGATTTTTCTTTTCAAATTCTTTTGAAATCCCATAAACATATACATATATTTATTTCCATTTCAATTTCAACCTTTGAATTTTCAAACAAATTTCCAACAAAATTTTCTAAGGTAGCATTCCATCACTTAGGAACTTGAAAATGAACACTGATGATGTTGCAATCATCATCAGAATTATTTTCCAGCCACTGAAGTGAGTTCAGTGCTTTATTATTTCTAAATCCAT
This sequence comes from Allium sativum, assembly GCA_030737875.1. Lineage (NCBI taxonomy): Eukaryota > Viridiplantae > Streptophyta > Magnoliopsida > Asparagales > Amaryllidaceae > Allium > Allium sativum. The sequence continues at coordinate 559,752,798 of CM060920.1, read as the reverse complement.
CTAAAATGATTTTCTTTCAAATCCTTCTAAAACAAATCTATATTATTTTAATATACTTTGAAAAATATTTCCAAATTTCCCAGGATTTTGAATTCTTAATTCTGGTTTGAATTTAATTTATCTCATTTATATATTATTTCTATACAAATTCTATTCTGGTTATAAATAACCATTCTAAATTTATAATCTCATTTGATCAACATCCAACACATCCATATAATAATAATTCTAGAGAATTATTCTTTCTATATCAAAAATAGGAATTTTGGGTAAAATTATATCATTTACCCACTTGAAAACAATATTGTGTTCAATCTTCTGTTCAAGTATTTAGAAACTCCTATCGACGTCGTGGCGTCCCACGATTCGACCAGAATTCATAAACCACTCAACAGACTAGCCAACACAATATAAAACAACTTTTATATCAATTAACAAATACGCTCTCTCGTATTTATACACTCAACTCATTCTAGGGTACTACTGACCCTATCTCTAATGAGCACATGCCACACAAGCCTAGGTGTTCGCTCAACCTAAGCTCTGATACCAACTGAAACGACCCGCAAATCCGAGCTATCTGAGTTGACTAAATACACCACACGTCCAACTCAAATAACACAGAAATACGACTCATTATTAGAAAGAAGTTAGAGGATGGGAAATAGAAAGTAAGAAATATTAGAATAGAAGAAAAACGAAGATCACAACTCACAGCGGAACGAATAAAAAATATTATATAACATAACTTTTGCAATACAATCTGTTTTGTACATATATACGTACCATCATCAGAGTACACATAACATTTGATTCAGCGGAAGTAACTCTAAATAACTAACGTTGAAGCCTCCTGCTTCAAGCTCCTCCAAGTGTATCTGTAAAAGCCTGAAACACTTGACTGCCCGTACAAATTTGGGCACCCAAGAGTTTAGGGAAAACAAAATAAACTCTGGGTCAGTCATGGGACTGGTGTGAGTAAACTCCAACCACTTGCTTAACTTTAAAAATCCTTTCAAAAGAAAAGGTAATAGTAAGACCAGCCCACACATAAACACGGACGGTGTTTACCTTACTATAACCCAAAACACTTTGATATCAAATCCAATGATATTATAATAATGTCTACATCAAATAAATAATCAAATAGCAGAACGCTTGCATCTCACGCTCCACATATATAGTATATAATCAAAAAAAACCGCATGGCGCTTATTGGAGATTGGATTTCCAACATGACAAGGTATGGGACCACCTTCCGATGATGTATCTCTAGAGGCAAATACACCTGGGTTCAACAAGAACGTCTTGCAACCCGGCCCACACATGACCGACCACTCATTTCGCTTGAGTGTATCGAATGTATATCACCAACGGTTGGACTCAAACCACCGTTTCCCGAATGGGCAGAATCGATAGATTTAGAAACAACAGGATTTTCTCTAGATAGGTGATTATACACCCTAATGGGTGCGACCCACATAGCCATGCTGCCTGCCCGATTTTTGTCCTTTCCCGGTTGTTGAGGCCTGAGGCTACGAATACTTACCATTCATTGATAGCACAATCACTTTGAATGCCACATTGTCAGATCCGTTAATCACTAGTTGAGTTTGCACAAATATTCTGGATATTATGCTAAGGGATAAATCCGTTGCAACCATATATATTCATACAGACCAACCCATTTGATCATTGGAAATACTCTGTCAGACATTCGTCCATTTACGTTCGTCCTGAGATTGAACGAAACCGAAGGCACCATTTCTATAAATAGAAAAGCCCTTGCACTTCACTCCGTCTTCAATATATTCAGCATACTTGGTTCGCAACGCTTATGCCGATACGGAGTGGTTCTTCGGATAATAATCCAACCGGTCTCTCCATATTGACAACGATGGTCAAAACTTCGATAGTCTGTGATTTAACTATCGAATAAAACAAGTGTTCAATCAACATATCAAACAAATCACTGGGCTCTTTAATTAATATTTCATTAATTAAATCACTTCTCCATTTTCTCTATCAATATTTGTTAACCAAATATTTTCAATAATCATCTCGGCCTCTTATGCCATTTGGAAACGTTTCCAAATATTAACTTCTATTATTTTCTATATATTAGAAAAATCTCTATTTGTAATTGGAAACAATTCCAATCACTTATCTCTATCCCCTTTGGTTTACAACATTCGATTTTTATATTCACTTTACTATCGAATTCAATACGTCGATACAATGATTTCTAATTATCAAAATATCTTAAAAATATTCTAACTCCTTAAATTTCCGGAAAATTTCGCCATAACCTCCCCTGTATTGGGAGCATCGGGAAATTTCAAATAGCTTCCCAGTATCTTCCTCAATCAAAAGAAAAAGGAAAAAGCCAAGCGGCCTGCCGATACGGCGCATAAAACCTCATATTCAATTTAAACATGTACCTTATTGTCGAGCACGCAGATTTAAATCTTCATATACTTCATATCAAACCTGCTTATACATGTTCACCTGTTTTCAATTCAATTCAATATCATCTAATCGTTTGAATTCAGTTTCGCCCATTTATTCTTTAATTAGTCATTTTTGCCTATTTCACTTCTTTATTGAACATAACACGTTCAAATAAAATGTTTAACTTGCTCACAACCAAATCGAATTTCGATTTCAATTTTAGTTTCCTTTTTGATTTCGAATATAAATTTTCAAATCGAATTCACTTATTAAAACCCCAATATTCATTCGAAATCTCATTAACTAATTTTTGTTCAATTTAGTTAATTCTATTCAATAAACCAAAATCTGGTTTCTGTTTCCAAAAATCATATTCATTTGCACAACTTGAATTCGCATATATTTTTCAACTCAACTCTGAAATTTTCTAAATAGTCAATTTGGATTTTTCGCTTAAAATCCTTTTATAACATTAAATAAACTATTATGGTTTTAAAACGATTCCGGCGCTGTTTTTCTAAAAATTTGATTTTGACATAACTCAAAATATATACGACGAAATTCAGATTTTTCTCCTTCATTAGAAAACTATTATCAAATCGGTCCTGACGTTTCTTGTTTCAAAGAATTCCGACTTCAATTGGGTTCTGTATATTCAATTGAAGTTCGAAATGCCAATTTACGAACTGCAGCGCTGCGGCGAGTTCGTTTTAATTATATTTATAAATATAAACCTTTAAACTTCTAAACTTTTTTAGAATGAATTCAACTCCATTTAACTCTATTTGAATTCCCTGATTCAAATTCAAATCTCACTTTTATTTGAATTCTAAATTCAAATTCCAATTCCTTTTCTATTTGATATTCAAATTCAATATTTGAATTTCTATTTGAATTCCCTATATTCAAACTCTATATTTAAATTCCATTTGAACTTTCTATATTCCCATTTCTATATTTGAATTCTATTGGAATTCAAATATTCAACTCCCTTTTAAAATTCTATATTCAAAATTCCATAGTTTAAAACCCATTTGAATTTCATATTCAAATCCCATAGATTAAATCCTATTTGAATTCAATTTGAATCTCTTATATTCAAATTTCATTTCCCATTTCCGACCCCATTTGAATTCTAATATTCAAACTTATTTTTACACCATTTGAATTTCTTCACTCAAATTCATTTGAATTCCATTTCAAAACCATTTGGATTTCCTATTTTGAAATCCTATTTGAAATTCTATTTCCAATTCTACTTTGAAAATCCTATTTCAAAGTTTATTTCAAATTCTATTTTGAAATTCAATATTCAAATCTCTATTTGAATTTCTATATTCAATTCCATGTTCAAATTCAATACTTGAATTTCTATTCAAATCTTTATTCAAATTTCATATTTGAATTTCATTTCAAATCTCTAGTCAAATTTCATATTTCAATTCTTCTTTTGAAATTCTATATTTCAAATCTTATTCGATTTTTCTTTGAAATTCTATATTTCAAAGTCTGTTCAATTCTTCTTTGAAATTCTATATTTCAAATCTATTTGAAAATTCTTTATTTGAATTCCTTTGAATTCAAATTTTATTTTAATCTCCCGAATTCAAATTCTGTTTTTCCATTCTAATTTCGTCTATTCAAATTCTATTTGAATTTCTAATATTCAATCTCCTTTTAAAATTCAAATATTTAAACTCCTTTGAATTCTACTATTCAAATGTTATAATCAAATTTCATTTGAGTTATATATTTAAAAATTTCATTTCACATCTTATTTTGAAATTCCATTTCAAATTCCAATTTCACAATTGTTTCTATTTCTGAATTATCAAATGATAATTCTTTTCACTTTATTTATAACTTCGTTATAAAGAACTATTTATAAACTTCGCTTAAAAAGAAACTACTTGTTTTATTTTTCAAAACGAGTTTATATTTTTATTTCCATTTAAAATTCAAATTCTATTTAAAAATAGAATTTTACCCTTTCTAAATCTCAATATCCTTTCACGATATTTTTAAATATCATTACTCAAGCCAGTGATAAAACACACAAAGCAACCAATTATTTATTTTTTCTAACACATCATATATAACAATATATATGCAAACAAATAAACAAACAGATAATATATTTTTGAGGAATCCAGTTGGATTCCTCCAACCTGTTTTCCTGCATCCACAGATGTTAGCACATAAATAATACCAATTCTGCTTCGTGGCAGAATATCGCGGTATAGAAGGTCATCCACTAATCATAGCGTGGGGCGTATAGGGTAATCATCCGCTATGAAACTGCGGGCATCCGCTAATGAGACTGCGGGAATCCAACCAATCAATCAACCCAATATATATATATAGCCTAAATAACTAATATATATAAAATAACCATAAAACATTCACACAAGCAACAGACAATTATTTTTAATGAAATAAAAATAATTCTAAAGGTGAGTGAGATTTACTCACCGTGATTTTCCTTTGCCGAATATCCTGTGAAATTCAAATCTTACTGCTTCGAATCGCCTCGAATGAATTTTATCGTGTACCTATGATAATTTTATTTAAATTTACAGGTTAAACATCTATTCATTTAAATTTACTATTTAAACGAATAACTAATTTTCCTATATATTTTAATTAACCAAGTTAAACATTAATTTGCATACTCAACTTTTAGTCTATGGATTTTATTTCTATACCAATTTATTTCTTTATATAACTGATTTTATAAATTGATTTTCTTTAAATAAATGACAAACTAATTCTCTATTTAAATTTATGACACACTAATTAATTCTTTAACTAAACTAGACTAACTAAATAAATAAATTATTAACTAAAAAATTTAATAAATTACCTAAATCCATCCTCTTCACTTCATCAGCCCCTAAAACCGCTATTCTCCATTATGACAATTCATCGAACGCTTTGCAAGCATCTCTATTTCCTTTACTAAACAGACAGGGTCGCCCTTCTTCCTGAACCTCCCTGTGATGGCGTTGTTTTCCAGGCCGACCCCCCTTCAATTCACGATTCCAATTCGCGGATCCCCCCCCCCTCCTGAATCAACGAAAAACCTTTGGCCTTGCTCGAGTTTCAGCATTTGAGCTTCCAGATCTCGCAAGTGCCACGGCCCCTTCGTACTCCATTTTTTCTGTGCTTCGAAATCCTCCAGAATTCGCACGCCCAGATCTGCTATCGCGGTTTTGAAAAATACTCTAGCTACATCGTCCCACCCTCACCACAGATGACTCGCACCATCCTTCCAGTAAGCATCGACAGCCTTAGATCCCATATAGTGAAACCACTGAACCGCTTAATCAACAAATCCCATCAGAAAATTCGAACTGCTCCGATAATGACTGTGGCTTTCTATTGTTAACTACATCGCGACTTTCCCCTCGCATGTTCCTATTTCTGCTCCTGGGCCTCAACAATGGTCGGAATCCCCCTTCGCAACTCTTCGAACAAACCCCTGACAGTCGCCAACTCCTCCCAAAGACGCGAGTACTTCTGGTGGCTCGAGCTTGTGAGATGATAGATGAAAAGCGATTTGCGATATCATTTTATTTTAAGTGTAATCGATTTTGATTTTAACTAGAAGGAGGAAAATGAAATCGAACGCTTCGAATTGGTATAGGAAAGGAGAGGAACAGATTTTCTTAAGAGAGAAGGGAGTGTTGGACGCGATTTTATAATGGTGGACGGGGACAATACGTACACTCCATTAAACTGTTGTCTCCTTGATATCGATGGTGGGAAGCAAAAGTTCCTGCTCGAGAAGAATAGGTCTGTGAAAAGAAAAAAGGAGGTCGGCTGAATTACAGTGTATTAAATCTGATTTGATTTTGTTTTTAATTCGATTTGATATCAAGGGATTTTCATTCTCTTTTTTTTTTTTCGATAACTAAATATAAAAATTCATTTATATTATTAATTCAATATTTAAAACGATATTAAACATTAAAAATTAATCGTTCAAAATCTGGGTCGTTACAATTAATTTTATGAAAGATAAATTCTTCTAAATTTATTCTTTAATCTTCCTTTGGATATCATTTCAAACCATGTTAATGTTTTCCGAACTAGTCGAGATTAGCGAACCACACCGAAGTAATTATTTATTTTATTTCCCAATCCCAACCTATTCATCCCATGGAGCAAAACTGGTAATACTCCATATCTAACACCACGATGTTATCGGTAAATATTAATTACCATTTCATGTTTAAATCTAATTAAAGATTTAACTATCGCTTTGGAGCGAAACTGGTGATACTCCATTCTCGATCACTTTAATCTAATTAAAGATTCATTAAAACTCCACTTAGTTTTAATCTTCCCAAAAATCAATATCCTATCTTTAACTGGGTTAAAGAAACAATGTCATCTAAAACATGGTTTACGATAAACCCAATATCACATTCCATTGTTAATCAGGTTAAAGAACAGGTGTCATTCAAAACACCGCTCACGACAAACCCAAAAACCAATTTAAATTCAATTCCAATTAAATACTAATTAACTGGACAATTTCACTAAATATTAATTAAAAGATTTATTCTTTTCTAAACTGGGTCCAAGAACAGTGTTATTTAAGACACCATTCACGACGAACCCAAAATCCCATTTGATATTAAATACAAGGCTCTGAATAGAAAATATATCGGCTTATATTCAATATCAAATTCTGAAACCAATAGATATCGTATTGGAAATAACGATATAAATATATCTTTCAAATTTCCACAACCAAATCTGTATAATCACGAAATCCAACATTGAAACATTCCGAAAATAATTTCGATTCAAATCCATTCCAATTCATATATTGGAAATTCTGATTATTTTTAAAACCACTTCAAATCCAATTTATTTATTCAAAAATATTGGATTATAATTCTAGTTCATAACTAATTCATTTCGTTAAAAATATATTTTATCCCTTTCAAATGTGGAATTTTTCATCCCAGTTCTTTCCAATTTATATATTATGATTTTTCACAAATTATTAATATTTTTATCAAGGCCCGTACAGTCGGTTTTCAATAACGACCACTGAACTGCACTTACAGCGACCTTTTCCAAATTTGATTTAGACATAATTCCAAATCCAACCGTTAGACTTCAAATTTCTAATATTCATTGGAAAGCTCTTTTCGATACGAACCCAACGGTTTCGGTTTCAGGAGAATCCGACGGTCGGATCTCCCGTAACGTCAATTCGAAGTCAATGGTCGAAATTCGAGAACTGCCGCGGCGCGGCGCGTTCTATTCAGGCCATTTAATATATATATATATATATATATATATATATATATATATATATATATATATATATATTTCGTCGATTTCAATTCAAAACGTATTTTATAGATCGTTTTAAATTCGTTTTCAAAACAATTTCAACTTCATTTTCAATTTTAAATCAAAATTGAATATTCCATACCATTGATATATAAATGATAATATTTTTAAACATTATATTTTGAAATCACTTCCGTTTCTATATTCATTATAAAACGAATATAATCGATATAAATATCGTTCGCGTTAAAATGGTGCATATCTAATCAACACGGCTTTATATATTTCAATAACTTCGTTATTCTATTCAACAAATGAATATTTTCTTCAACACAGGAATATATATTTTATTCATCACATGAATATTTATTATTTCTTTCTTACAATAAAAATGTAAATTTTATTGTATAAATATTTTATTCAACACATGAATAGTTTCAACACATGGATATATACTTTATTCATCACAATACCCGTGTGGGGTTTCAGTCAACAAACACAAATTTGTATTTGTGCAGTTGGGCAATGCGTAAAATTTATCGTCCCAATTAATATCATTCAAATAGGTGTATATATACAAATCGTTCGATTTGTAAATGAATATTTATTTATTCACATTCACGTTAAATTTATATTTTTAAGGATAAATAACTTATTTCAACACATGAATATATATTTTCATTCATTCCACATCACAATCAATTTTCACCACACAACAAAATCAAACAAGTCATCCATGGTCTGTGGACGGTGGGTGTCGGGTGCTGCTAAGCACCGTCTGCATCCTAGCGTATATTTTTAACTAGAAAACAAGAATTAAAGTGAGAAGTTCTTACCGATTAGCTAAACCAAACACCACGACTCTTCATATGTAGAAATCTTCGCCGTGTTTCCTTTTTTCACTTTCGTTGCCCGTATTCACTACATATATAAAAATCACATATTTTTACTTCGCTTTCAAGATGATAAAAATAGCATCTTTAACACGATGTTTTCATTATAAAGATTATATTTTTATTCTAAACCTTTTCTATAAAAATCACATTTTTATATGGTTATTAAGTATATAAAAATCATATTTTTACTCTAAAACGATATATATAAATAATTAAATTTTTATTCTTCTAAAAATATTATTTCATATATACCATAAAAATTATATTTTTATCCTTCTCAAAATTACCTCTTAACTCGATAAAAATTCTATTTTTAGCTTTCTAAAAATCATATCATACATGCGATGAAAACGATATTTTTATCAAACTAAAAATCGTATTTTTACTAAACCAAAAATCATATCTTTTGTTTATTTATTTAAAAATCACTTCATGTATAAAAACATAATCTTTTAAAGAATAAAAATTTAATCTTTTACCTCATAAAAAAATGAACTTTAACATCATAAAAATATGAACCTTAACATAATAAAAAATTCTAAACTTTAACTTCATAATAATAATAAAAACTCAGATTTTAAAATTAAAACTTACAGCGAAATGGGAAGGAGGGGGGTTCAATGCACCGCAGGTGGTCGGAGGGGGTCTGGTGCTCGATTTGGTGGGGCTCGGGCGCAGCGGGGTTCCTCAGCAGTGGTGGGTGCTGCTGCTAGGGTTTCAAACGAGTTTGGGGGGGTTTAATCGGTGTAGAGGGTTGCAGAGAGGTCAGCGTGGCCGGAGGGGATCGACGAGGGGGTGACGCGGTGGCATCGGTGGTGGCGGCCGGGAAGGTGACGACGAGGGGGTTCGATTTGAGTAAGAGCGATTTTTTTTTAATTTTCCGTTCGATCTGAAGAATGAGGAGAGAGAGAGATGGGCGAGTGTATTAGTTTATATAATTATTATTTTATAATTCCCAAAAAGTTGACTTTTTATTTGACCTCCAAATGAGACCCAACGACTGTCACGCCAAGCTAATTACCCCCATTCCGAACACATTGGGATATGTTTCATGAGCTAATTCGATCGTTTCTATCGGTTTTCGTAAAAATCAAAATATAAATCCATATATTGAATTTGAACGCACCTTTCAATTTACTGGGGCCACATACGGACTCTAAAAATTCCCAAAAAATATTTTCTAGCTTCGTATTGACGATACGGTCTTGACAAAACTAATTTCGTCAAATTCCAAGACCGATTGAAAAATGTCCATTTTCTGGTCAATCGAAATTGACTGAAACTGTTAAAACACGTTTTACTTTACCACGCTCACATATTGATACAGAAAATTATGAATTTTGGAATCGAGCAATAATTCGACATCCCGGATCCCACAAAAGTGGTTTCGTCGAAAACCGAGGTCGTTTGAAAATTTTCCATTTTTAAGGGATAGAATTCCATAAACTATTCTAAATTTTCAACTGGGCATAACTTTTGATTCCCGCTATGAAATTTTGGTTTTTCGGATTCGTTGGAAAGATATTTTCAAATAGATTCTAATATTTTTGGTTTTGCCAAAATCTGGTTTATTTTGAATCCTACACATTCATTTGAACTTTGAAATCGAATTTCCAAACTACCGCGCCATTTTCAATTCTTTTTATATTTAAAATAAAATATTTATATTCTAACGACGATTCAAATAAATATATACGTTCTAATTCTATTCAAAAATAAATTTCTCGTCATCATTATTTAAAATAAATCATTTTAAATAATCAAAATTCATCAAAATTGCCAAAATAATTTTTTTAAGTCGGCTCAGAATTTCCGGGTTGTTACATTTGCCACCAGTCCCTTAAGAACCCGAACAGACAGCTCCATCACCCTTTGTTTCATGTTTCAGCCCCCCTTATATTTTTTTCTATTTTCTTCCAAAGCCCACATGCTCCGTTAAGGCCTACGTTCCCAAATAATCCTTAATGCCCATCCACGTTCGATACACTCTCCACTAAAATGACAGCCACCCTCATTTTTTTCTCTAAACATCCTCATTTCATTTCTCCCGTCAAGATTAAAACCTTCGCCGCTACAAACAAAAATCCCACCGCTTCCTCACTTCCACCGTCCCTTTCAGAAACTTCGACCACCTCACATGGTTGCGCCTCCCTCCGCTCCTTCATCTTTAATCGGTCTGTTAACCATAGCAATCCCTTCAGCTACCACTGCTTTCCTGATTGAACCGCAACCCTCCATAAGTGAAGCAGTTTCCCTCCTCATCCATCACTACAGACCTTCAACAACCAAATCGAGGTTACTTCATGCAGATTTCCAAACCCTAGTCCTTCGATTCCGAACAACTTCATCAGAAAATTGCTCAAAACGTATATAGAAATGAAGTCGATAGATCCACGAATACAGATAAGTCCTTTACTAAATTTTTTGATCACTGTAATATTTTTATTTGATTTTTCCAGTGGTTCAAATTGTTTTCTTTCTACTGTATTGTTCCTGTGGTTCTGGCAGTTGAGAAACACACTGTGTGATGTGTATTTATAGTGTGGTTTGATTGGGTTAGATAATGTTCATGTCCATCAACATTCACCCTAGGTAGGTTCAGCTGCAAAGGTCTTAGGCCATTGTTTTTACTCTTTTCAGATCTCCGAACAGTTGATGTAACTGCATGATAGATTTTCATAGAGATTTGATTAATCTGGTATTAAATTTCCAATGTGGTTGGTCTGTTCGAAATGGATACTGATAGAACTAGTGCATGTATAGCTTAGGTAACTGTGAGATCATGCATTTGTTTATTCGATCTGAGATTTTGAACTGTCTTGTGTAGATTTATGTCCCATTTAAAAATACATGGTATAGATTTCTTTATATATATATATATATATATGTGGATTCGGTTGTATATATAAACGAATATATAGGAGCTGTTCATTGTACTGTTTCTTCAACTGGTCTTGATCTTAATGTAGGAACATAGATAGCTATTAAGCTATGTATTGTTTATTTCATAGCTGTGATAGGTATTGCCTGTTTTTCTTAGCTGTTCATTTTTTTTCTTTTTAGATGTTCAAAGATTTGGTGCAGTACACGCACATGAATATGATTGGACATGACAACACAGTAGCGAGATACGAGATTCATGGTCTGTATATGCTATATAGCATTGACGTGAGCAAATGGGTGGCTCAAGGTCCGAACACTATATATTTTACACAGCCGGGACATCTTGGTCCTTTTGGAAGAACTTATATATGACTACATACGGCTCGAAGGACCGGCACATTGAATTTGGTGTCTGGGAAGACAAGTTGATGCTAAAGCAATTGAGAATGAAGTCGAAATAGAGAAGCCGAATATGAATTACTGATCTGGTTATGAATGTATAAAAAAAGCCTTGGTCTCATGATTTTTCATTGTTGGTGATTCTTTATAAAATCAACTTTGTTTGTACTGGTGAAAAAAATAATAATAAAAATAAGCCGTTTCTCTTTTATTATATTGTCCTTGTGCTTCTTTATATTTGAAACCATGCTTTGTACTGTTCAAATTAGTATCAAAGTTTTGTTCTTTACTTTAGTTTGTTGTTCAGTTGACTCAAGTACCCTTCCCTTTCAATTTTCCTTTATTTCCTGCATTTGTCTTCAATTTAAGTTCATTGTTTCTTTTATTGAAATTTCCATATGTTTGAATATCGTTATTTATTTCGTATGTATACTCCGCATGTGTTTTTGTCTACTCATTTGTTATATATACATTTTGAAATATATATCTACTGTAAGATGATTATACCGCTCCGTATGCCATATTGTCTACTAGTATACACGAAGTCCCAACGATATGAACTTGCGTATATATGTACAAATAAGATCCGTAATTTTTTAAATAGTTTATAAAATAATATCGATAAATTATTAAATAAAATACCAAAACTATTAAATTCAAGAATAAATAAATATCCACATATATGTCTGACTAGAATAGTATCTCACTTCAGATCAAAGATCGAATTATAACTTACTATCAAAATTTCAAGTTAACCAAAATCTAAAATATATAGAAAATGTTATTAAATTTTATTAAATAAACGTTATCGTTTATAACGATTTCCATAGCGACTATTTTAAAATTTGAATTGGACATTACTAACAAATTATAATATGAAATCTAGATTTTTCCCTTTCATTAGAAAATTATAACCAATTTGATGCTAACGTTTCTTGTTTCACGAAATTCCGACTTATATCGGATCCTGTATACTCAATCGAAGTTCAAAACTGAATATTACGAACTACAACACCATTACGAGCTCGTTTGTTATTAAATACAATTTATAACATTTAAACTTCGTTTTAATACACGAATTAATTATTAAAAATCCATAAATATTCCAATAATAACATTTTAAACTAATTAAATATCCAAAGTAAAATGGCCAAAAATCCAGGCTGTTACACATAACAATTATCATATATAAAATCAATATGATAATAAAATCAGAGTATCATATATAAATCAATACGATACTCATAACAATTATCATATATAAAATCAATATGATAATATAAATCAAATCAGAGTATCATATATAAATCAATACGATACTCATAACAATTATCATATATATAATCAATATGATAATATAAATCAAATCAGAGTATCATATATAAATCAATACGATACTCATAACAATTATCATATATGAAATCAATATGATATTAAAATTGATCTATTATAGTAATGTAATATAATATTAGTAGATTATGGGATAGATATAACCCGACTCATAAAATACCAAATAAACAAACGCAAGTATTGTAAAATCAAAGTGGTAAAGCTCGAGCACACATCGAGACATCGGCACTATAATCCACTCATAGCGCCATAACACGCCCGGCGTTCAACTCTGGATAACCAAGATGGTCTAAGGTGAAGGCCTATGCTACCCGTTCACTATGACTCCATCTATTGTAGTCCATGACCCACCGATCGGGAATCCTGATCGAAACAACAAATTGCCCAATGTAGCACACCGTTGACCTTTGGTGGTCGATGGGCGAAATTTAAAACCACCGATTCAGGTAGCGATCCTGAATCAGGTCGACCAAGATGGAGTTTTGGTTCATTGGTACAACAGATTCCAATCTATCCCAATCCCCAAAATCAGAAGTAGTTTTCGAATATTATTTTATGATATATATGCCATGAAGTTCAAAGTGTTTATAACATAAAAACACTTTATAAGCTTAATCATGCATTGAAAATATACCATCACATGCAAAACAAAATAATAATCACAACCCAAATTAAACAAAACAAAGTTGATATTCAATTTTTATCATATATAAAAACAATATGATAAAATAAATCAAGCAAGAGTATCATATATAAATCAATATGATACTCATAAGAAATATCATATGAAAAACAATATGACAAAATAAATCAAATCATAATAGTTGTGATATAGAACAAAAAGTATCATCATACTGATGTCATAAAAGAATGTCAACTTAGAAAACACTTCAATTCAGTCATTGAAGTATACTTTCAAATAGTAATTACTCAAATATAACACATTATGTTACAAGTATATTTTTAGGAAGCAAGTCTCACAGCAGAGAATACAAAAATAACCAAATAGTCCATATGAGAAGTCAAGAGAGTAATCAGAAAAGTATTACCAAACATCCCATACCGCTTGGTATTACTAATCCATTTACTTGAAATCCTTATCATATAGAATTTCTCAATGAAAATTGTGTTCAGTTCAAACTATATATATTCATTAAAGAAAATAATTAATTAACCCTTGGTTGTTTTTATTACTTATTTACTATCACCAGTATTTTTAGTTTATTTCAAATACCAATCTGATCTGGGTCAATTCCAGTACCGGTTTAGCTCTTGTCTCTGCGTCCATTTCTTAAATAGAACAACGTCCGAACTCAGCTTGGTCAAGCTTCTAAGTACCTTTCGAAAAATCCATACTTAGTACCAAAATTACTCGAAAGACCTCAAAAACACTTGGCAAAATCAACTCGCATTTTCTGGATGATGAATTTAACGATTCTTGTTGAAAAGAGCTTTTAAGTGGAAATTCCAAAGTAAAACACAAATTTCAAAAATATTTACTGTAATCTTTATTTTATTTTTATTTTTATTTTTATTTTTTTTCCTGGATTTCTTTAAAATAATTTACTTTTCCCCAAATCGCGCTCTCTCAAAAGTGATTCGATATCAATTCCGCTCATTCTAGGGTATTTCTGCCTTATCTCTAATGAGTTTAAAACCAAATAAGCTAAGTTTTGTATAAATCATATCTCTGATACCAAAATGTAACATCCCACCATTTTATTCGCCCCAAGTCGGTGATTAAACAAACTCGAAGCGTTCAAAACGGCGAATTGTTATTGGCTTACAGGGTTTAAAAATGGAGTTCAATACAGAATTACATATGCAGAAGACGACAATATCTCACAAACAAATTTTAAAAAATTAACAGAGTTTACAATTTTTATTCAATGGAAAAATAATACATACATACACTTCATGTAACGACCCGGAAAAATGCGATCTTGATTATCCGATATACAACACATATCGAACATCAAGAGTCGAAAATAACCGAATAGTTAATGAAAGAAATTAGAGGGTGAGAATAGATAAGATAGAAATTTAGAATAGAAGAAGAAGAAGAAGAACACAACATCAGAGTAACACGAACCTCACAGCGGAACGAATAACATATAATAGATAACATAACTTTGAAATATAACAGTTATGTATACAACAGCACTTATCAGAGTACATCACTTACAACACAGCGGAACAAAACTCTATATAACTAACGCTGAAGCCTCCTGCTCCAAGCTCTTCAAGTATATCTGTAAATCCCGACTACTTGACTGCCCGTACAAATTTAGGCACCCAAGAGTTTAGGGAAAACAACAAAGTAAACTCCGGGTCAGTCATGGGGCTGGTGTGAGTAAAACAGTTTAAACAGGTATATGAACAAGTAAACGATATCTCATAAGACCATGCCGCAGAACGGAACGGGTTTTTCCCTTATGAGAACCCAAAATATCTTTATATCAAAACCTTTTTGATATTATAATAATGTCTATCAACCACAATATAATAACCATCTAGCAGAAACGCTTTCATCTCACGTTCTACATATAGTATACGATCAAAACCGCAAGCACGTATTGGGTAATGGATTTCCAACTATGACAAGGTATGGAACCACCTTCCGATCAGTGTACTCTAGGAACGATACACTGGAGTTCAACAAGAACATCTTGTAACTCAGCCACACATGACCGACCACTCATTTTGCTTGAGTGTATCGAATGTATATCACCAACGGTTGGGATCAGCAACCGTTTCCCGTATATATATGAGACAGCATTGATAGATTAAAGAAGCAAATGAATATTCTCTAGATAGGTGATTATACACCCTACTTCGGTGCGACCGACTTAGCCATGCTGCCTGCCCGATTTCTGTCATTTACCGGATGATGAGGCTAGAAGCTACGCTTTATCATCACATCAGATTCACTTTGAATGCCACATCATCAAATCCATCCAATCACCGATCGACGTCCTCAACAATACATTATGTGTTAGCTAAAAGAGTTTCCTTCTTCGCTTCCACTCTTGGTACGGTTGGAGAAATCAATATACGTGATCGTCTGGAAGTACTCTGTCAGACATCCCTCCATACAAGTCATCCAGGAACAGGATGAGCCGAAGGCACTATTCAGTACATCCATATTATGCACTGTTATCTAAGACTTATACAATAGCCCTTGCACTTTAATCCGTCTTCAATTAACTTTGGCATGTATGATTCGCAACGCTTATGCCAATACAGAGTGGTTCTTTGGATAATAATCCAACCGGTCTCTCCATATTAACAACGTTAAAATGGTCAAAACTTCGATGGTCTGTGATTTAACCATCAAAGAAAAACAGGTGTGCAAACAACGATATTATTTCCAGATGGAAATTCTATCAATCAATCATCAATCATATCTATATCTATATATATATATTCATATTTCCTTATTTTTTATGTTTAGAAAATATACGTTAACACTGGAAAACATTTCCATTTCTAATCCATATTTCCAATTTCAATATTTGATTACATTTTTGATTCTATTTGGAAAACATTTCCAAATCTTCTTTACTTGGATTTAAACAGGTGTTTAAATCATCATCGCGACGACCACTCAAACCACTATACTAATTTACTAAATTCACTTAACCACTTTCACTCTCGAACCTTAACCATTTCTAACTTAAAACGAAGTCAATCAAGTTGGGGTATAACTACCTCTCAGACCTTAACTGAACAACATTTCAAACCTCGAAACAGGGTAAGTTCATTCTTTTAACTCTAATCAATCAACTCTTTCCACTTAACTCCTTGCCTAACTCCTTTGGAACAACTATATCTGATTTCTCCTTTAACTCTATTTAAACAAACTATATTCGATTAACTCTTTTGATTTTATTCGAATAACTATATTCGATTAACTCCTTTTGATTTAACTAACTTCGCCTAACTCCTTCAAATAACCAAATTCGATAATTCCTTTCGAATAAACTATATTCGATAACTCACTTCGATTAAACTAATCGATAACTCTCTTCGATTAAACTATGATCGATACTCCTTTTGATTAACTAATATCCTATAACTCACTTCGATTAATAATAATCGATAACTCCTTCGAATAAACTATATTCAAAAATCTCCTCTCGAATAAACGATATTCGATAATCTTCCATTTCGATTTAACAAATCGATAACTCCTTTTCGAATAACTAAATTCGATAACTCCTTTCGAATAACAAATTCGATAACTCCTTTCGAATAACTAAATTCGATAACTCCTTTCGAATAACAAATTCGATAACTCACCTCGAATAACCAATATTCGATTACTCTTCTCTCGAATACACTATATTCGATAACTCTACTTCGAATAAGTGATATTCGATAACTCTACTCGATTAACCCCATTTGAATAACCCTAATTAGTTAACTCTAACTCTAACTGGTCAACCTCACTGATTAACTCTAACTGATTAATTCTAACTGATTAACCCTAACCGATTTACTCTAACTGGTCAACCCTCACTGATTAACTCTAACTGGTTAATTCTAACTGATTTACTCTAACTGGTTAATTCTAACTCAAATTGATTTATTCTAACTCTAATCGATTACTTCTAACTCTAATCGATCATCTTACTCGAATAACTCCTATTTATAACGTTTATTCATTTATAAAGATTTACTTTTGGTAACGGTTCTTCACTTTATAAATGTTCTCTTTATTAACGTTACTTCACTTATACAAGTGTTGGGTACATATTCTATTTAATCCTATTTATTTATCAAATAAATATTCCTTTGATTTATTCCTATTTATTTATCAAATAAATATTACTTTAATCCTATTTATTTATCAAAATAAATATCTCCTTTAAATCTTTTATTTATTCCCTAAATAAATAATTCCTTTAACTCTTTATTTATTCCCTAAATAAATAATTCCCTTTAAACTCTTTATTTATTCCCTAAATAAATAAATCCTTTTCAACCTATTTGTAAAATGGTTTACAAATATTTCTCTTTCTATTTGTTTAACAAATATTTTCCTTTATATTTGTTTTCGAATATATTTCCTTTATATTTGTTTTTGACAAATATATCCTTTTATATTTGATTTCAAATATATTCCTTTTATATTTGATTAACAAATATACCCCTTTTCAATTTCATTTGTAAAGGTTTTACAACATTTCTATTTCATTTTGATTTGCAAATGATTTACAAACCTTTCTCTTTTTATTTGATTTCTGAAAAATATTTTAACTCCTTATATTCCCGGGAAAATTCGCCATAACCTCCTTTGTATCGGGAGCATCGGGAAAATCCCCAAACCCGCCACATAGGCCTTTCCATTCAAAAAGAAAATGGTTTGAAATTATTTCCTCTTTGAATATCCCCTATTTATAAATATTCCAATTTATAAATATTTCTTATTTATAAATATTCCACTTATAAATATTTCATTTTCAAATATCACTTTGAAAATGTTCCCTAATCAACATTTCGGTATGTTACGGTGTTTCAACATATCAAATTACGATGTCCAATATCGTCCATACACACACAATCAACAACAGGTTATAATTCACATCATATATCAAAATATATGAAAAACAATAAAATAACTGTTGAGGAATCCAGTCGGATTCCTCCAACCTGTTTCCCTGCATCCACAGATGTTGCACAACATGATTGTCATCACTTTCAGTTCAATATGAATTATTCTGATAAACAGAATCAATATATAACTATCTAACTGTTTATATATTATATATATATTTATATATATATAATATTTAATTAACTGACTAGCAGTTCAATCAAACAGGAAACACACAATCAAACAGACATTTTCTAACAGTTCTAAAAATACAACATGAAATTATATACTGTTCAGAGTTAGTGAGATTTACTCACTTTTGCGCGTTAGCCGTTAAATAACGGTTTGCGTTATTTGATTCAGTCGGAGAATTTATTTCTCCATAAATTGTAACGAGCTCGGATTCACTCCCGGTCAGTCTCATCGTGTTGCTCCCGTCCATACGATTCTGTCGGATCTTCTTTCGCCTTCACAATACGGCCCATTCATAAACTTCTCCACTAGCTTCTTCTTTTAACTCGGCTCCTTCATGACTATAACCGCAAATCCTTGCCTTACGTCCTCCCTTCTCTCTTCATAAACATTTGAACCAATAATACCCTACACCACCATCACACTAACCCCAGGATAACCCTTCTTCCATCTGTATGGTCCAATACCAAAAATACATCGCCGGCCTTGACCCATTTCCTTTATCTGCGTTACTCACTCCTCTGCAAACGTTTTAAATACAAAACCTTTAATCCACTTCATTAGTTAATCTACATTAGATAACCTCAATAGCATTACCAACTAATCCATGGTTTAGGAACCACAAATCCAACTTCCTCAATTTACAGTCCCACATACACCGTACTGCTCTTATGGCCATCGCCCTTTTCTTTTCACTTCCGCTCCATAGTACTTCAAACAAAAACCACTTCCATGACCACTGTTCTTCACCGAACTCCTCCTCATAACCACCGGACCACCAACCTTCGTCACTCACACTCCACCGGAGGTCAGCACCTTGCCTCGACTCCCTTCTTCCCATCAACACCACCACGAACTCGACGCTCCCCCAAAACCAAATCTGTAGCTCTCAACGCCACTGCCTAGGAGTCGAGAATCACCTCTGACCATCCTTCGATGCCAAAGTACCACCAACTCGACCCCCTTTGCACTACGAGTTCACATATCTCCTCAATATGGTCCCAAACCCCCCCTAACGATGCAGCGCCTCAGCCCTAAGCCTTCACGGCTTCAAACCAGCGAATGGAGTCTCCTTCGAACCCATCAAAATGCATATGAGAAAGAGGAGGAACATACCACGAATTCGAATCTACTTGCTGCGAGATTTTTAGGGTTTTTATTTCCTTTTTAATGAACTTCTTTTGATCGGTTTTTGCATTGAGGGAATGTTTCCTCTTGTGGTGGCTGTGAACAATGGATTAGAAATTAGGTTTGTAAGGACTTAGGGTATTTATAAGATTTAGTTTACTTTGAATTTTTGTGGAGGGTAGGGTTCCACGATTCCTTGTTTTGCTGTAAGGAATGAGCGGCTCAAAAGAATTTGAGGCGTGGACTTGTTTTGTCCTAGTAATACATTAGGATATTTTTAATGGTACCATAATATCTCCTTTATATTTCTGTTTTACATAATTACCGTAATTCCATTCACGTACGGACAGAAATAAAGATGCAGTCGTGTCCAGTATCGTACCATGATCCCAAAAATATAATAATACCGGTAGGTGGACTCATATTTTGAAACTTCAAAATGTTGATTTCAGGGTGCGAAATACTTCAAATAAAAAAAAATCGCTTATTAAATTAATTAAAAATTACAGTAAAATTCTAAAAATTAAATTATCACTATTTCCCAAAAGAACCTTGTCTGAATTCACACCCGAAATCTAGTTATTTTGAAATAATCGTTATGGCCGATAAACGATTCTATAGCGACTATTCTGAAATTTGATTTGGACATATCTCAAAATCTACACGATGAAATCCTGATTTTCCTCTTCCACTAGAAAGATATACTCCACCAGCTCCACACGTTTCTTGTTTCACAGAAATCCGATTTAAAACGAATCCTGTACATTCAGTTGAAGTTCGAATCGCCAAATTACGAACTGCAGCGCCATTTCAAGCTCGATTTTAATTATATTATAATTCTTCGTTCGAACGGTCGTTATTTAAGTATATTCGCTAATATATTTCAACCCTAAACTGAATCATATATTTTGAATAACCCAAATTACACCATACTGTGAATTTCACTATTTTTGATTATTACTGAATTAAATATATTATTTAATTATTATATTAATTAAATATTCACCATTATTTAATTCCACGACCATTTAATTCACTATATCACCATTTATATAATTAAATAAATTAATTATAATACCTCCGCAAATGCGGGTCATTACATTCTTCCCCACTTAAAATAATTTCGTCCTCGAAATTGCTAAGGTAGAGGACGACCCTATCGACTGATTAGAACTTACTCGTCCACTTCTTAACTTCAGTTTCAACTGAACTAATTTAATCTCAATTAAAAATAAAATTATTTAATTCTTATCAACGAAAATTTCCAAAAATCCTAAAAAAATTCTAACGCCTTAACTCTTCGAAAAATTTCGCCAGCACCTCCTTTGTACTGGTCAATATCTCAAACTCCAACTCGCCTCTCTGGGCCATCTCCAACCCAAAAGAAAAATCAAACAGCCAAGCGGCTTGCCAATTCGGCTCATAAATCACCAAACTCATATGAAATATAAACTTGTACTTTTTTGTCGGGCATATCATTATATCCCTACCATTCATCACTAGTTCTGCATATAACAATGCATTACCAACTTGATCTCCAATCAGTTCATCCTCAAAACCAAATCATTCGCTTATATCCAAGCCAGATATCATTTCAAACTCGAGTTTCATTCTCGATTCCAAATTCTTAACTTATCCCTCGATTCCATCGCAGATTATTCTCTAATCAATTTCAGTTTTACTTAACCTTTACATCTCATTCTACTTAACTTCACAAGTTAAATTTTAAATTCTAGAATTTAAATCCCTGGGTTTTATTTCAAATCAATTTGAAATCATAATCACAATTCAGAAACCTTTGAATTTCTGAACACCTTGTTTTCGCAAACCAAATTTGAAAACAAAATCTTTGGTAGTAATCCATCACTAAGAACTCGAAAATGAACACCGATGATGGCATGCTTCACCATCGGAATCTATTTTCCAGCGATCGAAGTGAGTTCAATACTATATCACTTTCAGTTTGAAAAACGTTTTCACAATCTCCCAGGAACTTAAAATTTCCTTATTTTAAATTCAAATTCTGATTTAAATTCAGATTTAATTCATCGGTTTTCATATACTTTACTTATATGAATCTGATTAGTTATTTATATAACCATTTCACATTTTATAATCTTACTCGATTATAATAACAACCAATATAAGATATATTATAATTTTGATATATATCTTCTCTATATACCTTGGGTAAACTTATTTTAATTTACCCTCTTTTCAAAACATATCGTGGCGACCCATCGTATTCAAGTGTTTAGTAACTCCTACCGATACAGTGGATCAAACTGATCGACCAGAACTCATAAACAACTCAACCAATGAATCTCCACAATATAAAAAAAAATTATATCAAATACAAATACGTTCACTCGTATATATACACTCAATCTCAGTCTAGGGTATTACTAACCCTATCTCTACCGAGTCACGCCACAAAGCCAAGATAATTCTTAACTTAAGCTCTGATACCAACTGTAACGACCCGGAAAAATGCGATCTTGATTATCCGATATACAACACATATCGAACATCAAGAGTCGAAAATAACCGAATAGTTAATGAAAGAAATTAGAGGGTGAGAATAGATAAGATAGAAACTTAGAATAGAAGAAGAAGAAGAACACAACATCAGAGTAACACGAACCTCACAGCGGAACGAATAACATATAATAGATAACATAACTTTGAAATATAACAGTTATGTATACAATAGCACTTATCAGAGTACAGCACTTACAACACAGCGGAACAAAACTCTATATAACTAACGCTGAAGCCTCCTGCTCCAAGCTCTCCAAGTATATCAGTAAATCCCGACTACTTGACTGCCCGTACAAATTTAGGCACCCAAGAGTTTAGGGAAAACAACAAAGTAAACTCCGGGTCAGTCATGGGGCTGGTGTGAGTAAAACAGTTTAAACAGGTATATGAACAAGTAAACGATATCTCATAAGACCATGCCGCAGAACGGAACGGGTTTTTCCCTTATGAGAATCCAAAATATCTTTATATCAAAACCTTTTTGATATTATAATAATGTCTATCAACCACAATATAATAACCATCTAGCAGAAACGCTTTCATCTCACGTTCTACATATAGTATATGATCAAAACCGCAAGCACGTATTGGGTAATGGATTTCCAACTATGACAAGGTATGGAACCACCTTCCGATCAGTGTACTCTAGGAACGATACACTGGAGTTCAACAAGAACATCTTGTAACTCAGCCACACATGACCGACCACTCATTTTGCTTGAGTGTATCGAATGTATATCACCAACGGTTGGGATCAGCAACCGTTTCCCGTATATATATGAGACAACATTGATAGATTAAAGAAGCAAATGAATATTCTCTAGATAGGTGATTATACACCCTACTTCGGTGCGACCGACTTAGCCATGATGCCTGCCCGATTTCTGTCATTTACCGGATGATGAGGCTAGAAGCTACGCTTTATCATCACATCAGATTCACTTTGAATGCCACATCATCAAATCCATCCAATCACCGATCGACGTCCTCAACAATACATTATGTGTTAGCTAAAAGAAGTTTCCTTCTTCGCTTCCACTCTTGGTACAGTTGGAGAAATCAATATACGTGATCGTCTGGAAGTACTCTGTCAGACATCCCTCCATACAAGTCATCCAGGAACAGGATGAGCCGAAGGCACTATTCAGTACATCCATCTTATGCACTGTTATCTAAGACTTATACAATAGCCCTTGCACTTTACTCCGTCTTCAATTATCTTTGGCATATATGATTCGCAACGCTTATGCCAATACAGAGTGGTTCTTTGGATAATAATCCAACCGGTCTCTCCATATTAACAACGTTAAAATGGTCAAAACTTCGATGGTCTGTGATTTAACCATCAAAGAAAAACAGGTGTGCAAACAACGATATTATTTCCAGATGGAAATTCTATCAATCAATCATCAATCATATATATATCTATATATATATATTCATATTTCCTTATTTTCTATGTTTAGAAAATATACGTTAACACTGGAAAACATTTCCATTTCTAATCCATATTTCCAATTTCAATATTTGATTACATTTTTGATTCTATTTGGAAAACATTTCCAAATCTTCTTTACTTGGATTTAAACAGGTGTTTAAATCATCATCGCGACGACCACTCAAACCACTATACTAATTTACTAAATTCACTTAACCACTTTCACTCTCGAACCTTAACCATTTCTAACTTAAAACGAAGTCAATCAAGTTAGGGTATAACTACCTCTCAGACCTTAACTGAACAACATTTCAAACCTCGAAACAGGGTAAGTTCATTCTTTTAACTCTAATCAATCAACTCTTTCCACTTAACTCCTTGCCTAACTCCTTTGGAACAACTATATCTGATTTCTCCTTTAACTCAATTTAAACAAACTATATTCGATTAACTCTTTTGATTTTATTCGAATAACTATATTCGATTAACTCCTTTTGATTTAACTAACTTCGCCTAACTCCTTCAAATAACCAAATTCGATAATTCCTTTCGAATAAACTATATTCGATAACTCACTTCGATTAAACTAATCGATAACTCTCTTCGATTAAACTATGATCGATACTCCTTTTGATTAACTAATATCCTATAACTCACTTCGATTAATAATAATCAATAACTCCTTCGAATAAACTATATTCAAAAATCTCCTCTCGAATAAACGATATTCGATAATCTTCCCCTTCGATTTAACAAATCGATAACTCCTTTTTGAATAACTAAATTCGATAACTCCTTTCGAATAACAAATTCGATAACTCCTTTCGAATAACTAAATTCGATAACTCCTTTCGAATAACAAATTCGATAACTCACCTCGAATAACCAATATTCGATTACTCTTCTCTCGAATACACTATATTCGATAACTCTACATCGAATAAGTGATATTCGATAACTCTACTCGATTAACCCCATTTGAATAACCCTAATTAGTTAACTCTAACTCTAACTGGTCAACCTCACTGATTAACTCTAACTGATTAATTCTAACTGATTAACCCTAACCGATTTACTCTAACTGGTCAACCCTCACTGATTAACTCTAACTGGTTAATTCTAACTAATTTACTCTAACTCGTTAATTCTAACTCGTTAATTCTAACTCAAATTGATTTATTCTAACTCTAATCGATTACTTCTAACTCTAATCGATCATCTTACTCGAATAACTCCTATTTATAACGTTTATTCATTTATAAAGATTTACTTTTGGTAACGGTTCTTCACTTTATAAATGTTCTCTTTATTAACGTTACTTCACTTATACAAGTGTTGGGTACATATTCTATTTAATCCTATTTATTTATCAAATAAATATTCCTTTGATTTATTCCTATTTATTTATCAAATAAATATTACTTTAATCCTATTTATTTATCAAAATAAATATCTCCTTTAAATCTTTTATTTATTCCCTAAATAAATAATTCCTTTAACTCTTTATTTATTCCCTAAATAAATAATTCCCTTTAAACTCTTTATTTATTCCCTAAATAAATAAATCCTTTTCAACCTATTTGTAAAATGGTTTACAAATATTTCTCTTTCTATTTGTTTAACAAATATTTTCCTTTATATTTGTTTTCGAATATATTTCCTTTATATTTGTTTTTGACAAATATATCCTTTTATATTTGATTTCAAATATATTCCTTTTATATTTGATTAACAAATATACCCCTTTTCAATTTCATTTGTAAAGGTTTTACAACATTTCTATTTCATTTTGATTTGCAAATGATTTACAAACCTTTCTCTTTTTATTTGATTTCTAAAAAATATTTTAACTCCTTATATTCCCGGGAAAATTCGCCATAACCTCCTTTGTATCGGGAGCATCGGGAAAATCCCCAAACCCGCCACATAGGCCTTTCCATTCAAAAAGAAAATGGTTTGAAATTATTTCCTCTTTGAATATCCCCTATTTATAAATATTCCAATTTATAAATATTTCTTATTTATAAATATTCCACTTATAAATATTTCATTTTCAAATATCACTTTGAAAATGTTCCCTAATCAACATTTCGGTATGTTACGGTGTTTCAACATATCAAATTACGATGTCCAATATCGTCCATACACACACAATCAACAACAGGTTATAATTCACATCATATATCAAAATATATGAAAAACAATAAAATAACTGTTGAGGAATCCAGTCGGATTCCTCCAACCTGTTTCCCTGCATCCACAGATGTTGCACAACATGATTGTCATCACTTTCAGTTCAATATGAATTATTCTGATAAACAGAATCAATATATAACTATCTAACTGTTTATATATTATATATATATATATTTATATATATATATAATATTTAATTAACTGACTAGCAGTTCAATCAAACAGGAAACACACAATCAAACAGACATTTTCTAACAGTTCTAAAAATACAACATGAAATTATATACTGTTCAGAGTTAGTGAGATTTACTCACTTTTGCGCGTTAGCCGTTAAATAACGGTTTGCGTTATTTGATTCAGTCGGAGAATTTATTTCTCCATAAATTGTAACGAGCTCGGATTCACTCCCGGTCAGTCTCATCGTGTTGCTCCCGTCCATACGATTCTGTCGGATCTTCTTTCGCCTTCACAATACGGCCCATTCATAAACTTCTCCACTAGCTTCTTCTTTTAACTCGGCTCCTTCATGACTATAACCGCAAATCCTTGCCTTACGTCCTCCCTTCTCTCTTCATAAACATTTGAACCAATAATACCCTACACCACCTTCACACTAACCCCAGGATAACCCTTCTTCCATCTGTATGGTCCAATACCAAAAATACATCGCCGGCCTTGACCCATTTCCTTTATCTGCGTTACTCACTCCTCTGCAAAAGTTTTAAATACAAAACCTTTAATCCACTTCATTAGTTAATCTACATCAGATAACCTCAATAGCATTACCAACTAATCCATGGTTTAGGAACCACAAATCCAACTTCCTCAATTTACAGTCCCACATACACCGTACTGCTCTTATGGCCATCGCCCTTTTCTTTTCACTTCCGCTCCATAGTACTTCAAACAAAAACCACTTCCATGACCACTGTTCTTCACCGAACTCCTCCTCATAACCACCGGACCACCAACCTTCGTCACTCACACTCCACCGGAGGTCAGCACCTTGCCTCGACTCCCTTCTTCCCATCAACACCACCACGAACTCGACGCTCCCCCAAAACCAAATCTGTAGCTCTCAACGCCACTGCCTAGGAGTCGGGAATCACCTCTGACCATCCTTCGATGCCAAAGTACCACCAACTCGACCCCCTTTGCACTACGAGTTCACATATCTCCTCAATATGGTCCCAAACCCGCCCTAACGATGCAGCGCCTCAGCCCTAAGCCTTCACGGCTTCAAACCAGCGAATGGAGTCTCCTTCGAACCCATCAAAATGCATATGAGAAAGAGGAGGAACATACCACGAATTCGAATCTACTTGCTGCGAGATTTTTAGGGTTTTTATTTCCTTTTTAATGAACTTCTTTTGATCGGTTTTTGCGTTGAGGGAATGTTTCCTCTCGTGGCGGCTGTGAACAATGGATTAGAAATTAGGTTTGTAAGGACTTAGGGTATTTATAAGATTTAGTTTTCTTTGAATTTTTGTGGAGGGTAGGGTTCCACGATTCCTTGTTTTGCTGTAAGGAATGAGCGGCTCAAAAGAATTTGAGGCGTGGACTTGTTTTGTCCTAGTAATACATTAGGATATTTTTAATGGTACCATAATATCTCCTTTATATTTCTGTTTTACATAATTACCGTAATTCCATTCACGTACGGACAGAAATAAAGATGCAGTCGTGTCCAGTATCGTACCATGATCCCAAAAATAAAATAATACTGGTAGGTGGACTCATATTTTGAAACTTCAAAATGTTGATTTCAGGGTGCGAAATACTTCAAATAAAAAAAAATCGCTTATTAAATTAATTAAAAATTACAGTAAAATTCTAAAAATTAAATTATCACTATTTCCCAAAAGAACCTTGTCTGAATTCACA
Organism: Allium sativum; assembly: GCA_030737875.1. Taxonomy (NCBI): domain Eukaryota; kingdom Viridiplantae; phylum Streptophyta; class Magnoliopsida; order Asparagales; family Amaryllidaceae; genus Allium; species Allium sativum. Next base: position 559,724,528 of record CM060920.1, on the reverse strand, counting down.
CCCGATATCTAGTTATTTTGAAATAACCGTTATGGCCGATAAACGATTCTATAGCGACTATTCTGAAATTTGATTTGGACATATCTCAAAATCTACACGACGAAATCTTGATTTTCCTCTTCCACTAGAAAGATATACTCCACCAGCTCCACACGTTTCTTGTTTCACAGAAATCCGATTTAAAACGAATCCTGTACATTCAGTTGAAGTTCGAATCGCCAAATTACGAACTATAGCGCCATTTCAAGCTCGATTTTAATTATATTATAATTCTTCGTTCGAACGGTCGTTATTTAAGTATATTCGCTAATATATTTCAACCCTAAACTGAATCATATATTTTGAATAACCCAAATTACACCATACTGTGAATTTCACTATTTTTGATTATTACTGAATTAAATATATTATTTAATTATTATATTAATTAAATATTCACCATTATTTAATTCCACGACCATTTAATTCACTATATCACCATTTATATAATTAAATAAATTAATTATAATACCTCCGCAAATGCGGGTCATTACACTTCATTTAATAAATTATAACTTTTGTCGAGCATCACACGCGCATGCGTCTCCTCTTGAAAATGAGCTGGGTGGTAAGAAATGCATGTACTCGTTTCACTAAAAGATACAACTAAGTGTTTGTGTTTGTGAGACATAAATAATTTTGGAAAACACAACATGAAACACCCCGTCTCCGTTAAGGTCACTCACAAAGGGAATGCCTTAACTTTGGTGAAGCATTATAGGTAAAAGATGCAGATAAATTACAAGACAGACAAATAAAGCAGTGGAAAAATAAAGACATTTTATAAACAACTTAATTCATTCAAGCTTTTACAACTATTTCCTCAATCATACTTAAATGTAATACATAGAACTTCTATCTTGATTTAAAAACTTCCAAGAAGAAAAGAAGCATAAAAACAATGATATTCCCCCAATAAGGCATGAACCAGCCATAGCAGTGGAAGAGAGAGAGTCCAAAGCAATACACCAACTAATCTTCAAGCTTGGAAAGAGAAGAGGTCTAAGCAAGGCTGAGTTATTCCCTCCCTGACTACCTTGGGGGGGTGAAACGGAAGAAAAGAGGCGAAAAACAAACTAAGTCAGACATAAGTCTGGTAAGTCCAGTGATCTTTCAGCATGCAAACAAGATAAAGGATCATGACATGAATAAACTAAAAATAGGACAATACCATAAAAACAAGATAACTAAAGACAAGATAAATGCAAGGTAAACTGAATGCGCTCCTACTCTTTCTCTGCTTCATTACTACCTTATTATTCTGATTTTTATATCTATCTCTGCACCACCTAACTTGTGTCCCAATTAGTAATCTGTATAAAATGATAATATTACAACGTGATCCCAATCCCCGCAATTGTGGTAGCCTTCAGGTGTACAATCAGCCTAATTTCCATGAAGATGATAGATGCACCCTTACTACCCTATCGATCGGCTCCCTACTTGTATTAAAGTTCCACGTGTCTATGTCAATCGGCCCTCTCTTGCGTGTAGATACCCTATGTTGGTCCCACCATAAGGTGTATCAATCCTTATGATAGCGACCCGACATGATTCAAGATGCACAGTGTATAACTACTGGTACCCAGTGCCTTTTTTTCCTACTCCGGAGTACATGCATGCCCGTAAACCGTCGGAACCAACACTAACGTCCCCATTGCCGCTGTTTTGACCGCTTATAATCAGCCCAGTAATCGTGCCCCACCCTGCCTACTTTCAGGATACCATGATACATCTATGTGGGTTACTGCTGAAATGGGTCCCCGTTACTAGGGTTTCCTACTGGTTAAGTTTTGTGGGCCTATATTTACTAATATTACCCACCAACCCGATATGTACTTAACCCCCCCACTGATTCAAGCATGTTTACTTAACGGTTAAGTTTGTGGGCCTATATGTACTGATATTACACACCTACACGAGATGTACTTAACCCTCCCATCGATTCAAGCATGTTCATTTAACGGTTAAGTTTGTGGGCCTATATGTACTGATATTACCCACCTATACGAGATGTACTTAACCCTCCCACTGCTTCAAGCATGTTTATTTAATGGTTAAGTTTGTGGGCCTATATTTACCAATATTACCCACCAACCCGTTATGTACTTAACCCTCCCACTGATTCAAGCATGTTTATTTAATGGTTAAGTTTTGTGGGCCTATATTTACTAATATTACCCACCAACCCGATATGTACTTAACCCTTCCACTGATTCAAGCATGTTTATTTAATGGTTAAGTTTTGTGGGCCTATATTTACTAATATTACCCACCAACCCGATATGTACTTAACCCTTCCACTGATTCAAGCATGTTTATTTAATGGTTAAGTTTGTAGGCCTATATGTACCAATATTACCCACCAACCCGATATGTACTTAACCCTCCCGCACATTACGTCATATTGGTTAAGTGTTGTCTGTTCATGTTAACTTAACCCACTCATTCATCATGTCATGTTGGTTAAGAGTTTCTTATTAACTTGACCCTCCTTACTTATCATGTTGGCTCGGTTAAGTGTTTCCTATTAACTTAACCCCGTTCGTTCATCAAGTTATATTGGTCAAGTGTTTCTTGTTAACTTAACCCCACGTATTCATCTTGTTGTATTAGTTAAGTGTCATCAATCAATTCAAGTTAACTTAATCCACCTACGTGTCATGTTACTTTAGTTAAGTGTTTCCTTCTTGTGTTAACTTAACCCTACCATAAATCAAGTTATATTGGTTAAGTGTTGCCCTCTTATTTTAACTTAACCTTTCCATAAATCAAGTTATATTGGTTAAGTGTTTCTTATTACTTAACCCTACCCATTCACCGTGTTATACTGGTTAAGTGTTTCCTATTAACTTAACCCTAGTCATTCATCTTGTTGTATTGGTTAAGTGTTTCTAAACTTACTTAACCTCACCCACTTGTCTAATTAACATGTTATAACGGTTAAGTGTTCTAAATTTACTTAACCTCATCCACTTGCCTAATTAACATGTTATAACGGTTAAATTTTCTAAATTTACTTAACCTCACCCACTTGTCTAATTAACATGGTGTATTGGTTAAGTGTTACCTTAATTAACTTAACCCTACCATTCCTGTCTTAGCTTTAATTCTTTTATTAACGCACCAACCACTCACATTAGATAGGTATTGTTACGGTCATTGGACGTGCCGATCGGTTCCGGACAGTTTTACACTGTAACTCAGTTTAACCTCGGGTTCATTTGGGCTCAATGCACTAACCTCTCACATTAGAACTATATTGTTATGGTTGCTGAATTTGTCGGGCGGTTCCGGGCAGTCTTATACCATAACTCAATCTAATCTCGGGTTAGGCATATTCGTCTTTTACTAAATGTAACATCCCGCATTTTTATCGGTTTATATTTTAATACTTAAATCAGATTAAATATTGAATTCATAATATAAGTGGATTTATATATTAATTAAAACAAAGTTGAACGTATAAGTATACATATTAAATATAATCGAGCCATAAGGTCGCGGCAGTTCGTAATTTAACGTTCTGAACTTCAACTGAGTATACAAGACTCGTTATAAACCGGATTTCTTCGAAACAAGAAACGTTCGATTCTGTTGAATTATATTTTTCTAATGGAAGTGAAAAACCAAGCTTTCGTGTTACAGATTATGAGTTATGTCCAAATCAAATTTCCAAATAGTCACTATAGAATCGTTTATATACTGTAATAGTTTATTTTATATAACTAGATATTGATTTCGAATTTAGAGAAGATTCTTTTGAGACATAGTGATAAATTAATTTTGAGAATTTTACTGTATATTTTAATTAATTTAATACGCAACTTTTTATTTGGAGTATTTTGCACCCTATATCAATATTTTGGGGTTTCACAATATGAGTTAACCTACAGATATTATTATACTTTCGGGATCGTGGCACATTTTCAGTCACAACAGTATTTTTATTTTTGTCCGTGACAACACATACATGAACGGAATTTTACGTAGCGGGGTACGTAACTTTATAACTTAAAACAATTAAAACAATTAAAAACAATCTATACCTCACCTCATAGCCTAATACTATGTCCATTCTTTTCATCATCAATGCACCCCCACGTTACCATTTCATTGGCTACTAAGCAGTCGTACCCTGTAAACTACACCCTGCTTCCTTTCAATGATGTAAACTACTCACCACTTCTTTTCAAGGACGTAAACAATTCATAGCGGATCTGCAGACCTTAATTGCAGCTACCCCCAAAGTCATACAGAGAAGAGTTATCAAATTAATCCCTACCCTAAGCTGCTCCAGTACAACTCAATGCAGACGGCTGCTTTTGAAATCAAACTGTTAGCTTAAGAAACAAAAACTCATGGCATATAGGTAACTGCCTTGCTGCTATACACATAAAACTGAAAGCTCACTGCAGACTTGGTCACAACTTTCCTACCCTATTCTACAGATGTTACAATATATTTGAATGTTCGGATTACTGATAAAAATGATATTTCTTACTATCAATATATATAACTATCCTATTGCTTTCCCTGTTTAGTTCACTTTTAAACTAACGTAGATTTACATTATGCACTTTGACATTATCACAGTGCATTTTTTAAAATACATGGTATGCATTTTTAAACTTGTCTATAAGTTGCGTTTTTGTATTGAATACTACTGTAGTGGATATTTCCAGTTTTCAGCAATAATACTTTTATTTTTCCGTTTCACTATAAATGTAAGTATATAAATAAATAAAAAGATATATATACATATTTTTTTGATTTCTTGGCAGTGACTCTTTTACATAACACTGGTCCATCACACGCCTACCCTATGTGACAACAGTACCCTAAGCTGAAATTCGTGGAGACCAAGAAAGTAAACGCAGACAAATGAACACACTACTGAAATCTTTTCTCACCCACAACTGAAACTTCCCTACCCTATCTTATACACAACAGTGTTACGTTCTCGTTTCTAACCGTATACAGTAAAGTACATACCTACCTTGTTATCATCATCTACCCTATACGCATGAATTGTTTTCGATCAAATGTCTAGCCTACCATCTGCACATCCGCTGCTAGCACTTGCAGATTGACGCAAGACTGAAAAGAAAACTCAGTATAATAACAGCTCACGTAAGGACCCTATGTCCCTAATACTTGCGCATCAAGGAGTTGAAATACTATAAATACATGAGCATACATCTCGTTTATTTGCAGAGAATGAAAAGAAATCAAACAAAATATTAAAACAAATCAAGAGTTCCACTGTAAAATCTGAGATGAACATAGTTGAACCACAGCTAGAAAGCTCTCCAACCCTGTATGTTTATTTTGGGGTTCGATCACAACAAATGACGCGGGTTTTTGGGTGTAAGGTGTACGCAACAGCAAGTGATGAAAGGCTAGAGATTTTGGAGAGCGTGTGAGCTCGTGTTGGGTTAGAGCCCGAAGAACGGTAGTGAGAAGGGAGACACAGGAGTTTACGGTTTTGTTTGTGAACAAGGAAGAGATAACGTCAGTTGAGTGATGGGTCACTAAAGCCTAAGCGTTAAACGAATGCTGGAATAGTGCCTGGGAAGACTGAAAAGAAAACTTAGTATAATAACAGCTCACATAAGGACCCTATGTCCTTAATACTTGCGCATCAAGGAGTTGAAATACTATAAATACATGAGCATACATCTCGTTTATTTGCGGAGAACGAAAAGAAATCAAACAAAATATTAAAACAAATCAAGAGTACTAGAAATCCCTCTAATCCTATATGTTTATTTTGGGGTTCGATCGCAACAAATGACGCGGGTTTTTAGGTGCAAGGTGTACGCAACAACAAGTGATGAAAGGCTAGAGATTTTGGAGAGCATGTGAGCTTGTGTTGGGTTAGAGCGTGAAGAACAGTATTGAGAAGGGAGACATAAGAGCTTACGGTTTTGTTCGTGAATGAGGAAGAGATAACGTCGGTTGAGTGACAGGTCACTAAAGCCCAATCGTTAAATGCATGCTGGAATAGTGCCTGGGAAGATTGCATAGCGGGTAAGGTTTAAAGGGAAGAATGGGATTCACCAATGGGTGCAGGACGTGAGCATATACGTACATATATGCATGCAGAGTGAGGAAACATTTGGAAGGAGTACAGTTCAGAGGCCTTAAATTTAGGCAAAAATGGAAACATGAAGACACGATGCAGAAGCATGCGTATGGAGTAATGAGCTCTACTAGCCTCAGGTTGCATTATGTTTTCTATTTTAGTTAATAAATATTAGTTGTTTTAGTGTTAAGGGTTAAATAGCATTGCTTTAAAAACGTTTACCTTACCCGTACGGACTTCGTTAGATCGACGGGTTTTGACGTCATAATTATATCAACGGATATAATGTGTTAGCTTTACCCGTTTGGTTAAGTGTAAAATTTCAATAAAATGTTAGTGGTCAAATTTAATTACGGTTACTATAATTAAATTACAACATAATTTATAGTCAACCCCTGTTAACAGAATTGAGAGCCGTATACCACGTTGGGTCCGTATGGACGTAGGCTGCACAAATGAAACTGGCTTGGAGCAATTTGGAGCTCGTTACAATTTATGTCAAATTAAAACGTTGGGTTAAATCGACTGACGTTAATCGTTATTTAACGGTTAACGACCAAGGTGAGTAAATCTCACTAACTCTTATCAATTTATATTTTTATAAAGTATTTTTAGAATTGATAAATATTCGTTGATTTGCTGTATGTTGGCTGTTTGGTTGAACTGCTAGTTAATTGGTTGAAAATATCGATAACGATATATATAAATCGTTAATCGAATACTGATTCTGTTTATCAGAAAATTTCATACTCTTGTTATTTATGTTGATTAACATTTGTGGATGCAGGGAAACAGGTCGGAGGGAACCAACTAGGTTCCTCAACATTTACTTTACTGTTTCTCATATATTGTGATATGTGATGTGACTTTTAATTTGTTGTTGATTATGTTGATCATGGTTATTTGGTACTTTTAAATACCAAAGGAAATGTTGGAACGTAAAAAGGGAAATTTCAGACTATAATTTGAAATAAAATATTTACACATATATAAAATCAAGGAGAAATTTGAAGTGATTATTAAATTCTGAAGTTTATAAAATCAAAAGGGTTTTATAAAAAGGGAATTTGTTAAGTGTATATTGAAATAAGGACTTATAAATCAAAAAGGTTTATAAAAAGAAGGGATATGTGGAAATTAAATAAGGAGCTTCTAGATAAAATTATTAACAGTTATGTGGAAGTTTAAAAGACCGTTATTGGTAAATTACTGAATAGAAGTAGTAAGAAGTAAGTAAAGAAATATGTGAAAAGAAATATTTATATAAAATAGATAGGGTATTATAAATGAATTTTTTGGCAAATAAATAGAATTATAAAAAGGGAATTGACAAGATGTAAAAGAACAACGAGAAGTTTGTTTCAAAGTAGATATTAAATAGGAATCTGTTTTAATAGATGAATTGAGAAGATTAATTTATAAATAATATTTTATAAATTAAATAAAAATATTTATCTTTTGATAAATGAAAATATATAAGTCGAACTTATATAGAGAAGTAGAAACCGGTTTAACACCGATATTTTATGGAATATGAATTCATCATTCATAAAGGGAAATTTAAATGAGATTTTAAGTGTTAGAAGTTAAAAGGAGATTTTATACAAATAATTCTGTAAATAGGAATATAAATATGAATTGAAGTTGAGATATTGTTTTAAAAATACGAAATCAAACTGAATAGATTATGTAAAAGAAACATTATTCACATTCGAATGTGAATGTGAATAAGACTCAGAAACATCATTTTAAATCTAATGAAAGCGTTTTGGAAATGTTTTTCAAATAAGACTCAGAAATGTTTCTAATATAGAAAATAAGGAATGTGAGCAAATATGGAAATGTTTCCAAATGTTAATAAAGTATAATTTCTAAATTTAGGAAATAAGTATTTACGAATATACAGAAATGGGAAAATGGCTAAATTAAAGATAATTTAATCTAAAGAGATAAAGGTTGAATGATGATTGATCGATAGAATTTCCATCTGGAAATAATATCATTGTTTGCACACCTGTTTTTCTTTGATAGTTAAATCACCGACTATCGAAGTTTCTGACCATTTTTCCGTCGTCAATACGGAGAGACCGAGACAGCTTCATTATCTAAAAACCACTCTGTATGGACGTTAGCTTTGCGATCAAATATGATGAAAATAATTGAAGATGGAGTTATGCAAGGGCTATCCTATTTATAGAATAGTGCCTTCGGTTTGTCCAGTCCTAGGACAACGTGAATGGATGAATGTATGACAGAGTATATCTAACAGATCGCGTAAGTTGATTTCTCCAAACGTACTTACGTTTGGTGGCGGAGGAATTCGTTTCTCTTAGCTTTATACCTGTGGTATTTTTGGGGAAATCAATTTGTGATTTGATGGGAAGATACATGATGATCTCAAGCCTCATCAATCGAGAAATGACAGAAATCGGGCAGGCAGCATGGCTATGTGGGTCGCTCCCATTAGGGTGTATATCACCTATCTAGAGATAACCTATTTCATTCTTTTATCTATTTTTGATGCTGTCCCTTTTCGGGAAACGGTGGGTAGTTCCCAACCATTGGTGATATACATTTGATACACTCAAGCGAAATGAGTGGTCGGTCATGTGTGGGCCGGGTTGCAAGATGTTCTTGTTGAACCTAGTGTATTCGCCTATAGAGAAACACTATCGGCAGGTGGTCCCATACCTTGTCATAGTCTGAATCCAATATCCAATAAGCGCCCGCGGTTTTGTTTGTATACTATATATGTGGAACGTGAGATGCAAGCGTTCTACTAGATTGTTAATTACTTGTGATTAGAAATTATTATAATATTAGAAAAGTATTGATTTCCAAAACTGTTTTGGGTTATCGTAAGGTAAAAACCGTTCGTGTTTATGTGTGGATCGGTCTTACGATTATCTTTTCTTTTGAAAAGGATTTTGAAAAGTTAAACCAAAAGATTTGAGTTTACTCACACCAGTCCCATGACTGACCCAGAGTTTATTTTGTTTTGTTTTCCCTAAACTCTTAGGTGCCCAAATTTGTCGGCAGTTAAGTAGTTCAGGTCTTTATAGATATACTTGGAGGAGCTTGAATCAGGTAGCTTCAGGATTATATAGCTTTTGTTATTTCCATTGTGTGTAAGTGTTGTACTCTGATAATGTTATTGTATATATATACAGTTTTATTTCAAAGTTATGTTATATATTATATTTTATTCGTTCCGCTGTGAGATTCGTATGACACTGATTCTGTTCTGTGGTGATCTTCTTCTTCTTCTATTCTAATTTTTTATCTTGTCTATTCTCACCTTCTAACTTCTTTCTATTAATGATCAGGGATTTCCGATGTCTGAATAGTCAACACGGTAGTTTTGTGTTGATTTTCGGAGTCGAAAATCCCTGGATTATTACAGTGGTATCAAAGCTGAAGGTTAAGTGAATACCTTGGCTCTGTGGCGTAACTCAGTAGGGATTGGATTAGTAATATCCTAGATTGAGTTTGAGTGTATATATACGAGAGAACGTATTTGTAGATTTTATAAAATTTGTTTTATATGGTGTTAATTGGTTTGTTGAGTGGTTTAAAAATTCTGGTCGATATGGTAGTGCACACTATATCGAAAAGTTTTTCTAAACTCTTGAATAGATTAATTCAACATAGTGTGTTTTGAAAAGAGGGTAAATGAAATAATTTTACCCAGAATATACTTTGGTATAAAGGAAGTATATATATTGAAATTATTATAATATATATTGGATGTGTTGATTTGTTAATATAATCGAATCAGATTATAATCAAGATGATTATAAATAACCAATTAGAAATTGTATAAGAGTGATATATAAAATAAGATGAACTAAATCTGGATTAAAAATCAGAATTAGGAGAAATTGAATTTTGGACTATATGAAAAAAATTAAGATCTTGACGTAATTTGAAAATGTTTTTTTTTTAATATTGTAAAAGGCAATTTGAATTAATTTCAAAATAGGAGGGGTTGGAAATGTGTTTTGAAAGTGATATAGTATTGAACTCACATGGGTTGGTGGAAATTGATTTTGATGATGACGGCCGCATCATTAGTGTCATTTTCGAGTTTCTAAGTGATGAATAACTACCAAAAGATTTTATTTTTGAATTGTTTTAAGAAAACGAGTTGTTAAAAAATTCAAATGTTTTGAATAGATATTATTATATGTAAATATGTATAATTTCGAACTGATTTGAAATAAAGCCCAGGAACTTGAATTTAACTTATGAAAATAAACAGGTTAAATGGAAAAGGTGAATAGATAAATTAGAATTTAACTTAAACAAGTTAAATGGAGATTGTGAAAGCAAATGGAATTTTAACAGATACCCATTAAGTGGAAATCGTGTTGGAATTGAATTTAATTGAGAGAAATAATGGAATTTGTGGGATGAGATTTTTCTATGAAACTTAACTTAGTTTAGTGATTGAATTCACGAGATTGGAATTGGAATTTTGAATTGAAATTTGGATTGGGCATAAGAGAATGATCGAATTTGACTGGAGATCAATTGGGAATACACTGATGTATAATGAAGTGATAGCAAATGTCAGAGATAGAGTTGAATGCCCAACTAGAAGGTACATGTTTACATTATATTTGAGCATGCGATTTCTGTGAGCCTGTTAGCAAGCCACTTGGCTGTTTGATTCTATTTTAAATGGAGAAGGCTCAGAAAGGCGAGTTGTTGCTGTACTGTTTAAGCCGTGGAAAGGAGACACTGACAAAATTTTCCGAAAACTTAAAGAGTTAGAAGATTTTTTCGACTTGTCGATTCTAATTTAGAATAAGGTAATCAAACTGGATTAATAAAATTTAAAGGAGATTAATAAATTGATTTGAAATCAATTTGCATAGATAAGAAAATATGCAGTAAAGTATATGAGTTGAAAATAATATTGGAATGATAGGCTGTCCAAAAATGGTGGACAAGTCGATTGGAATAATCACGGAAAGATGAGTATGCCATAAGGTTTAAAAGTCTACGGAGGACTACGTTGAGAAAATGTGAAATGTAAGGTTTTAACCAAGTGGGTTGAGTGAAATTAGAAAAGTTATAACATCTTGTCTGCTTAGTAATTTCGGGGACGAAATTCTTTTAAGGGGGAAGGAATGTAACGTCTTGCATTTTTATCGGTTTGTATTTGAATACTTAAATCAGATTAAATATTGAATTCATAATATAAGTGGATTTATATATTAATTAAAACAAAGTTGAACGTATAAGTATATATATTAAATATAATCGAGCCGTAAGGTCGCGGCAGTCCGTAATTTAACGTTCTGAACTTCAATTGAGTATACAAGACTCGTTATAAACCGGATTTCTTCGAAACAAGAAACGTTCAAATCTGTTGAATTGTATTTTTCTAATAGAAGTGAAAAACCAAGCTTTCGTGTTACAAATTATGAGCTATGTCCACATCAAATTTCCAAATAGTCACTATAGAATTGTTTATAGACCGTAATAGTTTATTTGATATAACTAGATATCGATTTCGAATTTAGAGAAGATTCTCTTGAGACATAGTGATAAATTAATTTTTAGAATTTTACTGTATTTTTTAATTAATTTAATACGCAACTTTTTATTTGGAGTATTTTGCACCCTATAACAATATTTTGGGGTTTCACAATATGAGTTAACCTATCGATATTATTATATTTTTGGGATCGTGGCACATTGTCAGTCACAACAGTATTTTTATTTTTTTCCATGACAACCCATACATGAACGGAATTTTACGTAGTGGGGTACGTAAACTTTATAACTTAAAACAATTAAAAACAATCTATACCTCACCTCATAGCCTAATGCTATGTCCATTCTTTTCATCATCAATGCACCCCCACGTTACCATTTCGTTGGCTACTAAGCAGCCGTACCCTGTAAACTACACACTGCTTCCTTTAAGTGATGTAAACTACTCACCACTTCTTTTCAAGGACGTAAACAATTCATAGCGGATCTGCAGACCTTAACTGCAGCTACTCCCAAAGTCATACAGAGAAGAGTTATCAAATTAATCCCTACCCTAAGCTGCTCCAATACAACTCAATGCAGACATCAGCTTTTGAAATCAAACTGTTAGCTTAAGAAACAAAAACTCATGGCAGATAGGTAACTGCCTTGCTGCTATAAACATAAAATTGAAAGCTCACTACAGACTTGGTCACAACTTTCCTACCTATTCTACAGATGATACCATATATTTAAATGTTCGGGTTACTGATAAAAATGATATTTCTTACTATCTTTATATATAACAATCCTATTGCTTTCCCTATTTAGTTCACTTTTAAACTAATGTAGGTTTACGTTATGCACTTTGACATTATCACAGTGTATTTTTCAAAACACATGGTATGCATTTTTAAACTTGTCTATAAGTTGAGTTTTTGTGTTGAATACTACTGTAGTGGAAATTTCCTGTTTTCAGCAACAGTACTTTTATTTTTCCGTTTCACTATAAATGTAAGTATATAAATAAATAAAAAGATATATATACATATTTTTTTGATTTCTTGGCAGTGACTCTTTTACATAACACTGGTCCATCAAATGTCTACCCTATGTGACAACAGTACCCTAAGCTGAAATCCGTGGAGACGAAGAAAGTAAACGCAGGCAAATGAACAAACTACTGAAATCTTTTCTCATCCACAACTAAAACTTCCCTACCCTATCTTATACACAACAGTGTTACGTTCTCATTTCTACCCGTATATAGTAAAGTACATACCTACCTTGTTATCATCATCTAGCCTATACACATGAATTGTTTTCGATCAAATGTCTAGCCTACCATCTGCACATCCGTAACATGCTAGCACCTGCAGATTGACGCAAGACTGAAAAGAAAACTCAGTATAATAAAAGCTCACGTAAGGACCCTATGTCCCTAATACTTGCGCATCAAGGAGTTGAAATACTATAAATACATGAGCATACATCTCATTTATTTGCAGAGAACGAAAAGAAATCAAACAAAATATTAAAACAAATCAAGAGTTCCACTGTAAAATCTGAGATGAACATAGTTGAACCACTGCTAGAAAGCTCTCCAACCCTGTATGTTTATTTTGGGGTTCGATCACAACAAATGACGTTGTTTTTTGGGTGTAAGGTGTACGCAACAACAAGTGATGAAAGGCTAGAGATTTTGGAGAGCGTGTGAGCTCGTGTTGGGTTAGAGCCTGAAGAACGGTAGTGAGAAGGGAGACACAGGAGTTTACGGTTTTGTTTGTGAACAAGGAAGAGATAATGTCAGTTGAGTGATGGGTCACTAAAGCCTAAGCGTTAAACGCATGATGGAATAGTGCCTGGGAAGATTGCATAGCGGGTAAGGTTTAAAGGGAAGAATGGGATTCACCAATGGGTGCAGGACGTGAGCATATACGTACATATATGCATGCGGAGTGAGGAAACATTTGGAAGGAGTACAGTTCAGAGGCCTTAAATTTTGGCAAAAATGGTAATCATGATGCGGAAGCATGCGTATGGAGTAATGAGCTCTACTAGCCTCAGGTTGCATTATGTTTTCTATTTTAGTTAATAAATATTAGTTGTTTTAGTGTTAAGGATTAAATAGCATTGCTTTAAAATCGTTTACCTTACCCGTACGGACTTCGTTAGATCGGCGGGTTTTGACGTCATAATTATATCAAAAGATATAATGTGTTAGCTTTACCCATTTGGTTAAGTGTAAAATTTCAATAAAATGTTAGTGGTCAAATTTAATTACGGTTACTATAATTAAATTACAACATAATTTATAGTCACCCCTGTAAACAGAATTGAGAGCCGTATATCGCGTTGGGTCCGTATGGACGTAGGCTGCACAAATGAAACTGGCTTGGAGCAATTTGGAGCTCATTACAATTTATGGTAAATTAAAACGTCGGATTAAATCGACTGACGTTAACCCTTTATTTAACGGTTAACGACCAAGGTGAGTAAATCTCACTAATTCTGATCAATTTATATTTTTATAAAGTAATTTTAGAATTAATAAATATTGGTTGATTTGCTGTGTGCTGGCTGTTTGGTTGAACTGCTAGTTAATTGGTTGAAAATATCGATAACGATATATATAAATCGTTAATCGAATACTGATTCTGTTTATCAGAATATTTCATACTCGTTTTATTTATTTTGATTAACATCTGTGGATGCAGGGAAACAGGTTGGAGGGACCCAACTGGGTTCCTCAACATTTATTTTACTGTTTCTCATATATTGTGATATATGATGTGATTTATAATCTGTTGTTGATTATGTTGATCATGGTTATTTGGTACTTTTAAATACCAAAGGAAATGCTGGAATGTAAAAAGGGAAATTTCAAACTATAATTAGAAATAAAATAATTATATATATAAAATCAAGGATTTTATATAAAATGGAAATTTGAAGTGATTATTAAATTTTGAAGTTTATAAAATCAAAAGGGCTTTATAAAAAGGGAATTTGTGAAGTGTATATTGAAATAAGGATTTTATAAATCAAAAAGGTTTATAAAAAGAAGGGATATGTGGAAATTAAATAAGGAGCTTCTAGATAAAATTATTAACAGTTATATGGAAGTTTAAAAGACCGTTATTGGTAAATTACTTAATAGAAGTAATAAGAAGTAAGTAAAGAAATATATGAAAAGAAATATTTATATAAAATAGATAGGGTATTATAAATGAATTATTTGGCAAATAACTAGAATTATAAAAGGGGAATTGACAAGATGTAAAAGAATAACGAGAAGTTGGTTTCAAAGTAGATATTAAATAGGAATATGTTTTAATAGATGAATTGAGAAGATTTATTTATAAATAATATTTTATAAATTAAATAAAAATATTTATCTTTTGATAAATGAAAATATATAAGTCGAACTTATATAGAGAAGTAGAAATCGGTTTAACACCGATATTTTATGGAATATGAATTCAGCATTCATAAAGGGAAATTTAAATGAGATTTTAAGTGTTAGAAGTTAAAAGGAGATTTTATACAAATAATTCTGTAAATAGGAATATAAATATGAATTGAAGTTGAGATATTGTTTTAAAATATGAAATCAAACTGAATAGATTGTGTAAAAGAAACATTATTCACATTCAAATGCGAATAATGAAAATAAGCAAAGATTTTGCAAATAAAACATGTGTAAAGGAAATTGGGTTTTGAAACAGGAATTCAAACAGTAATGAAATTCCGAATGGTTAAGAAATAAAGAACTTGTTTAAAAATGAAACTAGTGTTGTGATTTATAAACAAAGTTTATAAATGAACTAAAATATAATTATCAGTGGATAATCGAGATGGAAAATTCAACAGTGAATGTAAAATGGGAAATTAGGAGTTGTTTTAAAAAAAAGTGAACTTTGTCTATTTTGAGGTTAGAAATGTTGTTCAGTTAAGGTCTGAGAGGTAGTTATACCCCAACTTGATTGACTTCGTTTTTAACTAAGGAATGGGTAAGGTTCGATAGTGAAGGTTGGATAAGTGAATCTAGTTAATGGAGTGTAGTGGTTCGAGTTGGCATAGCGATGTATTATTTAAACATCATTTTAAATCTAATGAAAGTGTTTTGGAAATGTTTTTCAAATAAGACTCAGAAATGTTTCTAATATAGAAAATAAGGAATGCGAGCAAATATGGAAATGTTTCCAAATGTTAATAAAGTATAATTTCTAAATTTAGGAAATAAGAATTTATGAATATATAGATATGGGAAAATGGCTAAATTAAAGATAATTTAATCTAAAGAGATAAAAGTTGAATGATGATTGATCGATAGAATTTCTATCTAGAAATAATATCATTGTTTGCACACCTGTTTTTCTATGATAGTTAAATCACCGACTATCGAAGTTTTTGACCATTTTTCCGTCGTCAACATGGAGAGACCGAGATCAGATTCATTATCTAAAAACCACTCTATATGGACGCTAGCGTTGCGATCAAATATGATGAAAATAATTGAAGATGGAGTTATGCAAGGGCTATCTTGTTTATAGAATAGTGCCTTCGGTTTGTCCAGTCCCAGGACAACGTGAATGGACGAATGTCTGACAGAGTATATCCAAGGAATCGCGTAAGTTGATCTCTCCAAACGTACTTACGTTTGGTGGCGGAGGAATTCGTTTCTCTTAGCTTTATACCCGTGATATTTTTAGGGAAATCAATTTGTGATTTGATGGGTATGACGATGTGGCATTCAAAGTGAATTGTGGTCAGGTGTTCTAAAAGATACGTGATGACCTCATGCCTCATCAACCGAGAAATGACAGAAATCAGGCAGGCATCATGGCTATGTTGGTCGCTCCCATTAGGGTGTATATCACCTATCTAGAGAAAATCTATTTCATTCTTTTATCTATTTTCGATGTTGTCCCTTTTCGGGAAACGGTGGGTAGCTCCTAACCGTTGGTGATATACATTCGATACACTCAAGCGAAATGAGTGGTCGGTCATGTGTGGGCCGGGTTGCAAGATGTTCTTGTTGAACCCAGTGTATTCGCCTCTAGAGAAACACTATCGGCAGGTGGCCCATACCTTGTCATAGTCCGAATCCAATGTCCAATAAGCGCCCGTGGTTTTGTTTGTATACTATATATGTGGAACTGAGATGCAAGCGTTCTACTAGGTTGTTAATTACTTGTGATTAGACATTATTATAATATCAAAAAAGTATTGATTTCCAAAACTGTTTTGGGTTATCGTAAGTTAAAAACCGTTCGTGTTTATGTGTGGATCGGTGTTACGATTATCTTTTCTTTTGAAAATGATTAATCAAAAGATTTGAGTTTACTCACACCAGTCCCATGACTGACCCAGAGTTTATTTTTTTTTGTTTTCCCTAAACTCTTGGATGCCCAAATTTGTACGGGCAGTCAAGTAGTTCAGGTCTTTACAGACATACTTGGAGGAGCTTGAATCAGGAGGCTTCAGGATTATATAGCTTTTGTTATTTCCGCTGTGTGTAAGTGTTGTACTCTGATAATGTTATTGTATATATATATACTGTTTTATTTCAAAGTTATGTTATATATTATATTTTATTCGTTCCGCTGTGAGATTCGTATGACTCTGATTCTGTTCTGTGGTGATCTTCTTCTTCTATTCTTATTTTCTATCTTATCTATTATCACCCTCTAACTTCTTTCTATAAGTGATCAGGGATTTCCGATGTCTGAATAGTCAACATGGTAGTTTTGTGTTGATTTTCGGAGTCGAAAATCCCTGGGTCATTTCGCTAAATTTACATATTTATCCTTTTATGTAAATTATCAACAATTTATTGTCATGGCCCATTTTCCCTCTAAATCAAGCTCATTATTTTAGGTATAAAAATTTATACCACTTTTATGCCATAAACCATTTACATGTTTATAAGCCAAATATGCCAATTATATGTAATTTCATGCTTTTCCCCAACGTTACCCCCGTTAAACGTTCGCACAAATCACATAAAATGTTAGGCTCGATACATAGTCTAATCTTATACACAAAAGGGGAAAAACAGGAACATGTAATAATTCCAACATCATAAAAATATGGATCTAACTACACATGTATCATATGAATTTGGCACAGAACAATATACATTTAATTATGAACTTGCAAATTTAGATCTACGCAACATGAATCATAAGCATATGGATTTACATAAAACTACACAAATTAAACTTGGCATGTAGTTTTGAACTTGCATAGGGGTTGAATCAAGTTATCATAGATCTAACATAAAGGCTTAGGGATCTCAATATATAAGGTTGTAGATCTAAACATATAGGTTTACATAATCATGTTTTAGCCTATAATCTTGCATGTATTCATAACATGATAGCATCGCCAAACTTGCATATAACATGATAGTTTCTCATTCCCAAATTCCTATACAACATCAATAAATTCATTTACCAATTTCTACATAACATGATAGGTTCGATAAACCAAAGTAGTTCATAGGCATACATGATAGAACAGACATGAATAGACATGAATCAGCATCACATACAACTTGGTACAATTCTATTTTATAATTCATTACAGATCATGTCTTTAATTTATTCACATCTGAAAGATAACTACACTTACAAAAAATAAGGAAAATATTGATTTATGGGATCTGTATTATGAAACTTAATTGCTCGCCTTTGATGTAGACTAATCGTTGTTCTAAATTAGATTTGATTTAATTGGATTATTGCTTCTATCTTGCTTTTGAGTTGAAAGAGAATGGCGGCTACTCTAGGTTCACCATTGACAGCATGACGGTCTTAGGAATATTTTTGTGTGGCTTTTGGGTTTGGATTTAGGTTGCTTATATAGAAGTTTGATTTAATAGGAACCGTCAGATTAACCTAGAGCAAATCAAAGCCATTCAGATAAGATAGAATAGCCACATCAGCCCTAAATGACTAAGCAAAGAGTCAGAATCGTCACACAAAAAAAACGTCAGATTTCAGATCTGACCCAAGGAGGAGGTCGACCCCCAGGTCGACCTGTATATAGGGAGGTCGACCCCCAGGTCGACCTGCCTTGGTATTTAATTTTCTGAATTGCTATATATGAATTTCTAAAAGTTCGAAGGGCCATAACTTCTTCATATGAAGTACGATTTTCGAAAACTTGGACTCTATTCCAAGAAGAATTCCAAGATGAATGCAATGGCATAACCCATTTCACCTATTTCTCACATTTGTAATTAATTATTCTTTAATTCCTTACTTTAATATTCTCATAAAATACGGGGTTTTACATTCTCCCCTCCTTTAAGGATTTCGTCCCCGAAATCTTCAAGTTAGGAAGAACGTATATCCTAACATCCAACAACCATCTACTCATCCATTCAATCACAGGCATCCATTGTCCTTAAAAAGATTTCTAATGCTTTCATGATCATATGCATAGCGTGTGTACATGTCCTTATCTAATGCAAAATCAGGCGGTCTACTGATTCAGTTGACCTCCTTAATGCGGATTATGTTAGTGCCATGAGTCCATCATGTATGCAATTATTCCTAATAGTACGTTATAACTTCTACATGAGTGCACAGTTATTCATACAAATGCAACATCCATATGATAACACATCAAATTTCAATCCATATATAAAAGTTAACTCATGCATATGCAATATGAAAGTGACTGAGCCGATCTAGTGCCTAATGTGTGTATATGCATCCACGAGCAACCACTAGCAACCACTTGCAACCACCAATCATAACATGTTTCAAACACATGTTTACATCCATTGGCTTCTACCTAAGGATTGAATATATGACCCAGAGGATATTTCTAAAAAAGATAGAAACAATCATGCATAGAATTTCTAGAAAAAGAGATCAAGGATATACCCTTAAGAAAAAGGGTATGATGCGCGTGTCTTATCTTCAGTCTTCCACGTCATGTCTTCTTGAGCTTCACTCCACTGTACCTTAACTATTTTAACTTAACAGTTGCGAAGCTTCTTGACTTCCATTTCCAAAACTCACTAGTAAAGATAGGACCTCGATCACTAACTATGCTAGAGGGTATCCAATGTAGTCAAACTACATTTCCAAGATAAACAGGTGTTAACCATGATACCAAGTGTATATACTAAGATGATTAGAGGTCTCTCTTCTACTTAGCTTATCCATCATGTCGCAAATCTGAGGGTCTAAAGCTAAAGGTTTCTATGTACTTTTTACCTTTCTTAAGGTCAGTCTTACTTAGGGCGCCTGCCACAGCCATCTATTTCTCACGCAAACCATCCTAGTCGAACTCGACATTCCTCAAGTACAAGACCCAAAGGCCTAAACCAATACCAGACAAGCATCCAAGGAATACCTCCTCCGAATTTGGACGATTTATGTGAGAAGATACCAGCAAAACAACCAAACAATTGAGAACTTAACCGACTTTGGCTATCCTCGCCAATCTTGTTCCAAAATTATCGTTGATCACATAACTGGCTTTGCATTGTCAACTAGATATATGTGGAAGTCTATCTCGAGTTTTAGGGGAAAACCCCTAATCTAATCAAAAACATCTTGCGTACTCATGGACTACTCCAACGGATCGAAAATCGTTGATAGATACATAAAGTGATTCTAGGTAGCTAAGACAAACTGATCCCTTAGGATCGCACGAAATATCGAGGGTATTCCCGAGGCAAGTAAAAAGTCTAACTACCCTCGTTTCAAAACTACTGGCTAATCAATCCATGCATAGAATCAACCCATAGCCCATGAAACCAAAAACATAAGTATCTCAAATCCTTACAAACCAAAGATAAATGAGCCGAACCACAAATTGGATTTGAGACAATAATGGGATCTTCTACGCTACAAGTACTAAGGTGCAGAGAATCAACTATGGAAGCAGATATAAACGAATGTGAAGCGCTAAAATCAAAAAGAGTACTAATAGGATGATCAAAAAGAAGAACTAGACTTTACTATCTTTCTCTCAGGTACGCTGGCTGTGAGAGCATGCATTTGCCCTCCTGAAAATCCTGTCATTTGTTCTTGCCCTTGCCCTTAATTATACGACCCGTTATACCATAATAAAGATATTTCCTCCTGTCTTTAGGTTTTACTATTCTTTCCTCCCCTCCTTTGTGAACCAAGTCTATATCCATGAGTTTTTCATCCTTAGTTTGTGCTCCTTAGCCAAACTCCCTCATTCTTATCTTTGCCATTCTTGTGTAACTTGTTGACAGGTCTCTTGAAAGCTGCCTCTGTCGCATGGAAAATCCTGCAAAGCTCGAAAGAAAATTAGCCGCAGGTGAAACTACAGCGGCTATAGATGGAAGTTGGACACTTCTCCGCCCTTTGACAGGTGTCATAGTCTCATCAAGCCTATAGAACCATGCCACGATGAGGTTACCTCCCAGAAAGCCAGGAGCCCAGGAGACTCAGGAAAGAAGGAAACAAGGATTCAAACAGAGGATCAAAAGATAGTACATATGGCTTTTGGGGAATCTGCCTTTAAAACAAAAACTTTTCTTCTGAAAATGCTTCTTTTGAAACTATTTTGAAAACAATTTTTCAAATCTTTTATCTGATTCTGTAACCTTCAACTCTGATACCAAGTGAAACACCCTGTCTCCGTTAAGGTCACTCACAAAGGGAATGCCTTAACTTCAGTGGAGCATTATAGGTAAAAGATGCAGATAAATTACAAGACAGACAAATAAAGCAGCAGAAAAATAAAGACATTTTATAAACAACTTAATTCAGTCAAGCTTTTACAACTATTTCCTCAATTATACTTAAATGTAATACATAGAACTTCTGTCTTGATTTACAAACTTCCAAGAATAAAAGAAGCATAAAAACAGTGATATTCCCCCAATAAAGCATGAACCAACCATAGCAGTGGAAGAGAGAGTTTCCAAAGCAATACACCAACTAATCTTCAAGCTTAGAAAGAGAAGGGGTCCAAGCTAGGCTGAGTTATTCCCTCCCTGACTACCGGGGGGAGTGGGCGGGAGGGGTGAAACGGAAGAAAAGAGGCGAAAAACAAACTAGGTCAGACATAAGTCTGGTAAGTCCAGTGATCTTTCAACATGCAAATAAGATAAAGGATCATGACATGAATAAACTGAAAATAGGACAATACCATCAAATCAAGATAACTAAAGACAAGATAAATGCAAGGTAAACTGAATGCGCTCCTACTCTTTCTCTGCTTCATTACTACCTTATTATTCTGATTTTTATATCTATCTCTGCACCACCTAACTTGTGTCCCAATTAGTAATCTGTATAAAATGATAATATTACAACGTGATCCCAATCCCCGCAATTGTGGTAGCCTTCAGGTGTACAATCAGCCTAATTTCCATGAAGATGATAGATGCACCCTTACTACCCTATCGATCGGCTCCCTACTTGTATTAAAGTTCCACGTGTCTATGTCAATCGGCCCTCTCTTGCGTGTAGATACCCTATGTTGGTCCCACCATAAGGTGTATCAATCCTTATGATAGCGACCCGACATGATTCAAGATGCACAGTGTATAACTACTGGTACCCAGTGCCTTTTTTTCCTACTCCGGAGTACATGCATGCCCGTAAACCGTCGGAACCAACACTAACGTCCCCATTGCCGCTGTTTTGACCGCTTATAATCAGCCCAGTAATCGTGCCCCACCCTGCCTACTTTCAGGATACCATGATACATCTATGTGGGTTACTGCTGAAATGGGTCCCCGTTACTAGGGTTTCCTACTGGTTAAGTTTTGTGGGCCTATATTTACTAATATTACCCACCAACCCGATATGTACTTAACCCCCCCCCCACTGATTCAAGCATGTTTACTTAACGGTTAAGTTTGTGGGCCTATATGTACTGATATTACCCACCTACACGAGATGTACTTAAACCTCCCATTGATTCAAGCATGTTCATTTAACAGTTAAGTTTGTGGGCCTATATGTACTGATATTACCCACCTATACGAGATGTACTTAACCCTCCCACTGATTCAAGCATGTTTATTTAATGGTTAAGTTTGTGGGCCTATATTTACCAATATTACCCACCAACCCAATATGTACTTAACCCTCCCACTGATTCAAGCATTTTTATTTAATGGTTAAGTTTTGTGGGCCTATATTTACTAATATTATCCACCAACCTGGTATGTACTTAACCCTTCCACTGATTCAAGCATGTTTATTTAATGGTTAAGTTTTGTGGGCCTATATTTACTAACATTACCCATCAACCTGATATGTACTTAACCCTTCCATTGATTCAAGCATGTTCATTTAATGGTTAAGTTTGTGGGCCTATATTTACTAATATTACCCACCAACCTGATATGTACTTAACCCTCCCGCACATTACGTCATATTGGTTAAGTGTTGTCCGTTCATGTTAACTTAACCCACTCATTCATCATGTCATGCTGGTTAAGCGTTTCTTATTAACTTGACCCTCCTTACTTATCATGTTGGATCGGTTAAGTGTTTCCTATTAACTTAACCCCGTTCGTTCATCAAGTTATATTGGTCAAGTGTTTCTTGTTAACTTAACCCCACGTATTCATCTTGTTGTATTAGTTAAGTGTCATCAATCAATTCAAGTTAACTTAACCCACCTACGTGTCATGTTACTTTGGTAAAGTGTTGCCTTCTTGTGTTAATTTAACCCTACCACAAATCAAGTTATATTGGTTAAGTGTTGCCCTCTTATTTTAATTTAACCTTTCCATAAATCAAGTTATACTGGTTAAGTGTTTCTTATTACTTAACCCTACCCATTCACCGTGCTATACTGGTTAAGTGTTTCCTATTAACTTAACCCTAGTCATTCATCTTGTTATATTGGTTAAGTTTCTAAACTTACTTAACCTCACCCACTTGTCTAATTAACATGTTATAACGGTTAAGTGTTCTAAATTTACTTAACCTCGCCCACTTGTCTAATTAACATGTTATAACGATTAAGTGTTCTAAATTTACTTAACCTCACCCACTTGTCTAATTAACATGGTGTATTGGTTACGTGTTACCTTAATTAGCTTAACCCTACCATTCCTGTCTCAGCTTTAATTATTTTATTAAAGCACCAACCAATCACATTCGATAGGTATTGTCACGGTCACTAGATGTGCCGGTCGCTTCCGGGCAATTTTACACCGCAACTCAGCCTAACCTCGGGTTCTTTTGGGCTTAATGCGCTAACTTCTCACATTAGATCTATATTGTTATGGTTGCTCGATTTGTCGGGCGGTTCCGAGCAGTCTTATACCGTAACTCAATCTAACCTCGTGTTGGGCATATTCGTCTTTTACTAAATTTACATATTTATCCTTTTATGTAGATTATCAACAATTTATTGTCATGGCCCACTTTCCCTCTAAATCAAGCTCATAATTTTAGGTATAAAAATTTATACCACTTTTATGCCATAAACCATTTACATGTTTATAAGCCAAATATGCCAATTATATGTAATTTCATGTTTTTCTTCAACTTTACCTCCGTTAAACGTTCGCACAAATCACATAAAATGTTAGGCTTGATACATAGCCTAATCTTATACATAAAGGGGGAAAAAGAGGAACATGTAATAATTCCAACATCATAAAAATACGGATCTAACTACACATGTATCATATGAATTTGGCATAGAACAATATACATTTAATTATGAACTTGCAAATTTAGTTCTACGCAACATGAATCATAAGCATATGGATTTACATAAAACTACACAAATTAAACTTGACATGTAGTTGTGAACTTGCATAGGGGTTGAATCAAGATATCATAGATCTAACATAAAGGCATATGGATCTAAACATATATGGTTGTAGATCTAAACATATAGGTTTACATAATCATGTTTTAGCCTATAATCTTGCATGTATTCATAACATGATAGCATCGCCAAACTTGCATATAACATGATAGTTTCTCATTCCCAAATTCCTATACAACATCAATAGATTCATTCACCAATTTCTATATAACATGATAGATTCTATAAACCACAGTAGTTCACAGGCATGCATGATAGAATAGACATGAATAGACATGAATCAGTATCACATACAACTTGGTACAATTATATTTTATAATTCATTACAAATCATGTCTTTAATTTATTCACATCTGAAAGATAACTACACTTACAAACAAAAAGGAAAATCTTGATTTCTGGGATCTGTATTCTGAAACTGAATTGCTCGCTTTTGATGTAGACTAATCGTTGTTCTAAATTAAATTTGATTTAATTAGATCCTTGCTTCTATGTTCCTTTTGAGTTGAAAGAGAACGGCGGCTACTCTAGGTTCACCATTGACAGCATGCCGGTCTTAGGAATATTTTTGTGTGGCTTAAGGGTTTGGATTTAGGTTGCTTATATAGAAGTTTGATTTAATAGGAACTGTCAGATTAACCTTGAGCAAATCAAAGCCATTCAGACAAGATAGAATAGCCATATCAACCCTAAATGACTCAGCAAAGAGTCAGAATTGCCACACAAAGAAAAACGTCGGTTTCGGATCTGACCCGAGGGGGAGGTCGACACCTAGGTCGACCTGTATATAGGGAGGTCGACCCCCTGGTCGACATGTATATAGGGAGGTCGACCCCCAGGTCGACCTGCCTTGGTATTTAATTTTCTGAATTGTTATATATGAATTTCTGAAAGTTCTAAGGGCCATAACTTCTT
The DNA here is from genome assembly GCA_030737875.1 of Allium sativum. Classification (NCBI taxonomy): domain Eukaryota; kingdom Viridiplantae; phylum Streptophyta; class Magnoliopsida; order Asparagales; family Amaryllidaceae; genus Allium; species Allium sativum. The sequence continues at coordinate 559,699,198 of CM060920.1, read as the reverse complement.
CATACGAAGTTCGATTTTCAAAAACTTAGATTCTATTCCAAGCAGAATTCCGAGACGAATGCAATGGCATAACCCGTTTCACCTATTTCCCAAATTTGTAATTAATTATTCTTTAATTCGTTACTTTAATATTCTCAGAAAATAAGGGGTGTTACACAACACAACTATATCTGTAGATTAAGGTGCAGAAAACATGGGTACTAGTTATATGTTACTACAAAATAATAGACATAAATACAATTTTTGATAATAAACTAGAACGAATTGGTGCTATGCACATGGGTATTCTCTAAACAATTAGCGCATAGTGGATGTTAAATATTTGGAGTTGTGTGTACTAGGAGGTACAACATGTTCACGTTATAAACAAAAATGAAGTATTAAAAAGAAAACATATTTTGGAGGAAAAAATCAAATTGAAATCCATGGCATTAGTTTTCCATTGAACTCTTAAGGTTTCCAAGATTAGTCTATTGATAATTAAAGCTTAACAATGAAAAAAACAGGAACAGTGAAAATTGGTATTTAATACATGTAAATATGTATATTAAAAGAAAGGTTCAACACATGTAAAAATGGTACTTTCGCCATTCATGCACTTTTCTTTTAACACCCTGCTAATGTAACAACCCAAATTTTAATAACATGTTAAAACCATAAATCAAGGCAGAATTAATTTTTAAAATAAGAATCAAGGAAAACGGGTTGCGCTATTGCGTTCGTCTCGAAAATCTGCTTGGAAACGAGTCCGAGTTTTCAAGAAACGGAGTCCGTATGAGGGAGATATGACCCTCCGAAGTTTTTAGGATTTTCAGAACAGAAAAACTGCTCGAATTCGAATTTGAAATTCAAACCCCAGCACAGACTGGGCGGGAATTTTCCTGCCCAGTACCAGGTCGACACTATGGTCGACCTCCTAGGTACAAGGTCGACCCTATGGTCGACCTGGGGGTCAACCTGGTGCTGAAACCCAGTTTTGAGCCTGGGTTCATTCTGATGTTTCTGGTCTCGTTTTCGGTCTAGGCTCGTTCATCTAATCCTATATAAACAGCCCCCCAGCCCCATTCCCTTTACACCATTTTATTATCTCCTTATGCTGCCTCTGAAATAATTGAAATAAATAAATTAAAATAAAACATGAAGACTATTTCTTGAAGACTACGGCTAGGAATTGCATATTGGGGATTTTCTTCTACAATCAAATCGAGATTCAACGATTCAACAATTCGACGACTAGTTTCTAGATTCGACTTCTGCATCTCAATTTCTTAGTCCACGATCTGTAAGTTCAAGTTACTTTGAGATTTAAACTTGTTAATCGTAATTTGGACATGAGATAAAGTGAAATTGGACTTAAGTATGATAATCGATTCACATCTATTCTAGTTTCCATTTTGGAACTTGACATTTGGGAATATTGCTATGAAATCAGTTTAGACCTATTCATGTTGTAAATAAAACTCTTTCATGTCCATAACATTATCATGCCTGTGATGTTGAATCAGTCTATTAATTACAAGTTTGGGACTATCACCTTATGCCATGACTATTAACTTATTATGCTAGATTTGAAATCCTATTATTTTCTATATGCTAGTGATGTTGTAACCAATTATCTCAAGTTATATCATGCTAGTCTTGTAATCCCTTTTATTACTTTATGCTCATCATTTTTTCCTATCATAGTTTTGATATTATTCCCTGTATTTCTGTGACAACCCGGATTTTTACAACATGCTAAGACAAAAATCAAGGCAGAATTTAATTATAAAATCTGAATCAGGAGAAACGAGTTGCGCCATTGAGTTCATCTCGGAAAAATACGCGAAATAGAGTCCGAGTTTTCGAAAATCGGAGTCCGTATGACCCAGTTATGGCCCGTCAAAGTTTTCAGAAAATTCCAAGTTCAAAAACAGTTCAAATTTGAATTCAGAATTCAAATTCAGCCAAGCAAGGCAGGCGGGAAAATTCCCGCCACCCCCAAGTCGACTGGGGAGTCGACTTAGGAGTCGACACACCCCAGGTGGAGTCGACTGCCCAGTCGACACCCCTGTCGACTTGGGTGGTCGGCAAGTTTGGCCTGGGTGTACCTGACTTGTTCCTCAAGACATGCTTTTGGGTCTGGTCTATTGGCCTGTGACGGGTTTTGAGGGTTCAGATCTATCCTAGGGTTAATCTAAGGGCCTAAACTACTCCTAATCTCTATAAAAACACCCTAGGACCTAACCTAAATCACTCAAAATCAATCTAGCAACTAAGTGCTGCCAAAATCCATCTTGATCATGGCCTCCATCTCCAACTCCAAGGGCTTATGCATTCAAATCGGATTCAAATCAAAAGGTGCAAGCTTTCTACACCAAATCGAGGAGGGATCAACGTTGCTACGCAAGTTTCATGACGATTCTTCAACAAAGGAGCCACCTTTCTTCGTCAAGACGATGCATGATCCTTCCCTAAGCCTCACTATGTAAGTTCTAGCTACTTGTAGATTCTAACGGTGGTTCTAATGTGACATGGAATAAAATGCGATGAAACATAAGTATGCTAGCCTATGTGAACCTAATTTTGCCCCTTTTCTATGATCTATGACCTTGGGCTAAGTTTTAGCGACTTAATCATGCCACTCATGTTATGTTTCACCTAGTTTATCTTGCAAGTTTGAATCTTTATCTATGGAATGTTAGCATGAACCTTTGGGAACCATTTTACTTGTGAAACATTGGCAAAGACTTGACTTTGGGGCTTATGCATGTAAATGAACCCAAACACCTTATGTTATCATGCATGTTTGTGGCCAAATTCCCTTATGATACTATGCATATTTGTGGCCAAATTCCCTTATGATACTATGCATGTTTGTGGCTAATCCCGTTGTGACATTATGCATGTTTGAGGCCAAAAACCCTTACGATGCTATGCATATTTTGAGGCCAAACCCCTTATGATACCATGCATGTTTGTGGCCAATCCCTTTTTGATATCGTGCATGTTTTGAGGACAATATGTAGCATAGTATCCTTACTATGTTGACTCGCATTTACTTGGCTTGGAAACACGATTTGGGGTAGGTTAGACGAGCGTGATTACGACATGATAATTTGACATGGGATTTCATGAAAATATGACACTCATGATACACCTAAACGTGGGCATGACATGTGGGGTAAACATGGGACTTGAAACTAGACACGTATGGGTTGTAAGTGTAACATGACACTAGACCAAACATGAAAGTGGCCAACTCGAGGTTGGGTTGAGTTTGTAGCATAAATCTACCCGGACCCGCCCGGCTTAACTAGTGGCTACAAACAATAGGACCCAATGTGAGTGGTTGGTCATATAGCACTTAAAACCCGAGGTTAGACTAGGTTCTGGTGTAAAGCTACCCGGACCCGCCCTGCTTAACTAGTAACCACAACAAAGTCTAATGTGAGAGGTTGGGGTGCATTAATCTAATTAATGCCACATGAAAAGGTTAAGTAATTTTGACTAATGACACTTAACCGATATGACACGAATGGGTAGGTTAAGTTAAACCGGACTTGATTTCTTAATGACACTTAACCATATAAGACAATTAGGGAATGGAGTTAAGTAATTTACACTTAACTAGTCCGACTTGGTAATTAGATGGGGTTAAGTAACTTAGACTTAACTAATCTAAACACGGTAATTAGATGGGGTTAAGTAACCTACACTTAACTAATCTAAACACGGTAATTCGATGGGGTTAAGTTAAACACTTAACCAATCTAAACTTGGTAATTCAATGAGGTTAAGTAACTAATACTTAACCAACTTAACATGATAATTTAATGGGGTTAAGTAACTTATACTTAACCATTTATACATGATGATTTGATGAGGTTAAGTAACCTATACTTAACCAATCTAATATGCGGACCTGATAGGGTTAAGTCACAAGACCTTTTAAATATACTTAACCATTGTAATACGATTAGTGGATGGGGTTAAGCTAACCCATACTTAACCAATCCGACTCGATAATCTGATGGGATTAAGATAATCTATGCTTAATCAATCTAACACGATAATCTGATAGGGTTAAGACAAACAAATACTTAACCAATTTGACTTGATAGGGTTAAGTCATGAGCTTCTTGGTATACTTAACCAACTTGTAGGGCTAAGCCTTGAACTTAAATACTTAGCCAATCTGGACATGTATGCGGGTTAAGTCATGAACTTGAATGACAACACTTAACCCATTAGGCAAAACCCTAGCTCAGGGGACTAGGTTGAAAATCGTAGTTAACAAGGATAGCGGGAAGAGAAGCTAAGTGGTAAACCTTAGTTAAGGATAACTAAGTAATAATTCTTAGTCAAGGAAATTGGACCAGTTCACAGATAGATGAGTAACCCGATACGGTAGGTCATCGCTTGAACACACGTGGAGGAGCGAATTATCTGACTTAGATAAAGGCTCCAACGAACTGGGTGACGAAGCGGTAGCTTCGGGGGACGTGAGGATACTCTTGGTATACCTCTGTGAGGTTGCAGATGATCCGCCTGGGCTCACAAGAGGTTAAGGTATGCGGTAGAAGAACCAAGAGTATGCCTTGGTTGCTATGCGAGCGACCTAAAGACTGGGATGGATTAGCGTGGAGTCGACGATACTTGTTTTTGCCCTGGATAGCACATCGCCGACTACCTACCATCTTTAGTCAATCGTGTATGAACGGAAAGGCAGAGAACTCCCAAAAGACCATGTTCTTGCTATCGAGTCATGGGTGAGGTTGGCCAATAGGTAAGTGGGGCATAGTGGGGCCGAGATGTAGTTCTCATGCATGATTTTTCTTGGATTGCCTTTCAGTAGTTGAGGGAGGGGTCACGTTGGACCATAGCCACGAATACAAAAACAGACCTTGATATCTGCATTCGGCAGACGACTTAAAGCTCCCGAACGAGTTCTGTATTTCTCGATTTTCCCTGGCACGGAACTCGGATGGCACATTGAGATACATGTGCATCTAGACATGGAAAACGATTCACGATACATACGTGGGATAAAGGGCGTGGTTGACGGGTGGCATAATCCCTAGTGGCCCTAGGTGGCTTGGACCCAAACCGAGACACGGAAACGTTCATTAGGTAGCATAATCCCTAGTGGTCCTAGGTGGCATAAATCCTAAGTGAACACGTGATAGTTCATGGTAAGAAAACATAACCAGATCAGAGGTAGCAGTCAAAACAACTTCAAGGATAAAATGGTACTACGTTCACGTGGTATAGATTTACATGGGAAAGCCCGTACGGCCTACGGCAAAGGACTGAACTTATACATGGAAAGAAACATACGAGTTGGGAAAACCTACATATGCTAGGATGACATGGACCATTACATGACATTGGGCAAGGGACATTCATAGTTAACACATGACGCGGGTTGGGATACTAGTACGAGAGGTGCAGAGCAAATATACATGATAAATACCTTGGGATGTTATACATGATAGATACCGTGGGATGTTATACATGATAGATACCTTGTGATAGTATACTTGATAGAAACCTGACGATGTGATACCTTGATTTATCTTGACACCGTAGTTTATCATGATACCTTAGTTTATCTTACTACAGTAGTTCATCCGGTTATCTTGGTTTAGCTTATCTATCTTGTCGTCATCCTTATGTTTACTTTCAGTTTATGCATGTCCTGTTACCTTTACATGTTTTTATACTGGAAGTAGATAGGACTTACCAGTCTTTATGACTGACCCCGTTTTGTTTCGCCTCTTTGTCTTCCGTTTCCCCACACCCCCCTCAGGTTTTCAGGGAGGAAACACTGTTATTTAGTTCGAACTTCCTCTGCTTGAAGGTCATCATGCATGGCTTGGACTTTTCTTGGCTATGGCTACCTTACTGTTTTACTTGGGGAATAATTTATGAAAAGGTTTTATGCTTCTTTACTATTGCAAGACAGGTTTGATGTATTCTGATGTAAAAGGCTTTAGACCTTATTTTAATAAGGTAATGAAATTTGTTTTACTTCCGCTGTTTTATATATGTTCTGTCTTGTAATATTTCTGTGCATGTTTACCTCGATAATGCTTCACCAAACCTAGTGCATTCCCTTTGTGAGTGACCCTAGCGGAGGTGGGGTGTTACAATTTCTGGATTTGGGTTTACTTGTAATCTAGATCGATTCACGTTTACATGCGATGGGAATATGATTTGGGTAGATTAGGAAAAACATGAATTGGTTATGAACATGAATCATGAACTTGATAATAGGCATAAGTTGAAACTTGACATGAAACTTGCCATGAAACTTGACACGAACTTGACATGAAATTCGAACATGGACATGACACTAGAATGAACTTGAAAATGGCCAACTCAGGGTTGGTTGAGTTTGCAGTGTAATTCTGCCTGGAACCGCTCGGCAAATCTAGTGACTGCAAACAATAGGATCCAATGTGGGTAGTTCGTCATATCGCGCTAGAGACCCGAGGTCAGATTGAGTTATGGTGTAAATCTTCCCGGAACCGCCCGGCATATCCAGTGACCATGTGACGATCCCAAAATCCGTGTGATGGTGTTAAGGATAATCATTGGAATATAACACATCAATCATCATAGTAGAGTACAGATATTAGCAAAACAATAAATAGAATAATTTTACATAGATATGACAGCGGAATCATAATATGTAACAACATCAGAATAGCACAACGTAGGATATAACTTAGTGAATACAAGGGGAATGATCAGTCACCATCGCCATAGGCGGAATATATACATACAATGAGACATAATAAGGGTATCAGTCCACGTCGCCGGAGGCGGTACATATACATATGATAATAAGTACTGGAGGTAAAACAGTTTGCATCGCCATAGGCGGAATCATAATACATATACAATAATGGCGGAAAATGTCAAAGTCATCTCGGTGAAGTCAGCCTCGCCATAAGCCAAAAGTGCACTCCATACTACAGTGCTGAGCCAAAACAACCTGTCATCTGTGAACTAGGCTGCCCGTGTGAAAATAAGGGCACCCGAGTTTGCAAAGTGAAACAAACAACGAGTCAGTCATGGGGACTGGTATGATAAATCAACTTAACAGTTTAAACAACAGTAATAAGAAAATCATAGGACCACGCCACTTTCGCGGAACGGGTTTACTCCAGTGATTGCTGATGCATTTAAAACAAAGTAAATTCTTTAAAACAACGCAATGCTTTTAAAAAGAATGTAGTCGTTATAAGACTCAAGTCCCATCATACAATGCAACGCAAGCCGGAGGATAGAGTTTTACCTTATAATGGCCAAATATGCTTAATACGTGTAAAGAAAAATCATTTGATATTATTACTAGTGCATATATGTTTCAAAACCGAATATCATCATAAATATCAATCATAGGCAGCATAGCTACCATATACTATGTCGCCATACTAGTTCTACAATCAAATCCATTGTTTCGTATTGGAAATTGGATTTCCGTCATGAGTCGAGGCAAGGGGCAAGCTCCTCTCCGCTTCGAGACATTCTAGCAAATGCCTTAGGACTACACACTCTGGGTAACCCTTGGATCGGCTGGGCCGGTCCTCTCTTACGTTTAAGGATTGGCAATTCCTAAACATACGTTTCCCGGTCCTTACAGACCTAAAATCGAGGCGCCTCGCATTCCAACAACCACAAAGGTGAAAAGTAGATATAAATGTCAGGGCTGGTAGGTCACTGACACTACCATAGCTAGAAAGAAACGTCGTGCTCTCCCAGCGGTCCGTATCCCGTTTTTAACTCATACCGAGGTGTGAGGCTCGCGATTCCACGCTATACACAAAGCCAGGCCACGTAGGCCGTGCTTTGATCATCGAACACAAGACTTTGCTTTGCAATAGAAGCCTTGATCACTGCATCTTGGCATGCCACATAGGAAATCCACTCCATACGACTGATTTCTATCGATATATAACCTCTGAGCTCGTACGTCTTAGAGAAGGGCGTTAAGCAAAAGAATAAATTCTCCGCCGCCAAATAGATATATATTTAACAGAGATCAATCAGTATAGAACAAAATCCACTGTTAGACACATAGTCCATTTACAAGTCCGTTCTGGGTCTGAACGAAACCGGAGGCACCAAATTCCACGTATATCCGTACAATCAACACATACGTTCAGACGGCTACTACTTCCGTTCCTTCACGGTAGATACTCCAATCAGGAACCTCAGTAGCGCCCATCCAACCGATATGAAGATCGTCGGTCTTGAATCGTCTTTGTATTTTCGCCTTCGAATCGTTCGATCAATTATTTGAAATGAGGGTTAGCTCGGCCTTTTCAAATAATTCACGTATAATTAGAATTCAAACCAATTCTTCCCATGGTTATATTATTCGACATTCATATTTCAGTTCTTTAGTATAATTTTCGTGTCAAACACATACAACCATCAAATATCAAGCAGATCAAGCCAAATTGGTTTATTTCCAATCCATGTTGCTTATAATATTTTGTAACGATTTTTTGCCATTTTTATTTATTTAAAAATGGCCATATTTAATTAAACGACGTTTCAGGTCGTGCCGTGGCACTAGCGCTGTTTTTCCCCTAATTTGTTTTACACATATCGGAAAATCTAACCGTTGGATTTCTAGAAAGTCTATGTCTCTGGGAAGATATTCCCAAAGCGAACCCAACGGTTCCAGTTTCGTGAAAATCTGACGGACGGATCTTCCACACTAGTTGTTTGAAGTTACGGTTTCAAAATTCGAACTGCAGCGTCGTTATTCGATTTAATTTAATTATATTTATATTTATATATAAATATAAACGATTCTGGCGCTGTTTTTCTTCAGATTTGAATTAAACATTCCAGACAATTCAACCGTTGGATTTTTACAAAGTTGGTGCCGTTGGAAAGATATTTCCAAGGCGAACCCAATGGTTGCGGTTTCGGGAAAATCCGATGGTCGGATCTCTCGTACTAATCGATTCAAATTACGATTTCAAAACACGAACTGCACGGCTTCGATTCCTTTCATTTCTATTTATATTTATATATATAAATATAGTTCATTCTTTAATTTCAAATATAGTTCATTCTTTAATTTCAAATATAGTTCATTCTTTAATTTCAACATCGTTTTCACTTCAAATATTTCACTAACGCCTTTATATTTCGAAAAATTTCGCCATAACCTCCTTTGTACGGGAAGGGGTTTGGAAATTTATTGGGCCGTGTTAGGTACCCAATAAATCCTATAAAGCATCCACATATTTATAGTGATATATTCTGGTGTTTACAGGGGAGCGTGTATAGATAATAACTCCAGAGAATAAATTCTCGTCACCCTGTCAAGCCTGAGGGAGCGTGTATTTTTAATTACTCTAGAGGATAAATCCTCGTCACCTCGTCCCGTGTGGGAATAAATAGTCCATGTGCCTTATCTAATGACTAGAGAGACGTGATTATTGTCAACTCCAGACCCGTGTGGGGTTTTTATTAATCTGGCAATTTATCGTTATATTTTATATAGTCCATATCAGTCATCAGTTCAACCTGTAGTATATAATCATCGCCATACAAGCCTCTCGCTCGTATGGTAAATCTTCAACCTCGTCACACAAGCTCCAAATGCTTATGTGGAATATGATGAAGTATGCCTATCGTCAAGAAGTATGCCATGTAGTGTAGTTCAAAATTAATTGTTACTATCCTATGGCGATTTTATTATTACACACAGAATAACCAGCACTCCGCATCCAATGGCATTCACAGGAGTTGATATAAAAATAAAATTGTGCAGCCAACTCATCAAGACTTACCTATTTGTCGGGCACGCAAATAATTTCTTTACTCTACAGCTAATCCATTTTTCCTGTTCGACACATGTATATATATGCAGAACAAAGCTAATAATAATATTTCTAGCGAACTAATATTTATTTTCACACGTGTGTATCTTTACCAAAGCGTATACATGATAAAAGTAATATTTTTATCATCAAAAATATTTATTCAACACGTGGATGTTTTTAACACTTCATATTCACAATAAAAATGCACTTTTTATTGTCTAACCAATTTATTTTTAAAATACGAATAAAATTCAACACATGAATTTTAATTCAACGAATGAATTCCAATCCAACATATGAATATCCTTTACAGTTTGTATATATAAAAAATGTGATTTTTATCGTTAAAGCTATTTATTTAAAATTCGAATAACATTCAACACATGAATTTCAATTCAACGAATGAATTCCAAACCAACACATGAATGTTCTCTACAGTTTGTATATATATAAAAATGTGATTTTTATCGTTAAAGCTATTTATTTAAAATTCGAATAACATTCAACACATGATTTTCAATTCAACGAATGAATTCCAATCCAATACATGAATGTTCTCTACAGTTTGTATATATATATAAATGTGATTTTTATTGTTAAAGCTATTTATTTAAAATTCGAATAACATTCAACACATGAATTTCAATTCAACGAATGAATTTCAATTCAACACATGAATATCCTTTACAGTTTGTATATATATAAAAATGTGATTTTTATCGTTAAAGCTATTTATTTAAAATTCGAATAACATTCAACACATGAATTTCAATTTAACGAATGAATTTCAATTCAACACATGAATATCGGTTTCAACATATGAAAATAATTTCAACAAATGAAAATTATTCTAACACATGAATATTTCAGAAAATTTCGGCAGCATAACGGCAGGGTAGTTAAAACCGGGACCGTCCCTAGTACGGCTCCTCGCTCTACCTTAAAACCTCGCGGTTTTTGACAATGGGGAATCATGCATCTAGTTCGCACGTAGGCGGCATGTTTTATTTTCATTTCCACAATCCTATTCTAATTTGTTTCAACCACAAGAGGGTATTTTTCAACCACAAAGGTATTTTTCAACCACAAAGGTATTTTTCAACCACAAAGGTATTTTTCAACCACAATATCAACCACAAACAATTATTTCCAACCATTCGTCATACTATATATTTTCACGCCAATCACAAGCAATAAATATCGTCCATGGTCTGTGGACGAGGGGAGTATATATATATATATATATATATATATATATATATATATATTATTTCTATAATTCACTTGCATTTTATCACAATTCAAAGCATATATGTTTCATACAACGCTTGTATAATTTATACATCGCTAATATAACTTATATAGCACATGTACATGAGGTATACAATGCGTATATAATTTACACTTCGCTTATATAATTTATACAACACGATTCCATCCACACAATTTAATTTAGATTCCTCACATTGGTTTTTGAAGTGCTAAAAATTGTATGTAGATCAGAAACATCCGCGGGTTCTGCTAGATGGTAGAGAGCCTCCTTGCGGTCCCGATGTTTCCTGTTTCATCGAATTTTGTCAACACACTAAAAAGATATGATTTTTCAAAGTTTTGCAACAATTAAAAGTGTTATTTCCATTTCAGAAATTTCAAAGATGATACCTTTGCCAAACCTTCGAAACTAGGTTTAAATTTTACGATCGATCCATGAAGTATTATCACGATCAGATGATGCAACGTCGAAGAGCTTCGAACAGGGTCTCCAGCGCCTGTGGTGGCACTCAGCTGGTGGTCCCTGCGATGCTCGGCGGCGCTCCAAAGATGATTACTTCCTCGCTGGAATTCGACGCAAATACCAAACGATTTATGTCGAGGGTTGGATGGATTTAATGAGGAGGGGAAGATGAACGGAAAAGTCAACTGGAGGGGGCGGGGAAAACGCTTGTGGCGGCGGCGATCGGGCCTGGAAGCTCTGAATGGGTTTCCGTCGTTCGTTCGACAGGGCTTTGACCGATTTTCAGAAGTGAGAGAAAATAGGGCCTTTGACCTATTATATTTAAATTTTAAATTCCCAAAATATGCTTTTGAACAAACGAACACCAATTTCAACCCAACGACTGTCGCCCCTAGCTAAATACCCCTATTCCGGACACAATGGGATATGTTTCGTTGGCAAATTCGACTGTTACAGTCAGTTATTTTTCAAATTAAAGTATAAAACATTTAATATTCAATTTGAACGTACATTTCAATTTGCCAGGGCCACAAACTGAATCGAAAAATTCCAGAAAAATAAATCTAGCTTTGTTTTGACGATACGGTCCCAACAAAACCAGTTTCGTCGAATTTTGAGATCGTTTGCAAAAGGACCATTTTCTGGTTGACCCATTTTAACAGAAATTGACCAATCACATTTTCCTTTGCCCCGCTCACATACTAGCTTCAAAAATTATGAAATTTGAAACCTAGTAATAGTTTGACATTCCGGATTTAACAAAAGTGGTTTCGTCGAATTCCGAGGTCGTTTACAAAATGTCTATTTTCAAGGGTTATATATTCTATATAGCGACCTTTCTGAAAATTCATTTGGCCATAACTTTTGATTCCTGCTATGAAACTTCGATCTTTTAGATTCGTTAGAAAGGTATTCATAAACAGATTTAAATATTTTTGGTTTCACTAAAATCTGTTATATTTTCCACCCGGTACAGTCAGACAAAGTTTGTATTCAAATTTTCAAACTGCCTCACTATTTCCAATTCATTACTTTATTGAATTATGCTATTTCAATTGTTTAAATTCTTTGACAATAACCAATTTTAAAAATTTTAAATTGGTTCACATTTTCCGGGTTGTTACAATCTCCCCCACTTAAAACTTTTCGTCCTCGAAAAGGAAACAACAGCAAAGTAGGAAACAAAATGTAAATGCAAAGTATTGTAAAGGTACCTTGCACCGGAGTTAGTCAGAGATGTCCACTCTGGATTTGGGGTAGGCTTATTTAATGCTTTCCTCCGTCTCCCAAGTACAGTCTCTAGGATCACTACTCCACTGCACTTTAACTAAATGAATCTTTTTGCTCCTTAGCTCTCTAGTTTCTTTGCCAATGATTTTTAATGGCTCTCTTCTGACTGCTAATTCTGGAGTAATTTCCAAGTCCTGTTGTGCTGCTTCTTCTACAACAAGATCTGGATCATGCACATGTTTTCTAAGTTGAGATACGTGGAACACATCATGCACTCCAGGCAACCAATCAGGTAATGAAACCCTATATGCAAGAGTTCCAATCCGTTCAAGTATAGGAAAGGGACCAATGAATCTCGGTGCCAACTTCCCAGTTTTGCCAAATCTGATTACTCCCCTCATCGGAGAAACTCTTAAATAAACATAATCGCCAACGGCAAATGATAAATCTCTTCTTCTCGCATCAGCATAACTTTTCTGTCGGCTTTGTACAGTTTTCAATCGCTTCTTGATGAAATCGACTTTATCTGATGCTTCTCGAATCATATCGGGCCCCAGCACAAGTCTGTTGCCAGGTTCTACCCAACATGCGGGAGATCTGCACGGTCTACCGTATAACGCTTCAAATGGCGACATTCCCAAACTTGCTTGATAGCTATTGTTATAAGAGAATTCTGCCAAATGTAAGTGATCTTCCCATGACCCGCCAAAATCAATAATGCAAGCCCGCAGTAAATCTTCTAGAATTCTATTCACCCGCTCAGTTTGGCCATCTGTCTGAGGGTGATAAGCGGTGCTTAGATTCAATTTGGTTCCCAATTCTGTCTGGAATGCTTCCCAGAATTTTCTAGTAAATAGGGGATCTCTATCACTGACTATATTGAGCGGCACTCCATGCAGTTTAACTATTTCTTTGAAGTAAATCTGTGCTAAACTTTGAGTCGTTCTGTTGGATCTGACAGGTATGAAATGGGCAGTCTTCGTGAAGCGATCTACGATCACCCATATATTGTCGTTTCCTTTCTTAGTTCGAGGCAAACCATCAATGAAGTCCATCGAAATTTTCTCCCACTTCCATCCTGGAATTTCTATTGGTTGTAATAATCCAGCCAATTTCTACTGATCGCTCTTAACTTGTTGACAGGTGGGACACCGACTAACATATATTGAAATGTCCCTTTTTAAAGCCCTCCACCAGAATGTGCGCTTGATATCGTTATACATTTTGCTCACACCGGGATGGATGCTTAGTTTGGACTTATGACATTCATCAAGTATTTCTTTTCGAAGCTCTGGAAGATTTGGGATGCAAATTCTGCCCTTTAACCTAAGAACTCCATTGTCATCGAGTCGGAAACTTGTGGATTCGCCTCCCTTGACTCTCTGACTGATTCTCTGAATAAATTCATCGTCTTTCTGAAGGTCCGAAATCTTATCTTCTAAGGAAGAAGTAATGATAAAACTGGCGATGATTTCATTCTTTCTGCTGAGCGCATCTGCTACAACATTGCCTTTCCCTGGAGTGTATAGAATCTCAAAATCTGCAAGGAATTCTAACCAACGTTGTTGTCTCAAGTTTAGATCTTTCTGAGTGAATAGATACTTCAATGATTGATGATCGGTAAATAGTTCGAACCTCTCACCCAATAAATAATGCCTCCAGATTCTCAAAGCAAACACGATAGCTAACAACTCAAGATCATGAGTTGCATAGTTTCTTTCATGCGGCTTCAGCTGACGGCTGGCATAAGCGACCACTTGGCCCTTTTGCATTAATACTGCGCCAAGCCCTCTAATAGAAGCATCTGTCCATACAGTAAAGTCTTGGTTGCCTTCTATAATTGTCAATACTAGAGCAGTTGTCAATTTCAGTTTCAGCTCCTGGAAAGCTTCTTCACATTCGGTAGTCCATTTGAATTTCTCATGCTTCTTTGTAAGCTTTGTTAATACACCAGATATCATTGAAAAATCCTTAACGAATTTTCGATAGTAACTAGCCAATCCAAGGAAACTTCGAACTTCCGTGGGGTAGTAGGTTGTTTCCAGTCCTGAATCGCTGTAATTTTGCTGGGATCTACAGCAATCCCTTCTTTTGATACGACATGGCCAAGGAACTTAACTTCATCCTTCCAGAAGACACACTTAGAAAATTTAGCTCTCAAAACATTTCTCCTCAGAATTATCAACACTTGTTCTAAATGTTTTGCATGCTCGCCTTCCGACTTGGAGTAGATTAAAATATCATCGATGAAGACCAAAACAAACTTATTCAAAACACCACGGAACACTCTGTTCATAAGATCGACGAAGTATGCTGGAGCGTTACACAGGCCGAATGACATTACTAACCATTCGTAGAATAAATCGGGACCCCTGAAGGCTGCCAAAGGAACACAGTCTTTGACTATACGTAATTGGTGGAAACCTGTAGCTAGGTCCATCCTGCAGAATACTGTCGCCCTATTTAATTGATCTAACAGATCGTCTATCCGTGGCAAGGGATATTTGTTCTTCAGTGTCTGCTTATTGAGATCTCGGTAATCAACACAAAGTCGTAGAGTACCATCTGATTTCGGGACAAACACTACTGCTGCTCCCCAACCTGAAAAGCTTGGTCTGATCAGACCTTTCCAAAGCAATTCTCGAGTTTGGCTACCTAACTCTTCTTTTTCTTTCGGGGCCATTCTTCTAATTGGATGTACTGCTGGTCGGGCATTCAGAATTAGAACTATTCTGAATTCAATTTCTCTTTGCAGAGGTAAGTTCTCGACTTCTTCAAACACATCCGCATAGTTTTTAACGACTGGTATCTTTTCTAATGAAGTGGGAGTAACTTCTAAAGCAGACCAGAATTCTTTTCTATCGGTTTATGAACCGAGACATGGTATGGTGATATGCCCAAATTTTGTTTTAACTTTCACGATTCTTTTGGCACATCTAACTTCGGCCTTATATTTTGTCAACCAGTCCAGCCCCAGTATAACATCAAATTCGGAAAGGTCCATGACAATCACTTTAAAAGGAAATCGATAACAAGAATATGAGGCGGGTACATTACAATATGTGCCGCGAATAATAGAATCGCCTATCGGATTTTGAACTTTAATTGGTTCTTTAAGCTTCCTTGGATTCAATTTTAACTTGTGAACAATGTTACTAGAAATGAAGCTACGTGATGCACCAGTATCAAAAAGTACAGAAACAGGAATATTTTTAATGGTAAGGGTACCTCCCAAGACGTCGGGTTTACCTGATCCATCGGTGATAGCTGGCGGGGTCTCCCCGTCATAAACATGAGCCACCTGTGCATTCTTCTTCAAAGGACAATTCCTGCTATAGTGCCCTTTTTTATGGCAGTTGTAGCATTCGGCTGAGCTGCGGTCTGGGTTTGCATTTAGTTTCTTTAGGGCTTTGCACACATTCGAAAAATGTCCTGTCTTTCCGCAGTTGTAGCAGCTTCCTTTGGGTATCTTTCCAGATTGCTGAGTAGCGGCTGCTGCAATGCTGGACTCTGGATGATCTCCTGAAGCTTTGCGCTTGTTTCCAGCTTGGCTTTTGGCGCGGTCTAGGTTGGAGTTTCTCTCATCCAGATCTTCGTAATTGCAGGCCATCTCTACCAATTCTAAGAATGGGAGTTTGATGTTGCTCATGGCCCTGTCCTGGTACTTGCGCCGTAGCCCAAATATAAACCTCTTATTCTTAGCTTTGGTTGTCAAAATAAGCTCTGAAGCATAGCGTGACAGCTGAGTGAATTTGTTGAGGTAGTCTTGGATAGAGAAGTCTCCCTGCTGGAGATTAGCAAACTGATCATGCATCCGCTCTAAGGCCTGCTCAGGTATGAACTTCTCCTTGAACATGGTCTTGAATTGTTCCCAGGTCCTAACAGTACCCTCCTCATCTTCGGAGGTGATGGTATCCCACCACAACTCGGCCTCCTCCTGTAAGAGCCAAATGCCTAGACGTGCCTTGTTGTGGGTCCCCAGTTCCATGCCCTCAAAAATCTTTTCACAAGTCTTCAACCATACAATAGCCTCTGTCATGGTACCAAGGCCAGAAAAGGGTTTTCCCCCCAGGTTCCTGCATCTCTTTGCTACTCTGTCAAGCTCAAAGTCCTGGGGTGCTGGTGGCTGTATAATAGGACCCTCCTTTGCTACGGGGATATTCCCCCGTCCTCCTGCTCTGCCTGCTCGGCTTCCTCGGCCACCTCTGGTTGCAGCTGCTCGTGTAGCCATCAGATAAAATACTGTATAAGCCAGAAAAGAGTCAAGCCCACAGAAATGATAACTTTCATATATGATAAAGCAGGAGAACATAAGGAAAGGTAATGATGTACTGATCAAATTGTTTTGCTATTCTGCTTAGCTCATTCTAGGACATCACTAATCCTATCTATAATGAGCCACTCGCCTTAGAACACTACTGATTCTAATCTGACGAGGTGTTTAATGTGTTAGATCCCGGAACTAAGGTTAACCAAAGCTCTGATACCAACTGTGACGATCCCAAAATCCGTATGACGTGTTAAGGATAATCATTGGAATATAACACATCAATCATCATAGCAGAGTACAGATTTTAGCAAAACAATAAATAGAATAATTTTACATAGATATGACAGCGGAATCATAATATGTAACAACATCAAAATAACACAACGTAGGATATAACTTAATGAATACAAGGGGAATGATCAGTCACCATCGCCATAGGCGGAATATATACATACAGTGAGACATAATAAGGGTATCAGTCCACATCGCCGGAGGCGGTACATATACATATGATAATAAGTACCGGAAGTAAAACAGTCTGAATCGCCATAGGCGGAATCATAATACATATACAATAATGGCGGAAAATGTCAAAGTCATCTCGGTGAAGTCAGCCTCGCCATAAGCCAAAAGTGCACTCCATACTACAGTGCTGAGCCAAAACAACCTGTCATCTGTGAACTAGGCTGCCCGTGTGAAAATAAGGGCACCCGAGTTAGCAAAGTGAAAAAAACAACGAGTCAGTCATGGGGACTGGTATGAGAAATCTACTTAACAGTTTAAACAACAGTAATAAGCAAATCATAGGACCACGCCACTTTCGCGGAACGGGTTTACTCCAGTGATTACTGGTGCATTTAAAACAAAGTAAACTCTTTAAAACAACGCAATGCTTTTAAAAAGAATGTAGCCGTTATAAGACTCAAGTCCCATCATACAATGCAACGCAAGCCGGAGGATAGAGTTTTACCTTATAATGGCCAAATATGCTTAATACGTGTAAAGCAAAATCATTTGATATTATTACTAGTGCATATATGTTTCAAAAATGAATATCATCATAAATATCAATCATAGGCGACATAGCTACCATATACTATGTCGCCATGCTAGTTCTACAATCAAATCCGTTACTTCGTATTGGAAATTGGATTTCCGTCATGAGTCGAGGCAAGGGGCAAGCTCCTCTCCGCTTCGAGACATTCTAGCAAATGCCTCAGGACTACACACTCTAGGTAACCCTTGGATCGGCTGGGCCGGTCCTCTCTTACGTTTGAGGATTGGCAATTCCTAAACACACGTTTCCCGGTACTTACAGACCTAAAATCGAGGCGCCTCGCATTCCAACAACCACAAAGGTGAAAAGTAGATATAAATGTCAGGGCTGGTAGGTCACTAATACCACCATAGCTAGAAAGAAACGTCGTGCTCTCCCAGCGGTCCGTATCCCGTTTTTAACTCATGCCGAGGTGTGAGGCTCGCGAATCCACGCTATACACAAAGCCAGGCCACATAGGCTGTGCTTTGATCGTCGAACACAAGACTTTGCTTTGCAACAAAAGCCTTGATCACTGCATCTTGGCATGCCACATAGGCAATCCTCTCCATACGACTGATTTCTATCGATATATAACCTCTGAGCTCGTACGTCTCAAAGAAGGGCGTTAAGCAAAAGAATAAATTCTCCGCCGCCAAACAGATATATATTTAACAGAGATCAATCAGTATAGAACAAAATCCAATGTCAGACACACAGTCCATTTACAAGTCCGTTCTGGGTCTAAACGAAACCGGAGGCACCAAATTCCTCGTATATCCGTACAATCAACACATACGTTCAGACGGCTACTACTTCCGTTCCTTCACGGTAGCTACTCCAATCAGGAACCTCAGCAGCGCCCATCCAACCGATACGAAGATCGTCGGTCTTGAATCGTCTTTGTATTTTCGCCTTCGAATCATTCGATCAATTATTTGAAATGAGGGTTAGCTCGGCCTTTTCAAATAATTCACGTATAATTAGAATTCAAATCAATTTTTCCCATGGTTATATTATTCGACATTCATATTTCAGTTCTTTAGTATAATTTTCATGTCAAACACGTAAACCATCAAATATCAAGTAGATCAAGCCGAATTGGTTTATTTCCAATAATGTTGCTTACAATATTTTATAACGATTTTTCGCCATTTTTATTTATTTAAAAATGGCCATATTTAATTAAACGACGTTTCAGGTCGTGCCGTGGCACTGGAGCTGTTTTTCCCTAATTTATTTTACACATAACGTAAAATCTAGCCGTTGGATTTCTACAAAGTCTATGTGTCTGGGAAGATATTCCCAAAGCGAACCCAACAGTTCCAGTTTCGTGAAAATCCGACGGTCGGATCTTCCACACTAGTCGTTTGAAGTTACGGTTTCAAAATTCGAAATGCAGCGTCGTTATTCGATTTAATTTAATTATATTTATATTTATATATAAATATAAATGATTCTGGTGCTGTTTTTCTTCAGATTTGAATTAAACATTCCAGACAATCCAACCGTTGGATTTTTACAAAGTTGGTGCCATTGGAAAGATATTTCCAAGGCGAACCCAATGGTTGCGGTTTCGGGAAAATCCGATGGTCGGATCTCTCGTACTAATCGATTCAAATTACGATTTCAAAACACGAACTGCATGGCTTCGATTCCTTTCAATTCTATTTATATTTATATATATAAATATAGTTCATTCTTTAATTTCAAATATAGTTCATTCTTTAATTTCAACACCGTTTTCACTTCAAATATTTCATCAATGCCTTTATATTTCGAAAAATTTCGCCATAACCTCCTTTGTACGGGAAGGGGTTTGGAAATTTATTGGGCCGTGTTAGGTACCCGATAAATCCTATAAAGCATCCATATATTTATAGTGATATATTCTGGTGTTTACAGGGGAGCGTGTATAGATAATAACTCCAGAGAATAAATTCTCGTCACCCTATCAAGCCTGAGGGAGCATGTATTTTTAATTACTCCAGAGGATAAATCCTCGTCACCTCGTCCCGTGTGGGAATAAATAGTCCATGTGCCATATCAAATGACTAGAGAGACGTGATTATTGTCAACTCCAGACCTGTGTGGGGGTTTTATTAATCTGGCAATTGATTGTTATATTTTATATAGTCCATATTAGTCATCAGTTCAACCTGTAGTATATAATCATCGCCATACAAGCCTCTCGCTCGTATGGTAAACCTTCAACCTCGTCACACAAGCTCCAAATGCTTATGTGGAATATGATGAAGTATGCCTTTCGTCAAGAAGTATGCCATGTAGTGTAGTTCAAAATTAATTGTTACTATCCTATGGCGATGTTTATTATTACACACAGAATAACCAGCACTCCGCATCCAATGGCATTCACAGGAGTTGATATAAAAATAAAATTGCGCAGCCAACTCATCAAGGCTTACCTATTTGTCGGGCACGCAAATAATTTCTTTACTCTACAGCTAATCCATTTTTCCTGTTCGACACATGTATATATATGCAGAACAAAGCTAATAATAATATTTCTAGCGAACTAATATTTATTTTCACACGTGTGTATTTTTACCAAAGCGTATACATGATAAAAGTAATATTTTTATCATCAAAAATATTTATTCAACACGTGGATGTTTTTAACACTTCATATTCACAATAAAAATGTAATTTTTATTGTCTAACCAATTTATTTTTAAAATACGAATAAAATTCAACACATGAATTTTAATTCAACGAATGATTTCCAACACATGAATATCCTTTATAGTTTGTATATACAAAAAAATGTGATTTTTATCGTTAAAGCTATTTATTTAAAATTCGAATAACATTCAACACATGAATTTCAATTCAACGAATGAATTCCAATCCAACACATGAATGTTCTCTACAGTTTGTATATATATAAAAATGTGATTTTAAAAAGAGCTTTCTGAAAGTACTCGCAGCCATGGTTGCCCCCTCTTCTTCTCCCAAGAATCCTACATATGATGATAACCCGACATCCAAAGAGCCTTCTCACCCCTCTCCTCCTCCCCCTCATCATTCTCCTATTCCTCCTCATACCTCTACTGATTTTTCTGTGGATGAGGATGGTTTTACTAGGGTTTCCAACCGCAAGAGGAACCCTAAATTGTCTTTAAATCCTAACCCTTCTGCCCATTTCAGAAAAGGGGCTGGTTCAGCCAAAGAATATCCCCCTAAACCAAGGCAGAAGCCATATCCCCCCTCCAACGGGGCAAGATTTCAGCCAAGAAATCCGACTAGATCCGCTCAGGAAACAGGTCAGAACTCAAAAAGCTTCCCAACAAAAGACTCTAAGGTCTCTTCTTGGGCAGATTTAGTCAAGAACGCTGGTCAAGAATCTATCTTTGATCTGAGTTACATACCCCCGGTTGAAACAATTGGGGACGAAAGGATAGTAGTGGCTTCGGAAGAGGTATGTTCTCGCACAGAGAGTAAATGGGGGCTCTCTATTATTGCTTATGTATTCGGAAAAAGACCAGCTTACCACTACTTCAGGAATTTCGTCGCTCGTACATGGAATCCAAACGGATCATTCGAGATTTTTACAAGGGAAAACGGGTTCTTCATTATTAGGTTCACAAATGCGGAAGACTGTGATAAACTCCTGAAAGGAGGACCCTATTTTATAAATGGAAAGCTGATTATTTTAAAGAATTGGTCCAAGAATATTCTTCTTGACCGAGATCTTTTAAACACTATGCCAGTCTGGATTCGTCTTCCAGAACTGAACTTGCGACTATGGGACAAAGAAATGTTCAGTGCGATAGCTAGTCATGTTGGGGTGCCCCTAAAACTGGATGAACAAACTGCAAAGGAAATAAGGCTTAGCTACGCCCGAATCCTAGTTGAAATCAAAGCTGAAGCGGAATTACCTAATGAAGTTTCTATCTACATGCCAAATGGGGAGATTATACCCCAAAGTATCACCTATGAACTAATTCCAGACAGATGCAAGGTATGTAAATATTTCGGACACTCCACTGATCAATGTTTGGAAAACAAGAACCAGAAGGATCAGTCAATAAATGATACAACTCCTGACGTAGATGTTAACGCCAACAAGGCAGCATCGAATTCTGATAACAGGTATTTTGATTCAGATCAAAATGAGGGTAACACTACCATTCCTATAACTGATCCACCCAACCCCACACCAAATCATGCGCCACATTCTGTTGATGACATGAATATCGATGATCCTAATCAACAGACGGAGTTGGGGAGCGAAGAACAAAGGCCACCCACTCGTGACAACATCTCAGGAAACTCTGCAGAAAACTTGCAGAATTCCATTGATGCTATAACAAATAAGGGACCAGCCACAGACTCGCCCTCTTTCAAAAGTAAAGACACCACAGAAAAGCACAATCACAAAACAACAGAGGGTTCCTATGCTAAACAGGTCATTGAGCCCTCCCCCCTCAAGGAGGACTCAAGAGATATTACAAGAAATTCGAACTGCACAACAAATGAAATAAAAGATAAATATGGAGATCTTCTTGCAGCTGACCCTATCTACACAAATGCATCATTGCTGGCTGAAGGACTTGCTCCCATCAAAACATCGATTACAATTGAAAACATCCAGGATGCAGTCAACCAAGCTATAGCTTCAGCCAAATCTGCAAAGCCCAGCTCACCTGTAGCAAAAAAGAAGAAAGGCAGAACAAAAAGCCTATCTGATATAACTACAGCAGAAGACACTGAAGATGACAAAGACAGAGAATTCAGAAAGAAATACATCAGCAGGAATACAAAATGGGAAAAACAACTTAAGCCAATGGACAAAAGCACTTATAAAAGAAGTGGAAAACAAATAGGAGTTAAGGTGGACAACAAGAAGCACAGTGGTCCCCCTTAGGTATTGGTATCCTTTATTTTTCTCTTTTTTTTCATTTTTTATATTATATGGATATCATAGCTTGGAACATCAGGGGATTAAATTCTCCAGAAAGACAGTTAGACTTGGTTAATTTTCTAGGTAAACACAAACCCAGTATCATTGGGTTGATTGAGCACAAGCTTAGCACACAAAGGATTAGTGATCTACAGCTAAAATTATTTCAAAACTGGAATGTGATCAATAATAACTTGATGGGTGGAAATGGTAGGATTTTGGTTCTGCACAATCCTACTATTTGGACACTTATCAGCTACTTTATTGACTTGCAATACATTTACTGCATTTTCAAAAATAAAGGGGGATTAACCTTAAAAATCACTTTTGTTTATGCTTCTAATTTTGAAAATGATAGAATTGAGCTTTGGAAATATATTGAGCAGTTTAGTAAAGTTATTAACAGTCCTTGGATGCTGTTAGGGGACTTTAACACTGTCTTTCATAATAGTGAAAAAAGGGGGGGTAATCCTATTCCCTTTGCCAAACTAGAAAGGATTGCCTGTTTTATGATGAAATCTGGCTTAATTGAACCTCAAATAGTTGGCAATAAATTCACTTGGAAGTCAGGTGAGTTTAGAAATATACATTGCAAACTAGATAGGGTTCTTTTTAATCAGCATTTTATCAATCTTTTCCCAAATGTTACTTGTTGTACTCTGCCCCAGAGTACAAGTGATCATACACCCATTCTAGTTTCTTTCAAATCTGAATTAGGTAAAGTTATTAGCTCTCCCTTTAGATTTGTGAATGGATGGGTTTATGAAAAGGATTACAGAGATGTTGTAACTAAATGCCTGAGTAATAACTATTATGGTACTGCTCAATATAAGCTGAACAAAACTTTGCATTTAGTTAAAACTGAACTTAAGAATTGGAATGCTACTAGAAATAGAAATGACATTAACACTATCAGGGATGAATGTGCTAAACTACAGGATGATTTAGATAACAATTGCTCAGACATAGACAAGGCTGAAGACTTTTATAATGCTCAAGCCAATTTGGTGAATGCTCTTCACATTAACTCAGTCAACCTTAAGCAGAAAGCTAAGGTTGACTGGCTTACTACAGGAGATGAAGCCAGTAAATTTTTCTACTCTAGAATGTCCAATAGAAAAAACAGGAATAATATTGGTAAGTTAATTAATACACAGGGTAGAATAATTAATGAAGCTTCTCACATTGAAAGGGAGGCAATTAAATATTTCTGCTCTTTGTATAATGAAGAAAATTCAGCCAACATGTTTCCTGATATTGAATTTAAATACTCTGCTAACAGCAATAGCACTGATATTTTATTAGCTCCCATTAGGCAAGATGAGATTAAAAACATTATTTTTGGTGCTAATAATGACAAAAGTCCAGGTCCAGATGGGTTTAGTGCCAAAT
This sequence comes from Allium sativum, assembly GCA_030737875.1. Lineage (NCBI taxonomy): Eukaryota > Viridiplantae > Streptophyta > Magnoliopsida > Asparagales > Amaryllidaceae > Allium > Allium sativum. Next base: position 559,674,775 of record CM060920.1, on the reverse strand, counting down.
TCTATAAAACCCATTGGGGTGAGATGAAAACAGTTTTATGTGATTCAATAACTGAATTTTTCAATTCAGGTAAAATATTGAAGAATACTAATCACACATTCATCACCCTAATTCCAAAAGTAGAAAATCCATCTGGCCTTGATGATTATAGACCTATTGCATGTTGTAATTTTATATATAAAATTATTTCATCTCTTTTATGCAATAGGATGAAATACTTTCTCAAATTTATCATTTCTGAGAATCAAAGTGCCTTTATTCCTGGTAGGTTGATCTCTGAAAATTCTCTTTTAGCTCATGAATTAATTAGGGATTTTAATATGAAGAACAAAAATCTTATGTGCATAAAAATTGACTTACACAAGGCTTTTGACAAAATCAATAGAAACTTTATTATTTATATTATGCAGAAAATGGGTTTTGATAACAGGTTTTGTGCTTTGATTAGAGAATGCATTTGTAATGTGACCTACTCTATAATGATAAATGGATCCCCTAAAGGCTTCATAAACAGCAACAGAGGAATAAGGCAAGGTGACCCTTTGTCACCATACTTATTCTCTATTGTTATGGAATATTTTTCTATGCAAATGGAGCTTGAAGTCATTAAGGGAAATATAAAACCTATAAACAGAGTTAAGCCACATATTACTCATCTGCTATATGCAGATGATATGCTTCTGTTCTTAAAAGCTGATAAAATGAGTGCTATTGCTGTTCATAATATATTGGGGAATATGGAAAAATTTGCTGGTTTGTCTGTTAATATTAATAAAAGTAAAATTTACTTTAGTAAAGATGCCCTTTTAAAAGAAGAGATAATCCAGCTTTTGAAATTCAAGGAAGGTAATCTACCTGTTAAGTACTTAGGCCTTCCTTTAAGTATTAACCAAATCAAGGATAGGGACTGTTCTAGATTATTAGATATGGTTCAAAATAAGCTTGAGGGTTGGTCAGGAAAATTACTATCTTTAGCTGGTAGAATGGAGCTCACACATACAGTCATCACAGCAATTGTTATCTACTGGGTCCAAACACACAACATCCCCACTAGTGTCATTCATAAAATTGAAAAAATGTGTTCCAATTTCATTTGGAAAGGTAAGTATCATAAGGTTGCATGGGACATAGTGTGTAAGCCTAAAAAATTTGGTGGTCTTGGGCTTAGAAATATCAAAGATATAACTGATGTTAGTAAATTTAAGCTTTTTTGGAAATTTTTGGATGGTAAATCTTTATGGGCCAGATGGATTAATGCAAAATGTTTAAAAGGAAAAAATTTCTGGCTGGCAAGAAAAGAGATGCACCATTCATATGTTTGGAAAAATATTCTTGATTGCAGAGACATTGGTAAAAATCTTATTCTCAGAAAAATCAAAGATGGAAGTCAAACCAGTCTGTGGTTTGACCCATGGATTAGTGGTAATTCTCTTATCAGTCTTTTGGGTTGGAACAACCTTTATTTATTAGGGGGTGTTAATGATAAAGTTCAAAACATTATTACTAATAATTGTTGGAGCTTTCTGAATAACACTGCTGCCCTAATTTTTAAAAATGCTATTATGAATATCAACATAGATCAGTACTGTTATAAGGATCACTGGACTTGGAATCTTTGCTCAAAAGATAAATTCTCCTTCAAAAAAATGTGGGAATTTTTACAGGGGAGAGAGGTTGAGGTAAATTGGCATAAAATTATTTGGTGTAAATCAAACTGCCCCAAAATGGCTCATTGCACATACTTTGCTTTATTAGATAGACTTCCTACAAGAGATAAATGTTGCAATTGGAATAAAGATTCTGAAAATATTTGTCTTCTCTGTAAAAAAGAGGCAGAAAGCTCCAGACATTTATTTTTTGACTGTGACTTCTCCCAGTACATTTGGATAAAAGCCAAAAGCACTTTAGGCTTCGGTCAAGCATATGATAACTCTAACATTAGAAATATTGTTGATTATATTTTGAAACTTTATAAGCCCAAAACCATCAATTTTAACAAAGCTTGTGTATTACTTTCTACCTCTGTTTACTACATTTGGAGGGAGAGAAATCAAAGGTTGCATACAGGTAAAGAAATTACTTGTGCACAGATTTGGAATACCATTTTACATGATAGTGAGATCATCATGAAAAAGGCTAGCAGATTGAGAAATGACAATCTGCATTATCAGTCTTTACTAACAGGAAATACAGATTGTGATAAGCATGTTGAGGAATTTCTGCTTAATGGTAAACAACTCTCCAATAGTAAGAATTATAGTGATAATCAACACAACAAGGGGAGTAATCATAACACTTATAATTTCCTTCACTTTAATTCTAATAATAAGAGTAATAATATTGGAATTTCACCATGTGCAGAAAGCAGGATCCATCTTCCCCCCTACAGCTCCTCTGGAATCTCCAAAAAAGAAATGATCAGATCTGATGCTCCTCCTGAAGTTCCCATTAACTCTGATTTCAATCTAGAGATCAGAAAGGGAAGTGGACATAATTTAGACTCAAAAGTGCGTGATTTTATATCATTTTCATACAGTAACCATGTAACTATACCTGACACAGAGGGAGGCTCCTTATGTGGAACTCCAGAACTTCAGAAGCATCTGGATAAGAAGAAGTCAGAAGAAAAAATTAGTCTTTTAAACAGAATCGGGAGATATCACTACAGGAGTATGCTAAACAATCAGATCTATCACATATCTGCTTGGTTGGATGGCGAGAGTAGCAAGAGTAGCTGCAATAGAGACACTCACAGTTCGAAAAGCAGACCAGAGAACCTGGAAAGTCCAGATCTGATTGGTAGGAGCTCCTTAACTCACACCGACCACCAGGATCCGCACTTGAGAAGACCAAATAACCACCAGAAAGCTAACGAAGACAATCGAAAGCTTGGTACGAGAAATAAGAGAAAGGAGAGGGACGAAGACTTTGTCTGGGATCCGCCTTGAAGTCGGTGGATTTCATTTTCCCAGAAGTAGCTCGCCATTTTCCAAGCTTCTCATTGTTTAGTGGCGGCTAGGGTTACTGAATTGTAATGGGTATTTACCCTTGTATTGGGTACCTATCAGTTTATGGGCCGTGGGCCTCTTTTTTATTGTTTCAAAAAAAAAAATGTGATTTTTATCGTTAAAGCTATTTATTTAAAATTCGAATAACATTCAACACATGAATTTCAATTCAACGAATGAATTCCAATCCTACACATGAATGTTCTCTACAGTTTGTATATATATATAAATGTGATTTTTATCGTTAAAGCTATTTATTTAAAATTCGAATAACATTCAACACATGAATTTCAATTCAACGAATGAATTTCAATTCAACACATGAATATCCTTTACAGTTTGTATATATATAAAAATGTGATTTTTATCGTTAAAGCTATTTATTTAAAATTCGAATAACATTCAACACATGAATTTCAATTCCACGAATGAATTTCAATTCAACACATGAATATCAGTTTCAACATATGAAAATAATTTCAACAAATGAAAATTATTCTAACACATGAATATTTCAGAAAATTTCGGCAGCATAACGGCAGGGTAGTTAAAACCGGGACCGTCCCTAGTACGACTCCTCGGTCTACCTTAAAACCTCGCGGTTTTTGACAACGGGGAATCATGCATCTAGTTCGCACACAGGCGGCATGTTTTATTTTCATTTCCACAATCCTATTCTAATTTATTTCAACCACAAGAGGGTATTTTTCAACCACAAAGGTATTTTTCAACCACAAAGGTATTTTTCAACCACAATATCAACCACAAACAATTATTTCCAACCATTCGTCATACTATATATTTTCACGCCAATCACAAGCAATAAATATCGTCCATGGTCTGTGGACGAGGGGAGTATATATATATATATATATATATATATATATATTATTTCTATAATTCACTTGCATTTCATCACAATTCAAAGCATATATATTTCATACAACGCTTGTATAATTTATACATCGCTAATATAACTTATACAACACATGTACATGAGGTATATAATGCGTATATAATTTACACTTCGCTTATATAATTTATACAACACGATTCCATTCACACAATTTAATTTAGATTCCTCACATTGGTTTTTGAAGTGCTAAAAATCGTATGTAGATCAGAAAAATCCGCGGCTTCTGCTAGATGGTAGAGAGCCTCCTTGCGGTCCCGATGTTTCCTGTTTCATCGAATTTCATCAACACACTAAAAAGATATGATTTTTCAAAGTTTTGCAACACTTAAAAGTGTTATTTTCATTTCAGAAATTTCAAAGCTGATACCTTTGCCAAACCTTCGAAACTAGGTTTAAATTTTACGATTGATCCGTGAAGTATTATCACGATCAGATGATGCAACGTCAAAGAGCTTCGAACAGGGTCTCCAGCGCCTGTGGTGGCACTCAGCTCGGTGGTCCCTGCGATGCTCGGCGGCGCTCCAAAGATGATGACTTCCTTGCTGGAATTCGACGCAAATACCAAACGATTTCTGTCGAGGGTTGGATGGATTTAAAGAGGAGGGGAAGATGAACGGAAAAGTCAACTGGAGGGGGCGGCGAAAACGCTTGTGGCGGCGGCGATCGGGCCTGGAAGCTCTGAATGGGTTTCCGTCGTTCGTTCGATAGGGGTTTGACCGATTTTCAGAAGTGAGAGAAAATAGGGCCTTTGACCTATTATATTTAAATTTTAAATTCCCAAAATATCCTTTTGAACAAGACCAGTTTCCTTTGCCCCGCTCACATACTAGCTTCAAAAATTATGAAATTTGAAATCTAGCAATAGTTTGACATTCCGGATCCAACAAAAGTGGTTTCGTCGAATTCCGAGGTCGTTTGCAAAATGTCTATTTTCAAGGGCTATATATTCTATATAGCGACCTTTCTGAAAATTCATTTGGCCATAACTTTTGATTCCTGCTATGAAACTTTGATTTTTCAGATTTGTTAGAATGGTATTCATAAACAGATTTAAATATTTTTGGTTTCACTAAAATCTGTTATATTTTCCACCCGGTACAGTCAGACAAAGTTTGTATTCAAATTTTCAAACTGCCTCACTATTTCCAATTCATTACTTTATTGAATTATGCTATTTCAATTGTTTAAATTCTTTGAAAATAACCAATTTTAAAATTTTTAAATTGGTTCACATTTTCCGGGTTGTTACAGACCACAACAACAGGTCTGATGTGAGAGGTTGGGGTGCATTAATGAATTAATGCCACATGATAGGGTCAAGTCATGAACATGAAAGACAACACTTAACCAACTTGACACATGATTAGTGGGGTTAAGTCATGAAATTGAAAGACAACACTTAACCAACTTGACATGCTAGACTGATAAGGGTTAAGTCACGAATTTAAATGACAACACTTAACCTGTTGGATGAAAACCCTAGTTACGCGGTCCATTTCAGTAGTAACCCGCTTAGATGTATCATGGTACCCTGGAGCTAGGTAAGGTGGGGCACGATTATTGGGATGACTGTAAGCGACCAGAACGATGGCTGAGTTGGTGCGCCAGTGTAGGTTCAGACGGACTATGGTCGTGCACGTAGTCCGGAGTTGAAAAAGCAGGAATTGGGCATCAGTAGGGTTACACTGTGCATGCTTGATTCGTGTCGGTGGTTGGCACCCTATGGCTTGATATACCCTATGGTGGACCTAGCATAGATGACTACATTCGTGATAGGGCCGTATGACATAGACACATGACAAGCTAGAACTTGTAGGGAGCCGATCGATTAATGGATCGTTCCGTAGGACACCGAAATGGGTCATTGCATGATATTGGGCCAAGGGATCATTTCATGGTTAATATGTGACATGGGTTTGGGATACTAGTACAGTTGGTGCAGCGAATCTTGAACATGCGATGCTATACTTGATTTATCATGTTATCTTAGTCTATCTTTCCCATCTTGACAGCATCCTTATGTTTACTTTCAGTTTATACATGTCATGTTACCTTTACCTGTTTTTATGCTGAAAGTCACTAGGACTTACCAGTCTTTATGACTGACCCGTTTTCTTTCGCCTCTTTTTCTTTCATTCCCCCCAGGTTCTCAGGGAGGAAACTCTTGCACTTAGCTTGGATTTCGCTTGCTTTCAATTTAGCTCATGTATGGTTTGATCTTGAGCTATGCTATGGCTGCATTTCTACTACCTTTGGGGAATTAAGCTACATTTGTTGTTTTAAGTTTTATGCTTCTTTATTTATGCAAGACAGAATTTGTTGTAATGGAAAATGATGACTTTGGCTATTTGGTACTTTGGATGTAAAAGGTTTTGACTCTTTTTGAAAGTGATGAAATTTATCTTTTGATTCTTCCGCTGTTTTATTTATGTCTGTCTTGTAATATTTCTGTGATTGTTTACCTCGATAATGCTCCTCCAAAACTAGTGCATTCCCTTTGTGAGTGACCCTAGCGGAGGTGGGGTGTTACACTTGGTATCAGAGCAGAAGGTTACTAGACTGGGCAAAAGTTTTTAAAACCTTCTAAAACTATCTTCATCATATTTGATTCGCAATGCTAATGCCAGTACGGAGTGGTTTTCAGATAACAAGTCTGATCCCGGTCTCTCTGTATTGACAACAGAAAAATGATCAAAAACATTGATAGTCGGTGATTTAACTATCAAAGGAAAACATTCATACAATCAACGACCTTATTTCAAAATGGAAAAAATATTGATCAACCATCAATCAACACTGAGTTCCTTTAATTTAATTCAAAATTTTATTCATTTCCCAATTCCCTTTTTATATCCTTGCCCCCATATTCTTCAAACCCGCTTAACCCCTCACGATTTTTGGAACACATTTCCATATGTCCACGACTACTTATTTCCTGTATTAAGAAAATATATGTTTTAACATCGGGAAAACATTTCCATTTCTATTCACACATCACTATTCTTTCATTTCCATCAGTCCTTAACTGTAAACTAGTAAAAGGACACTTTCCTGAATATCAATCCCGAAGGCCGAAACCAACATCAGATCGACACTAAGAAAACCGTTCGAATTAACTAGTCTCTAGTCAGTTTCTAATTTCCTTAATCTCCTTTCTTAATTCCTTACCACATTATTGCTTACGCATCTTTTGGATTCAGTTTACGAATCCACTTCTTTAACGGTAATTATTTGATGATAACGTTATAATCTCTTTTCTAAAACATTTAACTTCTAAATACAACTTCTATTCATTAATTTTAAATAAATACATAATTAATTAATAAGATAAATAAATAAATCTTGATAAAAATCAGAAAGTAAATATTACTTTCCTAGATTCGATATAAACGAATCTCAACTTATAACTTCTTTTCGAATAATCTATATTCGATTGGCGTTCCGAACTTTGGAATAAACTCACCGTTTCAGGTCAACTCGATTTCTAAATTCACTTTTGAATTTATCACTTCCAACATTTACTACTTTCCCTTTATCCCCATTTCATTTTGCAACCCGTTTGCTTTATAATCATTCGCTTAAAACGTGAATAATATTTCTTTACAGAATATCTGGACTTGTTGTATGCAATAAATTTTGAATTTAAATAGTAAATACCAGTTATAGGTTAAAATTCCATCTACCGGGCTATTTATAGATTCATATTCCTATTCCACATCATTACTCCGATTATAAGTTAATTTCTCATTTAAAATATATCAAATTTATAAATAAATCTCTTTTACACTTTCGATTATAAATTTATTGGTTCCAAATCAAATATTGATTAATTTGCAAAATTCTAAATTATATAAGATATAATTCTTAAAAATACATTATATTTATAACATTCGACATCATCGAATTCCAATTACCAATCCTTATGTATACGTTTCAATTCACTTTACGTTTCAAACACTGAAATAATTTCATCGTTTTTCTTCCTAAATGATTTCCCTTTTCTTTTTAAATAAAACCATTACTAGAATTTATATTTCCAAACCATTTAATAATAATCATTTCGCTTCATTTATAAATACCATTATAAATCAAACTACTTGTTTTTATATAATCAAAACAATATATTATATCCTAACCCCAAATCATTTCCCAATATATTCAAATATATTCTTATGGTATTTAAATATCAATTATTTCAGGGTCATTGTTATTTAACATCCCAAAACACACAATAATCAACACCAGATTATTTGTCACATCATATAATGTAACATATGAAAATCAACAGTAAAATTGTTGAGGAATCCAGTTGGATCCCTCCAACTTGTTTTCCTGCATCCACAGATGTTAATCAATTTAAATAACACTAATTTGATAACAATACGAGATATTAAAATAAACTGATCAGTATTCAATCAATTGTTAATATATATGTATATGTATATATATATATATGACAATATAATTTCAACCAATTATTAAGCAATCATCCAAACAACCATCGCACACAGCATACAATCGTTTTTATCAATATTAAATAACGTTTATAAAATTATAAAATTGGACAGAGTTAGTGAGTTTACTCACCTTGGTCGTTAATCGTTAAAAAATGATTAACGTCGGTTGATTGATTACTTCAAGCATTTAATTCTGCCATAATTTCAAATGAGCCCCAAATGGTTGCAAATTAGTTCTATTGCATAGCGTGCGACCCTATGATCCTAATGGATCAGACGGTTCCCTCTTCTAGTACCGTATGCACTAGATATCACTTTAACAAACTTGCATACTATTTTAAATTAAACTAACTTTAAATTTCTTTTATAATTGGACTTACCAATTCAAATGGCCCATCCATTTCCTTATTACCGCGACCTGCATGCGTGTGCACTTCTTCTCTTAAAGATAGGATGTGCCTCCCAGTAATACATTCCTCCTTCCCATTCTTTACATTATAAAATCTTCCCTTCTGTTATATTTTTTTCTCTTCTGTTGGGCTTTTCAATTCCAAACTCGGCCCGATACTCTAATACCCCCGCCTTCATGGCACGCTACAGGGCTTTCTTCCATCCTGAAAACTGGAAAAAAACATACTGCTCCCTTTTTGTTTCTTCACCATTTCCGTGCGTTACTTTATATTCTTCCTTCTTCTTCTTTTTTCAAAAAAAAAACTGGCCTTTCCATTTCTTTACCAAACCGGTCCATTGCCACTACAAACCCGATCCACCGTGTATCCTTCTTCTACCATTATAAAACTCGCTTCAGTAATCTTTCCCCGAAAAAATCTTGCGTCCTTCAGTTCTAGTATATTTCCCCAACGCCGACACCCCCAAGCACCATTCCTCCATCACACATGCGCCATTCTTTCCTCAATCTCAAACCGCACACTTCTATTTCCACCATGCTCCGCTTGCGTCAGTCTCCAACTCACCATAACACTCTGCTCCTTCAAACAAATAGCCACCTACTCCATATTTTCTCCAATGCCCATGCACGCATTTCCTTTTTGACTTTAGAAGCCGCAGGGAAATTGCGGAATAAATTTCTGGAAGCAAGAAACTGTATATAGATAGGTGATCCTTCGAAAGTAAGTTTCGTACGCCATAGATTGTTTAGCTATAGGGTAGGCACATGTTTGATTTGAAAATTACATAGTTGTGCACATTTTACTTTTATTTTAGGTTGGTCGGTGTTAGATTAGGTTTGTAGTTTCCTTTTCTTCATTATGAAGTTATAGGAGGCTATGGTCCAAGGTCTGTGCAAAAACATGGGGTTGTCCTACTTGAAAGGATGGCGAAAAATGACAATTCATACTCCACACGTTGGCTGTAGTACATGCAAAGGGTTTTATAGCGATAGGATGGTAGGATACTTCGTGGCAAGATAATTAATTTAATATGTGTGCATCTACCAAACACTATGCAAAAAAAGGAAGCTACTAAATAAATGACGGGGTTGATTCAATTTTCCATGTGCACACTGTAATAACTTAGTGTAGGTCTATCGCATGCTACGTAACATAGGCGCAGGACTATATACGAAGGTACAAGACTAAGGCGTAAATCAGAGAGATAACACGCAATTGTCGAAATGGGTATGCGTGTATGATGGAATGGGTATGGGTATAAGTGAATGAATGTACATATAGTGTAGCGCAGCATATATGTAGATTAGCTAAGGACAGGTCTAAAGATTTATAAATAGTTATTACAAATAATAGATATTTATTAACGGTACTCAGTTGTTTAATTTTTTTTCGTATACAGACTATTATCACCAAAAATAAAAATACGGTTGTGTAGTGAACTATGATCACAAAAATAAAATAAAATTGACAAGTGAATGTATTATATGAAATCCCAAAACGTTGATTTAGGGTGTAAAATACTCCAAATAAAAAGTTTCTTTTTTACGAATTAAAAATTACGGTAAAATTCAAGAAAATTAATCTATAACTACGTCTCAAATATCTCGTCCAAATTCGAAATAAATAATTTACAAAAATTTAATTATCGTTATTGTTTATAAACGATTTTATATCAACTATTTTAAAATTTGATTTGGACATAACTTACAATCTATACAACAAAATCTCCATTTTTCTCTTCTATTAGAAAGATATAGTTCAATAGATTCCAACGTTTCTTGTCTCAAAGAAATCTGACTTATAGCGAATCCTGTATACTCAGTTGAAGTTCAAAACTCAATATTACGAACTACCACGACGTCACGAGCTCGATTATAATTTATATTATAATTAATACGCTCAATTGTCCTTTAAATAATATATTCGTTATAATAATTCAATTCTATACTAAATTAAATCCAGTAAATTATCCAATTCACACAACATTGTCAATTTTACTACTTCCGACTATTTTGGAAATAAATATATCATTATCCCAATATTTATATATTAAAATATTCAAATATTTAATTTAAAGCATTTTAAATTATCAAACCATTATAATATTAATTAAATAAATTAAGCATATATCTCTAAAAATCCGGGACGTTACATCCATCTAAGGGTATACCCTGACTGTAATTATGATGTAAGCATGAAGGTTGGGCGGATGACCTTAGGACGATCTGGTGGTTGGCTCACTAGGGAAAGAGGCTGGTCAGAACCAAATAAGAATAGTAATCATCAGTTACCTACCATTGTTAATTAGTGGGGTGTGAAAAGAGTAGAGCTAAACCAACAGGCCAATGATCTTTCACTATCGAGACATTGCAGGAGTGTAACAACACGAATTTTTATAACATGTTAAAACCATAAATCAAGGTTGAATTAAATTTTAAAATGAGAACCAAGGAAAACGGGTTGCGCCATTGCGTTCATCTCGGAATTCTGCATGAAATAGAGTCCGAGTTTTCGAAAATCGGAGTCCGGATGAAGAAGTTATGACCTGTAGAAGATTCAGCAAATTTCAGGCAGCACAGGACCAGGCAGGTCGACTTGGGGGTCGACCTGGGGGTCAGGTCAACCATATGTCGACCTTAGGTTCAACCTATCCCCCAGGTCGACCATGTGGTCGACCTCCCCCCTACAGGTTGACCTGGTCGACCTGTTTTGACCCAGAACCCATTTTTGAAGCCTGAGACGTGTTTTGATGGTCCGGATTGATTCTAGGGTTAATCTAAGGGCCTAAACTAGTTGCTACCCCTATAAATACATCGTAAGACCAAGCCTAATTCATACAAATCATTCTTACACTGCTATGCTGCTAATTTACCCCTTGAACCATGGCCGCCGCCTCCAAATTAAAGCTTAAGCATTCAAACTCGATTCAAATCAAAGATCAACGCTACTACAACAATTCAAGAGAATAGATCAGCGACACCGCAACGTTCTATGACAAATTTCTAGACTTGACTTCTGCATCTAAATTTCTTAGACCACGATCTGTAAGTTCCAGTTACTTTTAGATAAAAAATATTTAAATCTAATATGGGCATGTTAAATTGGAATTGATTTATGTATGATTCATATCTATTCTTGTTTTCTTCTTGGATCTTGACTATTGGGAATATTGTCTACGACGTTGAAACTATTGTTAATGGCATAAGACCATGACTATGCCTATGACTATGAACATAAGACTATGCCTATGCCTATGACTATGACGGTGAACATAAGACCATGCCTATGACTATGACGGTGAACATAAGACTATGCCTATGACTATGACGGTGAACATAAGACTATGCCTATGCCTACGACTGTGAATATAAGACTATTGCCTATAACTATGATAAGGACAATTGTGGCTAATCACCTATGAGGTTATTGCCTAGGATTATGACTATGAAATTGGATCTAAGCTTGATTTTCTATTCAGACTTATTTTCTTTATTTGTCTTGATTTTAGGGATTTTCCTATTTAAGTTAGATCTATCCGTGTTCTTGAATCTAGATTATTATTCAAACCTTTTTCATGTTCATAATGTTATGCCTGCGATGTTTTAATAAATTTATTCAGTTAGGTCATGCCTTGGAAATAAATTGATAATAGAGCAATGTTTGTTATGTTGATTTATGCATGTGGTTCTATTTTATCATCATGTTGAATTGGGAATTAATGAATAAGTCCATTCATATGTGTATGAATTTGGAGTATAACCCGTGATGACAAGTTGTGTAGTTTATCATGTTATGCAAGTTTTAGGTTGTGAAATCATATCACATATGTGACCAAATGTTAGATCTACATGTTTACGTGTATATGTTAAACCTATGTCATATTTCAAGTTCACACTTATTCAAATATTCGTGATTGATTTGCAAGTTCACATATATGTAAGTTGACTTAGTCTATGTTGCAAATTCACATATATGTATGTTGGTTTAGTCTATGTTGCAAGTTCACACCTATGATATTCATGTTGATTGTTTTGCAAGTACACACCTATGGTGTTCATATTGGCTATGCCAAGAATGCCAAGTTTACACCTATGTCATGTTAATAAATTTCTTTATGCAAATTTTGTGTACGTTAAACTAGGCTAAGATTTTAGCCTAATATTATGCCAAAAATCATGCGGACATAAAATTAGGCTAAGATTGTTAACCTAATATTTAGACGGGGTAACGTTGGGAAAATTTGGTAATTATAGGAAACTTGGTATGAAACTTGACATGAACATTGTTATAACTTGAATCTGGATGTGGGCATGAAACTTGCCTTGAAACTTGACACGAACTTGACATCAATCTTGAACATGGGCATGACACTAGAATGAACTTGAAAATGGCCAACTCGAGGTTGGGTTGAGTTTGCAGTGTAATTCTGCCTGGAACCGCCCGGCAAATCCAATTACTGCAAACAATAGGATCCAATGTGGGTAGTTGGTCATATCGCACTTGTAAACCCGAAGTCAGACTGAGTTGCGGTGTAATTCTGCCTGGAACCTCCCGGCATATCCAGTGACCACAACAATAGGTCTGATGTGAGAGGTTGGGGTGCATTAATGAATTAATGCCACATGATAGGGTTAAGTCATGAACATGAAAGACAACACTTAACCAACTTGATACATGATTCGTAGGCGGGTTAAGTCACGAACTTGAATGACAACACTTAACCAACTTGACATGCTAGACTGATAAGGGTTAAGTCACGAATTTAAATGACAACACTTAACCTATTGGGCGAAAACCCTAGTTACGCGGTTCATTTCAGTAGTAACCCACTAGATGTATCATGGTACCCTGGAACTAGGCAGGGTGGGGCACGATTACTAGGCTGATTGTAAGTGACCAGAACGACGGCTGTGTTGGTGCACCAGTGTAGGTTCAGGAGGGCTATGGTCGTGCACGTGGTCCGGAGTTGAAAAAGCATGCATTGGGTATCGGTAGGTTTATCTGTGCATGCTTGATTCGTGTCGGTGGTTGGTACCATAGGGCTTGATACACCCTATGGTGGACCTAGCACAGGTGACTACATTCGTGATAGGGACGTATGACACATACACATGACGAGCTAGAACTTGTAGGGAGACGATTGACTAGTGGATCGTTTCGTTGGACCTAGAATAGGTCATTTCATGATATTGGGCCTCATGATTTATATAAGACATGGGTTTGGGATTCTAATGCAGTTGATGCAGCGAACCCTGAATATGTGATGCTATACTTGATTTATACTTGATTTATCATGTTATCTTAGTCTATCTTACCCATCTTGACAACATCCTTATGTTTACTTTCAGTTTATACATGTCATGTTACCTTTATCTGTTTTTATGTTGAAAGTCACTTGGACGTACCAGTCTTTATGACAGACCCGTTTTCTTTCGCCTCTTTTTCTTCCGTTTCCCCTTCCCCGGGTTCTCTGGGAGGAAACTCTAGCACTTAGCTTGGATTTCACTTGCTTTCGGTTCAGCTCATGTACGGTTTGATCTTGAGCTATGCTATGGATGCATTTCTGCTTCCTCTGGGGAATTAAACTCCTTTTGTTGTTTCAAGTTTATGCTTCTTTATTTATGCAAGACAGAATTTATTGTAATGGAAAATAACGACCTTGGCTATTTGATGTAAAAGGTTTTGACTCTTTTTGAAAGTAATGAAATTTAGCTTTTGAATCTTCCGCTGTTTTTATTTATGTTTTGTCTTGTAGTAATTCTGTGATTGTTTACCTCGATAACGCTCCTCCAAACCTAATGCATTCCCTTTGTGAGTGACCTTAGCGGAGGTGGGGTGTTACATTTGGTATCAGGGCAGAAGGTTACCAGACTGGGCAAAAGTTTTTTTTTAAAACCTTCTAAAACTCTTTTCAAAACCGTTTACAAAGAAGCATTTTTCAAGAAAAGTCTTCTTTTATTTAAAGGCTATTGCCCAAAAGCCATTAGAGCTATCCTTTGTTTCCTCGTTTGAATCTCTTTTCCTTTCTTTTCTCCATCTGTAGTCGCAGTAGTTTTTACCTACGGCTAATCTTCTTTCTAGCTTCGTAGAGGGTTTTCCATACGATGGAGATAGTTTCCGTGAGGCTTGTTAACATGTTACATAGGGAAGGTATGAGTGATAAGTTAAGGCGGATGAGTCTCAGAACGAGAAGAAAGACTTCCAAGAAAGGAGGCAAGAACAACAACAACAACAATAAGGATAACAAGACACGTGAGAAAAGAAAATGCCACTTCTGCGGTATTGAGGGGCATATAGTCTAGGATTGTAAAAAGAAGAAGATGAAGATGGGAACATGCTTTTAGTGTGGTGATATTGGACATATCAGCAAGAACTGCCCTAAGAAGCAAGGGCAAGCCCCGTAGGCAGGACCTTCTGGGGTACATCTTTAACTGCTTCTCCTAGACGCTTTGTTTTATCTTGTTTATCTTCTCAATCCTATCTTGAGAACCGTAGGTAGAAACCTTTTGGATGTAAACATGTGATTGAAACATGTTATGGTTGATGTTTGCAAATGGTTGCAAGTGGTCGCAAGTAGTTGCTCGTGGTTACATAACACACATTAGGCACTAGATCGGCTCAGACACATTTTCATATTGCATATGCATGAGTGTTTATACTTGTTTATGGATGAAATTGATTGTGTTATCATGTGGATGTTGCATATGGATGGATGTTTATGCACACATATAGTGTTAATGTGACTAGGACTATTTGCATACATGTTGGATTCATGACACTAAACATATTTTGAATTAAGAAGATCAATCAGGCCTGATCATTTGCATTAGATAAGGAATATATATACACACATTCTCCATATGTTCATATAGCATTAGAAATCTTTTAAGGAAAATGGTTGCTTGTGGATGATGGTTAAGTAGATGGTTGGTTGGATGATAGGATGCATTGTAACAACCCGTATTTTTATAACGTGTAATAACCATAAATCGAGGCAGAATTAATTTTTAAAATAAGAATCAAGGGAAACGGGTTACACCATTGCATTTGTCTCGAAATTCTGCTTGGAAACAAGTCCGAGTTTTCGAAAATCGGAGTCCATATGACCAAGTTATGACCTTTCAAAGTTTTCAAGTTCAAAAACAGCTCAATTCGAATTCAAAATTCAAAATTCAAACCTCAGAATGGACTGGGCAGGAAATTTCCCGCCCAGGACCAGGTCGACCTGGGGGTCGACTATGTAGTCGACCTGCCCAAGACCAGGTCGACCATAGTGTCGACCTGGGGGTCGACCTGGTGGCCGAGCCCACTTTTGAAGCTGGATTCACTTTGATGTTTCTGGCCTCGTTTCTGTCTACATTCGTTGACCTGACCCTATAAATACAGCCCCTAACACTAGTCTCTCTACAAAAAATTCTTTCTGACCTTATGCTACTATAATTCTGGTTGAAAAGTTAGAGGAAGGGACTACTTATTCTACGTCGAAACTACGTTGCTGATTTGGGGATTTCTGTTAGGACTTGACTAAGCATATAAAGATTCAACATCGACTCTCTTTTTCTAATTCTCGAACCACGATCTGTAAGCCCCAGTTATTTTTAGATTTAAACTGTAAATGTAATATGAATATGATGTAAATTGAAATTGGACCTATGTATGATGACTGTTTTACATCCATTCTTGTTCATCTTGGATCTTAACTTTTGGATATATTACTATGACATTGATTTGGGGCCTATTCATGTTGTAAATCAAAAATAAAAACCCCTCATATTATCATGTTGAATCTGCTATTAGTAACAAGTTTATGACAATCACCTTATGTCAATCGTTACCATGACTATACTATCACCTTATGTCAATCGTTACCATGACTGTACTATCACCTTATGACAATTGTTATCTTGACTAGTACCTTATGTTGCTAGATTTGGAATCTTTATGTTTGAGGCCAATATTCCATATGCCAGTAATGTTATAATCTTTTATCAAGTCATACCATGCTATGCTAGTAATCACTTTTGCCACCTTATACCCGTCCCTTTTTATGTTATTCCCTAATTAGATTTATTTGTATCGATTTGAGCTTACGTGCGATGGGAATACGATTTGGTTAGACTAGGTAAAACATGAATTGACTTTGAACTTGAACATGAACGTTGTTATGGACATGAACTTGACACGATTTGACATGAAACATGACATGAAAACTCGACATGAATTTTGACATGAAAACTTGAACGTGGGCATGACAATTAGATAAACTTGAAAATGGCCAACTCGAGGTTGGGTTGAGTTTGTAGCGTAAATCTGCCCAGAACCGCCCGGCAAATCCAGTGACTGCAAACAATAGGATCCAATGTGTGTAGTTGGTCATATCGCACAAAAAACCCGAGGTTAGACTATGTTGTGGTGTAAATCTTCCCGGAACCGCCCGGCAAATCCAGTGACCACAACAGTTAGTCTAATGTGAGAGGTTGGGGTGCATTGATGAATTAATGCCACATGATAGGGTTAAGTCATGAACCACTTGAATATACTTAACCAACTTGACACGATGATTTGATAGGGTTAAGTCATGAACCGCCTGAACACACTTAACCAACTTGATACATGATTTCGATAGGGTTAAGTCACGAATTTAAATGACAACACTTAACCCATTAGAAACCCTAGTTACGCGGTCCTTTTCAGCAGTAATCCACTTAGATGTATCACGATACCCTGGGACTAGGCAGGGTGGGGCACGATTACTGGGCTAATTGTAAGCGACCAGAACGACGGCTGAGTAGGTGTGCCATTATAGGTTCAGGCGGACTATGGTCGTGCACGTAGTCCGGAGTTGAAAAAGCAGGCAGCACCCGTAGATTTACACTGTGCGTGCTTGATTCGTGTCGGTGGTTGGCACCATAGGACTTGATACACCCTATGGTGGACCTAGCACAGGTAACTACATTTCAGGATAGGGCCATATGACACAGACACATGACGAGCTAGAACTTGTAGGGACCCGATCGAATAGTAGATTGTACCGTAGGACCCCGTAATGGGTCACTTCATGATATTGGGCCAAGGGATCATTTCATGATTAATACTTGACATGGGTTAGAACACTAGTACAGTTGGTGCAACGAATCCCGAATATGCGATGCTAGACTTGACTTATCATGTTATCTTAATTATCCTACCAGTTCTATTATCATCCTTATGTTTAATTCCAGTTTTCACATATCATGTTACCTTTACTAGTTTTCATACTGAAAGTCACTCGACTTACCAGTCTTTATTACTGACCTTTTTCTTTCGCCCCTTTTTTTTCGTCCCCCCCCCCAGGTTCTCAGGGAGGAAACACTAGCTTTTAGATTGGATTTAGCTTTCTTTCTGACAGCTCATGTACGGTTTGGTCTTGGGCTATGCTATGGCTGCTTCTGCTATTTATGGGGAATAATTTACTTTTGTTATCTTAAGTTTATGCTTCTTTATTTGGGAACTTGATGTAATGGAATAATTTGTACCTTGGATATACGAGGTTTTGACTCTCTTCTTGAAAGTAATAAAAAGTCGGTTTTTAATTTCTACCGCTGCTTTATTTATGTTCTGCCTTGTGATATCTCTGTGTATGTTTACCTAGATAATACTCCACCAAAACTAGTGCATTCCCTTTGTGAGTGACCCTAGCGGAGGTGGGGTGTTACATTTGGTATCAGAGCAGAAGGTTACCAGGCTGGGCAAAAGTTTTAAAAACCTTCTGAAACTATTTTCAAAACCATTTATAAAGAAGCATTTTTCAAGAAAAGTTTTATGTTTAAAAAGGCTATTCCCCAAGAAGCCATTAGCACTTTCCTTTGTTTCCTCGTTTGAATCTTTTTCTTTTCGTTTTTCAGCATGGCTGATCTTAACCTTCCTGAGGGAATACCCATGCCTGGATGGTTCCGAAGGTACTTAGAAGCCAGGGCCAACGACGCGGGCATGGTAGACATCCCTCCTCCTCCTCCCCCAGTGGCCGCGGTTCCTTCTCCTCCTGGTACCACCTTTGCCAAAATATGCAAAGACTTTAAAGAAATGGGCGGCAAGAACTTCGTTGGAACTGAAACCTTTGTTGAGGCACGAAACTGGCTGAAGGAGACGGAAGACTTGTTCATTATCTTTGATAAGGAGGACCATAGGAAAGTTCAGTTGGCAGCATGGTTGTTGTAAGAGGAAGCTACATTTTGGTGGGAAGTCACCAACGCTACCAGGCCAGTTGAGACTTGGGTAGACTTTAGAGAGAAGTTTGGGCTTAAATTCTTATCGTCAGCAGAAGAGAACCTTCAAATGGAGAGGTTCCTAGCACTCAAGCAAGGGGACATGTCTGTTAGGGAGTACGCGAATAAGTTTAATCAGCTTGCTCGGTTCGGTTTGGATTTGGTCAACACAGCCCAGAAAAAGGCTGTACGCTTTGCTCGAGGATTGAACGAGCCACTACACAGTTTGTCCATAACTCATATACCCATGGGGGCGACCTTTGAAAGCTTGGTGGATATGGCTCTACTTCATGAGGAAGACAAGAATAGCAAGAAGGAGGTTAAGCCTAATGAGACTCAGAATAAGAAAGCTGACATCAAGAAGGGGGGCAACAAGAATAACAAGAGTAACAACAAACCACGTGAGACGAGGAAGTACAACTTCTGTGGTATTACTGGACATCTAGCTAAAGACTGTAGAAAGAAGAAGAGGAAGTTGGGTGAATGCTTTCATTGTGGAGATACTGGACACATCAGTAAGGATTTCCCTAAGAAGCAAAGACAGGTGCAAGGGCAGACCCAGCGAGCAGGAACTTCTGGAGGGCAGTTGCATGCTCTCAACACCACTCCAGCTCTTGACCGAGGTAGTAATATTTCCGTAGAAAGTCTTGTTTACATTTCTGACTTTCCTGTTCGAACCTTATTTGACTCTGGCGCATCGCATACTTTTATTTCTTCTGATATTGTTGAAAATCTGCACCTAAGTACTAGTCTGGTTGAGGATCCCGTTATAGTTTCAAATCCAATTGGGGGATCCACCCATTTATCTATGATGTGTATAGATTTGAGGATCTCTATCTTAAGCGTAGAATTCACGTGTAATGCTTATGTTCTCGGATTTATGGGATACGGTTTGATCCTAGGTATGGATTGGCTGTCCGATTATGGAGCCATTCTTGATTGTGAACAAAGGATAGTGAGGCTCATGACTCGCCTTGGTAATACCCTTGAAATTTCTTGTAACCCTAAGGGTCCGGTCATGTTGTGTTATCTTGAATCCCTTGACTCGTCCGACGATAATTTGCAATCTGTAAGAGTGGTCCGAGAATATCCAGATGTCTTTGATGAAGTGAGGGGGTTACCTCCTAAACGCGAGATAGACTTCCGAATTTATCTTGTTGATAATGCCAAGCCAGTTTCATTGCCCGTTAGGCACATGGCCCCGTGAGAAAGAAGAGAACTCAGTAAACAAGTTACTGAGTTGCTTGAGAAAAAATTCATAAGGCGAAGCATTTCTGCATGGGATGCTCCAGTGGTATTCGCTACTAAGGCGGATGGATCGCTTCGTCTATGCGTAGATTATCGTGAGTTAAACAAGCTGACAAAGAAGAATAGGCACCCACTACCAAGAATTGACGATTTGTTTGACCAGCTTGTGGGAGCATCTTTTTTCTCTCAACTCGATCTAGCCATAGGATTCCATCAGCTTAGAGTGGCTGTGGATAGCATTGACAAAACTGTGTTTAGGACTACAGATGGGTTCTTCGAATGGCTCGTCATGCCGTTTGGGTTAACGAATGCACCCGCGTACTTTGTAGATTTGATGAGTAGGGTGTTTCGGGAGTTCCTTAACAAGTTTTTGGTAGTTTTCGTGGATGATATTTTGATCTTCTCAAAAGATGAAGAAGAGCATGCTAGACATCTCAAGGAAGTCATGGAAACACTTAGAGAACACCAGTTAAAGGCTAAGTTCTCCAAATGCCATTTTTGGAGGAAGGAAGTTCGATTCCTTGGACATGTAGTTTCTAAGCAAGGCATAGCCGTGGACCCCGCAAAGGTAGTTGTGGTACAGGACTGGAAAATTCCTAAGAATGCAACGGAGGTGAGGAGCTTTCTCGGTTTGGTGGGCTACTACAGGAAGTTCATTAAGGACTTCGCTAAGATTTCAGCCCCTCTTACTAAGTTAACAAAGAAGAACCTAGCTTTTGCATGGGACATAGAGTGTGACGCTTCTTTTCAAAGACTCAAGAGAGCCCTCACCACAGCTCCAGTTTTGGCATTACCCGATGGAGGTAAGATGTTTACCGTGTACACAGATGCGTGCGGCACGGGATTAGGCGTTGTCCTAATGCAAGAAGGAAGAGTAATATGCTACGGGGGCAGACAACTTAAAGTTCGTGAGAAAAACTATCCCACGCATGACTTGGAGTTGGCCGCGATTGTTTTTGCACTTAAAGCTTGGCGCCATTATCTTCTATGGGAGAGGTTCGAGCTGTATACCGACCACAAATCGCTTAAGTATCTCTTCTCACAGAAAGATTTGAATCTGAGACAACAGCGGTGGATGGAGTTCTTGGCATCATATGACTTCGATATAGCTTATACCCCTGGCAAGGGTAATGTGGTGGCGGACGCGCTAAGTAGAAAAAGGTTGACTTTGAGCCCCTTGTTTGTTGAAAGGAAAAGCCTTGAGTTTATAGCAACCTTTGATTTTACACCTGCTGTTGAGTCGTTGACTTCTACGTTTGCATCTCTTGAGTTAAGACCTACACTTCTAGATCAAGTAGGGACTTCACAGAAGGAAGACCCATAGAGAGTCGAAATCATGGACAAGCTGATTAGTGGTGAGACGTCAAGTCACCTCAGTAGGTAACCATAGATGACAAGGGATGGCTAAGGCGCGATGGAAGGCTATGTGTCCCACAAGTGGGAGACCTAGTAAGGAAAGTTCTCGAAGAGGCGCATCACTCGAAGATGACTATACATCCCGGAGGGGATAAGATGTACAGGGATATGAAACGCATTTTCTTTTGGGCTGGAATGAAAAAGGATGTGGCAGAGTTCGTTTCGCAGTGCATGGTGTGCCAACAAGTAAAGGCCGAGTCGAAGAAGCCTGGTGAGCTATTACATCCTTTGGAGGTTCCGCAATGGAAATGGGAGAGTATCTCGATGGATTTCGTGGATGGACTGCCTAGGTCAAGGAAGGGAAATACTAGCATATGGGTCATAGTTGATAGACTCACGAAAAGTGCTCACTTCATTCCGGTGAAAAGCAAGAGGACCGCATCAGGGCTAGCGTCAATTTACCTTCGAGAGATAGTACGGTTGCATGGAGTTCCTTCTAGTATAGTTAGTGATCGTGACCTGATTTTCACTATCCAGTTTTGGAATAGTCCGCAAGAAGCAATGGGTACACGACTGAATTTAAGCACGGCCTATCACCCACAGACGGATGGACAAACCGAAAGGGTAAATAGAGCACTAGAAGATCTCCTGAGGCTATGCATTCTTGACTTTGGTGGTACTTGGGAAGACCATCTTCCTCTCGTGGAGTTTGCATATAACAATAGTTACCAAGCTAGCATCGGAATGGCACCGTTCGAAGCCCTGTATGGAAGACCGTGCAAATCGCCCACTTGTTGGTGGGAGACGACAGACAGACTTATACTTGGGCCCGACATGATAAGGGACACTTCTGAGAAGATTGGGTTGATACGAAGATGGATGAAAACGGCCCAAGATAGACAAAAATCTTATGCGGACCAGAGAAGGACAGACCTAGAGTTCGAAGTCGGAGATATGGTCTTTATAAAAGTTTCTCCGTTATGCAATGTAGTTCGTTTTGGAGCAGTTGGAAAGCTAGCACCAAGGTTCGTAGGACCATTCCCTATCACTGAGAGGATTGGACGGATGGCCTATAGGGTAGACTTACCCGAGAAACTGACTGGAGTACACAATGTCTTTCATGTCTCGCATCTCCGAAAGTGCTTGCATGAGTCGGCCGAAGTGGTTGAGCCAAGAATCCTTGAAGACGTGGAAGTGGAAAAAGAAGCAACGTTGAGGCGAGTTCCGATTCGTATCTTAGGAACGGAGATTAAGAATCTAAGGGATCGAGAAGTCAAGCTAGTTAAAGTGCAGTGGAGTGAAGCCCAAGAAGACGCAACTTGGGAAACCGAAGAGAAGATACGCGCGCTTTACCCATTTATTTTTGAGGGTACATTCTCTTTTTCCTATAAACTTGAAAACCTTTTCGTATCATGCTTCTACTATCTACGTTTGTCTTGTTATCTTCTCGACCTTATCTTGAGAACCTTAGGTAGAACCATATGGATGTAAACATGTGATTGAAACATGTTATGGTTGATATTTGCAAATGGTTGCAAGTGGTTGCTAGTGGATGCATGACACGCATTAGGCACTAGATCGGCTCAGTCACATTTTCATGTTGCATATGCATGAGTGCTTATACTTGTACATGGATGGAACTTGTTATGCTATCACTTGGATGTTGCATATGAATGAATGTTTGTGCACTCATGTAGAGATTATAAACTATGTTAGGAATTTGCATACATGTTGGATTCATTACACTAGCATATTTTGCATTAAGGAGGTTTACTGAATCAGTAATCGCCTGATCTTTTGCATTAGATAAGTACATATACACACATTTTCTGCATATGTTCATACAACACTAGAAACCTTTTAAGGACAATGGTTGCTTGTGGATGATGCTTTGAGTAGATGGATGATGGATGGTAAGACACATCCTCCCTAACTAAGAGATTTCGGGGACGAAATACTTTAAGGGGGGAGAATGTAACAACCCGTATTTTTATAACGTGTAACAACCACAAATCGAGGCAGAATTAATTTTTAAAATAAGAATCAAGGGAAACGGGTTACTCCATTGCGTTCGTCTCGAAATTCTTCTTGGAAACGAGTCCGAGTTTTCGAAAATCGGAGTCCGTATGACCAAGTTATGACCTTTCGAAGTTTTCAAGTTCAAAAACAGCTCAATTCGAATTCAAATTTCGAAATTCAAACCTCAGAATGGACTGGGCGGGAAATTTCCCGCCCAGGATCAGGTCGACCTGGGGGTCGACTATGTAGTCGACCTGCCCAGGACTAGGTCGACCATAGTGTCGACCTGGGGGTCGACCTGGTGGCCGAGCCCACTTTTGAAGCTGGATTCACTTTGATGTTTCTGGCCTCGTTTCTGTCTACATTCGTTGACCTGACCCTATAAATACAGCCCCTAACACTAGTCTCTCTACACAAAATTCTTTCTGACCTTATGCTGCTATAATTCTGGTTGAAAAGTTAGAGGAAGGGACTACTTATTCTACGTCGAAACTAAGTTGTTGATTTGGGGATTTCTGTTAGGACTTGACTAAGCATATAAAGATTGAACATCGACTCTCTTTTTCTAATTCTCGGACCACGATCTGTAAGCCCCAGTTATTTTTAGATTTAAACTGTAAATGTAATATGAATATGATGTAAATTGAAATTGGACCTATGTATGATGACTGTTTTACATACATTCTTGTTCATCTTGGATCTTAACTTTTGGATATATTACTATGACATTGATTTGGGGCCTATTCATGTTGTAAATCAAAAAGAAAAACCCCTCATATTATCATGTTGAATCTGCTATTAGTCACAAGTTTATGACTATCACCTTAAGTCAATCGTTACCATGACTATACTATCACCTTATGTTAATCGTTACCATGACTGTACTATCACCTTATGACAACTGCTATCCTGACTAATACCTTATATTGCTAGATTTGGAATCTTTATGTTTGAGGCCAATATTCCATATGCCAGTAATGTTATAATCTTTTATCAAGTCATACCATGCTATGCTAGTAATCACTTTTGCTACCTTATACCCGTCCCTTTTTATATTATTCTCTAATTAGATTTATTTGTATCGATTCGAGCTTACGTGCGATGGGAATACGATTTGGATAGACTAGGTAAAACATGAATTGACTTTGAACTTGAACATGAACATGAACGTTGTTATGGACATGAACTTGACACGATTTGACATGAAACATGACATGAAAACTCGACATGAAAACTTGAACGTGGGCATGACAATTAGATAAACTTGAAAATGGCCAACTCGAGGTTGGGTTGAGTTTGCAGTGTAAATCTGCCCGGAACCGCCCGCCAATTCCGGTGACTGCCAACAATAGGATCCAATGTGGGTAGTTGGTCATATCGCACGAAAAACTCGAGGTTAGACTATGTTGTGGTGTAAATCTGCCCGTAACCGCCCGGCAAATCCAGTGACCACAACAGTTAGTCTAATGTGAGAGGTTGGGGTGCATTAATGAATTAATGCCACATGATAGGGTTAAGTCATGAACCACTTGAATATACTTAACCAACTTGACACGATGATTTGATAGGGTTAAGTCACGAACCGCTTGAACACACTTAACCAACTTGATACATGATTTCGATAGGGTTAAGTCACGAATTTAAATGATAACACTTAACCCATTAGAAACCCTAGTTGCGCGGTCCTTTTCAGCAGTAACCCACTTAGATGTATCACTATACCCTGGGACTAGGCGGGGTGGGGCACGATTACTGGGCTGATTGTAAGCGACCAGAACGACGGTTGAGTAGGTGCGCCATTGTAGGTTCAGGCGGACTATGGTCATGCACGTAGTCCGGAGTTGAAAAAGCAAGCATTGGGCACCCGTAGATTTACACTGTGCGTGCTTGATTCGTGTCGGTGGTTGGCACCATAGGACTTGATACACCCTATGGTGGACCAAGAACAGGTAACTACATTTCAGGATAAGGCCGTATGACACAGACACATGACGAGCTAGAACTTGTAGGGAGCCAATCGATTAGTAGATCGTACCGTAGGACCCCGTAATGGGTCACTTCATGATATTGGGCCAAGGGATCATTTCATGACTAATACTTGACATGGGTTAGAACACTAGTACAGTTGGTGCAGCGAATCTCGAATATGCGATGCTAGACTTGACTTATCCTGTTATCTTAATTATCCTACCAGTTCTGTTATCATCCTTATGTTTAATTCCAGTTTTCACATATCATGTTACCTTTACTAGTTTTCATACTGAAGTCACTATGGCTTATCAGTCTTTATGACTGACCCTTTTTCTTTCGTTTTCCCCCCCAGGTTCTCAGGGAGGAAACACTAGCTCTTAGCTTGGATTTAGCTTGCTTTCTGACAGCTCATGTACGGTTTGGTCTTGGGCTATGCTATGGCTGCTTCTGCTATTTATGGGGAATAATTTACTTTTGTTCTCTTAAGTTATGCTTCTTTATTTGGGAACTTGATGTAATGAAATAATTTGTACCTTGGATATATGAGGTTTTGACTCTCTTCTTGAAAGTAATAAAAAGTTGGTTTTTAATTTCTACCGCTGCTTTATTTATGTTCTGCCTTGTGATATCTCTGTGTATGTTTACCTAGATAATACTCAACCAAAATTAGTGCATTCCCTTTGTGAGTGACCCTAGCGGAGGTGGGATGTTACATGCATTCTTCTTAACTTGAAGATTTCGGGGACGAAATCCTTTAAGGAGGGAACAATGTAACAACCCGAATTTTTATAACATGTTAAAACCATAAATCAAGGCAGATTTAAATTTTAAAATGAGAATTATGGGAAACGGGTTGCGCCATTGCGTTTTTCTCGGAATTCTGCATGAAATAGAGTCCGAGTTTTCGAAAATCGGAGTTCGAATGAAGAAGTTATGGCCTGTAAAAGATTCAGCAAATTTCAAGCAGCACAGGACCAGGCAGGTCGACCTGGGGGTCAGGTCGACCATGTGGTCGACCGTAGGGTCGACCTACCCCCCAAGTCAACCATGCGGTCGACCTCCCCCCCCCCCTCCCTTACAGGTCGACCTGGTCAGCCTGTTTTGACCGAGAACCTATTTTTGAAGCCTAAGACGTGTTTTGATGGTCCGGATTGATTCTAGGGTTAATCTAAGGGCCTAAACTAGTTGCCACCCCTATAAATACATCCTAAGACCAAGTCTAATTCATAAAAATCGTTCTTACACTGCTATGCTGCTAATTTACCCCTTGAACCATGGCCGCCGCCTCCAAATTAAAGCTTAAGCATTCAAACTCGATTCAAATCAAAGATCAACGCTTCTACAACAATTCAAGAGAATAGATCAGTGACACCGCAACGTTCTACGACAAATTTCTAGACTTGACTTCTGCATCTAAATTTCTTAGACCACGATCTGTAAGTTCCAGTTACTTTTAGATAAAAACTTTAAATCTAATATGGGCATGTTAAATTGGAATTGATTTATGTATGATTCATATCTATTCTTGTTTTGTTCTAGGATCTTGACTTTTGGGAATATTGTCTATGACGTTGAAACTATTGTTAATGGCATAAGACCATGACTATGCCTATGACTGTGAACATAAGACTATGCCTATGCCTATGACTATGACGGTGAACATAAGACCATGCCTATGACTATGATGGTGAACATAAGACTATGCCTATGACTATGACGGTGAACATAAGACTATGCCTATGCCTATGACTGTGAATATAAGACTATTGCCTATAAATATGACAAGGACTATTGTGGCTAATCACCTATGAGGTTATTGCCGAGGGTTATGACTATGAAATTGGATCTAAGCTTGATTTTCTATTCAGACCTATTTTCTTTATTTGTCTTGATTTTGGGGATTTTTCTATTTAAGTTAGATCTATCCGTGTTCTTGAATCTAGATTATTATTCAAACCTTTTTCATGTTCATAATGTTATGCCTGCGATGTTTTAATCAATTTATTCAGTTAGGTCATGCCTTGGAAATAAATTGATAATAGAGCAATGTTTATTATGTTGATTTATGCCTGTGGTTCTATTTTATCATCATGTTGAATTGGGAATTAATGAATAAGTCCATTCATATGTATATGAACTTGAAGTATAACGCGTAATGACAAGTTGTGTAGTTTATCATGTTATGCAAGTTTTAGGTTGTGAAATCATATCACATTTGTGACCAAATGTTAGATCTACATGTTTATATGTATATGTTAAACCTATGTCATATTTCAAGTTTACACTTATTCATATGTTCATGATTGATTTGCAAGTTCACATATATGTAAGTTGATTTAGTCTATGTTGCAAATTCACATATATGTATGTTGGTTTAGTCTATGTTGCAAGTTCACACCTATGATATTCATGTTGATTGTTTTGCAAGTACACACCTATGGTGTTCATATTGACTATGCCAAGAATGCCAAGTTTACACCTATGTCATGTTAATGAATTTCTTTATGCAAATTTTTTGTACGTTAAATTAGGCTAAGTTTTTAGCCTAATATTACGCAAAAAATCATGCGGACGGAAAATTAGGCTAAGATTGTTAGCCTAATATTTAGACGGGGTAATGTTGGGAAAAGTTGGTAATTATAGGAAAGTTGGTATGAAACTTGACATGAACATTGTTATAACTTGAATCTGGATATGGGCATGAAACTTGCCTTGAAACTTGACACGAGCTTGACATGAATCTTGAACATGGGCATGACACTAGAATGAACTTGAAAATGGCCGACTCGAGGTTGGGTTGAGTTTGCAGTGTAATTCTGCCCAGAACCGCCCGGCAAATCCAGTTACTGCAAACAATAGGATCCAATGTGGGTAGTTGGTCATATCGCACTTGAAAACCCGAGGTCAGACTAAGTTGTGGCGTAATTCTGCCCGGAACCGCCCGGCATATCCAGTGACCACAACAACAGGTCTGATGTGAGAGATTGGGGTGCATTAATGAATTAATGCCACATGATAGGGTTAAGTCATGAACATGAAAGACAACACTTAACCAACTTGATACATGATTCGTAGGCGGGTTAAGTCACGAACTTTAATGACAACACTTAACCAACTTGACATGCTAGACTGATAAGGGTTAAGTCACGAATTTAAATCACAACACTTAACCTATTGGACGAAAACCCTAGTTACGCGATCCATTTCAGCAGTAACCCACTAGACGTATCATGGTACCCTGAAACTAGGCAGGGTGGGGCACGATTACTGGGCTGATTGTAAGTGACCAGAACGACGGCTATGTTGGTGTGCCAATGTAGGTTCAGGCGGGCTATGGTCGTGCACGTGGTCCGGAGTTGAAAAAGCAGGCATTGGGCATCAGTAGGTTTATCTATGCATGCTTGATTCGTGTCGGTGGTTGGCACTATAGGGATTTATACACCCTATGGTGGACCTAGCACAGGTGACTACGTTCGTGATAGGGCCGTATGACACAGACACATGACGAGCTAGAACTTGTAAGGAGTCGATCGACTAGTAGATCGTTTCGTTGGACCTAGAAATGGGTCATTTCATGATATTGGGCCATGGGATTATTTCATGATTTATATAAGACATGGGTTTGGGATTCTAGTACAGTTGATGCAGCGAACCTTGAATATGTGACGCTATACTTGATTTATACTTGATTTATCATGTTATCTTAGTCTATCTTGCCCATCTTGACAACATCCTTATGTTTACTTTCAGTTTATACATGTCATGTTACCTTTATCTGTTTTTATGCTGAAAGTCACTTGGACTTACCAGTCTTTATGACTGACCTGTTTTCTTTCGCCTCTTTTTCTTCCGTTTCCCCCTCCTCAGTTTCTCTGGGAGGAAACTCTAGCATTTAGCTTGGATTTCACTTGCTTTCGGTTCAGCTCATGTACAGTTTGATCTTGAGCTATGCTATGGCTGCATTTCTGCTTCCTCTAGGGAATTAAGCTCCTTTTGTTGTTTCAAGTTTATGCTTCTTTATTTATGCAAGACAGAATTTATTATAATGGAAAATAACGACCTTGGCTATTTGATGTAAAAGGTTTTGACTCTTTTTGAAAGTAATGAAATTTAGCTTTTGAATCTTCCGCTGTTTTTATTTATGTTCTGTCTTGTATTAATTCTGTGATTATTTACCTCGGTAATGCTCCTCCAAAACTAGTGCATTCCCTTTGTGAGTGACCCTAGCGGAGGTGGGGTGTTATAATGAGGGACACGCCAAATGGATGATTTGGATTGGATGTTACGGGCATGTCACTTAGCTTTCGAAGCAGTCTTTCACTAATTGAGGGAGGGACAAGGGTGGGGACATAACCACCATGAAAACAGACAGACCTATATGTAGATATCTATATCATAAGCCTAACGAAGTTGTCCTTTATGGATATTGAAAGCTACCGACTAAGTTCCGTGCACATGTACAACCTGATTGAGGAACTCAGGTTGTAGTGGGAAGTACATTTATGTGAGGGTCTCAATGCACGCACTGGGTGGTGTATCATAGACGTCAGGGAATTTCCACAATGGTATATCTAAAAAATCCATAAAATCATCCGTAAAATCCATAGAAACGCTCTCTATAACAACCCGTATTTTGATAACGTGTTATAACCATAAATCTAGGCAGAATTAAATTTTAAAATAATAATCAAGGAAAACGGGTTGCGCCATTGCGTTCATCTCGGAATTTTGCATGAAATCGAGTCCGAGTTTTCGAAAATCGAAGTCCGTATGACCAAGTTACGGCTCCCCAAAGTTTCAGAAATTTTCAGAGTTCAAAACAGTTCGAATTCGAGTTCAAATTCGAATTTCAAAACCCAGATAGACTGGGCGGGAAATTTCCCGCCCAGCACCCCAGGTCGACTGGGGAGTCGACTGGGCAGTCGATACCCCCAGGACCAGGTCGACTGCGCAGTCGACTTGGGTGTCGACCTGGTCCCCGAACCTGGTTTGGGCCTGGTTGCTCCTGCTTGACCCTGTTGGCTAGTTTGAGGGCCTGTGATGATTTTTGGCGGTTCAGATCGATTCTAGGGTTTATCCTATGGCCTAAACTAGTTGTTGCAACTATAAAAACACCCTAAGACCTAGGCTAATCCACAACAAATCTTTCTAACACCATTGTCCTGCTAAGTCTCCTCTTGAACCATGGCCGCCTTCTCCAGCTTGAAGCTTAAACATTCAAACTAGATCCAAATCGAAGGCAAACGTTTCTACAACAATTCAAGGGAATAGATCAACATCTCAACAACGATCCTACGACAATTTCTGTTCTTAGTTCTCAAAAACCACGATCTGTAAGCCCCAGTTACTCTTAGATCTAAACTCTAAACTTAATATGGACATGTGTAAATTGAAGTTGAACCTAAACATGATAACAACTTGAGACCTACTCTTGTATATCTTTGATCTATGACTATTCCTTTTTGATCTATTATTTTAGATCTACTCTTGTTCACCCTTGATCTATTCACCTTGAACCTAGTACTGTTCATATTGAACCTTGATTTGTGGAATACTGATAAGAACTTGATTTAGAGGCATGTTCATGTCATAACCTAAACCCTATCATTATTTTAACATGCCTGTGATGTTGTGATGTTGAAACTATTGCTAGTCACAAGTTTAGGATTATCATCTTATGTCATTTATTGCTATGTTTATCACCCTATTTCATATGCCAGTGATGTTATGATCATATCTCAAGTTACACCATGCTTGCCTTGAAATCACCTTTGCCACTTTATACCCATCCTTGTTATGTTATTCCCTAGTTACATCTATTGCCTTGATTCGAATTCACGAGCGTTGGGGATGCGATTTGGGTAGTTTAGGAAAACCTGAATTTAGTATGAACTTGAAAACATGAATATCGTTATAACTTGAGCTTGGATAGGAACATGAACTTGACATGAAATTATACTTGAAAATATGAATTTGGGACATGACACTTAGATAACTTAAACGTGGCCAGCTCGAGGTTGGGTTGAGTTTGCAGTATAAATCTGCCCGGAACCGCCCGGCGAATCTATTAACTGCAAACAATAGGACCCAATGTGAGTAGTTGGTCATATCGCACTCGAAACCCGAGGTTAGACTAGGTTATGGTGTAAAACTGCCCGGACCCTCCCGGCACATCTAGTAACCATAACAAAGTCTAATGTGAGAGGTTAGGGGTGCATTAATTAAATTAATGCCACTGAATAGGGTTAAGTCATAGACCACTTGAATATACTTAACCAATTTGACACGTTGATTTGATAGGGTTAAGTCATGAACCGCTTGAACACACTTAACCAACTTGACACATGATTCGTAGGACTAAGTCTTGAACTAGAACGACACACTTAGTCAATTTGACATGACACGTAGATGGGGTTAAGTCTCGATTTTAAATGACAACTTAACCTGCTGAACGAAACCCTAGTTACGCGGTCCTTTTCAGCAGTAACCCACTAGATGTATCACGGTACCCTGGGACTAGGCAGGGTGGGGCACGAATTTTGGGCTGATTGTAAGCGACCAGAACGACGGCTGAGTTGGTGTGCCATTGTAGGTTAAGGCGGACTAGGGTCGTGCACTTAGTCCGGAGTTGAAAAAGCAGGCATTGGGCATCAGTAGGATTATCTGTGCATTCTTGATTCGTGTGAGTGGTTGGCACCCTAGGACTTGAACACCCTATGGTGGACCTAGCACAGGTGACTACATTCGTGATAGGGCCGTATGACACAGACACACGACGAGCTAGACTTGTAGGGATCCGATCGATTAGATCATACCGTTGGACCCCGAATTGGGTCACTTCACAATATTGGGCCAAGGGATTATTTCTTGATTTATAGTTGACACGGGATTAGTATACTAGTATAGTTGGTATGGCGAACCTTGAATACGCAATGTTAGACTTGAGTTATCTTGTTAGCTTAGTTATCATGTCCGACTTATCATCCTTCCTATGTTTAATTCCAGTTTATTCATGTCTTGTTAACTTTACTAGTTTCTATGCTGATAGTCACTAGGGCTTACCAGTCTTTTTGACTGACCCGTTTTCTTTTGCCTCTTTGTCTTTCGTTCCCCCCACCCCCAGGTTCTCAGGGAGGAAACTCTAGCTCTTAGCTTGGACTTTGCTTGCTTTCTGACAGCTCATGTACGATTTGGTCTTGAGCTATGCTATGGCTGCACTCATGCACTTTTTGGGGAATAATATTTTACTTATGTTGTTTTAAGTACTTTGCTTCTTTAGAACTTGATGTAATGAAATAATGACTTGGCATTTTGATGTAAGAGGTTTTGACTCTATTTTTCAGTAATGAGATTTGGTTTTAAAGTTTATATCCGCTGCTTTATATACTCTATTTTATCTATGTTCTATCTTGTGTTTTCTCTGTGCCTGTTTACTAGATAATACCCCTCCAAAACTAGGGCATTCCCTTTATGAGTGACCCTAGCGGAGGTGGGGTGTTACATTTGGTATCAGAGCTGAAGGTTACCGGATCAGATAAAAGATTTGAAAAATTATTTTCAAAACGGTTTTAAAAGAAGCATTTTTCAAAAGAAATTTTTTGTTTTAAAGGCATATTCCCCAAAGCCATATGCACTATCTTTTTATTCTCTGTTTGAGTCCTTGTTTCCTTCTTTCTTGAGTCTCTGGGGCTCCTGGCTCTCTGGGAGGTAACCTCATCGAAGGGCGAAGTAGTGCCTGATTCCCATATATAGCCGTAGTAGTTTCACTTGCGGCCAGTTTTCTTTTAAGCTTTGTAGGGTTTCCTGTACGATGGAGGCAGCTTTCGAGAGATTTGTCAACATGATTACACAAGGAAGAGGATGAGGAGTTTGGCTAAGGGGCACAACCCAAGGATGAGGAATTCATGGATATGGACTTGGCTTACGAAGGAGGAAGGAATTATAAAGCCTAAGACAAGAGGAAGTACTTTTACTAGGATATAATAGGGCATATAATTAAGGACAAAGGACAAGGTTTTTAAAAGGGCAAGTACATGCTTTCACCACTAAGCTGGTTTTTAAAAGGGCAAGTACATGCTTTCACCACTAAGCGTACCTAGGATAAAGGTAGTAAAGTTCTGTTGGAGGAGTCTAGTTTTTCTGTTCGTACTCTTTCTTTTGGTTTTAGCGCCTCACATTTGTTCATGTCTGCTTCCATAGTTGAATCTCTGCACCTTAGTATAGTAGAAGGTCCCTAATAGTCTCAGATCCAAATTGGTGGTTCGGCCCGTTTACCTTTGGTTTATTGGGATTTGAGAACAGCCACATTAAGTGTCGAGTTTAAGCGTAATGCTTATGTTTTGGTTCCATGAGCTATGAGGCTGGTTGGCTAGTAATTCTGAAAGTTAGACTTTTTGACATGCCTTGGAAATACCCTCGAGATTTCGTGTGATCCTAAAAGGATCAGTTATGCTTAGCTATCTAGAATTGCTTAATACATTGATCGACGATTTTCTATCCGTTAGAATAGTCCATGAGTACGCAGATGTATCCAGTTGAATTTGGAAGGCCAGTTATCCGATTAACAATTGGTTAAGGTACAGTGGAGTGAAGCTCAAGAAGATGTGACTTAAGAGACTGTAGACTAGATACATGCATCATACCCTTTTTCTTAAGGGTATATCCTTTCTCTAGGAGTTTTATGCCTACTTGTTTCTAGCTTTTTGGGTATATCCTCTAGGACGTATCATGGATCCTGTCTTGAGAACCTTAGGTAGAATCCTATGAATGTAAACATGTATTTGAAACATGTTATGCTTGATGTTTGCGAATGGTTGCAAGTGGTTGCAAGTGATTGCTCGTGGTTGCATAACACACATTAGGCACTAGATCGGCTCAGACACATTTTCATATTGCATATGCATGAGTGTTTATACTTATTTATGGATGAAATTGAATGTGTTATCATATGAATGTTGCATATGGATGAATGTTTGTGCACACATATAGTGCTTACGTGACTAGGATTATTTGCATACATGTTGGATTCATGACACTAAACATATTTTGCATTAGAAAGATCAATCAGGCCTGATCATTTGCATTAGATAAGGAACATATACACACACTTTCTGCATATGTTCATACAACATTAGAAATCTCTTAAGGACAATGTTTGCTTGTGGATGATGATTTGAGTAGATGGATGATGGATGGTAGGATACCTTCTTCCTAACTTAGAGATTTCGGGGACGAAATCCTTTAAGGAGGGGAGAATGTAACAACCCGTATTTTGATAACGTGTTATAACCATAAAGCTAGGCAGAATTAAATTTTAAAATAAGAACCAAGGGAAACGGGTTACGCCATTGCGTTCATCTCGGAATTCTGCATGAAATCGAGTCCAAGTTTTCGAAAATCGGAGTCCGTATGACCAAGTTATGGCTCCCCAAAGTTTCAGAAATTTTCAGAGTTCAAAACAATTCGAATTCGAGTTCAAATTCAAATTTCAAAACCCAGACAGACTGGGCGGGAAATTTCCCGCCCAGCACTCCAGGTCGACTGGCGAGTCGACTGGGAAGTCGACACCCCCAGGACCAGGTCGACTGCGCAGTCGACTTGGGTGTCGACCTGGTCCCCGAACCTGGTTTGGGCCTGGTTGCTCCTGCTTGACCCTGTTGGCTTGTTTGAGGGCCTGTGACGATTTTTGGCGGTTCAGATCGATTCTAGGGTTTATCCTATGGCCCAAACTAGTTGTTGCAACTATAAAAACACCCTAAGACCTAGGCTAATCCACAACAAATCTTTCTAACACCATTATGCTGCTAAGTCTCCTCTTGAACAATGGCCGCCGCCTCCAACTTGAAGCTTAAACATTCAAACTAGATCCAAATCGAAGGCCAACATTTCTACAACAATTCAAGGGAATAGATCAACATCTCAACAACGATCCTATGACAATTTCTGTTCTTAGTTCTCAAAAACCACGATCTGTAAGCCCCAGTTACTCTTAGATCTAAACTCTAAACTTAATATGGACAAGTGTAAATTGAAGTTGAACCTAAACATGATAACAACTTGAGACCTACTCTTGTATATCTTTGATCTATTACTATTCCTTTTTGATCTACTATTTTAGATCTACTCTTGTTCACCCTTGATCTATTCACCTTGAACCTAGTACCGTTCATATTGAATCTTGATTTGTGGAATACTGATAAGAACTTGATTTAGGGGCCTGTTCATGTCATAACCTAAACCCTATCATTATTTTAACATGCCTGTGATGTTGTGATGTTGAAACTATTGCTAGTCACAAGTTTAGGATTATCATCTTATGTCATTTATTGCTATGTTTATCACCCTATTTCATATGCCAGTGATGTTATGATCATATCTCAAGTTACACCATGCTTGCCTTGAAATCACCTTTGCCACTTTATACCCATCCTTGTTATGTTATTCCCTAGTTACATCTATTGCCTTGATTCGAATTCACGAGCGTTGGGGATGCGATTTGGGTAGTTTAGGAAAACCTGAATTTAGTATGAACTTGAAAACATGAATATCGTTATAACTTGAGCTTGGATAGGAACATGAACTTGACATGAAATTATACTTGAAAATATGAATTTGGGACATGACACTTAGATAACTTGAACGTGGCCAACTCGAGGTTGGGTTGAGTTTGCAGTATAAATCTGCCCGGAACCGCCCGACGAATCCAGTAACAGCAAACAATAGGACCCAATGTGAGTAGTTGGTCATATCGCACTCGAAACCCGAGGTTAGACTAGGTTATGGTGTAAAACTGCCCGGACCCGCCCGACACATCCAGTAACCATAACCAAGTCTAATGTGAGAGGTTAGGGGTGCATTAAGTAAATTAATGCCACTGGATTGGGTTAAGTCATGAACCACTTGAATATACTTAACCAATTTGACACGTTGATTTGATAGGGTTAAGTCATGAACCGCTTGAACACACTTAACCAACCTGACACATGATTCGTAGGACTAAGTCGTAAACTAGAACGACACACTTAGTCAATTTGACATGACACGTAGATGGGGTTAAGTCTCGATTTTAAATGACAACTTAACCTACTGAACGAAACCCTAGTTACGCGGTCCTTTTCAGCAGTAACCCACTAGATGTATCACAGTACCCTGGGACTAGGCAGGGTGGGGCACGATTGCTGGGCTGATTGTAAGCGACCAGAACGACGGCTGAGTTGGTGCGCCATTGTTGGTTCAGGCGGACTAGGGTCGTGCACTTAGTCCGGAGTTGAAAAAGTAGGCATTGGGTATCAGTAGGATTATATGTGCATTCTTGATTCGTGTCGGTGGTTGGCACCCTAGGGCTTGATACACCTTATGGTGGACCTAGCACAGGTGACTACATTCGTGATAGGGCCGTATGACACAGACACACGACGAGCTAGACTTGTACGGAGCCGATCGATTAGATCATACCGTTGGACCCCGAATTGGGTCACTTCACGATATTGGGCCAAGGGATTATTTCTTGATTTATAGTTGACACGGGATTAGTATACCAGTATAGTTGGTATGGCGAACCTTGAATACGCAATGTTAGACTTGAGTTATCTTGTTAGCTTAGTTATCATGTCCGACTTATCATCCTTCCTATGTTTAATTCCAGTTTATTCATGTCTTGTTAACTTTACTAGTTTCTATGCTGATAGTCACTAGGGCTTACCAGTCTTTTTGACTGACCCGTTTTCTTTCACCTCTTTGTCTTTCG
Organism: Allium sativum; assembly: GCA_030737875.1. Classification (NCBI taxonomy): domain Eukaryota; kingdom Viridiplantae; phylum Streptophyta; class Magnoliopsida; order Asparagales; family Amaryllidaceae; genus Allium; species Allium sativum. Next base: position 559,637,400 of record CM060920.1, on the reverse strand, counting down.
TTCCACCCCCCCCCCACAGGTTCTCAGGGAGGAAACTCTAGCTCTTAGCTTGGACTTTGCTTGCTTTCTGACAGCTCATGTACGATTTGGTCTTGAGCTATGCTATGGCTGCACTCATGCACTTTTTGGGGAATAATATTTTACTTATGTTGTTTTAAGTACTTTGCTTCTTTAGAACTTGATGTAATGAAATAATGACTTGGCATTTTGATGTAAGAGGTTTTGACTCTATTTTTCAGTAATGAGATTTGGTTTTAAAGTTTATATCCACTGCTTTATATACTCTATTTTATCTACGTTCTGTCTTGTGTTATCTCTGTGCCTGTTTACTAGATAATACCCCTCCAAAACTAGGGCATTCCCTTTGTGAGTGACCCTAGCGGAGGTGGGGTGTTACATCTTTTGCTCTGCACTAACTCTTTGGCAAGTCACGCATTTGGCTATAAACCCAGCCATGCTCTACTTATCGGTGAATAAATAACTCACCTTATATCGCGATACATCTTATCACTACCCAGATAGATACTTATCCGAGAGTGGCGAGCCTTATCTAATACCGCACTCATCACACCATCCGTGCGGGGTACACATAACCTACCATCCCGTCGAAGCCAACCTCTACAATCCATAGTATACCAAGGAGGTGCCTAGAATCCTCTTATTTACTCAACCTATCCAAAATGTCTGAAAAATCGAAATCCCCTCTCTGCCTAGCCTAGTCTAATCTAGCAGGGTAGGTCTCACCTCCAAAGATGCCAACAATCTTGGAGTGTAATACGTAGATGGTCGAAAATCGAAGGCGACTGTATACTCCAAGCTCCATCGCTCGAAAAACAAATGACTCAACGTCGCTCTCTGCCTACTCAAAGCATTAGCCACTACATTTCCCTTGCCAAGTGTATAAGAAATCTCGAAATCATATGATGCTAAAAACTCCATCTACCTTTGCTGCCTTAACTGGAGATCCCTTTGAGAGAACAAATACTTAAATAACTTATGGTCTGTAAAGAGATCGAACCTCTCGCCAAGTAGGTAGTGTCTCCAAGACTTAAGTGCAAACACTATAACAGCTAACTCCAAATCGTACGTAAGGTAATTCCTCTTATAAACCATTAGCTGTCTACTACGGTAGCACACTACTCTACCCTCTTGCAATAATATTGCGCTTAGACTAATCCCATAAGCATCGGTATAAACCGTGAACATCTTAGATCCATCGGGTAATGTCAAAACTGGTGCACTAGTGAGGGAATTCTTCAGTCTTCGAAAGGCATCCTCACAATCCATATCCTAAGAGAAAACCAAATTCTTCTTAGTAAGTCGGGTTAATGGTGTCGAGATCCGTACGAAGTCCTTAATGAATTTCCTACAGTGACCCGCTGAGACAAGAAAACTCCGAACCTCAGTCGCATTATTGGGTGTCCTCCAATCCTATGTTGCCACGGTCTTGGCGGCATCAATTGTCAGCCGATCCTTAGAGACCATATGCCCCCAACAAACGCACCTCTTTCTTCCAAAAATGACATTTGGAGAATTTCTCCCTTAACTGATGAACTTGCAGAGTACACAGAACCTCTCTCAAATGTAAAGCATGCTTATCCTCATTCCTCGAGAAGATAAGGATATCATCTACAAAAACCACCAAAACCTTATGTGGAATGTCTCGAAATATCCTACTCATCAAGTCCACGAAATACTTTGATGCGTTGGTCAGCCCAAAAGGCATAACTAACCACTCGAAGAAGCCATTAGGACTCTGAAACGCAGTTTTATCGATGCAACAACTAACTGGTCAAACAAATTGTCTATCCAAGGGATTTGGTAACAATTCTTCTTTGTGAGCTTGTTCAATACTTAGTAATACATGCATAGATGGAGGCAACAATCAGCCTTAATAGCGAAGACAACCGGTGCCCCCACTCTATTCAGAAATACTCCATCTAATAAAACCTTTTTCCAAAAGCTTGCTCGCTTGCTTGCTCAACTCTTTCCACTCCCTCGGAGCCATATGGAGAACAGGTAGCGCTACAAGCTTCGTGTTTTGACTAATATAAATCTGAAAGTCGATCTCTCGCTTAGGTGGCAATTTTCTAACCTCCTCAGATACATCCGGATACTCACAGACAATGATAACATAATAGATATTAACAGAAGAATTTAGGCAGTAAGGAAAACTCAATATGACTGACCCTCACGGGTCGCAAAAAATCTCTAGGGTCCTACCACTACATGTCATCAAATGAATGACCCTCCTCTCGCAGTCAAGCAAAGCTTCATACATGGATAATCAATCCATCCCTAAGATTATACCGTATCCCGAAAATCCCAACACAATCAAACTCAACGCCTACAATAGAAATTTTGAACACCCCAAAAATCATAGATAAGTATGTTGAACCATCTATAAGTTTGAAACTACTATGAAGTCGGTAACTAGTGAGATTTCTGAGTGCAAACAGTCAACCAACATACTAGAATTAAACAAGTGAGAAGCTCCCGAATAGAAAAGAGTGCAAGAAGGAAAATCAGAGATAGAGATCAAACCTTCAACATAGACTTTCATATCTCTATCCAGGCCACTGCTAGCGAGTGCTGCCTCCAATACATGCACCTTAGCTGCTGCTGTACAAGTACCATGTCCAGTCCTCTGTGAACATGCCTTACTCAGATGTTCTGGCTACCCACAATTATAGCACTTTCCTCTGAAAGTCCTGCAATCTCTAATAAGGTGTCCTGGTGTCCCACACCCGTGTCATTTTATCTCTGTCTTGATCTGTCCTTTCTGGAGATTTCCAACTTGCTTCTTCTTATCTTCTTCCTTCTTATCCTTGACTTCTTCGTTCTTATCCTCATGCATCAGTGTCATCTTAATCAAGGCCTCATATATCGCTCCGATAGCAATGAGAGTCATCGTCAATTTTTGGAGAGGTTGATTCAACCATCTCGCGAATTGAAGAGCCTTCTTGTTAGCGGTATTGACTAAATCCATGCGAAATATCGATAATTTATTGAACTGGTTGATGTATTCCTTAATTGATAGATCCCCTTGCCTCAAGATCGAAAACCGCTCTAACTGCATTTACTCTTCAACAGACTTCCTCTCAAACCTATTTTTGAATCTGACCCAACCCATATGTCTTCTCTCAACCTCTATAGTCTCCCACCAAAATGAAGCTTTTTCCTTATGCTATCAAGCTGCAAGTCGAACTCTCATCCCATCTTCAAGTTCAACAACTCAAAAATCTTCTCGATCTCTCTAATCAAGGTGTTCACCTCCATAAACGTCTCGGTACCTGAAAAAATATTGCCACTTAAGTAAGAGAAGTACTTACAAAGTGTAACACCCCGCCTCCGCTAGGGTCACTCGCAAAGGAATGCACTAGCTTTAGAGGGGCATTATTGGTAAACATGCACAGAAATATCACAAGACAGAACATATAACATAGCGGAAGTAAAATCAAACTTTCATAAACATTAATAATTAAGGTCTAAAGCCTTTTACATCAGAGTACATCAAAACCTGTCTTGCAATAATAAAGAAGCATAAAGACTTTTTCATAAATTATTCCCCAAGTAAAAACAGTAAAGTAGCCATAGCCAAGGAAAGTCCAAGCCATCCATGATGACCTTCAAGCAGAAGAAGTCCGAACTAAACAGCAGTATTTCCTCCCTGTAACCTGGGGGGAAACGGAAGAAAAGAGGTGAAACAAAACGGGTCAGTCAAAAAGACTGAGTAAGCCCTATCTACTATTAGCATAAAAACTAGTAAAGTTAACTGACATGAGAAACTGAGATGAACATAAGCATGATAACAAGATAGATAAGCTAAATCAAAATAACAGGATGAACTACTGAACTCAGATAAACTAAGGTGTCATGATAAATTACGATGTCAAGATAAAACAAGGTATAACATCGTCAGGTTTCTATCAAGTATAATATCCCCAAGATATCTATCACGTATAACGTCCCATGGTATCTATCCTGTACATCTGCTCTGCACCTACCGTACTAGTATCCCAACTGTATCATGTGTTATCCGTGAATGGCCCTTACTCAAAAGTCGTATAATGGTCCATGTCAACCTAATATATCGCATATATAGGTTACTCAACTCGTATGTTTTATTCCATGAAAGTGTTCAGTCCCTTGCCGTAGACCATACGGGCTTTCCCATGAGGTTCTATACTACTTTAACATAGTTCCAGGATCCTTAAGATCGGTTTGGACTGTTACCCTAAACCTAGCTAGGGTCTTCCAGCATGAATTATCGTTTGTACAACTAGGACTTATGCTACCTAGGGCTACTAGGGATTACGCTTACCTATTGCACGTTTTCGTATCTCGGTTCTGGTTCAACCACCCAGGGCCACTGGGATTTACGCTAACCGTCAACCGCGCCCTTTTTCCCACGCATTCATCGTGAATCGTTTTCCATGACTGTATGCACATGTATCACATCGTGCCATCCGAGTCCTGTCACAGGGCAGACCAGGAAATACAGGACTCGGTCGGGAGCTTTCGATTTATCTGCCGATGCAGATGCTAAGGTCTGTTTTTCTATACGTGGCTATGGTCCCACGCGACCCCTCCCTCAACTAGTGAAAGACAAGACAGGATAAATCCTGTATGAGAACACAACACTGGCCAACCCACATCCAAGCCTTACCGCAACCATAATTAGATAGCAATTATGGTCTATTGGGTGTTCTCTGCCTTTCCGTACGTACACGCTTGACCAAAGATGGTAGGTAGCCTGACGAAAATGCTATCTAGGGTACGACCGTGTATCGTCGACTATCCCCTATCCATCCCCGTCTTTAGGTTGCTCGTATAGCAACCAAGGCATACTCTTGGTTCTTCTAACGCAGACCTTAACCTCTCATGAGCCTAGTATGATCACCTGGCAGCTCACAGAGGGATCCCAAGAATATCCTCACGTTCCCCCGAAGCCGCTGCTTCGCTACCCAGTTCGCTGGAGCCTTTATCTAAATCAGATACTTGCTCCTACTCGTATACTTAAACGATGACCTACCGTATCAGGTTACTCATTTATCTATGAACTGGTCCAAATTTCCTTGACTAAGAATCATTACTTAGTTATTCTTCAACTAAGGTTTACCACTTAGCCTTATTTCCGTTATCCTTGTTAACTACGGTTACCCACCTAATCCTCCGAATTAGGGTTTATATAACAGATTAAGTGTCACTTAAGTTCATGACTTAATCCCGTCTACAAATCATGTCAAAATTGGCTAAGTATCCAAGTTCGAGACTTAACCCGTCTACAAATCATGTCAAAATTGGCTAAGTATCCAAGTTCAAGACTTAACCCTACAAACCATGCTCAAGTTGGTTAAGTATATATTAACTTGACCCTACCAAATTACTTAGTCAAACCGGTCAAGTGTATTCAAGCGATTCATGACTTAGCCTTATCATGTTTTCACGTTATATTGGTTAAGTATGGGTTATCTTAACCTCAATAAATTCACGAGTTAGATTGGTTAAGTATAGATCACTTAACCACATCAAATTAACGAGTTAGATTGGTTAAGTTTAGGTCACTTAACCACATCAAATTAACGGGTTAGATTGGTTAAGTATAGGTCACTTAACCACATCAAATTAACGAGTTAGATTAGTTAAGTGTTTAACTTAACCCCATTAAACTACCAAGTGGGATTAATTAAGTCTAGGCTAACTCAGCCCCATCCGATTATCATGTTTAGACTAGTTGAGTCTAATCTTAACCCCATCCATTAACTGTATCTTTCGGTTAAGTGTCATTAAGAAAACTTACTTAACCTTACCAAATTATCGTGTTGGATTGATTAAGTGTTGGTTAACTTAACCCCGTCCACTAGTCGTATAAAAATGGTTAAGTGTCATTAGGCAAATCAAGTTACTTAACCTACCCAACCTTGTCATGTTTTGTTAAGTATCATTAGCCTAATCAATTTACTTAACCCCTTTGTCCATGTCATATTTGGTTAAGAGTCATTAATCAAATTAACTTAACCCTATCATGTGGCATTAATTACTTAATGCACCCCAACCTCTCACATTAGACTTTGTTGTGGTTACTAGTTAAGCCGGTCGGTTCCGGGTAGCTTTACACCACAACTTGGTCTAACCTCGGGTTCAAGCACAACATGACCAACTTCTCACATTGGGTCTTATTGTTTGCAACTACTAGTTAGGCCGGTCGGTTCCGGGTAGTTTTACGTTGCAAACTCAACCCAACCTCGAGTTGGCCACACTTATATTATCTAAGTGTCATGTTCATCATGTTTCCAAAACATGTTACAAGTTTTTCAAGCATTTGGGTAGACCTAACTTAATAGGTAAATTCCCAAAGGGTAGACCTAACTTAATAGGTAAATTCCCAAGCTTGTGTTTTTATGCATACTTACATGTCAACTTCCATGTTATATTTCAAGTCATGTTTTCAAGTATAAACACATGTCATATTTAACGTTACACGTTGTCATGTTTATACCCATTTACCCACATCATGTTCATGTCATTATGTTTTCCCATAATGTGACCCTAACGCTTTTAAACTCGCATATACGTTCGCAACAACGTAATGGATTAAAAGAAGAGACTTGACAAAGGCATGACAAAAATGGATATTAAGCCACAAGTTAATCATGGTGGCAAATGAGGCACAAATGTGTTCATTAGCTTGCATGTTACATTCTTAAGCCTCAAAAACATGCATAAACCCAAACTTGGCACATAAACGAATCATGGTGACAAAAGACATGGAATGATGACTAGTAACTCGCATATATCATCATATAAGGGTTATGACTTCATATGCAAGTTGACATAAAGATTATGAAGGTTCTCATGTTGCATAATGCAACATTTCAACATAAAGGTTGTAGCTTTTAGCTCATGAGATCAAGATAATGACTTCATAAACTTGCATGACATGATAGCATGTATCATTCTCAATGATCAAACCCAAACTTGCAACATGAACATTTAACTTCATAGTTAATATCTAAGAGTAGGGAAATGGCTTACATTGCTATGAAGGCACAAATCGATTAGATGAAAGATTGAGACAAAGCCTATGCATGTCATCATCCTAAAACCCAAAAATGAAAGCTCCAAATCAATCAAAACCCCATCTTTATGAACAAAGATCAAAGCTTTAGCCTTGAAATCAACTTGAGAGGCTCTCATACTAACATAGAAACTCTCTAACACTCTCATGATCATGAAACCTCTCATAGAAATGAAGTGGAGGCTAGGATTTTGAGTGGAGGCCATGAGAGGAGCAATTTTGCCATAGTTTAGTTGCATGAATGAATAATGAGGATTTAGGATAGGTTAGGGTCTTATTTATAGATTAGGCAAGTGTTTTAGGCCATAGGATTAAACCTAGATTCAATCCAAGCCATCAAAGCATGTCTTGGGGAAGAAGTCAAGTGTAGGAACCATCTAGGGCCTTTAGATTAAAGATGAACCATGAGAACCATCCAAATGCAAAATCTGCATTTGAGCGAATCGGCCCACGGGTTGACAGCCAAACACCCTGGATTAACCCCTAGTCGACCCAGTGGGCTCGGGTCGACCTCAAAAATCGGCCGGTTCGGTTATTCCCCTCTCCCAATTCGCTGTTTTGAACATTTTTGCATATTTATTTATTTAATTTTCAATTATATATATATATATATCAATATATATATTTCTCTGTGCAACCCATTTCACTTAATTAAGTATACTTTAATTTGGGAATTTTTCGTGAAACTTCGTGAGGCCATATCTTGGTCATACGGACTCCGAGTTTTCGAAAACTCGGACTCTATTTCGCGTATTTTTCCGAGACGAACGCAATGGCATAGCCCGTTTCCCTTGATTCAGATTTTACAGTTTAATTCTGCCTCCATTTATGTTATAACAGGTTATTGAAAATACGGGTTGTTACATTCTCCCCACCTTTTAGGATTTCGTCCCCGAAATCTCCAAGTTAGGAAGAACATATCCTACCATCCATCATCCACAAGCAACCATTGTCCTTAGATGATTTCTAATGCTGTATGAATATATGCAAAACGTGTGTGTACATGTTCCTTAGATAATGCTAATGATCAGGCCTGAATAATCTTTCTAATGCAAAATATGTATAGTGCCATGAATCCAACATGTATGCAAATAGTCCTAGCCATATAGATACTATATGCGTGCACAATCATTCATTCATATGCGACAACCGCATGATAATACATTCTATTTCATCCATAAACAAGTATAAATACTCGTGCATATGCAATATGAAATGTGACCGAGTCGAGCTAGTATCTAATGTGTATTCGCGCATCCACGAGCAACCACTTGCAACCATATCAATCATAACATGTTTCAGATACATGTTTACATCCATAGGGTTCTACCTAGGATTCCCTGAAACAGGGTCGAGAAGATAAACAGGACAAACTCCTTACGGGGTTTGTAACAGAAAATAGGACCGAGAGGATGTCCACAAAAGATAGCCTACAAGTAAGCTCTACAGAAAACAGGGATCAAGGATATACTCCCAAAAAGAGATATCATGCGCGTATCTAGTCTTTGACCATCAAAGTCGTCTTTTAACTTCGCGATTTTGTAGCTTCTTATTCATGTTTCCATAACATGAGCTGGAACTCATTTCTTCGTCGCCTCTCGTTCCACTTGCACTTATCCTTTTCCAAGAATACTTGACGCAAATATGACTGCGTACTCATGATCTCATGCAAGCTTTCCAAAATTCACTAGTGAATCTCGGACCTCGTACCACAGGGTATTTCTCGTAGAAGAACTTCCTCTTGAAAGTAAACAGATGCCAACCAGGTTATCAAGCGCACTTACTAGGGTGATCTCTATAACCCATGCATAAATGAAGTAAACCATCCGTCTTATCGGCGAACACCACTCGATCGGGCTTCAAATTTCCAATAAAGGCATCAAGGGATTCTAAGTAACTAGTCATGACAGAACCTCAAAAAGGTTACATGATACTTCGAGGGTATTACCAAGGCTAGTCAAATGGTCTAACTACCCTCCTATCAAAAACCGAGAGTGGCACCCCCTACTGGATAACCACTTCATCCCTAGAATCCATCCATAGCTTATAAACATAAGCATTATTTCCAAACTCAACACTTGGCATAGACATTCCCAAATCCAAACAAGTCATGTATAAATGGACTGATTCTCCAATAGGACTTTGAGACAAAAATGGGATTCTCTATTACGCTAGTACTTAAGGTGCAGAGACTCAACTATCGAAGCAGACTTAAATGATACGAACAACGAAGTCCTAACGGGATGATAGAGAAGAAAAGCTAAACCTTTAACAAGATCGTTACCCTCCTTCCGAGGTACTCTAGAAATGAGAGCATACTACTGCCCTCCCGATGATCTTGTCCTTGTCCCATAATACTTAACTATCCACCCCGTTTTACCATGCCAAAGGTACTCTCTCGTCATGGGTTTCGTTGTTCATCTTTCTCCCTCCTTTGAGGACTAAGCCATACCAACAAGTTGCTCATCCTTAAGCCCGTATCCTTTATCCTCTTTCTCACTATCCTTCCTTATAACGCGGCCACTGGTCTCCCGAGAACCACCTCCATCGCATGGAAAGCACTTTCGTAGATAGAAAAGACTAGTCGCAGTTAAAACCACTGTGACTACAGATGGAGGAAAGAAAGGAAAAGAGATTCAATTAAGGAAACGAGGATAGTGCTAATGGCCTTTGGGGAATAGCCTTTTTCTTTTAAAAGAAAATTTTCTTGAAAAATGCTTCTTTGTAAACGATTTTCAAATTGTTTTCAGAAGGTCTTTAAAAACTTTTGCCCAGTCTGGTAACCTTCTGCTCTGATACCAAATGTAACACCCCGCCTCCGCTAGGGTCACTCGCAAAGGAATGCACTAGCTTTAGAGGGGCATTATTGGTAAACATGCACAGAAATATCACAAGACAGAACATATAACATAGCGGAAGTAAAATCAAACTTTCATAAACATTAATAATTAAGGTCTAAAGCCTTTTACATCAGAGTACATCAAAACCTGTCTTGCAATAATAAAGAAGCATAAAGACTTTTTCATAAATTATTCCCCAAGTAAAAACAGTAAAGTAGCCATAGCCAAGGAAAGTCCAAGCCATCCATGATGACCTTCAAGCAGAAGAAGTCCGAACTAAACAGCAGTATTTCCTCCCTGTAACCTGGGGGGGAAACGGAAGAAAAGAGGCGAAACAAAACGGGTCAGTCAAAAAGACTGAGTAAGCCCTATCTACTATTAGCATAAAAACTAGTAAAGTTAACTGACATGAGAAACTGAGATGAACATAAGCATGATAACAAGATAGATAAGCTAAATCAAAATAACAGGATGAACTACTGAACTCAGATAAACTAAGGTGTCATGATAAATTACGATGTCAAGATAAAACAAGGTATAACATCGTCAGGTTTCTATCAAGTATAATATCCCCAAGATATCTATCACGTATAACGTCCCATGGTATCTATCCTGTACATCTGCTCTGCACCTACCGTACTAGTATCCCAACTGTATCATGTGTTATCCGTGAATGACCCTTACTCAAAAGTCGTATAATGGTCCATGTCAACCTAATATATCGCATATATAGGTTACTCAACTCGTATGTTTTATTCCATGAAAGTGTTCAGTCCCTTGCCGTAGACCATACGGGCTTTCCCATGAGGTTCTATACTACTTTAACATAGTTCCAGGATCCTTAAGATCGGTTTGGACTGTTACCCTAAACCTAGCTAGGGTCTTCCAGCATGAATTATCGTTTGTACAACTAGGACTTATGCTACCTAGGGCTACTAGGGATTACGCTTACCTATTGCACGTTTTCGTATCTCGGTTCTGGTTCAACCACCCAGGGCCACTGGGATTTACGCTAACCGTCAACCGCGCCCTTTTTCCCACGCATTCATCGTGAATCGTTTTCCATGACTGTATGCACATGTATCACATCGTGCCATCCGAGTCCTGTCACAGGGCAGACCAGGAAATACAGGACTCGGTCGGGAGCTTTCGATTTATCTGCCGATGCAGATGCTAAGGTCTGTTTTTCTATACGTGGCTATGGTCCCACGCGACCCCTCCCTCAACTAGTGAAAGACAAGACAGGATAAATCCTGTATGAGAACACAACACTGGCCAACCCACATCCAAGCCTTACCGCAACCATAATTAGATAGCAATTATGGTCTATTGGGTGTTCTCTGCCTTTCCGTACGTACACGCTTGACCAAAGATGGTAGGTAGCCTGACGAAAATGCTATCTAGGGTACGACCGTGTATCGTCGACTATCCCCTATCCATCCCCGTCTTTAGGTTGCTCGTATAGCAACCAAGGCATACTCTTGGTTCTTCTAACGCAGACCTTAACCTCTCATGAGCCTAGTATGATCACCTGGCAGCTCACAGAGGGATCCCAAGAATATCCTCACGTTCCCCCGAAGCCGCTGCTTCGCTACCCAGTTCGCTGGAGCCTTTATCTAAATCAGATACTTGCTCCTACTCGTATACTTAAACGATGACCTACCGTATCAGGTTACTCATTTATCTATGAACTGGTCCAAATTTCCTTGACTAAGAATCATTACTTAGTTATTCTTCAACTAAGGTTTACCACTTAGCCTTATTTCCGTTATCCTTGTTAACTACGGTTACCCACCTAATCCTCCGAATTAGGGTTTATATAACAGATTAAGTGTCACTTAAGTTCATGACTTAATCCCGTCTACAAATCATGTCAAAATTGGCTAAGTATCCAAGTTCGAGACTTAACCCGTCTACAAATCATGTCAAAATTGGCTAAGTATCCAAGTTCAAGACTTAACCCTACAAACCATGCTCAAGTTGGTTAAGTATATATTAACTTGACCCTATCAAATTACTTAGTCAAACCGGTCAAGTGTATTCAAGCGATTCATGACTTAGCCTTATCATGTTTTCACGTTATATTGGTTAAGTATGGGTTATCTTAACCTCAATAAATTCACGAGTTAGATTGGTTAAGTATAGATCACTTAACCACATCAAATTAACGAGTTAGATTGGTTAAGTTTAGGTCACTTAACCACATCAAATTAACGGGTTAGATTGGTTAAGTATAGGTCACTTAACCACATCAAATTAACGAGTTAGATTAGTTAAGTGTTTAACTTAACCCCATTAAACTACCAAGTGGGATTAATTAAGTCTAGGCTAACTTAGCCCCATCCGATTATCATGTTTAGACTAGTTGAGTCTAATCTTAACCCCATCCATTAACTGTATCTTTCGCTTAAGTGTCATTAAGAAAACTTACTTAACCTTACCAAATTATCGTGTTGGATTGATTAAGTGTTGGTTAACTTAACCCCGTCCACTAGTCGTATAAAAATGGTTAAGTGTCATTAGGCAAATCAAGTTACTTAACCTACCCAACCTTGTCATGTTTTGTTAAGTATCATTAGCCTAATCAATTTACTTAACCCCTTTGTCCATGTCATATTTGGTTAAGAGTCATTAATCAAATTAACTTAACCCTATCATGTGGCATTAATTACTTAATGCACCCCAACCTCTCACATTAGACTTTGTTGTGGTTACTAGTTAAGCCGGTCGGTTCCGGGTAGCTTTACACCACAACTTGGTCTAACCTCGGGTTCAAGCACAACATGACCAACTTCTCACATTGGGTCTTATTGTTTGCAACTACTAGTTAGGCCGGTCGGTTCCAGGTAGTTTTACGTTGCAAACTCAACCCAACCTCGAGTTGGCCACACTTATATTATCTAAGTGTCATGTTCATCATGTTTCCAAAACATGTTACAAGTTTTTCAAGCATTTGGGTAGACCTAACTTAATAGGTAAATTCCCAAAGGGTAGACCTAACTTAATAGGTAAATTCCCAAGCTTGTGTTTTTATGCATACTTACATGTCAACTTCCATGTTATATTTCAAGTCATGTTTTCAAGTATAAACACATGTCATATTTAACGTTACACGTTGTCATGTTTATACCTATTTACCCACATCATGTTCATGTCATTATGTTTTCCCATAATGTGACCCCAACGCTTTTAAACTCGCATATACGTTCGCAACAACGTAATGGATTAAAAGAAGAGACTTGACAAAGGCATGACAAAAATGGATATTAAGCCACAAGTTAATCATGGTGGCAAATGAGGCACAAATGTGTTCATTAGCTTGCATGTTACATTCTTAAGCCTCAAAAACATGCATAAACCCAAACTTGGCACATAAACGAATCATGGTGACAAAAGACATGGAATGATGACTAGTAACTCGCATATATCATCATATAAGGGTTATGACTTCATATGCAAGTTGACATAAAGATTATGAAGGTTCTCATGTTGCATAATGCAACATTTCAACATAAAGGTTGTAGCTTTTAGCTCATGAGATCAAGATAATGACTTCATAAACTTGCATGACATGATAGCATGTATCATTCTCAATGATCAAACCCAAACTTGCAACATGAACATTTAACTTCATAGTTAATATCTAAGAGTAGGGAAAGGGCTTACATTGCTATGAAGGCACAAATCGATTAGATGAAAGATTGAGACAAAGCCTATGCATGTCATCATCCTAAAACCCAAAAATGAAAGCTCCAAATCAATCAAAACCCCATCTTTATGAACAAAGATCAAAGCTTTAGCCTTGAAATCAACTTGAGAGGCTCTCATACTAACATAGAAACTCTCTAACACTCTCATGATCATGAAACCTCTCATAGAAATGAAGTGGAGGCTAGGATTTTGAGTGGAGGCCATGAGAGGAGCAATTTTGCCATAGTTTAGTTGCATGAATGAATAATGAGGATTTAGGATAGGTTAGGGTCTTATTTATAGATTAGGCAAGTGTTTTAGGCCATAGGATTAAACCTAGATTCAATCCAAGCCATCAAAGCATGTCTTGGGGAAGAAGTCAAGTGTAGGAACCATCTAGGGCCTTTAGATTAAAGATGAACCATGAGAACCATCCAAATGCAAAATCTGCATTTGAGCGAATCGGCCTACGGGTTGACAGCCAAACACCCTGGATTAACCCCTAGTCGACCCAGTGGGCTCGGGTCGAACTCAAAAATCGGCCGGTTCGGTTATTCCCCTCTCCCAATTCGCTGTTTTGAACATTTTTGCATATTTATTTATTTAATTTTCAATTATATATATATATATATCAATATATATATATTTCTCTGTGCAACCCATTTCACTTAATTAAGTATACTTTAATTTGGGAATTTTTCGTGAAACTTCGTGAGGCCATATCTTGGTTATACGGACTCCGTGTTTTCGAAAACTCGGACTCTATTTCGCGTATTTTTCCGAGACGAACGCAATGGCATAGCCCGTTTCCCTTGATTCAGATTTTACAGTTTAATTCTGCCTCCATTTATGTTATAACAGGTTATTGAAAATACGGGTTGTTACACAAAGCTTAGAAAAATTCACGGCTATAGGTGGGTTGGGAGGCACCGCCGCAGCAGGTGCTGGAACCTACGCATGCTCTTGTCCCTCAGCTGGCGCCATAGCATTTAAATATCAATGGAACCAACCGGGAATGAGAACACCCTCAAGAGGATTAGGGGCTTCTGACATGTTGTGCAAAAGAAAGGATAGAAATTTAGAATTCTAAGGAATCAAATGAGTGTTGTAACTTGACTAGAGTGGATATACTTTATTTTGAAAAATAACTTTTAGCTTTTGAAAAAATTAAGTTTTCTTTTAAAAAGATTTATTTTAAAACATTTTTTTAGTGATCTTGTAACCTTAGGCTCTGATACCAAATGTAACACCCTACGCCCCTTAACATTATCATAATATAGAATCTTGCTAAGAATTATGGATCATTGTAGGTATAAAGACAATAAACATCATAGAGACTAAGATTTCACAAGATATAAAGCAATAAATCCACAACGGAAGAAAAGACATTTTTTATTAAAATAAAAAAATTGTTTTCATTATTTCAAACAAACCAAACTATCATAAAATGTCATGTCTCAAATCTTATTATAACAAAAATATCAGAGAACAAAAACGATAGTATCCCCAAATAGCCAAAAAGTACAATCAAACTGTAGAAAGAAACAAGAAAAACGACACATCTCTATGAGAGTCTTCCAAGATAAGATCAACTAAGCAGTCCAAGCTACCTGAGAGCTTGTCAGGAAGAAAAGGAGAAATAGGTCAAACAAGAAGTCTGGTGAGACGTAGTGATTACTAGCACGACTGATAAGTGAAAGAAAATTAGTTAAAACAGTAGTTCTAATGTCATAAAAAAGGTAAGTGTCTGTGTACACCTAAAATAGAATAGGGATATAAAAAATGACATAAAAAGATGTAAGTGTTCTTATGCACAAGATTCGATAATGGTGACTATTTTGCACTTCTACAAATGGAAACGAAATTAGGAAGAGACTTCCTAATACTACCCAAACGATCGGCTGCGACAAACCGTGGATAACTTATGCCCACTATGGGTTTGGATTTAGCAGGCCCTAGCTCATCAACAAAAGGACGTAACCTTATCCACAGGTGTCAAATTGGCTTATGTCTCCAAATCAAACTAGTGCACGCACACTGACTCATCAGGACACACTCACACCCTTCAATTGGACCGACTTATCTCCATACTGTAATATGGTATGTGTCTTTGCCTCGTATCAAGACAAAATGATAAAAAAGGGTATGCTACATGGAATGCATCATAACAAATAACTTAGCTCAAATCCCCAACCCTTGGTTTGGCCCTCAAAACAAATTCAATATATTAGGGCCTTATTTTATAAACACATTGTAAATTAATATGTTTATATTAAAGTTTGACAAGAGGAGTACTAGGCTTGTAATTTACCCACAAATTGTTAATAAATACTTACATATAAGGCCTAACCATGACATTCCAGTTTAAGCTTATAGTTTACCCACACATTATAAATTAATATGTTTACATTAATCCCTACAATGTTGAGTAATAGGCTCATAATTTATCCATACACTGTAAACCATTATGCATATATTAAGCCTAACTGTCTTCCAAATATTCCAAGTTATATTGCAAATAAACCATTTGTGTTCATTATGATTTCCAATTATTATGATTATGCAATTTTCTAATTACAGACCATTTCTATCAAAATATGTTAAATAGGAATTTGTACAGTCCAGTTTGTCTTAATCCAATTATTACTTTCATAATTGCAGTTTTCAGCACATTCAAATCATGCCTCAATTTTGATTATTTCTTTTCAATTAATTTTATTCCCTAATCCAAGCACAGAACAAAGAAAAATAGAAATAATCCAATTCAAATTATTAGGCTTATAGGTTCATGCCTGTTTTAATCATATTCATATTCCCTTTTTGGGCATATATTTTGCGCAACTACAGAATCTAGAAATAGAGAAAGGAAAAAATATTCAAGATAACAGCTTACAAAAATCTATATAGAATAGGAAAAAAGGAATTCAGAAAAAAAATAGAAATGACTAATCTAAAACCAAACTGTAATAATTTGGATCGAAGAACTGTGAATAATCCAGATTTTGAGATGACCACAATTACTATTTTGTAGATTTATCTTTAGGTTACAAGAAATCTAGAAATCATAGAAATCTCATCTAAAAATGCAAATCCAAAGGCCTCGGTAGAAAATCCCCAAAATCTATGAATAAACACTACTCCAATTTGTGCGTGAACAACTTATTTTTATTTTGAAGAAGAAAAGTGAAGCGGAGGTAGAGAAAATGAAGAATGAGAATTGTAGGGAATGAGGGAGGTGCGTATATTTATTTATAAATGAGGTAGGGGTTTTTAGGCCATCAAATAATTAGGTTTTTGATCCTATCCTTCCAATCCACATCAGAAAAGAACATTCCCAAAGTTCCCAGCAATTTTGTTTCATGCTTGGCACGAAAACGTATTTGGCTGAACACATGGATCGACCCACTTGGGTCCTGGGACGATCCTAGGGTAGGCTCAGTTGGGACTGGGTCGCCCACTAATCACATGAATTAAGCATGATTAATTTATTATAATTCATTTTGTTTATTTTTAAATTCTGATTTGAATTTCAAACTTCATTTGGTCATAAATTATTCGTTTTAAGTTCGTTTTACGCAAACCAAAAATCAATTTGAACTAGAAAATTGTAACGGACCTAATGGTGTAAACCCTATCACCTGATTCCCATCATTTTTCGACCTATTAATTAATTAATTTGTTAATTAATTATTATTCTTTAAAATTTGGGTTTTTACAACTTTACAAGCTTCCAGTCTAAGTTTTTTAAAGTGCACGTCCATCGCCGCATCATTCCAAAATAGAAACTCTCTTCCCCTGCCTACTAACGCAGTTGCGAAGAAGCACCGAAAGGTTATAGCTATCATTATATCTTCAACTAATTAAGTACTGTTATTCAAAATTCATCACATTACTTGGGCATGAATGTAAGCTTTAGAAAGAGAAACATCAATATATATATTTAATTAAAAACAGAAGTTCTCATGAACACTCACAAAAGATTCAACTACATTTTTGTTAATACCTCACTGGGTGTAACAACCCGTATTTTCAATAACCTGTAATAATGAAAATTGAGGCAGAATTTAATTATAAAATGTGAATCAAGGGAAACGGGCTATGCCATTGCGTTCGTCTCGGAAAAATACGCGAAATAGAGTCCGAGTTTTCGAAAAACGGAGTCCGTATGGCCCAGATATGGCCCGTCAAAGTTTTCAGAAAATTCAAGGTTTAAAATTAGATGCAAATTTAAAGAATTGGGCCAGCTGGGCCAAGGCGGGAAAAATCCCGCCAGAACCCCATGTCGACAGGCCTGTCGACAGGGGTTTTGGCATGTCGACTGCCCTGTCGACAGCCCTGTCGACAGGGGGGTGCCCGGCTGATTAGCCTGGTGCACCATTTCTGATTGAGGTTGGGTCTTGTGGTCTGTTTCTAGAGAGTTCCGGGATCTGATGGACCTAATTGAATCTAGGGTTAATCCTATGGTCCAAATCACTAGCCTAATCTATAAATAAGACCCTAACCTACCCTAAATCACTCATTATTCAAACTAGTAACTAAACTATGCCAAAATCAAAACTCTCATGGCCTCCACCCTCTTCATACAATCCCTAAATTAATTCCTAAGAGATTTCCATGCATACAAGTGTATTTAGGCTTGTATGATCCTCCTTAGCTTGCATTAAAGGCTTGTTCTTCTATTGGCACCATAAAGGAGGAGTCTTGATCAAGTTTGCTTGCATTTGGGGGCTTTAATTAGTTGCATAAGGGGTTTCTTGCATTTGTTATACTCATTTGAGTCCGCATAAACATAGTAAGCCCTCTTACCTTCATTTTAGAAACTCTAAAGTTAATATGTGATGCAAGATTGGGATTTATGTATGTTTATTGAGTTATGCATGTTTATGCAAGTTTGTTAAGCCATGATTTGCAAGTTTATTGAGTTATGCATGTTTATGCAAGTTTGTTAAGCCATGATTTGCAAGATTATTGAGTTATGCATGTTTATGCAAGTTTGTTAAGCCATGATTTGCAAGTTTATTGAGTTATGCATGTTTATGCAAGTTTAAAATGACAAGTTGTGCATGTTTGACAAGTTGTGCATGTTTATGCAAGTTTAAAATGACAAGTTGTGCATGTTTGACAAGTTGTGCATGTTTATGCAAGTTTAAAATGACAAGTTGTGCATGTTTGACAAGTTATGCATGTTTATGGTAATATGCAAGTTCACTATGCTAAGTTATGCAAGTTTAACCATGTTATGCGTGTTTATGGTAATATGCAAGTTCACTATGCTAAGTTATGCAAGTTTAACCATGTTATGCGTGTTTATGGTAATATGCAAGTTCACTATGCTAAGTTATGCAAGTTTAACCATGTTATGCGTGTTTATGGTAATATGCAAGTTCACTATGCTAAGTTATGCAAGTTTAACCATGTTGTGCATGTTTATGGTAATATGCAAGTTCACTATGCTAAGTTGTACAAGTCTAACATGTTATGCGTGATTGTTGTGCAAGTTTATCATGTATGTTGTGCCAAGTTCCCTCTTCCTATCCTTTATGCGTTATTACGAATATGTAAGCGATAGAATGACGTTGGGGGTTTGGGTAAACTTAAAAATACATGAAAATATAAGATTGGGAATTTACCTATTAAGTTAGGTCTACCCCTTGGGAATTTACCTATTAAGTTAGGTCTACCCAAGTAATTGTTTGACTTGTGATTTGAAATAAAGTGGACATGACACTTAGAAAACATAAGTGTGGCCAACTCGAGGTTGGGTTGAGTTTGTAGCATAATTCTACCCGGAACCGACCGGCTTAACTAGTGGCTACAAACAATAGGACCCAATGTGAGAAGTTGGTCATGTGGTGCCAAGACCCGAGGTTAGACCAAGTTGTGGTGTAAAGCTACCCGGACCCGCCCGGCCTAACTAGTAACCACAACAAGGTCTAATGTGAGAGGTTAAGGTGCATTAAGTTAATTAATGCCTCATGATTAGG
This sequence comes from Allium sativum, assembly GCA_030737875.1. NCBI lineage: Eukaryota > Viridiplantae > Streptophyta > Magnoliopsida > Asparagales > Amaryllidaceae > Allium > Allium sativum. The sequence goes on along the minus strand of CM060920.1, from coordinate 559,617,805 downwards.
GTTAAGTCAGGGTCCACTAATACTTAACCAATTTGGGGATTCAAGGGATGAAAATGGGGTTAAGTTACACTTAACCAATTTAATCAATTTGGGGATACAAGGGATTAGATGGGGTTAAGTGGTGAACCGTTGATTACACTTAACTAATTTAATCCATGATTAGTGAAGGGTTAAATCACACTTAACCCTCTTGGAAAACCCTAGCAACGTGGTCTGTTCTAACAGTAATCCCAGTTTGGTATCATTCACAACCCTAGAAGCTAGGCTAGGGCGGGGCACGATTACTGGACAGATGTAAGCAACCAAAAGGACGATGGCTGAGTGGTACAGCGGTGCGGGTCCGGCGGGCTACGGACGTGCACGTAGTCCGATGTTGGACAAACTCGAGGCACGGGTACCAGTAGGATAGGGCTGTGCATTATTGCTTAAGTGTCCGGGGTTGACACCCGAGGGCTTGATACACCCAAAGGGGGACCCAGCACAGACTAACTACAACCATATGTGGGCCGTATGGACATCAACACTTGACGTGTTAGGTTTATAGGGAGCCGATCGACTAGACCGTGGGCTGGACCTTTTATTAAGGTCACTTCATGTTATTGGGCCAAAGTTTGGGCTAAGGGATCAATACCTGTTATGTTGGTTTGCTAGTACACCGTGGTGCAAAAACTTAACCTTGCTTTATGCGATGACACCTCTATCTATCTTGTAGTTGATTTATTCATGCCAGTATGTTGTTATCTATGATCACCTCAGTTTCCATCATGATGTTAACTTTATTAGTTTATAGACTGATCGTAGCAGGGCTTACTCAGTCTTTTTGACTGACCTGTTTTCTTTCGCCTCTTTTCTTCCGTTTCCCCCCCCCCCAGGTTCTCAGGGAGGGAATACTGGAGCCTAGCTTGGATTTTAGCTGCTTCCTTGGATAGCTCAAGTATGCTTTGGACTTGAGCCGCTATGGTTTATCACTCTTATTTGGGTATAGTACTTATGTATTTTCAGTTTATCGGATGATGTATTTATCTAGACTTATAATTTTGGGAAAGTGACATTTTGATGTACCAGACTTGTGTTTTGAAATGGTTTATAAATCTTCCGCTGTTTTATTTACTTACTCTGTTTATTTACATATATATATATGTCATGTCCTGCCTTGCTATATCATTATGCATGTTTACCAATAATGCCCCTCCAAAGCTAGTGCATTCCTTTGCGAGTGACCCTGGCGGAGGTGGGGTGTTACATTTGGTATCAGAGCATATGGTTTACGAGAAGGGATAAAAAGGTTTTTAAGACTCTTTGAAAAACTATTTTCAAAAACCAAGTATAAAGTATTTTCCAAAGAAAAGTCTAGTTATCTTTAAAAGGCTATTCCCCAAAAGCCATTAGCACTATCCTTTGACTCCTCGTTTAAACTCTTTTCTTTTCGTTTCCAGCATGTCTGATAATATCATCTTGCCCGAAGGAGTAACGATACCCGATTGGTTTCGTCGGTACTTGGAAGTCACGGCACCGGTCCCGGGTGTCCCTAATGTTGTCCCCCCAGTCGAGGCCGCTATTCCTCCTCCTCCTCCTGTAGCTGATGTTCCTCTTCCCCCTCAGCCTCCACAAGCGGATTTCGCGGAAACTTGCAAGAACTTTAAGAGGATGGGTGGCAAGAATTTTAATGGAACAGAGACTTTTGTAGAGGCAAGGAATTGGTTGAGAGAGACCGAAGATCTTTTAGCCACCTTTGATATAGGTGACCACAGGAAGGTTTTATTGGCGGTATGGTTGCTAAAGGAAGAAGCTGCACGTTGGTGGGTAGTCACCACCGCTACTAGGCCAATCGAGACTTGGGATGACTTTAGAGGAAGGTTTGGACTGAGGTTCTTATTACTGAAGCAAGGGGACATGACTATTAGGGAATACATAGATAAGTTTAATCAACTGGCTCAGGACGATTTAGACTTGGTTAATACAGCTCAGAAGAAGGCCCTACACTTTGCTCTAGGATTAAACGAGCCATTACATGGTTTGGCCATGTCTCATATACCCTTGGGGGCGACTTTCGAGAATTTGGCGAATATGGCCCTACTCCAAGAAGAAGGTAGCAATGACAAGAAAGAGGTCAAGGCGAATGAGTCTCAAGGCAAGAGAGTAAATTCCGGGAAACGGGGCAAGAATATGAAATGTAACTTCTGTGGTGAAATTGGACATATAGCCAGGGAATGTAGGAAGAAGGAGAAGAGAAAGCGGGGCGAATGCTTTGATTGTGGTGAGTTTGGACATTTCAGCAAGGGCAAGGTCAGACTCAGTGTGCAGGACTATCTGGAGGGCGAATTCATCCCCTCAACACCGTTCTTCCAGTTTATGATAGAGGTAGTGTTTCTGTTGAAAATCTTGTTTGCATTTTCTGATTTTCCCTGCACGAACTTGGTTCGATTCTGGCACATCGCATAGTTTTATTTCATCTGATCCAGTTGAAAGTTTTGCACCTAAGTACTAGTGTAGTTGATAATCCCGTATGTGTTTCAAATCCAATTGGGGGTTCTGCCCGTTTGTCTATGGTCTGAGTGGATTTGAAAATTTCTATCTTAAGTATAGAATTCTCGTGGGATGTTTATATTCTCGGTTTCAGGGGATATGGGTTGGTTTTGGGCATGGAATGGTTGTCCTGTTTTGAAGCCATTCTTGGTTTTTGTATATAGGGTTGCGAGGCTCATGATCCGCCTCGGTAATACCCTAGAAATTTCTAGTAACCCTATGGGTCCCGTCATGTTATGTTATCTTGAATCCCTCAACTCGTCTATCGATAGTTTGCAATCTGTGAGGGTGGTCCGAGAATATCCTGATATCTGGGGATAGATTTCCGTATTATCTGGTTGGTAATACCAAGCCAGTTTCGTGGCCGATTAGGCGCATAAGAAAGTCAAGGAGTTGCTTGAGAAGAACTTCCTGAGACGAGGCATTTTCGAGTAGGGTGCTCCAGTAGTATTCGTTACTGATGTGGACAGTTTGTTTCGCTTATGTGTTGATTATCGTGAGAAGAATAGATAACCGTCACCAAGGATCAATGATTTGTTTGATCAACTTGTAGGAGCATCTGTTTTCTTTTGATCTAGCTACCGGATTCCATCAGCTTAGGATGGCTGAGGATGGAATTGACAAGACTGCGTTTAGGACTCTAGAGGGGTTTTAGAATGGCTAGTCATACTATTTGGTTTGACTAATGCACCCGCATATTACGTAAACTGGATGGGTAGGGTGTTTAGGGAGTCCTTGAACAAGTTTGTCGTGGTCGTCATAGACGATATTTTGATCTCCTCAAAAGAACGAGGAAGAACATGCTATACATCTCAAGGAGGAAACAGATACGCTTAGAGCCACCAGTGGAAGGTCAAGTTCTCCAAATGTCACTTTGGAGGAAAGAAGTTGGATTTCTTGGGCACATAGTTCCTAAGTAAGGCTTAGCGGTGGATTCCGCTAAAGTGGTTGCGGTTTAAGACCGGAAAACTCTGAGGAGGGCAATTGAAGTAAGAAGCCTCCTCCGTTTGGCTAGTTAGTTAGCATTCCCGGAGCTTAGACTTACTCTTCTGGAACAAGAAGGGGGTTTCGCAGGAAGAAGACCCGCAGTTAGTCAAGAACATGGACCAGTTGATTCGAGGCGAGATGTTAAGTCACCTCGTTAGATATATTATAGATGACAAGGGATGACTAAGGCGCGATGAGAGATTATGTGTTCCTCGAGTGAAAGACTTGGTAAAGAAGGATCTTGAAGATGCGCATCACTCGAGGAGGTGACCGAGTTGGTCTTAGGATGCATGATTGTGCTACCAGGTTAAGGCCAAGTCATAGGAGCCCAGTGGGCCATTACCTCCATTGGAGACTCCGCAAGGGAAGTGTGAAAACATCTCGATAGATTACGTGGATGGACTACCTAGATCTAGATCAAAGGAAGGGAATACGGGTATGTGGGTCATAAAAGGTAGACTCACGAAGAGTGCTCATTTCAGTCCGGTGAAGAGCGAGAGGACTGCATCATGATTAGCAACGGTTTACCCTGAAGAAGTTGGCCAGTTTTGAAATAACCTACAGGAAGCCATGGGTAGGCAACCGAATCTAGGTATGGCCTATAGGCGGATGGTTCATTTCAATTAAGCATGAGTTATAGAAAATCGCGTTTATAAGGGCAATTGGCAACGTGGATTGGTATTTTCAAGAAAAGTTCTGCTGCGTGGAATACTTTATAGTAAGTAGACGAGATCCAGGATTCACTAGTGAATTTTGGAGAGCTTTCATGAAATCATGAGGTTACAGTTATGTTTAAGCCAAGTATACAGAAGGGAGAATAAGTGGGAAAGAAAGACGAGAGGCGATAATGAAATGAGTTCCAACTCGAATTTGGGAAATAGGAGTTAGGAAGCCAAGGAATCATGAAGTGGAAGATAGTCAAAGCACAGTGGAGTTAAGCTCAAGGAAACGTGACTAAGAAGAGTGAAGACTAGATACGCGCATCATATCTCTTTTTAAGAGTGCATCCTTGATCCTCGTTTTCCTGTGGAGCTTGCTTGCAAGTTGTCTTTTGCATATATCCTCTCGGTCCCATTCTCGATCTTATTTCTGTTGTAAACTCCATAAGGTGGTTAAGACTCATCGGTTAGTACTATATGTCAAAGTTTGAATGGATTTCTTGTAATCCAAAAAGGAGTTTATCTAGTTTATCGTGTCTATCTTGTCATGAGAACCTTTGGTAGAAACCCTTTGGTTGAAACATGTGTTTGAAACATGTTATGCTTGATGGTTGCAAGTGGTTGCAAGTGTTTGCAAGTGGTTGCTCGTGGATGCATTATACACGATTAGGCACTAGATCGGCTCACACACTCCTCATATTGCATGTGCATGAGTGTTTATGCTTATTCTTGGATGAAATTCGTATGCTATCACATGGATGTTGCATATGGATGTATGATTGAGCACACATGTAGATATTATACATTATGTTAGGAATTTGCATACATATGGATTCATTTCACTGACATACATATGCCTTAAGGAGGTTTACTGTATCAGTAACCGCCTGATTTACATACATATGCATTAAGGAGGTTTACTGTATCAGTAACCGCCTGATTTTTGCATTAGGTAAGTACATATACACACACTTTTGCATATGTTCATCCAGCATTTAGAATCTTGTAAGGACAATGATTGCTCGTGGATGATGCTTTGAGTAGATGGATGATTGGATGGTAGGATACGTTCTTCCTAACTTGAAGATTTCGGGGACGAAATCCTTTAAGGAAGGGAGAATGTAACAACCCGTATTTTCAATAACCTGTAATAATGAAAATTGAGGCAGAATTTAATTATAAAATGTGAATCAAGGGAAACGGGCTATGCCATTGCGTTCGTCTCGGAAAAATACGCGAAATAGAGTCCGAGTTTTCGAAAAACGGAGTCCGTATGGCCCAGATATGGCCCGTCAAAGTTTTCAGAAAATTCAAGGTTTAAAATTAGATGCAAATTTAAAGAATTGGGCCAGCTGGGCCAAGGCGGGAAAAATCCCGCCAGAACCCCATGTCGACAGGCCTGTCGACAGGGGTTTTGGCATGTCGACTGCCCTGTCGACAGCCCTGTCGACAGGGGGGTGCCCGGCTGATTAGCCTGGTGCACCATTTCTGATTGAGGTTGGGTCTTGTGGTCTGTTTCTAGAGAGTTCCGGGATCTGATGGACCTAATTGAATCTAGGGTTAATCCTATGGTCCAAATCACTAGCCTAATCTATAAATAAGACCCTAACCTACCCTAAATCACTCATTATTCAAACTAGTAACTAAACTATGCCAAAATCAAAACTCTCATGGCCTCCACCCTCTTCATACAATCCCTAAATTAATTCCTAAGAGATTTCCATGCATACAAGTGTATTTAGGCTTGTATGATCCTCCTTAGCTGGCATTAAAGGCTTGTTCTTCTATTGGCATCATAAAGGAGGAGTCTTGATCAAGTTTGCTTGCATTTGGGGGCTTTAATTAGTTGCATAAGGGGTTTCTTGCATTTGTTATACTCATTTGAGTCCGCATAAACATAGTAAGCCCTCTTACCTTCATTTTAGAAACTCTAAAGTTAATATGTGATGCAAGATTGGGATTTATGTATGTTTATTGAGTTATGCATGTTTATGCAAGTTTGTTAAGCCATGATTTGCAAGTTTATTGAGTTATGCATGTTTATGCAAGTTTGTTAAGCCATGATTTGCAAGTTTATTGAGTTATGCATGTTTATGCAAGTTTGTTAAGCCATGATTTGCAAGTTTATTGAGTTATGCATGTTTATGCAAGTTTGTTAAGCCATGATTTGCAAGTTTATTGAGTTATGCATGTTTATGCAAGTTTAAAATGACAAGTTGTGCATGTTTGACAAGTTGTGCATGTTTATGCAAGTTTAAAATGACAAGTTGTGCATGTTTGACAAGTTGTGCATGTTTATGCAAGTTTAAAATGACAAGTTGTGCATGTTTGACAAGTTATGCATGTTTATGGTAATATGCAAGTTCACTATGCTAAGTTATGCAAGTTTAACCATGTTATGCGTGTTTATGGTAATATGCAAGTTCACTATGCTAAGTTATGCAAGTTTAACCATGTTATGCGTGTTTATGGTAATATGCAAGTTCACTATGCTAAGTTATGCAAGTTTAACCATGTTATGCGTGTTTATGGTAATATGCAAGTTCACTATGCTAAGTTATGCAAGTTTAACCATGTTGTGCATGTTTATGGTAATATGCAAGTTCACTATGCTAAGTTGTACAAGTCTAACATGTTATGCGTGATTGTTGTGCAAGTTTATCATGTATGTTGTGCCAAGTTCCCTCTTCCTATCCTTTATGCGTTATTACGAATATGTAAGCGATAGAATGACGTTGGGGGTTTGGGTAAACTTAAAAATACATGAAAATATAAGATTGGGAATTTACCTATTAAGTTAGGTCTACCCCTTGGGAATTTACCTATTAAGTTAGGTCTACCCAAGTAATTGTTTGACTTGTGATTTGAAATAAAGTGGACATGACACTTAGAAAACATAAGTGTGGCCAACTCGAGGTTGGGTTGAGTTTGTAGCATAATTCTACCCGGAACCGACCGGCTTAACTAGTGGCTACAAACAATAGGACCCAATGTGAGAAGTTGGTCATGTGGTGCCAAGACCCGAGGTTAGACCAAGTTGTGGTGTAAAGCTACCCGGACCCGCCCGGCCTAACTAGTAACCACAACAAGGTCTAATGTGAGAGGTTAAGGTGCATTAAGTTAATTAATGCCTCATGATTAGGGTTAAGTCAGGGTCCACTAATACTTAACCAATTTGGGGATTCAAGGGATGAAAATGGGGTTAAGTTACACTTAACCAATTTAATCAATTTGGGGATACAAGGGATTAGATGGGGTTAAGTGGTGAACCGTTGATTACACTTAACTAATTTAATCCATGATTAGTGAAGGGTTAAATCACACTTAACCCTCTTGGAAAACCCTAGCAACGTGGTCTGTTCTAACAGTAATCCCAGTTTGGTATCATTCACAACCCTAGAAGCTAGGCTAGGGCGGGGCACGATTACTGGACAGATGTAAGCGACCAAAAGGACGATGGCTGAGTGGTACAGCGGTGCGGGTCCGGCGGGCTACGGACGTGCACGTAGTCCGATGTTGGACAAACTCGAGGCACGGGTACCAGTAGGATAGGGCTGTGCATTATTGCTTAAGTGTCCGGGGTTGACACCCGAGGGCTTGATACACCCAAAGGGGGACCCAGCACAGACTAACTACAACCATATGTGGGCCGTATGGACATCAACACTTGACGTGTTAGGTTTATAGGGAGCCGATCGACTAGACCGTGGGCTGGACCTTTTATTAAGGTCACTTCATGTTATTGGGCCAAAGTTTGGGCTAAGGGATCAATACCTGTTATGTTGGTTTGCTAGTACACCGTGGTGCAAAAACTTAACCTTGCTTTATGCGATGACACCTCTATCTATCTTGTAGTTGATTTATTCATGCCAGTATGTTGTTATCTATGATCACCTCAGTTTCCATCATGATGTTAACTTTATTAGTTTATAGACTGATCGTAGCAGGGCTTACTCAGTCTTTTTGACTGACCTGTTTTCTTTCGCCTCTTTTCTTCTGTTTCCCCCCCCCCCCAGGTTCTCAGGGAGGGAATACTGGAGCCTAGCTTGGATTTTAGCTGCTTCCTTGGATAGCTCAAGTATGCTTTGGACTTGAGCCGCTATGGTTTATCACTCTTATTTGGGGATAGTACTTATGTATTTTCAGTTTATCGGATGATGTATTTATCTAGACTTATAATTTTGGGAAAGTGACATTTTGATGTACCAGACTTGTGTTTTGAAATGGTTTATAAATCTTCCGCTGTTTTATTTACTTACTCTGTTTATTTACATATATATATATGTCATGTCCTGCCTTGCTATATCATTATGCATGTTTACCAATAATGCCCCTCCAAAGCTAGTGCATTCCTTTGCGAGTGACCCTGGCGGAGGTGGGGTGTTACACCGGGACATTTCATAAATTCAGATTCAATTACTTCATGAACAACCCTAGGGCTAAAAGAAACTCCTTTGCTTAATCATACTGACTACCTCTAAAATATATTTTCTAAATGACAATGAATAGAGAATATAATTGGAGTACTTAAACATTTTCAGCAAGATCAACTAGAATCTTGGATTATGGGAAACAAAGATAAAGTGAGTTTGCAAACATTACCTTAGATCGAAATGGATAACATGCTTGACAAACTCACTCACTGTATCTCCTTGCAAAAGTGCAACACCCATCACAATACCAAATCTCTTTCAATCTTCTCTAGAGGAACCGACCGTACCTAGAAAAGGCCACCATGGTAAATACAGAGTAACTAAAACTAAGCACAATAATGCTTATACCTAATGAATATAAAGCAACTAATTATAAAAGTACTAACCAATATCCTTCTCTTGCTGGCGGAAGCTATAATAGTGACTGGCATTTGCATAAAAAATGCAATTGTTATTTCAATTGTCTTTATTTATTTGTATAGCAGGAAACAATATAGAGAAGATATCTAACCAAAAGCGGGCAAGTAAATTTGCATCCAGCTTTCATACGCTCAATAAATTTATATCAAAACAAAAGGAAAGGGTACAAGACTAAATCAAAAGAATCCACACAATTTTTCTGTCTAGAAGAAAAGAAAAGAAAAAAAGGTTTATTTTAGTTTAAAGAGAAAGCACTATAACGATTGACCTATAAAGTACAATAATTAACGCATATACAAACGTAATAGATTGTCAAAGGCACACCACAACAGTTAAAGATTTCTATGACATATAACATTATAACAAGGTAATCTCTAATATATAATAGCACATCAGTTGAAAAGTACTATCCAGTCCAAGGTTAATTCATGCTACGCAATATATGTACTCATGACCCAAGAAAGTCTGTGCTATTTGCTTCATAAACACGGTCTTGGACTACTATTAATAATAACTTAGTATTTATGCCATTTTGAAAATCAAGTACAGAAAATTAATCCACTTCTACCTAAGTGGAAAAATCAATTTGTACTTACTTTTAATAGCACTAGTGCCCAAAAAAAGCCAATACATACATTGATGCATGTCAAGGAACACAACTACAGAACTTACACTGTGTACCCAATATTATGTTGAAAACAATGGTTCGGCTGAGTCGTGGACTAGGTCACTTTCTTGAAAACGTTTCGGCGATCTACTCAAAGGTGCAAAGTAGTTCGTACTGTTCGCCGCCGCCTATTTGATAAAACAACCTCTTCATTGTTTTTCTTTCTATATCGGATCATTTGCACATATGAAGCCGATTCTATTTGCACTCAAAAAATTAATACTGCTCAAGTTTATTTTCTTTCTTTTCAAGAGGGAGAGAGAGAGTTTTTTCTTTTCTTTTCAGAAAGAGAGTCAGGAGAAGAAAAGTTCTGTAGGTTGCTCTTGTTCGTTATATAGAAAAGATAAAGAATAACATATGCTGGTTCAGTGGGAGGAAAGTTGGATGTAATAAATACCTTTATTAAATCAGAGAAACGTACAATAAAGTTGCATTCTTTAACATGTAAATATATGTTTCAAAACAGATAAATGATAATCAATTTTAATTCATTATCATTCATTGCAAGATTAAGTACCATATATTTATTCTTTTGTAACAGCTCCAAAAATAAAAGGTCACATGCATGTATGACCGTTACTGTTCAATCAATAATGGCTCATTAATATTTACATATACGTAAATATAATTTCCGTTATATTTTTAAAACGGCACTTTGCATTAATTGCATCACAGTATATGTAAACATGTTACCGTTATAATTTTCAATGGCTCTATTGTATTAATTGCTCAATAATAAAATTTTAGTAATGTAATTAATTCTCTTTTTTTTAATAAATTCATAAAATGTTCCAACATATTATGATCTAGAATCTGATTCTAAGGTAATATTTTTTACAAGTTAACAAATCGGTGTTCTATTGGTTTTCCAATCTTATTCCAAACCAAATCAAATAGCAATATACCAATTTTTCCTTAAAATCAGAGAGGGAAAAAACAAAATGCTAACATCTGAAAATGCAAATAAAACGGGAAATACATAAATTAAGTACCTATTGTTCTTCTCAACAAGCTAGCAACAAATTATAACCGAAGACCTGTATCGTGCACCAGAGTTGCCTATTGCATGTTGTCATCTGTTTGGTCGAAGTATGGGAGTCTTCACTGACTTAGCCCGCCTAATTAGAGTTACACCAAACGTAAGTCATCATCGTGGGAAGTCTGGAATCACGCTAGTCATGTGCTTTGCCTGGAATGCTCTTGCTCTCCCGTTTCTTAAGTCGAGAATCTAAACCATGTCTCACTCAAACGTGATGCATCATGCATAAAACTAAGGGATTTCTTGAAATGCTAGACTAATTTGGGGGAAATGAACGGGTTAGTATTTGGAGAATACAGACGCGATGAGGAAAATTTTAATTATAGAAAAGTAGGCACCTCTCAGTGTAAACATTAGTGAGCACACCTAAAATTTCAACTGCCACTTCATCGTTTTCAAACAGTAAAGTTTGCAACTCTTTTGATTGAAGCTAATGCGTGTAATTAGAGTTCTAATGCTATATTTCATTGTTTTTTGATACTAAACATAACATTATTAAACACTGTCGAGTTGACTCCGTTACTACATACCGCATTGAATAAGCCATTTAAATATTCACTCCGACTTTGAAATCCATATAACGTAGGAAATAGAAAGAAAATATAATGCTAAATTTTTGAAAAAGATATACAAGTTTTCTAAAATTTGAATATTCTATAAAGTTTTAAATTTACTTAAAATTTTATTTATTGATTTTTGAATTTATGAAATTTCCAAATTTTATAAACATTTTAAAATGTAATTTAGAAAAAATTACAAGTTTAAAGATTTTTGAAATATTAAAGGTTAAATAAAATAAAAACTATAACTATTATATATTAATGTTACTTCTTAATTATAAAATATTTCTTATTAATCGTTAATTGTTAAAAATCAGTTATTAAATAGTAAATATCAAATATTGATCTTAATTATTAGTTATTACTTCTTAATTACTAATAGCATTTATTAATTAATAATAACCAATATTAAATATTAAATATTGTATTTTAATATCAAATTGATTTAAACACTCACAGTTTTTTACAAGTTTTATAAATATTTCAAAATCTGATTTAACTAATTTCAACTTTTTAAAATTTCGATGATATAATTATAAATTTCAATTATAGTTAGTGAATAATAAATAATAAATTCAAACAAACAAACAAATATTAATCACTAGATATTACTTATTTACAATTAGTAATTAGCTTCTAATTATAACGGTTAAATATTTAATAGTTGATAATTGGTAGTACATAATAATTATTAATTATCGCTTCTTAACTTTTAATTTTTAATTATTATTTATTGCATCTTAATTGTAATTTAACATTTGTCATTGAAAGTTAATTATTATGTACTACCCATTAACAAATATTAAATACTTAATAGTTATAATTATTAATATTAATTAGTATCTATTACAATTGAAAAAAAAACAGTTCCAATATGCTAAAAGAGTTGTTGACAACTAATCCATTACAACTTAAAACAAAACAGTTGTAAAAAATTTTTATATTACAACTGATGTTTTGTGACAGTTGTAAAACTACATTTTTAGTAGGGTCTTTTTGTTGTTGTGAAATTTTAACTTCAACTATTATTATTTAGGAACAGTTTGGCTCAGGTCCATTTTTAAGTTTTCAAAATACAAAAAAAAACTATCTAAAAACCTTATAAATTAGTTTCCTATTTTTCGAAAATCATCAAAAAACAACAAAAAGCGTGAAAACTTACCAAACTGGATTTTATCCTCAAGGACAAAAGGAACAAAAAATTATTCCATAAGGACAAGGGGGCAAAAATTTATCCTCAAGGACAAAATTCAGTGTAAAGGAAGGAATTTAGGAGCCCACTATACTAAAACTTATCATTATGGACAAAATTTTGCCCCCTTGTCCTTATAGAACAATTTTTTGTTCATTTTGTCGTTTAGAATATTTTCCAGTTTGGGAGGGGGGGGGGGGAATTGCAGAGATATCTGCAACTTTTTTACATAGTATGCTATACTATAAAGAGTTGCAAATATGTCTGCAATTAATTATAATGATTATAGACATTGCGGCAACTATTCTTCCTTCTTACAATACATGTAGTACAATGTGAATAATTGCAGAAATGTCTGTAGTTAATCACAAAAATTGCGGATATTTTAATATATATTTTGTAGAATCCTTCCGGGAATATTTACAATTTTTTGATTTTTTTTATACAGCAGCATAAAAAAACATGAAAGCATAATTCTACAGTAAAATGGGGGCCCGATTTATATATAAAGTTACACAGAGAGCCGGTTTTAAATTAAGTTTCAAAACAAGGATGCCTCACTAATTTCCACTATTATTTAATTATCATTCAATTAATCAACATTTATTATAAAATTTTATAATTAATTACTGTTATAGTATTCAACAGTGATTTATTTATAAATTATTAATTAATAATTAGATATTTAGTATTTATTATTAATTTAAAAACTAATTACTAATTATTAATTAATTATACTTGCTAGTATTAATTACCAAATGTTAAATATTAATTACTAACTAAACATCAAATATCAATTACCATCTATTAATTGCTTATAAAATATTAATCACCGATATTTATTACCAAATATTGAGTATTAATTACCAATTAATTACTAATATTAAATATTAGACATTTATTAAAACGGGTATTTTATTATTATTGTAAAATTGGCATTGGTTAAAAGGGATATTTAAATACCGTTGTAAAATTGGCACATATTACAACTGGCATTACCCGTTGTAAAATTGGCCCTTCTTGCAATGGGAATTTTGTAGCCATCGTAAGATGGATGTCTATTACAATAGGCATTTTTTGAACGATGTAAGATTAACATTTATTACAACGGGTGTGAAATGACCGTTGTAATAGTATTATATTACAATGGGCAATCCTTGCCAGTTTTAAAATGGATGTTATACAGGACATCTGTTACAATGGTCTGTAAATGACCGTTGTAATAACATTCTGTTGTAAGAGGCAACCATCACCCATTGTAAAAATGGCATTGTAATATCGTATTTTTATTGTAGTGTACCCCTTTGGCTTAATCATCATATTTAGATTTATAAAATCTAATCAACTTCATATATTTACAAAATTCATTCTTTCAAAAATAATCTCTTTGAACTTAAAATTCCAATTACAATTAAATCATTAAAATAATATATATTTCATTCATATCAAGTCATACTTCACTTCAGGATTTAAAACCAGATCACTTTTGAAAATCTTCAATATTCTACAACAAAAGCATATCAACACATATGCCGCCACATCCGGCGGTTTCTCCCGATAACAAGGCCACTGGGTCCTAATTGTCATAAAATAAATAAATAGTGTCCTTCTATCATTCTAGAGAAGATGGTCTCCAAGGGTCCCACTGAACCCATGTCAAGTTTCTAGTAACGGGTTACCCAAATCTCCGATAACATAACAAATCATTTCAAATTCTGAAGTAATAAATTATTTTTCATTAATAATCATAAATATCTTCAAATCATAGTGTTGTTTGCAAAATCTTTTTAATATTGGGATTTGACTCGTTGAAATTCTCTTCGTTTATAAAACATCTTTTTTTATAAACCATTAATTATCTTCAAAAATGTTTATTTTCAAATATTTTCTAGTCACGGGTTACCCATAAGGACAAGAGTTTAAAATTTTATCCATAAGGACAAATTTTAGTGTAAAAAGAGGAATTATAGTGGACTCCTGAATTCCTCCCTTTACACTGAAAGTTGTTTTTATGGATAAAATTTAACCCCATTTTACTTATGGAACAATTTTTTGTTTATTTTGTGCTTGAGGCTAAAACCCCTGGCACCTTTCAGTCAAATTGTGAAAATAATCATGAGGCGACAGTGAAGAAATATTTTTGTATCAAACCAATGCTAAATAGAGCAGGTATTTGCTCATAAACTGGTCAAGCGCAGCCGACACAATCAGCCAAACAATAACAATCAACGATAAACGACAATTGAACATTTGTTAAAAAAACTGACGCATAAACAAATGTATAATTTAATAGCAGAAAAGATGTTTATTCTACTAACAGATATTGCTAATCAAATTTAATTATATAATTATGTTAAACGTAAATACTAATATTTTGTCCGCATTTATGCTTAATTAAAATGTGTCAAACAACTACTAACATGTTTTATTCATAATACGGATCTAACGTCGGAAAACGCGATTCTACGGAACTCCATACTAGTGCAATAAACGTGTTTAATAAGGTTTGAACATTTTAAACCAAACTAGTTTAAGTAAATTAAATTAACAAACACATATAAAATTTTAAATGATCAAACATTCTCACCCAAGCCCAAAGTCCAGATTGACTGCATGCATCATTCATTTCCATCACATGTCCATGCATATACATGCACGAAAACAATAGTTGTTCATTAAAGCCAGCTACTACACGTCCATGCCTAGTCATGCTCCTCCTCTACCTATTGTGCATACCCTTCACGCGCCTGCATGCCACAACACACGCATATATATATATATATATATATATATATATATATATATGTATGTATGTATGTATGTATGTATGTATACTCATGCATACAAGCACATTTACACATATACATGCATGCCCTCGTCCCTTTTCTCATATAAACCTGCATGTACATGTACCCCTCTTCACCTCACATGCATATAAATGTTCTCACCTTATGTTTGTTACTGGTTTGAACCACACATGCATAGAACACTCATATATATACATGTATGTGTGTGTGTGTGTGTGTGTGTGTGTGTGTGTATATATATATATATATGTATGTATGTATATGTATGTATGTATACACACACATATACAAACATATAGCCTCACAAGTATATACATGTTATTATGTGCATTCTCGTATAAAAAGGAGATAAGAAAGTGGAGTGTGGAGCTTACAGAGAAGATAAAATGTGATGTTATTCATGTGTTTTGTACTTTTTTCTGGAGAGGAAGAAAATTGACACAATGTTTTTGTTGTGAGTAAATGAAAATGTGTTTGCTTGTGGAGAAAATAAAATGAATGCTTTTGCCCTCAAAAAATGTGAACTCCCACTCTCCCCTGTTCTTTGTTGCATCCCCAAATACATAGGCAGAGGTGCCTTGTGGCTAAGGAAAGGAAGCATGGAACATTTAATGAAAATATGGTGTTGAATTAAATGAAGGTAATGGGCTCTGGTGTGCATTAAATGTTGGTATGGTGAGATATTATGAGAAAAATATGGATGTGCCTTTTATTTTGTTTGTAAGAATTTAGATTTTTAGGGTATTCCATTGCACACAATTCTGTTCACATATGAGCCATTACGAACGATAATAAAAATATGATTATATTCAGCAATGCATCACTATCACATAACGATAATAAAATAGACAACTTAACTTATTTTGTGGAATTCCAAAAATGCTGATATAGGATGCAAAATACGTTAAATGAAAAACTGTTTATTTTCCAAATTAAAAATTACATAAAAATTCTATAAACTAAATAAAAAATGCGTTATAAAAAAATCTTGTTTAAATCTAAAACCGGTATTTAATTATCTATAAATTCAAATTTGACGACTCAAAAATGCGGATTGTTACAAATATCGCCTATCATAAGTCAAAGAGAGAATGAGAAAGACTGAAGTTAAACCAAAAGACCAATGATCTTTTACTATCGAGATTTTGAATGAGGGAAAATATCATTTGGACGTTTAGATTGTTTGTTGTAAGGCACAGTCACTTAGCCCGTGATGGGTCTTTCAACAAGTTGAGGGGGGCCTGCGTAGAGCCGTATCCACGGAGAAAGAGACAGACAAAATGGAATACCTGTATTGTATGCCTAACGAAGTTGTCCTTCATAGATATAGAAATCTCCGACTGAGTTCCGTACAAGGCTAGACCTTGTTATCGAAGCTCAGGTAGTGTACAGTACGATTACATGTAAGTCCTCAATGTATGCACTGAATGGTACATCATGGATGTTCAAACATTGGATCAAGCTGATGCAGATGTAGTTTTATGTTTGCCTATAAAACGACGGAACATCTGTATTATAGGCCTCACAAAGTTTCCCTTTACGTATGTAGTTGTAGTACTTTTTCATAATGAGATGACGGAGTCCTATTAAGAAAGGTACGGAGGGTATTATGGATAACACCTAAGTTCGCAACGATCAATTGGGCATATAACTATATACATACATACATACATACATACATATATATATATATATAAGGTTTAGTCTACCTAGGGTAGATGGGTACAATTTACGCACGGAGCCGAGAGTATAGTAAATCCAGATAACTTAATATAAATTAAAATGTCTACCTGGGGTAGATGGGTACGATTTATGCACGGAGCCGAGAGTATAATAAATCCAAACAACTTAGTATAAATTAAAATGAAAATTATATATATATATATATATTGTGCTGAACATAAAAGTGTATAATTTGTACATGTACCAGAACTCTAGTTTTGACCCCTTCTTATAACGATCCACAGCTAATATTATAGACATAGATTATTCAGCTTAGAGGCACCTGTTTTGAAAGTGCCAATATTTTGGTAAGTATTTCCCTATTATTATATTTTAATCATTTCTGCTTGGAGTTTCTTGTTTGTCTTTTGATATATACATCCTTGCCTATTTGCAACATACGAGATACCCAGCTCAAGCTTCAATGGACTCAAATTTTAGCATTTTACTAAAAATTTGGACCCATCGAGGTTTGGGTTGTTACTGATGTAGTGGAAGTATTTTAAACACTTAAAACACCTTAAAAATCATACTAAATGATGAATGCTTACTCTGAAGAATATAAATATTTTTTCTAGTTATAAAGAATGCAAAGAATAACAAGTACATATTATCACCTTCTTTTAAGTATTATTGTAATGAAAATCTTGATACAATTCATGAAAAGTAGATTATTCTCTACCTTTATGTATTGTTGTGATGGAACTCTTGATATCCATTGAAGATGTAGTTGCACTAAGAAAAATTGATATGAAGCGTAGAAATGAAAGTACACGAAGTGTTTTTCATAAAAATAGCATATAAAGTGTATAAAGTGCACATAACATTAGGAAGAAACAATATTTGAAAAATTGGTTGTATTAACGAAAATTATACACAAACGATGAGCATATAAAGAAGAAAAAAAAATAGAATTACTGTCTTTTGGTTTTAATTTTCTAGACGGTTCCAAAACTATGTGGATCGAATACACTTGTAGCAGATTTGAATTATCTGATATGTAGTCAAACTTAAAGATAATAATTATAAAATTAGAGAGAGCAATCATTGAATATATCATGATGTACTCTTTTTCATTTAATAAATTATTT
Source organism: Allium sativum (assembly GCA_030737875.1). NCBI lineage: Eukaryota > Viridiplantae > Streptophyta > Magnoliopsida > Asparagales > Amaryllidaceae > Allium > Allium sativum. The sequence continues at coordinate 559,599,702 of CM060920.1, read as the reverse complement.
CCGGTATGATTTTTCTTAGCAAGGTTTTAACGAGGTATTGCATTGATTTAAAATTATGAAACTGCATTTGATGCGGTAAATTATTGAAATATTTCATACTATACTGTACTCTTTTTCATGGGGGTTGTTAAAGGGACTCCACATTTGGTTAAGGGGAGGACCAATTTTTATTTATTATATAACTGTTATAGGGAGGACAAAATAAATTAGCCTCTCCTTAAACATATAAGTTAAAATTCCAATATTAACCTCCTATAATCCTCATTAATATATACCATAAAACTTAAACCTTTATTAATTTTTACAATTTAATATTGCATGTAAAAATAAAAAATGGATATAATTAATTAATAGAGACATAAAAAAGTTTCGTCGGTGATATGAAGGCCTTAGATAAGGTAATTAATTGTAATTTCTTATTGGAATTGGTATGATTAATTTAAAATAAATTCAGAAACGAAAATTTTAATCTAATATGTTGTATCGAATATATGTAATTGAGATGTTTAGTAATTCACAGTTTGTTACTTGCGTTAAATTTAGTAAGTTATGGTTTAACATAAGTGACGAGCTAGAGCGTAGTTAGGTCTCTTTTTATTTTAGTGTGATGCTAAGGACACCCTAATATGTTCTTCCTAATACCGCGACTAAAAAATACCACAAGAATTAGTATTATACTCTTCTTAATACCACACTTAAAAAATATAGGCTACCACACTGTTTTACCATATTTCTATTTCGCTCGATATTCGTTCGTTCTGATTTTTAAAACCAATCAACGAGCTAAACCCTAGATCTATAACCAATCAACGAATTCGACGCCACAATGTCGAGAAATATACAATAGTCGTGAATAAGGTTTGAATTAAGCAAACTAAAAGAGAAAGTGAGAGATTAGGGTTTTCTGATCACCAAACAATTGAGAGATTACCATACGAATTTGAATTTTCGCGCGAGGGATACAAAGAAGACAACGATTACGAGAGATTATGGTTTTTAGATTAGCTTGGTACATGATTATTTCAGCAAATAATGATTGAGCGAGAGGTAAGAATGGAAATGTAAGGTGGTATTAGGAAGCATACAAAATTTAATGAGTTTTTTTTTAATTGTGGTATTAGGAAGAACATATTGGGGTGCTCTTAGCACCACACTTATTTTATTTTAATATAAACCAGACCCCCTCCCCCCCCCCCCCCAACCCTCAATAATTTTTTTAAACTGGAGTCCTCTTAAAATAATCCTCCCCTTAACCAAATATGGAGCCTCTTTAACAACCCCATTTTTCATTCATTGAGATTTTTCCAATAGGGGTTTTCATAGCAAAGTTTCAACGAGACGCTACATTGATTCAAAATTATCAAGCTTCATTTGTTGTAGTGAAATTTTAAAATATGACATGCTGTCTATTTTTCCTCCACTAATATTTTCTTGGATTTTCTTAGTAAGCTTTAACGAGACGACTTCCTAATCTAGAAATATCGAACATCTTTGATGCAATAACTATTAAAATATGTCATATTATATTGCAATTTTTTTTCTAGTTTTACTTAGTAAGGTTTCAACGATGCATTATCCTAAATCCTAATCCAGAAATATCAACTTTTTTTTTTTGATGAAGTAAGATATTAAAATATATTTTTATATTAGTTTTCCTTCACTAAGATTTTTTTCCATTGGTTTTTTCTTAGAAGGTTTTAACGAGGCATTATTTTCATCTTGAAGTATTAAACTCTTTGTAAGGAATATTATTTTATGCTTAAGATTTTACAAGCCACACTCTTTTCTCGTTCAAGTTTTTCTCCATTGACTTTGCATATGTTTTATAAGCAATAGACAATATTTATATAGACTAAATAATATATGCAAGTAAGATAATAATAAGTAAGAGCAATCACCATATATGTTTCAAAAGGACAACTTCAAGTTATCTGAGCATTCAAGATTATGAAAACCTAGATTGAGGGGGTCGAGTGGAAACGTTATAATACTTGTAATCATAAGAGTGAATATGCTATAAATGTTATGTATTGTTTTTTTAATGTATGAGTTTAGTGTCATATCATAAGGTAAATTCAATAAAAGGGGAAATGTTATAGTGCATGTAATCATAAAAGTGAATATGCTAAAACTTTGATACAATGTTTTTTATGTATGTATTTAGTATCATATCATGAGATAAAATCAATTTCAAGCTCCAAAGTAAATAAGCTTATATGTAACGGAAAAAAGAAAGAAAAACTTGTCCCTTTTAACGGCTTTGATCTTTACAAGTTCGCACCGATATTACGATTTAGGTGGGGGTCGTTGAAGAGAAGAAGACTTCATAATTATTTTCGTATTATAAGAAAACACCTGGAAAGCAAAAAAGAAAGGGGTTTTAGGCGATTGATTTCGAGCTATCATCATTCCATATCAGTTTGAATCTAGCTCTGTTTCTATTGCGCTTAATGAAGTTTAAAAATGGAGGGTTTTTGACTGTTTAATCCGTTGGCTTCGTCTAATTTCTTCAGTTAACTGCATCGATTTCCATACAAGTTTCAGCGATCAAGTATTCTCCATGTATGGATCGCTTTTATAAGCAAAAAGTAAATAAAATGGGTGACAAAAGCATTCGTATATTTGGGTTTGTATGCAAAAGATCTCTATTCTACGCATTCACTTTAGCGTCACTCTTGTTCGTCCTATCATTACTCTTTCTTTTAGATTCAACTGAATATTTACATGTTATCAAGAACAGCAATCGTTTGCATGGAGTGCCCAGAAATCCAGCTGATCTTCTGAATGTAGATGTTGAATTAAAACCCTCTTCAATTTTAAGCAGTAGCAACCTTCATGAGCACCAGAAAATCGGCAACAAATGTGATCCAAATCGTGCAATTTTGAAAGTATATATGTATGATTTACCTCCCGAGTTTCACTTTGGGTTACTAGATTGGGCACCTGAATCTAATAGCGTTGATGTATGGCCTGATGTTGCAACCAAACCCCCAAAGTACCCTGGTGGTTTAAATCTTCAGCATAGCATTGAGTATTGGCTTACACTGGATCTTTTGTCTTCTACAATTCCAAACCATTCTGGCCCATGCACTGCTGTAAGGGTCATGGATGCAAAGGAGGCCGATGTTGTGTTCGTTCCTTTCTTTTCATCTTTGAGCTATAATAGGCATTCGAAGGCGATTCCTCCAGAAAAAGTCAGCAAGAATAAGTTACTGCAAGAGAAGTTGGTTGAGTATTTGAAGAAAAGGGAGGAGTGGAAAAAATGTGGAGGGTGTGATCATATCATTTTGGCTCATCATCCAAACAGTATGTTGGATGCAAGGATGAAATTAGCACCTTGCATTTTCATTCTTTCAGATTTTGGGAGGTACCCAAGTGATGTTGCTAATGTTGAAAAAGATGTTGTTGCGCCATATAGACATATGATTAGGACATTTGAAAATGATTCAGCTGGTTTTGATGACCGTCCGACTTTGCTTTACTTTCAAGGAGCTATATATAGGAAGGATGTAAGTTGTTCTGCAAATTTTCAAACTTCATGGTCATTAAACTCTATTGTCTATCTATTTTTGGCAGTTGATAAATATCCTGATTAATACTAATTTCTCTTGACTGCACCTAATTTTTTCCCTATGCATAGATTTAAGTTGACTTTGTTTAGTTGGTCGGTAACCTCAAATTTTCAGTGCTTGGTAATTTGACTTCACAATAGTAGTTATCACTGGTTTTTTCTCTTTCCTTTCTAGGTGGGGGGTTGTTTGTAATGAGGCATTTTTTTATTGAGTATTACACGTCACATTTCTGGTGCTAAGAATAAAAGTATCTCTGAACTCTTACCCAAGTTTGTTGATGTTCATATCCTAAGCAGTAATTGTTGAGGTTTATAGGACTTTATTCTTCATTTAACGAGAAGTTATTGTACTTCAATTTTCTCTGTGTATTTAGACTGTGAAATCAGTTTGCTCCGTTGTACATGGGAACTATTTTCTTCCGATCTCCCGGAGCTGACTTTAATTCATCAAGAGGTGCTTCTTTCCCGTTGACGTACTTTGCATTTATTTTTCACCACCTTAGGAGTAAGATGAATACGTGCACCCAAAGATTTTAGCTGTAATGGACACCGCTTGGTCTTTTTTGGAGCGATTTGCATCTTTTATGCTCAGTCTTGTTTCCTACTTACCCCTAAGATAAACTTTAAGTTTAACTTTAGTATTACGTTAGTATTGCACATCTATTGATGCGGTAACGTTTCCTTGTTTCCCTTAATTTTATGTAAACTAGCAGGCATCTTAGAGTCTTAAACCTAGTTTCTTTTTAATTACACTGAAATAAATATTTACCCATGCCCTTGCTACTTTATTTAGAACAAGTATCTTGAAGAGACTTTTGCTGTCGTTTTCTTTCTTTTCCTTTCTATTAGCATCTGATATATGCTCCAGATAATTTTGGTTATGTTATTTGAATTAATTTTTCTCACTATTTAATAAGATAACTTAACTCCAATTCCAGTTTATTAATAAGCTGACATGCCACATACATTTCACTTTTCAACCTGTTGAATTCATTCTTAACATTTATGATCAAATTTTCCTGGTTGCTAAATTGATTTCTAAAGTGATTAAGTTCATTATGTGCCATGTTCAATTTATTTTCCTTCTCCTCCATTTGACGGCGAAGCTATTTAGTGTATGACCTACCTGACTCACTTATTGAAATAAATGCTATTTTAAAATTATCTGGAGAACTCTACGATGGTAGCATATACATGAGACATTTTGTAAGAGTATTACATATGACATTTCTAATGCTAAGAGTAAAATATCCCTGAACCCTTACCGAAGTTTGTTGATGTTCATATCCTAAGCAGTAATCATTAAGGTTTATAGGACTTTGTGCATCATTTAATGTAAATTTATTGTACTTCAGTTTTCATTGCATATTTAGACTGTGAAATTAGTCTGTTTTATTGTAAATGGAAACTATTTTCTTTCGATCTCCCAGAGATGACTTTAGTTCATTAAGAGCCCCTCCCCCCCCCCCCTTTCTTTTCCCTTCGACGTACTTTGCATTTACTTTTTACCACCTTAGGAGTAAGATGAATATGTGCACTCAAGGACCTTAGCTGTAATGGGTACTACTTGGTTTCTTTTAGAGCGATTTGCATGTTTTATGCTCAGTCTTGTTTCCCACTTGCACTTGAAATAAATTCTAATTTTAGTGTTGGAGCATAACTTTAGCATTGAACATTTGTTGATGTGCAGATGTTTCCATGTATGCTGTAATTTTATACTAGCAGCCATTTGAACCTTCTTTGTTTGTTCAATTACATCGAAACAAATACTTACCTGTTCCCCTGTCACTTCGTTTAGAACAAGTGGCTTGAAGAGACTTTAGCTGTCATTTTCTTTCTTTTCCTTTCTATTAGCATCTGATATATGCTCCAGATAACTTTGGTTATGTTAATTGAATTAATTTTTCTTACTATTTAGTGTATCATCTACCCGACTTCATTTATTGAAATTGCTACAATAATGGTAACGACTTAGTGTGATCTGCACGACTACAAATATGTGGAATCGTCCTTAGTGTTAAGTGTACATAGCATAGCAGTCCGTATGATTTGGCTGTACGGTAGAATCTCCATTTTTCTGGCCCTTTCATGTGAGCTTATGGTATTGCACATAGATAGAAATTTACATATAATACAAGCTTGTATAATGATAAGATAATTGCACATTTTAGCGTCAAAAATTTGTAAAATGAATTAGCCAATGGATTGTTATAGTGCATTGTGGCAGTTCAAGTTGGATTTTGAAAAATTCAATGGAAATTTCAGTAAATGGAGCATCATTCTCTTTTTCTTGTTTCCCTTGAAGTTGAACTTTAAGTTACTTGGATTCTGCATATATTTGTCACCATGAACCGAAGAGACGGGTACCAAATGCTTTTGTCACCTTTGTAATTTCCATAATACTACTTGTATTTTATGAACCTTCATTTTGTGCTAAGTATATTTTTGCATGTTCAGGTTCAAGTTTTCTCTTGGCTACTATTTGATTATATGCATGTATGGATACTGTTGACTTTTTGTTGATTACTCGTTGGCATTGAATGGAATAATCAATTTGTTCCCATTTGTGCAACCATACATATGCTAACATCTCACTATGACCGTTTTAATTAATTTGAGCTACCATTTTAACTGTTGGGTACACAATTGTTTCAAACGTATTAATGCAGAAAATTACTCGAATGTATTTATTTTTCCCAGGGTGGATACATAAGACAAGAACTTTTCTACCTGCTGAAAAACGAAAAAGATGTGCATTTCTCATTTGGAAGCATACGCCAAAATGGAATCAGTGAAGCAACACGAGGCATGCACTCCTCCAAGTTTTGCCTAAACATCGCGGGTGACACTCCTTCATCAAACCGTCTTTTTGATGCCATTGCAAGCCATTGTGTTCCTGTGATTATTAGTGATGAGATTGAGCTTCCGTATGAGGACGTTCTCGACTATTCACAATTCTGTATTTTTGTACGTGCATCTGATGCAACAAAAAAGGGATATTTGATCAAGTTGGTGCGAGGAATTGGGCGTGAGCAGTGGACCACTATGTATAATAAGCTTAAGGAAGTTGAGAAATTCTTTGAGTATAAGTACCCATCTCAGAAGGATGACGCCGTTCAAATGATTTGGCAAGCTGTGGCTAGGAAACTGCCATCTGTGAAGTTGAAGGTGCACAGATTAAAGAGATTCTCTCGCTAGGGTAAATAATTTGGTTACAGGCAAGTTGGGCAATTTTGCTTTATTCTCTTTCTTCTGTTTCTGATGTTTGGCCATGTCAATCTTGGGCATCATATGGTTTTAGTCAGTTGTACTATATACTAGAATGCTTTATCAGAGAAATGGGTTTGTGGTTATTTAGGTTTCAAAACATAAGCTTAAACCTTTTTTTCGTTGGAATCGGTCAAATCCAAACCAATGCTGTTTTTCAATTCTGATTGGTCAAATTCCAGCTCTGTTAGGCATTGTTGTAAAAGGTCTTTTGTTTTTTTGGGTCATCCTCCTCATCGCCAGAAGGCATGGTGAAGGACAACAAGATTGGTAAAACCAACAAATTCCATTTCGATTTCATTAGAAGGCAAAGGGCTCACACGTTAAGTCTCACGCAGAAAGTACGATAATGGTGCTTTTTCATTGGTTGGCCGCGACAAAGCAGGGACCCCAACGAGTAAATACACCGATAATCACTCACGTGCCATGCGACCACAACCCATTCAAATTCCCAGCCATCCCCATGTAAAAGTTCTTCTAGAACTCTGTCTAGGCCACCTAGCTATCTGCTTAAGCCTGTCTTGGCAAGGCTTGCCGCATCATCTAAAATTCTAAACGTGTATTTGGACATTAGTCAGGCATTATTTTTTAAAATGCCACGCATAAGCATTTATGTGCTATTTTTAGGCAGCCTTGCTTCCTTGGCTGCTCCCAAATTAATACAAAACATTTTCAATTCGATAAGTCTATACTAAGCCAAATATTATGATTTTATTCCAAATACGTGAGTTGTCAAAGGCGCCCTATTTCGATTAACCTCGATAAATCTACATCTAAACTATTAATTCATTCTTCATACTTACCGCCAAGTGATCAATGCAAGTTTGACTTTAGGTTGATCCAACCATATCAACTAGAAGATCAATAACTCTTTTGTCTGATAAAACTTGCATATGATTTTGTTTCATGAACTGCTGTTTTGTTTCGTTCTTGAATGTTATCTTGTCAAATATAGTAATATATTAAAAATATCTCTGACTTCACTCGGACCTGAAAAATATACACAACATATATCAAATCAGATAATCTGTATGAACTAATGTATTAAATTTATGTTTTAAAATTAATTTAAAATACAGCTATATTTTCACTGACAGCAACAGTAATTCAAAAATAACAGCTACAACACCAACAACAACAATAAAACATTACTCAGATAAGAAGTACAAAATAATCAATAATCAATAAATATAATACAAACTCAGTACATGTTCAAGTATTCACAAATCTGCAATTGGTCCTCACTTCTCCACCCTCGGGATTTGTGATATTACCCATCTTCGCCATAGACTCCGAAAATTGGGTAAAAAATGCAATAGGATCTACTGCATAAGTCTTTACAAGATCAGAAGTTTGAAACCCTAATAAACTGGAGTACATTTCCTGGTCAGAATTGAGAAGACTATCTCCTTTAATAAGCGATCCAAAAAATGCGTTGTCGAAAACAGTAGGGGAAACATAATCCATTGGGTAAGTATTGTCATCTCCTCCAGTGACTGGACAAGCTGACTTTAGGTTGCTGAGGTACAGTGCTGATGTTGGATTATACTTTGATGTGAGTCCGAAATCCCCATAGATTCTGTCACGGAAATTGAAGCATCGAGCCATACCAATTGTATGTGCACCATTTAAGGCTACCATATCTTTGACAGAGAGGCCCTTTTCGAGGAATTTGGTAATGAGGGCTATGAGTCCTTGATCTGGGGCTGGAATGTCAACGTTCGCTAATTCTAGGCTTGCACTTTTCGAATCTTTTCTTCCTACCGGGACATCCCAGTAGGGTCCTCCAACCTGCACAAGAATATATTTGTCATCTTCAGTTTGAACTTTCTGAATTGAACCACCATAACAGAAAATTTGAAAATAAAATTAAAATAAAATCCAGTGAAAATCAACGACCATTACCTCAATGGGAATGTGGTAAAACTCTCTAGATTGGGGTTCTACTAGTCTGAGTTTGAAATCCTTAGACATTAAAGTGAGTTATGTAGTTGAATAAAGTATTACTCTTATTATGAAAAATAATAATACAACAACTAAGTCTTTAATTCCAAATAAGCTGGGATTGGCTAGAGATGGAACCCAAAATCAAATGACAAAGTCAACTTAAAAGTAAAAATAATACAGGAGATTTGAAGGTGAAATCATAAATATAGGTCAAATAAAGTAAATTAATTAATTAAATAAAAATAAAAGCCACTGAAAATCAACGACCATTAGCTCAATGGGAAAGTGGTAAAACTCTCTAGACTGGGGTTCTACTGGTCTTGAGTTCGAAATCCGTAGACATTAAAGTCAGTTCCGTAGTTGAATAAAGTGTTACTCTTATTATAAAAAATAATAATACAACAACTAAGACTTTAATCGCAAACAAATTGGGATTGACTAGAGATGGAACTCAAAACCAAATGACAAAGTCAACTTAAAGGTAAAAATAATACATGACATTTGAAGATGAAATCATAAATATAGATCAAATAAAGTAAAATAATTAATTAAATAATAATAGTAATAATAATAAATAAAGAGAAAATAAAAAACCAAGGTGATGATAATGATAGTACTAGTAGTAATGTATACCGAAGATCAACACTACGCCATCGGTATGCATTGTTACTAGTACTATCATCATTATCATAGCAAATTCTTTTGGCTAAAGAAAACACCGCAAAAATTCAAAAAATATTAACCATCATAACCAGTTTTTTGAACCCAGGATTTTTTTTTTCTTTTTTCCTTTTTAATAAGCTCCATGATTCCAAACTGATCCATCATAACATTTTTTTGGACTAAAAGAGAAAAGTCAAAAGTTCAAAAAACTAAATCGTACCGCCATCTAATGGTAAACTTATTATTGCTGGTGCAGGATCAAGAGTTTTCATGATGGGCTAGCTAAATATTATCAGATAGATGATAGATCATAAAATGACTATTAACTTGCAGATTTGCATGGTAAATTTAGTTGGTAGTTTTTCTGGACTAGATAAATTTAACTAGATGAAATGACTACCTACATCTTATTAGCTTAATGTTACCACCTTGAGCATGAAGTATATAATATCTTGCAAGATTATAAATTTAGCTAGAGGTTTATATCTCTACATGATTTAATAAGTTTAACAATTTAAAATGTGTGTCATATTATTTTAGCAACTAAATAACAGAGAAAAAAAGATAATTCAAGAAAAGAATACTAACTAGTTACTAATAACATGGTCCAATATTCGCTAGTTAAATTGCTAACCAAGCTTAACGGAAGACCTCAACTAATAAATTAGTTAACATGTGTCAACATGTGTCAACATGTGGACATAAATAATTAATAATGTAGTTAATATGTGTGCTATAGTTTATCCTATAGCTACATATATGACATTAACATGTGGAACATTAGCTCCATTGTGGATGGATGCTCCAGTGGCCTTACCAGAGCGACTGCATCTCGGGCAGCTATGGCTAAAAGATCAGCACAAGAAACAGTCCCTGGGCACTGGGATTCTAGCTGATTTTTTATGCGGTCCACTAGTTCAAAACCGATGAGCGAATTCACATTTTGTGCCGCTTCTTTCTCTCCCTTTAAGGTTGCTGTATCATCCAACAGCACCGAAGCATCGCATCCCTGAAAATTCATCATTACTGTTAGCTTATTATTTATTTCACTTGTCTTTATGAGCATTATTGATAACATGGCAAGGACCTGAACAAAACAATCGTGAAAATGCAGACGAAGAATAGCAGCTGCGTTGCGAGGATTCTCACGAACTGCACACTCCATCTCTGTTCTCACTATCTTTTCCGCTGCTGGGCATGAGCCAGTGTAGTAGTTTAAGGTAAGCTGTGACATATCTTGTGCCCATAAGGTGACTGTAAAGCTGCATGCTAAGGAAACAAGGAGAGCATTAAAAAAGAAGTTGGCCATTGTACTTGTTCACTAACTTCTGTTTATTTTTGGTACTTTAATGCTCAATCCAGTTGTATGTATATATAAGCAATTGTCCTGTAGGTCATCAAGTGATTATAGTCAAGAGGGAGATGAACTAATTCATTTTGGTGAATTTGGTGGGTGCAAGCTAGCTAAAATGGTAGTCAAAGTGCATTTTATACTTTTCTTTCTTTGGAAGTGGTCTTTGTATGCATCTTGATTGGTTAAATTTGTACTTTAAGATCACCTGTCTCCAAACATATGTTCTATAATGTTGCTTGTGCATTTCTCAAATACATATGCTGAAATATAACATTTGAATATGTCGAAGTATGCATATGCGTGAAGTATGAGTGAATATCGACAAGCATATTAAAGGCTGGTAGTATTAAAACATTATCATTCATGCGTCAAGTTTGCTGCGTGCGCATTTTATCTTGTACTTGGCTTTTTTGCCATCAGTGGCAACACATAGAAATAAGTCTATCAATGGATGTTTGGAAAATATGATATATACTCATGTCCGTGTTTAAAAAATAGATAAATATTTGATATTCAAAAGTAGAAAAGTGATATGGATACAAGGACTTTCATATTTAAAAATTATATGTTTTGTTTTAGTTAAAATTATAGTTTTTGTTATGTGTTTTTTATCGTAATGAAATACATGAATCGACAGTTTAATTTAGTAGTTTTTTTTTTTTTTTTTTTTTTTTTTTTTTTCTTTTCTGGCCAAACATATTATATAATGTGTATTTTTAATGTATGTTAGTTGTTTGATGTTATTATCATCACATTTGTTGATTTTTCATACCTTCATGATTATTCATTATAATTAGAGATTAAAAATATTTGCATGCTAAACAAAAAAAAATCTATTTCCATTTTTTGATCCATCGATCGTTAGTTGATAGAATAATCATTTGTTATTCGTCTGTTTTCATAGATGTAAGTATTCGATGTTCGAAAATAATTTAATTTCGAATACGAGTACAAAGATAACATGATCCGATGTTTGATTTCATTTGCATTATTACCTAGTGGATACCACTGAATCGGCAAATGTGATTTTACCATGTTTTCAACCAATATAAAAGGGAAAACGAAGGAAGAAAGAAAAGGCTTTAGCCAGGAAATGCAGCTTTGTTTCCCGTTCTATTACCTCAAGCTGGGGCGAAACCAAGATTTTGAAAAGTGGAGCTTTTATTTTCCAACGTAACATAAATTACAAAAAGGAGAAAAAAATAATACTTATTTTAGAGTTAGCTTATAAATTTAGTATTTACCCTATTTTATTCCCGTAGGTGCACCGGAAAAGCATATTCGAGCGTTATTATTATTTTAAATATTTCATGTTCATTCTTGTAAGATTGAAGGAAAATATATGAATTACTTATTAGGCTTGAAATCTGGTTACCATGAGTTGCAGAGCAATACTGGAAACATGGACTAAAGGAATCATGAATTACTATATATATATATATATATACATATATATATATACACACACACACACACACACGTGCGCGTGCACGCATTATTTTTAATTTTGAAAGCATCTGGATAAGCAAATCACTTAATAAGCTATGTAAAAATGCATAAATATATAGCATAATATAAAAGGAGGAATAGACGTTGAAAACTCAACGAACTAAGTAATAATTGTTGAACAATCAATGAAAGTTTATATTTTATACATCTTAGAAAAAGGGAAAGGGGTATAGCCCCTGTTTCCTCTACCCTCAGCAGATTCGTCCCTGACCTCAGTGAAAAACTAAACGTGTTAACCCTAGTATAATATCAAGTACCTGAAGTGTCTACATTCAAGTAGAATTGTTTGGAGTTATTTTCTAGTTTGTTCTCCATTAGTTAAGTTATTTCATTTTAAAATAGGAAAATCATTGTTAGCTCCAAATCCGGTCACTAACACCCAAACCAATTCGATTCCAACACCTATAGAACATAGAATAATATAAAAAATAAAGGACACATCAGAATTATAATGGTTCGGCGATCTAGCCTATGTCCACTTGGTGTAGTCATTGATTTATACTATAGGGTTACAAATATGATTCCAATTTGGTGAAAGAAATCTGAAAAGGAAATAATTGATACTAAAATTCGATAGAGTCCTGCGTAAGAGAGCCAAAAAGATCCCCTAAGTATGCCTACAAGTTCTCAATTTATAGCTGAAGATAGGCTCGAATTAGCCTAAATGTTCGCAGAGAAACTAGCAAGTTCAAGTAGATCAATTTAGTGAAATCTCGGAGGGATTCATGTCCATCCAATTTAGATCGGTACAGATTTGAGGGTTCAGATCGATTTCGACCAAGATCTGATTCAGATCGGTTGATTCGATCCTTCGAGTAAAAGTCCAAATCCATCTTTTGCCAAGATCCATGTATTGCTACAAGCTCTTCAAGTTGTTTTCCAAGTTTTCAAGTGCTAAAGACCCCAACCGATGCGATGTATAATGGCCGCTCTGGGTAGCAATGAGCAGGCCGATCCGATGTTGGAGTATCAGGATGATTTGATCAGAGGCATATATCCTATGCTGACCCGGATTCCATCCTTCCACTATTCCAAGTCATTTCCTGTAACACCCCATATTTTAATACACAATAGTTGCATAAAGTAGATAAGAAAATGAATATTAATTAATAAAATATTCACAATTGAGTAAAACATACTTTATCGTTGCATTCATTACGAAATTCTAACTCAGAAAGACTCGTAGATTTTGTAAATCGGACAAAGTATGAACAAGTTATAACCTAAAGAAGTTTGAATTAAAATTAAATAATTTAGATAAATCAACTTAGAAAAAGCAACGGTCGCTGGGCGACCTGACCCTCTATGGGTCAACCCTGTGTCGATCCAGGTAGTAGGTAGGTCGACCCACCTTCGGCCAGGCAATAAGCCTGAACCTGGATGGATTTTGTTGTTATGTTCTTATGCTGAACTCAGTGGTGATGTGCATTCTACGATTTGATTTTAAAACCTAAGATCCTATGGTTTATATTATCCTAGCACACCTATATATAAATTAGCAACCCTCACTATTTTCCTACACAAACATCTCATCTTCTTTCTCCTGAAATCTATGTTCTGAAATAAAATAAGAAAAGGGTTATGGTGCTGTCAAAATATAGATTGAAAGGATAATTCTTCTATAACTATTTCAAAGGCTTTTCTGGATCTAGTACATATCTCCGTGAGTTCTACGTTATTTTTAGATATGCAATTTAAAAAGGATTTTAACAATAAATATATTGGATATGAAAAGTATCAGTTTTTTAAAGTTTATTCTTATATGTTACTGTTCTTTTAATTACTTTCAATTACCTTTCATTTTTAGTTATTACCTGTTTATATGTACATCTTCCTTCCTTGTTCCCTTTTCTGTCTTAGTTTTATTTACAGTCTTATTATGCATATTTATTCAATTTGAGTTTTGATCTGTTTTCTCTTTTTTCTTTTTGTTTTGCGCTGAGCCTAGGCCACCGAGAGCCTAGGCCATTTCCGTTTGAATTGAGTAAAATTAGGATAAATTGGAATAATATGTAATGACAATAAAAAGGAGATTTGGGCATATTGGAACTTGAGAACCATAACTGTAAATTGAGATAATTACAAAGGAAGAATATGCAAACATGTTAATCTGAATAGGTTGGACTTAATTTTATATTAAGTAGACCATGTCACGGGAAAGTATGTGAATTAGATGTAAATTAAGTAAAATATGTTACTATAATCCGTAAAAATCTAAGCAGGAACCTGTCAGATTTGGGGAAGGGTTGTTACATTTAATAAGAAATGTCATTTACCACCTTGGAATATAACATAGGGTTATATTAAGCTTACTAATGAACTTAAATCTGTTAAGTTAAACTTATCTGATTAATAAGCATAAGAGGTTCATGTTTGTTGTTATTATCTTTGGGGAACTCTTAAAATCTTAGTTTACTTGAGGGCCAAGCCTAGAGGTGGCTTGTGTCAATTTGTTATTTGGTTGGAATCCATATCAATCAGTACCCTCCTGTTATCAAATGAGTCCCGCACTAGGTAGAGACCATGGCATGCTTTACCGATGGATGATTGTAAGAGCTTCGAATTCTAAAGGTGGGTACGAGCGCGTTCCAACGGAGTCATGAGCATGCATGGGTCTGACGAGTGAAGATAAGACGTTGTAACACCGGCGGATAGGGTTGTGCCTTTAAAGTTGATGGGTTCATGACTGATATCCCCGACTGCCATGGTTGGCACAGGTTATTCGCGCCTATTAAGGAGCTGATCACTGGGTAGTAATTAGGGTAAAAACCTAATCTTGATATTCTGATAGTTGGTGCAGAAATTTTGTTCTGGGATATGAATGAGAATCTTATCCAATCTTACCTTATCTCGTTTACTTCATACTTCTACGTTTTAGTGTATTTTCATGTCCTGTATTATTGAACTGTTTTGATACTTCTTTATCTTATGCTTATGCTAAAAATCACTGGAACTCGCCAGACTTTATGTCTGATCTGTTTTTTTTCTTTCTCTGACTTCCTTTTCCCCCAAGTTCTCAGGGTGTTGGATTACAACAGTGACCGTGATTATTTGATTCAGCTTGGACTTAGATTATTTCTCACTCTATGTATTGCTTCAGTTTTTGTTTTATGTTTATTGTTATGACTCACGAGGGATATGAATTTTATGGGTTTTTTACTTGTACTCTGGTGGTTTATGTTTCCACGAGATAGATGTTTTTATGATTATGACTTTATGATATTTGAAACTGTAACGATGTATTTGGTTTGAAAATAAAAGTTTGAAAAGCTTTCCGCTGTATTTTATATTCTATCTTGTGAATTTTAGTCTCTGTATTATTACTTTACACCTATTGTGATGACCACCCATAACCCCTGCACTAAACAAGAGGAATTATGAGCTGAAAGGTGTGCCAGACAACTATGAACGATCATCAGAATAAGTAAATACAAGCGGAACCTGTCGTATAACTCACAGCTCAAGGATAAAGTATAATAGAACATATACTACAGGCATAAATAGTGAAGCATCATATATCAAACTTTCACAACATCCTAAAATATCATCCATACAACATCTGTATATAACATCAAAGTTTGTACCAGAAGCTTCACCACAAACACTCTCAAATAGTGGAAACAAAGATACTACATAATAGCAAGATAATACGTCAGCCTCATGCTCGCCATCGCAAAGCAACATCGTCTAATCACCTATCACCTTCCACCTAGTCTGCCTATCCGGAAATCGGATGAATAACTCAAGGTAATAAGAGGGAAACATAAAACCTTGAGTCAGACAACAGTCTTAGTGAGCGATAAAACAACTATCTAACATCATCAACAAAGCATATGAGAATAGGTAGACTAACAAGCCAATCTACCAAACACCAAAGAAGAACCCAAACCCGTCTTCCCCACATCTGGCAGTGATAGCCTTTACAATTCAGCAATCAAGAAACAACAGTTCAATCATGGAAACCAGGAGTAACTAGATAATAGCATAACAACTAACATTCAATAGCAATCATAGCAACTAGTTATATCTCACGTAAACCATCCTAATCGAGATCAACTTCCCTCAGGCATAAGCCCCAGAGGCCTAAACCAATATTAGACAAGCACCCAAGCAACATCTCCTTCGACTTCAGACAACTTATGTGAGATGATAAAAGCAAAGCAAACATCACACTCGTGACCCTGGCTATCACGGCCTTTTTTGCTTCGAAACCATCGTTAATCGTATGATGGTCACCTGCCATATGTCAAGGGCTAATGGTAAACCCCAGTTTTAGCAAAAACTCCATACGTCTTTACGACTCTTATGTTTGTCTTTCCAATCTCGACAACTAGGCCCTTCGCGACTGCCCAAGGTACAAGGTTCTTCACGACTGCCTAAAGTACCTCTGCTTTGAGTCCGCTAGATCCTACGACAACGATAATGTCTCAGCCTTCGCATATCTAACTATCAACCCCGATGACCATTCACAAGCTCAAGTCCCTCTCGAGTAACCATTATCCACGAACTCAAAACACCCCTGAGTCGTCTTCACATTCGTTGCTTTACACCGATCAACAAACACATCACAACACTTTGAGCATTCCTCCTTGAATTTACTTCGAAGCCACGATCATCGTCGACCCAAAAACATTCGTCGTTTGGTCAATATTCAATCCATAGCGTCTCAGCCTTTTCACTAAAAAAACATACCACATCACTTCAATTTACATCCATAACATTTCAGAAACGTTGTCACTTTTTTGCCCGGTACATCATTGAAATTCCCGGTCCATGAAACTCCCGATCCATGGAAATGTTCGGTCCATCAATTATGTCCAGTCCATACTTCAAGAAAAACTGCTCGGTCCATGCTTTAAAAAAACTGCCTGGTCTATCAACCAAAAAATCACCCGATCTATCACCAGGAGACAAGTCTGATCCATCCAGAAACATACATGTTTGATCCATCAAACATACATGTCCGATCCATCCAGAAACATACATGTCCAATCTATCAAAAATACATGTCCGATCCATCAAAAATACATCTGATCCATCCAGAAACATACATGTCTGATCCATGCATGTCTGATCCATCCGGTCTAACACTTCACGAAGAATGTCTATGCAATTGACTCATCCAAATTGGCCAATTTCACTCAAGTGATCAATAACCATCATACAATCATATAGAATTCACTAAATCATGATTAAACAATGAATCAACAAAATAATAGATCTAAACTTGCATAAACATATTAATTAACATAGAAATTACCAGTTTTAAATTGTTAGATTAGATCATATGGTGATTCATATGAAAATATACTTACCATTATGTTGATCTAGGTGAAAACAACTTGAAAATGATGACACAATGATCAAGCAACTCATGTACTTGATTGAATCCGTGTGAGAGATGCATATCACTCACTAAATCTTCAAAACAACACAAAAACACTTGGATCTAAATCCGAACAACGAAGAATTAGCTTCTAACTCTTCGATTTGATAAAATCTCTCTTCGATTGATGTAGATCTAGCTTTAAACGATGTAGATCTTCGATTCTCTTATGTAGATCTAGAATTTTAATTTTTGGATAGGTGTATTTGATTGAGCAAGGAGTATCACGAGATCAATCAGATGAGAGAATGAAGTGTAGAAGTATTCTACATGTCTCTAACCCCCTATTTATAGCCTCCACCAGCCCACTAATAGGCCTCTTCAAATCAGCTCACTAATGGTTCAAAAACCTGAACAACAAACTGTGTAACAAAAAAACATCGATTCCTCCTGAATCGCTGAACTAAATCTTTAATATGACCACTCTACGGTATTAGCAACACCATTTCCTTTCCAATGAGACTGACCTCAGCACTTGATTCGACCCCAGCCAAAAGTTATGTCATGTCCAAGACTGGCTGGGGAAAAATGATCACAAATAAAGTTGGTGGAAAATATGGACATGTCTCACATCCCCATAACCAACATACTAAAATATAAGAATGATCCAACCCTCGGGGAATAAAATAAAAATATTTTACGATCCTCCGATATGTAAAATGCAGGCTATTACATTCTCCCCCCTTCCTTTAGGAATTTCGCCCCCAAAATCCCAAGCAGACATAAGCAACCAAAACAATTCCGCATGCCTAACATCCATGAGCAGCCAATTCTTTCACCCAAACTAGCAGCCATCAAGCCATGCATCCATAGCCTTATCCTAGCACACATAATTCTAACAAAAACAACCATAGCACAAGTTACAATGATGTAACGATGACACAATATCAATATGGCCATACAGACGAAGAGTTCTAGATGGGTCGCCTTCATGCTCTCTTCCGTCTCCCACGTACAATCATCACCATCCTCACTCCATTGTACCTTGACTAGCTTAACCGTCTTCCTCCTAAGCTGTTTCGTGTCATTCCCCACAATACGGAACGACTTACGAGGTCTCGTAACTACGGTCTCTACTTCTAGGTCTTCGTACTGTTCTGAAGATACCACTACATTCGAATCATGCACGCACTTCCATATAAACAACACATGGAAAAAATTATGCACACTTGACATCTTCTCCGGTAACTCCAACCTATACGCAAGCTTTTCAATCCGCTTGATTATTGGAAACGGTCCAATGAATCCTGTGGCCAACTTTTCTTTGCTTCCAAATAGAACAACTTGTTTCAACGGTGAAATCTTCACGAATAACATATCGTCAACATCGAATTCCAAATCTTATCGACGCTTATCGGCATAACTCTTTTGACGGTCTTAGGCTGTTTTCATTTGTTGCTGAACGATCTCGACACAATCTGATATCTCTCTGATCATCTCTGGCCCAAGTATCAACTTATATCCAGTTTCTAACTAACATGCCGGAGAATTACATGGTCTACCATACAACGCCTCATATGGTGTCATCCCAATGCTTGACTGGTAGCTATTATTATACGCAAACTCAACTAGATGTAGATGGTCTTCCCATGATCCTCCGAAGTCGAATACACAAGCTCTTAGGAGACCTTCCAAAATTCGGTTAATCCTCTCGGTTTGACCATCTGTCTGGGGATGATAAGACGTACTCAAACACAATTCGGTTCCCAAAGCTTCTTGCAAACTCTTCCAAAATCTGCTCGTGAACAATAGATCGTGGTCACTTACTATGCTCTTTGGGATACCATGGAATCGAACTATCCATTTAATATAAAGCTCAATCAAATTCGATGCTCTCCTAGTGGATTTAACAGGAATAAACCTTGCACTTTTGGTCAAGCGATCCACAATGAGCCAAATTCTTTTGTTTCCTACCCTGGTTCTAGGTAGTCCATCGATAAAATCCATCGATATCCGTTCCGACTTCCACGTAGGAACTTCCAATGGCTGAAGCAACCCACTTGGCTTCTTTTGTTCATCTTTCACCAACTGATAGTTCATACACTTGGAAATGAACTTTCCAATATCTCTTTTCATCCCTTCCCAGTAGTAAGATCGCTTCACGTCCTGATACATCTTATTACCACAGGGATGAATCATCAACTTCGAGTGATGACATTCCCTCAGAACCTCATCTCTCAATCCGTCAATATTAGGCATAACCAGTCATCTTGTTTTCCAAGCCATCCCTCACAATCGACCTTGAACTCTTTATTCTCTGGTTCTGTCTTCTGGATAAACTCGAAAAGCTTTGCATCTCGCTTTTGGCTTTCGCCAATCCTTTCGATAAGGGTAGGTCTTATCGACAAGTTTGCCAATATTTTAGGTTCCAACTCACAACTTGGCCTGAGATCAAACTCTGCCAAAAACTCGGGGCTCTTCCATTCCAAAAACACTGCTCCCAATCCTGTATGTTTTCGACTTAATGCATGTGCAACCGCGTTACCTTTTCCTAGAGTACAGGCTATACCAAAATCATATGATGCTAGAAACTCTAACCACCATTGCTGCCGAAAATTCAAATCCTTTTGGGATAAAAGATACTTCAACGACTTGTGATTTGTAAACAACTCGAATTGTACCCCCAACAGGTAATGTCTCCGCATCTTCAAAGAAAACATGATCGCTGCCAACTCCAAATCATGAGTTGGATAATTTCTTTCGTGCGGCTTCAGCGGTCGACTTACGTATGCCACAACTTTAACCTTTTGCATCAGCGTTGCTCCAAGCCCAGTACCACATGCACTAGTTTATACCACCACTTCCTTATTGGAATCGTCAAAATAAAAGCATTCATTAGTCTCTTTTTCATGATTCTGAAAGCTTGCTCACACTTTGCATCCCATGTGAACACTTGGTTCTTCTTCATCAATCCTATTAATGGAGCATCTATCTTGAAGAAATCCTTGATAAACCGTCAGTAATAACCTGCCAATCCAAGGAAACTTCTCACATCCATTGCATTCTTAGGTATATCTCAGTCCTGGATTATTGCCACCTTAGCGGGGTCAACTGCTATTCCATTTCCAAAAACTACATGGCCTAAGAATCTCACTTCATTCTTCCAGATGTGACACTTCGAAAACCTAGCCTTCAGCTGATGCTTTCGCAAGATTTCCAAAACAACTCGCAAGTGCATCTTATGTTATTCCTCGTTTTGGTAGTAAACCAGAATATCATCCATGAACACAAGCACGAACTTGCTCAACTAATCTCTGAAAACCCTATTCATAAGATCCACAAAATACGCTGGAGTGCTGGTCAACCAAAATGGCATTAACAACCATTCGAAGAAATCAGATGGTGTCCTAAAGGCAGTCTTCGACACACTATTCTTTGCCACTCTCAGCTAATGAAATCCCATTGCCAAATCCATCTGAGAAAACACTTGGGCTTCGTGAAGCTGATCGAACAAGTCATCTATCCTCGGCAACAGATACTTGTTCTTCTTGGTCACCTTGTTCAGCTCACGATAGTCCACACACAATCTCAAAGATCCATCAGTCTTGGTTGCAAACACAACTGGTGCACCCTATTCGGACACACTCCTCTGAATGAATCCTTTTCCCAAAAGGTCACGAACTTGCACCTCTAACTCTCGCTGTTCCTTAGGCACCATCCGCCTTAAAGACATAACGATAGGTCTAGCACCCTCAACCAAATAGATTCTAAACTTGATCTCATGATGCGGCGACAACCCTTTGACCTCGTCAAAGACGTCCTAAAACTCATTTGCGATCAATACAGATGATAGTTTTTTTGTGAAATCCCAAGAAAATATAAAAAGCTTACGAAGACACCATCTTTGGGCTTACACAGAATTAAAACCTTTTGCCCTTCCACATCCCCGACTCTCACCTCGAGCTTCTCGTAGTTCACTCTTGCTGCATACCTCTTAAGCCAATCCATGCCCAAGATGATCCTAAACCCAGCGAAGTTAAAAACAAAGAAATCGCACACAAAAGAGCAACCATGACTCAATAAGACTAGACCCCGACAAATCATACGAAGGCTAGACGAACCCCCAACTGGATTAGTCACAACCAAAGGTCTATCACATATCTCGGGTTCCAAACCCAAGCGGCACACGAGCTCATTACAAATGAAAGAATGTGATGCTCCAGTATCAAACAACACACGAATTGAAACACCATTAACTGAAAGAGTACCTTGAACGATGACACCCTTTTGCTCTGTAGTAGAAGCTCTTGAAGAAGACGACATAGCTTCCAAAGCATAAGCCTTCACTATCTACTTTCCCTTAGCCGGTTCTGGATAGTCCTTCTTGAGATGCCCAGTCTTGCCACAGTTGTGACACTTCCTATCAACCTTTAGATTCTTGCACTCATTAGCAAAATAACATTTCTGTTGGAAGTCAAAGCAAACCACATCACTCTTTGGCTTCTTCTTGTCATCCTTTCCTTTCTGTTGTTGTTGCTTCCTCTTCTTATTTTTATTACCACCCGGCTGTGGTTTCTGTGCTTCCTTGGTTGCAGCAACAATAATTCCTTCCTTTGGAAACAAGCTTTCATCTCTCATGGATTTTTTCCAATATCTTCTCATAAGGATCGTCAAGATGATCCACCAATGGCCTCCCTATGTAGGTATCCAAACCCATAACAAACTTATCGTTCCTATGGTAAGGAGAGTCAATATATGAACAACCATACTTGGACGAGGCCTCAAAATCAGAAATATACTCAAGCACCGCTCGACCATTCTGCTTCAATTCCACAAACATCTTGAATAGAATAGACTTATGAGCTGTAGAGATAAACTTGGTCTCAAACTTGACTCGAAATTTTTCCCATGTCATCTCATCTTTCGGAGCCTCTAAAGTGATAGAGTTCCACCAATCCATGGCTCTACCATGCAACTGTCTTGATGCAAGCTTCCTCTTTATTGCATTGTCTATACCCAAATCTCCAAAAATCCTCATACAAGCATCCAACCATCTATGAACCTCTTCAGTAGGCTCTAATACCATGAACAGTCTCCCTCCTAGAGATGTATAGTCCTTGCATAGCTTCGCAAAATCCACAGCCCTGGGTACCTACACTTGAGCCCCTACATCTACCGCAGTCGTATCTGAAGCGGGAGCCCTCCTCATGATCGCTACCACCATGGCCTCTAACATGGCTGGGTATTTTGATGTACCGCCATTTTCCCCTCCAGAACCAGCTTCCTCCCTAGCAACATGTCTTAATGGTTGACGACTCATTTTAAATCTGTAATATAGAATGATAAACCACTTCAAGAAAACTGCTAATGGAGTTTAAACACTATTACTGTATATTAATATAATAGTATGCATCCATCAAAAATCTACAAGTACGTCTCTCATACGTTATTACGTCTTTGAACTTTGGCTAAATCGTTAACCAGAGATCTGATACCAAATGTGACGACCGCCCCCATAACCCTGCACTAAACAGAGGAATAACGTGCTGAAAGGTATGCCAGACAGTTATGGATGATCATCAGAGCAGGTAAACACATGCGAAACATGTCGTATAACTTACAATGCAGGGATAAATTATAATAGAACATATACAACAGGCATAAATAGTGAACATCATATGTCAAACTTTCATAACATCCTAAAAGATCATCCATACATCAACTGTATATAACATCAAAGTTTGTACAAGAAGCCTAACTACAAACACTCTCAAACAGCGGAATCAAAGATACTATATAATAGCAAGATAATACGCCAGCCTCCTGCTCGCCACCACACAGCAGCATCATCCTTACTAACACCTGTCACCTAGTCTTCCCATCAGAAAATCGGATGAATAGCCAAAGGTAATAAGAGGAAAACATAAAACCTTGAGTCAGACAACGGTCTTAGTAAGAGATAAAACAAATATCTAACATCATCAACAAAGTATATGAGAATAGGTAGACTAACAAACCAATCTACCAAACACCAGAGAAGAACCAAAACCTGTCTTCCCCACATCTGACAGTGATAGCCTTTACAATCCAACAATAAAAAAACAGCAGTTCAATCATGACAACTAGGAGTAACCAGACGATAGCATAACTGTTGTATATAACGTTGTTTTATACACAATTATATGATTTTTGTTAGATGATAACAACCAAACATATATTATTCAAAATGTGTTTGTTACTGTACTGTTCTATATATACATCACAGACAAGAATATAATATTTATATTTAAGTAGAATACAATAATACACGAATTCAAATAATCAACAATATTTTATTTAAATATAATATTTTATTTCAATATTTAACAGTATAGATTTACAACTCCACTATTTGCTCAACATTGTAATTCACTAAAATAAAATTCACTCATATACAATTCATTTGTTACAAAGCTCCTCACTACAACACTCTGTCTATACAATTCATATATACATACAATTCACATTGACTCATATACAGACACTTATACATTTCACTTCTATAGTCGTCTTCCGTCTCTTGTCTTCACAACATCCTCATTGTCAGCCCAGTCATCATCTTCTTACCCGTCACATGAAACACACACACACAGTACACTGCAATAGAAATGAAACTAAATACATGCGAATATAAATTTATTTTTAATTTCATTTTCCTCAGAATTTCAGTGTGTTTCTCATCATTTTTCATGACTTGATCTGATATGTATATACACACTGATCAGCCTCAACATACTGCACTGGTTTGCTGATCAGAACCAGTTGATTCTGAACAGCCACAACATAGTGCAGCAGTCTGCTGATAAATAATGCACACGCGCACGATATATGTATACACACATTGTTGTGTGTATATACACATATATAAATGTACAAGTAAATATGGTCGAGCCCTACTCAAAGAAAATATATGGGCCATGCACAAGTCAACGAAGTCAAACCAGAATGGTCAAGGATAAACAAAGCAGCATAATCATGGTCAAGCATGGATGCTCACATACAAGGAACCAGCACAAGCATCAAGTACAAGTGCAGTGCATGTTCATGTGCAATTTCAGTTTACAAGGGAGCTATGTACATAGTGGCCATGCAACAAATAATGTGAAGCAGCATGGTGTGGACATGTAAACAACTGAAGGCTCGACTACACCATCAAATCAAGCCAGACCAAAAATGAAATACAATGCAAATCAGCATGAAGGCAGTACAAATGTACAAGAGTTGTAATCAGTTCGGTCAAGGAAACAATGAAACATACGAGGATGCAATAGTGATGCAAATATAAGTGTCATGGTTGGTGCATGTTAGTGTTTCTGGTGAAACAAGGTTAACTACTGTTTCATGTGTGCACAAACTCAGCAAATGCATGGTGATAAATTCCAACATTGCTCAGTGCAAACTAAATAGCAATAAGGCTCAAGATCAAGGCATGAGTGGTCGAGCAAAAAGGACAAAGCATGGTACAGGTATACATGAAGTTGCAGTGAAAATCAAAGTCAGTTTATGTTTCAGGTTCAACTCAACAGATATATATGAACATGGTGAACACAAGCCCAAAAGAAAACAAATGGAAATGTTAACAAATGAGGCACAAAGCTTAGATAGCATAATGACACAGTGAAAATTCAGAGCTTAGCAATGTATTCAATAGTTCAAGCAAATGGTATGGAAAGAGTTCAAATGATTTCCAGAAATAAACACAATTACTCATTCATGCATGTGACAACAATTCATTCAATATGATATGACAAGACAATCAAGTTTTTTTTCTTTCCTGAAATTCAATCACATAAGGGTCCAGTGTTAATCAAGCATAGGATAAATTTGGCAGAGGGAAAATAATTTGTTTCCAGAAAACCATCAGTGATCAAAAGGAGAAAGCATTTATCTGTTTCCATTTATATTTCCAGAAATGATTCAGTATTCTCGGCAATATCGATCAGTATTTACATAGACAACAAAAGAGGAAAGTCACGCAAATATCATTTCATGCCAAAGCAATAATGGAGCTGGTTTCATGTCTGGAGTCATGGATTTATTCAAGGACAAAATCAACACTTTTGGAAATTCAATTTTCTGTACATGTTTGGCAAATTCCAAAACTAGCAAAACAGTTTTTGGACATTAACTGCTCTAAATTGATTTCCAATTCTTTCAAGAAATCTAGGCAACAAAGAACAATTTTTGGCAACAAATTATTTACTGTTATCAGGTTTCTAGCTTTTGGACAAGAATTTATTTTTAGCAAGAATTCATTCATGTTTCGACAGCAAGCAGCCAAGGATATGACATGAATAGTCACGACATATTTTTGAGCTAAATTACAGCAGAGGTTTCAAGTTTCAATTACGAAAGGGGCAATCAATTTTTTCCAAAATCTATTTCGGATCATGTTCATATTCATTCCAATTCAACCGAAAATTACAAAACCAAAAAGGGAAAGCAATGAAAAACCAGACAGTTCAGTTAATCGAAATCAGAGTGTTTTTAGGATTTCATAATCCTATATAACAACACCATTCATCATATGTGAAACTAGATCGAGAACACTCAATAATTAAAGAGCAAATTCAAATTCTAAATAAGAGAAACTCACCAAATACTTCATCGTTTTCGATCGCTATTATCCCCAAATCGAAGCATCAGAAAGCCAGAAAGATTCGAGCATCAAAGAAGAACCTTCAGATCAACTTCATGATCGCGATTTAGGGATTTGGAGAAACCCTAATTTTTCCCTACCGCCATTTCTAGTTTTTCCAGAGAACAAAACATCGGGCAAGTGAAATGAAGAGCACGCCGACCTACTTTGCTCTTGGCTAAGCCAAGTTTAATATAAGAGGGAAATTATAGTAGCCTAGTTTTTTTAAAGGGGTTTCTTTTTATTTGTTGTTTTTATTGTTTTGTTTGAATTTGAGTTGTAAAAATCATCGAACAGTTTCTAGTGTCTGTAAAATAATAGGGTATCCAGTTAGAGTGTGAACTGGCAGTTTACTAGAGTCTGTACAAACTAGGGTTACTGATTACGGGGTTATAATTAGGGGAAATCTGATCTTGGGGATTAGATTGATCTAAGGTTTTGAGTGTAGGGTTAGAATATGAGCGAGGGGTTCGCGTGTTTACATGGTCTTGTAAGAGGGATCTATTCTTTCACCTAGTAGAAACCTTAGGAATGCAGTAGCAGGCAGGATTTTTCCCGATGCTGGGTATATCTTGTGTTATTTACTTTCTGCATTTCTATTTCTACTATATTCTGTGATCTGTGAATATTCTAATATCTCGCTAAAATTCGATAAACCCTATTCACCCCCTCTAGTGTTAATCTAGATCCAACAAGTGGTATCAGAGCTGGTTAATGCATGATGGGGGGGGGGGGGGTTTCTCTCCTTGTGATCTATGATATGGTTGGCGAAGCATTGACTCTTACCCCTACATGTCCTTCTACTGGTTATTCCGTGTCGAGAGGCCGGATGTAAAACTAGTGTCTGAGGTCCATTGAAGAGCCATAAATTATATTCTAGATCTTCAAGTGGTATCAGAGCAGGTTATTTCATTAACTCTAGAGTAATGGGTCATCCTAGTTGCCAACCTTTTGAGAGTCAGTCCAGTCGTGTTCCAGTTATTTTTAATGGTACAGATTTTTCAATTTGGAAATCAGAAATGGAATCCTATTTAAAATCTGTTAATTTAGAATATTGGAATATTATTGAAACTTTGGGAGATATGTTAGATAAGAGGAATAAGGTTTTCAATGCTCATGCTATGCATGTTATTTAGTCCTATCTTAGCAATGATCAATTAAAATTTATATCTCATTGTTTATCTGCGCAGGATATCTGGAAAACTCTCAATACGCTGTATGGAAATGACAGCAACGGCTTGAAGCCTTTAATTGCCAACTTAGATTCAGATGTGTACTTAACTGAAGCTATTGATGATGATTCGGACGATGAAGATCTTTCATATGAAGAATTATTTTCTTGTAATGATTTAACAAGAACTGTTGATCACCTCCAAAGGAAAAATAAACTTCTAAAATCTGAAAATTCTGAGTTGCGATGCAAAAATAATATGTTGGAATTAAAACTTAAAAACTCTGATTGTAAAAATTTTAAAGATTTAAAAATTGATTTATCCTATCTAAATGAAAACTTTCAAAAGCTTGAAAAAGAAATTTTAGTTTTAAAACAAAACGAGGATGAGCTAATTTGTAAGAACGATGCTTTACAAGAAGAGTTGGATAAGTTTAATTCCAAACAT
Organism: Allium sativum; assembly: GCA_030737875.1. Taxonomy (NCBI): domain Eukaryota; kingdom Viridiplantae; phylum Streptophyta; class Magnoliopsida; order Asparagales; family Amaryllidaceae; genus Allium; species Allium sativum. Next base: position 559,571,769 of record CM060920.1, on the reverse strand, counting down.
AAAATTTTTGAACAAGAGAATTTGCTAAAAACAAAAGCAATTCTAAATGAACTTGGAAAAGAAATTGAGGATTTCAAGATTTGTGTGATTGAAAAACAAAAACAGTTTGATACTGAGATTTCTGAGTCTAATGCCAAAACTGAGAAGCTTCTAAACGAGAATGATTATTCGAAATCTAAAATAAATAACCTTGAGATGAGTTTGAAACTTTTTTTATATGGAGAAAAATCTTTGAATATGCTTTTAAAGAACTAATTTTCTCTTAGAAATAAGAATAGTATCGATTTTGGGAAAACGAATGTTTTTGAAAATCTAAATTCTTGTGTTTTCAAAAATCCCTCAAATTGTTCTAAAAAGGATCATCTTGGAAATTTAAATTCTGAAAATTTAAATCACAACCGAGATGAAAATTTGGTTTATAGCAAACCATTTAAACAATCATGGATCCCAAAGGGAAATAAAATGGGCCTCATTAAATTCAAACAGATTTGGGTACCTAAGGGTACAAAAGTTAATTCTAATGGTTTGTTGTACAAACAATTCTGGGTACCTAAAGTCGTGAACAAAACTATGAATGGTTTTACTACTTTTGTTAAACCACTCAATCCCTAAATTGTTAGGTACCAAAAGAGGCCGAGGAACTGCTGTGCAAAAAGAAATGTGAAACAAAGCTGTCTATACTTCTGTATCATTCACGGTTCCTTTAGCCAAGATTTATTGAGTTAGAGATTCAGATTTACATTGGATTCTGGTATGATCTCTAAACTCACCTTTGTAAATATTCTTTGTTTATTTCTCCTTCTGTCCCTTCTGTTTATTTTTCTTTGTTTTTGTTGTTTGATTTGTCACTGTCGTATCTTTGTAACTTCTTGGGCTTCCTTAACTTCCATTTGTAGAATTCATATTTTCTGGAAATTCACTTCATTTGCATAAAACTCTATTGTTTTAATCATTTCTAGATCTTGAATTCAAACTTGTAAATATCTGCAATAGTTTTGAAGTTTATTTTCTGTTTTCTGATTTCATAACAGTGTTGATGTATTATTGTCATATCTTGAACACTGTTAATTTGAATTCTAAATTTTTGAAGATCTGAAAATTTAATGGAATTTCACACACCTCTGCTATGTTAAGTTTTCACTAATTCATTTTAGAAAAGCTCGAAATAATATACTCATTACAGCACACCAATATTTATCAGTTGTGATAATTTCATTATTTTTCAGATTGGCTTGAATATTTTAAATTGTCTTGAATCAGTGATACATCTTGAATTTCATTTTTATTCATGATCATTATGTTGAAATTTGTTTGTTTGAAATCATCTGAAATTCTTGATATTTTGAATCTCACACACCTCTTAAATTTGAAATTATCAACCTTGTATGATGATTCATTATATCTCAAAACTTGACATTGATTCAAGTGATTTCAAATAAATTATTTTTAAAATTTTTAAATCATGAATGTCTCTCAATCTTGATGTAAATGATCTGAAATTACTCCTGTACATGTCAGAAATACTTGTGAAAATTTCTCCGAAAATATGGTCTTAAAATTCACTGTTATTACATGATTATTTGATTTGGATATCTGTTGGAAATCATTTGAAATTATCAATTTATTGGATCACACACGTATCTTGAATCTCAAATTTATAATTTGGTGTGATTGATTCATTGAATCCCGATATTTTCATATTCCATCAAATGATTTAAAATAAATGGTATTTTTTTATCTTGGATCATGAATCATCTTATGTGACTGTCATCCTGACAAGTCTGCTTTGAGACTGTTTGTTGTGCTCTGATATTGCTTTTGAAAAATGTTTTCAAATATCTGCTTGTTCCTGATTGATGTACTGATAGATGAAATTAATTTGCTTGTTTTGTTAGTGATGTCTTCTTAGGTTATGAGATTAAAATTCTGTTGTCTGAGATATTCTTGTTTGTCTCCAGTGTCATTTTTAAGATCCTCATTAATAGAGACATCAAGTGATATCAGTTTAGAAATGCTGATTTGTTTATTCTCATCATGTATATATTTCTTAATCCTTCATGTCTTGTATAGATCTTCATATCCCTCTTGTAGTTGATTTTCAATTTTTAATTTTGTTTATTGATTATTCATTCAGAAGTTGAAATCAATATCGAAATTAAACTGTATTTATAATTCATCAAAAATTATTATTAGATTTTGATATTGTGATGAATTGTGATTGCAGTATATTTCACATCAAGAGGAGATTTTTTTAATTTTCATGATGGTTGAATAATTATTATAATATCTTTGAATTGGCGATAATTTCATGGCCATCTTCTTTATCTACCATTATTCTTTCATCCATCATGCTTTTTATATTAATGTGGAGAGTTTAATATTCTTTAAAAATCTTTTTGAAGAAACAGTGGAAATGTTTGTGATAGAAATGGGATTTTTTTATTTTTCAAAGTTAGTGGCAATTGAAAATTTTCAATGATCTTGGTACAGTTGATCATATTTCATAATATGATTAATTTTGAAATTTATTTCACAAACCATTCCTGTACCTATCACATTTCTATCGTCCATATTGGTTTTATATACCGAGGAGTTTTTCATTTTGAAACTGAAAATAATAAAAATATAATATTCATAAGTGTTTCTCTAACCTCATTTAAAAATCCAAGCTCTGGTTATGCATGGTTTTGAGATTACTTATATTTAAGCTGCAACTAATCTCATTTAAAAATTCAAGATTTGGTTATGCATGGTCAATGTGCTCTTAAATTAAAAGAAAATAATTTGCTAAATAAATTCGTATATGAAATTCTCCTTGGTGTATAGAAACTAGCCTATCAATCCATTTCCTAATTTGTGAAATGCGTTGAAATCTTATGAAGTATTATGATTTGTTGATTGATAGCTATTGGGATTTGAGATTATACGATTTTGTAACTTAAATTGAATTATTAATCATTGTCCAAATCCATCACTGTTTTTGTGCTTCAATTTATAAAAATTTATTTTATTAGAAAATAATTGGAAATCATAGTTTTGTAAATCTCTCCATTTTATATAAAATTCATCATAAATCCGTCATTCTCTACAATGTGAAATATGCTATATGTTCTTAGAAAATTATGATTTTTGTTTGACTGATTGAGATTTATGATGACCGTTCTTCCTCTTATACTGAAATTATATTTTTTTAGTCATTTTTCATCTATATTTCAAATTCTGGGTCCTTTTGATGATAACAAAAAGGGGAGAATGAGTTGAGATTTTGATTTATAAGTGAATATTTTATAAATATTTTTAATTTTGAAAATTCAGTACTATTCAATCATTTCACTCATGCACAGTTATATGGGGAGTTTCTATTGTAGGGGGAGCTTTCAAATAGGGGGAGTTCAGTTCTTCACCGTCAAACACATTTATTGGATTCAAAATCATAATATTTGTTTGTCATCATCAAAAGAGGGAGATTGTTGTATATAACATTGTTGTATACACAATTATATGATTTTTGTTTGATGTTAACAACCAAATATATATTATTATAAACGTGTTTGTTATTATCCTGTTATATATATACATCACAGACAGTAATATAATATTTATATTTCAGTAGAATACGACAATACACGAATTCAAATACTAAACAGTATTTTATTTAAATATAATATTTTATTTCAATATTTAAGAGTATAGATTTACAACTTCACTATTTGCTCAACACTGTAATTCATTAAAATAAAATTCACTCATATACAATTCATGTGTTACACTGCTCCTCACTACAACACTCTGTCTATACAATTCATATATACCTACAATTCACATTGACTCATATACAAACACTTATAAATTTCACTGTCTATACTCGTCTTTTGTCATTTGTCTTCACAGCATCCTCACTGCCAGTCCAGTAATCATCTGCTTACCGATCACATGACACACACGCAATGTAATGACTCGAAAATCCGATCCAATTTGAGCTGACTAAATAACACACATCCAACCCAAATTGCACTGAAAATTAGGAAATTAATAGAAAGAAAACAGATGGTGAGGATAGATAAGATAGAAACTTAGAATAGAAGAAGAAGAAAACAACATCAAAGTAACACGAACCTCACAGCGGAACGAATAACATATAATAGATAATATATCCTTGAAATAAAATCAGTATATGTATACAATAACATTATCAGAGTATAATACTTACAACACAGCGGAAGTAAACTATAGCTATGTGATCCTGAAGCCTCCTGCTCCAGCAATTCAAGTATCTGTAAATCCCGACTACTTGACTGCCCGTACAAAATTGGGCACCCAAGAGTTTAGGGAAAACAAAACAAAATAAACTCCGGGTCAGTCATGGGACTGGTGTGAGTAAAACTATTCAAAACAGTTCAAGCAGGTAAATGATATCTCATAGGACCATGCCGTATAACGGAATGGGTTTTTCCCTTATGAGAATCCAAAATATCTTTATATCAAAAACGTTTTGATATTACAATAATGTCTATCAACCACAATATAATAATCATCTAGCAGAAACGCTTTCATCTCACGTTCTACATATATAGTATACAATCAAATCTGCAAGCACATATTGGGTAATGGATTTCCAACTATGACAAGGTATGGAACCACCTTTTGCTAGTGTACCTCTAGAGAGGAATACACTAGATTCAACAAGAACATCTTGCAACCCGACCACTCATTTCGCTTGAGTGTATCGAATATATATCACCAACGGTTGGGATCAGGAACCGTTTCCCGAATGGGATAGTATCGACAATAGATTTTTAGAAATAAAAGAAATTCTAGATCAGGTGATTATACACCCTACTTCGGAGCGACCGACTTAGCCATGCTGCCTGCCCGATTTCTGTCATTTACCGGATGTGAGACTAGAAGCTACACTTTATCATCACATTAGATTCACTTCGAATGTCACATAGTCAAATCCATCAAATCACCGATTGACATCTACAACCATACATTATGTGTCAGCTAAAAGAAGTTTCCTTTTCCTCTTCCACTCTTGGTACGGTTGAAGAAATCAATGTACGTGACCTTTCTGGAAATACTCTGTCAGACATTCATCCATACAAGTCATCCAGGAATAGGATGAACCGAAGGTACTATTCAATATATCCATCTTAGGCACTGTTATCTAAGACTTATACAATAGCCCTTGCACTTTACTCCATCTTCAATTATCTTTGGCATATATGATTCGCAACGCTTATGCCAATACAGAGTGGTTCTTTAGATAATAATCCAACCGGTCTCTCCATATTAACAACGTTAAAATGGTCAAAACTTCGATAGTCTGTGATTTAACCATCAAAGAAAAACAGTGTGCAAACAACGATAAATTTCCAAGAGGAAATTTATATCGATCAAACATCATTTAACATTTATCTCCTTAGTTCATTTTTCATCTCCTGATTCCCTATATTCAACATTTCTTATTTTCTAAATTTAGAAAATATATGTTATTACCATTGGAAAACATTTCCATTTCTTGTTTTCTATATCAGAAAACATTTCTGGTTCTTATTTGGAAAACATTTCCAAAACTCCTTCGTTGGACTTAGACAGATGTTTAAAAAAACCATCGCGATGCCAACTCAAACCATTACGCTTATTAACTAAATTCCTTTAATCCACCTTCACTATCGAACCTTAACCATTCCTTAGTTAAAAATGAAGTCAATCATGTTGGGTAATACTACCTCTCAGACCTTAACTGAACAACGTTTCTAACCTTGAAATAGACAAAGTTCACCTTTTAATTCTTTAACAAACTTCCTTACGTAACTCTCTTTCGAATCATCTCTATTCGATAATTCTTTCCTTCGAATAATGTATATTCGATAACTCTATTCAATTTACTCTATTGGACTAACGCTATTGGATTAACTCTATTCAACTAACTCGACTAACCCTTTCGAATAACTAATTCGATTTACTAACTTTCGAATACCATATTCGATTTAACTCCCTTCGAATAACTTATATTCGATTTTAACTCCTTTCGAATACCATATTCGATTTACTGACTTTATTCGCTTTATAAAGATTTCCTTTTTAACAACGTTTATTCATTTTTAAAGATTTACTTTTAGTAACGGTTCTCCACTTTAAAATGATTTGCTTCTTATAACAGTTTCCTTTTTGTAACATTTTCCCTTTTATAACGTCCTATTCCGTTATAAATAAATTTCCCTTTTTAACTCTATTTATTTTCTAAATATTTCCTATCAATTCTATTTGTAAATGATTTTCAAATCTTTCCTTTTCTATTATTCTATTTGCAAATGGTTTGCAAATATTTCCTTTTCAAATCTATTCTTTGATTTTATAATTTCCCTTTCCTAAATATCTCATATTTATGAATATTCCAATTTATAAATATTTCTTATTTATAAATATTCTATTTACAAATATTTTATTTTCAAATATCACTTTGAAAATATTCCCTTATCAACATTTCGGTATGTTATGGTATTCAACATATCAAATCACGATGATCAGTATCGTCTAAACACATATAATCGTCAACAGATTATATATCACATCATATATCACAATATGTGAAAAACAGTAAAATAAATGTTGAGGAACCCAGCCAACCTGTTTCCCTGCATCCACAGATGTTACACAATAAAATCAACATTACTTTCAGTTCCATATGATGTATTATGTTAAACAGAATCAATATAGGAAATCACTAACTGACTAGCAGTTCAATCAAACAGCCAACACACAGTCAATCAACCAATATTTAGCAGTTCTAAAAATACAACATGAAATTATAAAATGTTCAGAGTTAGTGAGATTTACTCACTTTGGACGGTCATCGTTAAATAACGATAAACTGTCTTTGATTTGATTCAGATCCGACAATTTATTTCGCTATAAATTGTAACGAGCTTAGATTCACTCCCAGTCAGTTCCATTGTGTAGCCCTCGTCCCTACGATCCCAACGTGGCTTATTTCACTGAATTCTGATACCATATGAATTTGTTATGCATTTTTCAATTGGATCTAAAATTTAAATATACGCTTATATTGGGTTAAAACCTTTCGGGCCTCACCATCTTCTACTCGGCCCATCAACCCATATACCCGCCATAAACAGTAGCTTCCTCCTCCAAACACACTTTTGCACTCCGGTATACCCTTCAAATATTTCCACATCTTCAAGAATTTAATGCCACTTCCATTCTTCACTTTAACTCAAAATAAAAGACCGTCATCTTCCTGATCGAAATCTCCTCACACCGCCATCATTTTTGTACAACTCGACTTGGATTTCATCACTGCGATGAACGTCCTACGCAAGTGAATACAATACACCCCCAAAACATTTTGTCACCAATTTACAAATGAAAATCATCATTGTGCTACTCTACCTTCCCTTACCATTGTTCGCAACTGAAACCCCCTAACCAACATTCGTGACTCAATACAAGCCAACAGGGTATGAACAGAATTACTATGAACTTGCTCAAAACATGGCTCATCTCTCCTCATCTGTTCAGCAACACAGGAATCCGCTTCTCACATCATTCTAATTTAGAACCATTTCCAACTTTCTTTCAGGAATTTTCATCATCCCAGAAACCACATCATCATCCCTTACTTATATTAAATAAATAATTAACCACAAATCACCATTTAACCTTTTCTTAAATTCCGCTCATCCCTTTTCTTCCCGTCTTTACCTCCAGGCAACCAGACCATTGACGCACATACCAACCTCAAATAGTTCCTCCTCCTCTCCATGATTCATCACCGAAATTCAAACTAAAACCATCAAAATCCGACACCTCAAAATCTCTTCACAACAGTATAATTCATGTAGCATTCGACGGCTCCTTACAGGACGCAAGTTTCTCCAGCACACGTGAAATACTGACAACCGTGCGAACTAAAAATGCACGCCTTCCTCCAAATCCTTCACACAAGGTGCGGAATTCAATGTAAACCTTGAAACTGACCTCGAATCGAGCTACTTCCCCTTCAGTCACACAAAGTATCGAACCCTAGCTCACAAATGCTTTCACAACATCAACAGGGAATGGTTCGAACCATTCGAAAATGATATGAAAATGAAAAGGAGGACTCGATGATTCCTATTATACTTGGTTTGTAATTTATTGGATTTCATTTGGATTTCTTTTGGTTTTTCTTTTCCATGAATTGGTTATGAAGTGGAGGCCGTTTCTTTTGATGTTTGCTGTAGAAAATCATTTAGGTTATAAGGATGAAGGATGACCTATTTATAGAGAAATAGATTTAGATATTTGGGTTAGATATTTTAGGATATATATTCATTTTATATTCGTTGTCGCCTTCTAAATATTCGTGTGATCACACAGGATATCTAAAAATCATGGAAATTGGCCTGCAGCTACAGTTCGACATTGCGGTCCCAACGAAATTGGTTTCTTCGAATTCCGACTTCGTTTGCAAAAGTGGCTTATTTTTTTACAGCTTTGAATGACCCATTTAAATATATAAATATATTTAAATATAATTAAATTAAATATAAATAAATTTTCATTATCGTATATATATTCACATGGAGTACCGTACAGTTCTAGAATATTCCTATATGAATTTCTAACTTGATATTCACTTCTGGGTCAACCCGATATTCGATTTATATTGAAATTCCTTTTAAAAATATAAATAATTCCTTTATAAATCATAAAGGAATTCCACAGCGACTTTTCTAAAATTTGATTTGGACATAAATCAAAATCTACCCGACGAAATCCCGATTTTTCTCTTCCCCTAGAAAGATATACTCCACCAGCTCTACACGTTTCTTGTTTCACAGAAATTCGGCTTAAAACGAATCCTGTACATTCAGTTGATGTTCAAATCACCAAATAACGAACTACCGCGCCATTTCAAGCTTGATTTTAATTATAAAAAATTATACGTTCTAACTGTCGTTCAAATAATATATTCGTTATTCTAATTCAATTCTAAACTGAATTAAATATCACAGATGATCCAATTCACACCATATCGCCATTTTAGTAAATTCTGATTATTTCAGAATTGAATATATTATTTAATATATTATTTTAATTAAATATTCACCATTATTTAATTAAACCACCATTTAATTCACTATATCACTATTTATATAATTAAATTAATTAATTATAATACCTTTGCAAATGTGGGTCATTACATTCTTCCCCACTTAAAATAATTTCGTCCTCGAAATTGCTAAGGTAGAGAACGACCCTATCGACTGGTTAGAACATGTTTGTTCACTTCTTAACTTTAGTTTCAACTGAACCAATTTAATTTCAATTAAATTATTAATTAATCCTTATCAACGAAAATTTTCAAAAATCCTGAAAATTTTCTAATACCTTAACTTTTTGAAAAATTTCGCCAGCACCTCCTTTGTACTGGTTAATAGCTCAAACTCCAACTCACCTCTCTAGGCCATCTCCAACCCAAAAGAAAATCAATAGCCAAGCTGCTTTCCTATTCGGCTCATAAATCTTATATCCAATAGAAATATAAACTTGTACCTTTTGTCGGCATATCATTATATCCTTTCCACCTGTTATCAATTCAGCAAATACAAGGGTCATCCCAATCAAATTCCAATTTGCTTTTATCCACAACACAACCATTCGCTTATATCCAAGCCAAATATCATTTCAACTCGAGTTTCTTCTCGGTTCCCAACTCTTAACTTGATTATCACATTACACTTCAAATTTGAATCTCATAATCCAATTTGTCTTGATATCATTCTAATTCAATCCTAGTTACCACTTTACTGGCTTTACTTTAATTCAATTTTGCTTTAACAAATTTTAGTTAAATTTGTTTATAATTCAAACAGTCTTTCCCTGGGAGTTTTCAAACAGTTTACTCTTTTCAAAAATCAAATTTTCCTTTTGAACATGTCACTGAGCCCTTAATTAATATTCCATTAGTTAAATCACTTTTCTATTTCTTTATAAATATTTGTTAACCAAATATTTTCAATAACCATATTGGCATTTTATGTTATTTGGAAAACATTTCCGAATATCGCCTTCCTTTATTTTCTAAACTTTAGAAAATATATGCTATTTATAATTGGAAAATATTCCAATTAATTATCTCTTTTCGGATCTCGTTTATTTCTATACTTAAGAAATATCCTTTATTATATTTCCAAGCTTACACTTATTTGGGTTAAAAAGGATGAAAACATCGTTACGATAACCCAATTACTATATTCAACTAACTCTTATTCAACATTGATCTTCGAGCTTGAAATCTTACTATTTATTTGTTAATAATGAAATCAATCAAGTTGGGGTATAACTAGCTCTCAGACCTTGACTGAATAACATTTATAACGTCAAAACAGATATGACTACTTACTCGAATAATCAATACCATACAACTACTTATTCACTTTTAAACACATATGCTTCCTCTTTCTATTCTTACTAGATTTTATTCTTAGTCTTCCTTTTTGATTTTACTATTCTATTTCTAAGTTCGTTTCCTTATCGACTTCCATATATATATATCGATACGTTGATTTCTAACTATCAAATTATCTTAAAAATATTCTAACTCCTTAAATTCCCGCAAAAATTCGCCATAACCTCCTTTGTACCAAGTGCATCAGGATATTTCAAATAGCCTCCCATGGCCCTCACCAATCCAAAAGAAAAAGAAAAAGCCAAGCGGCTAGCCGATACGGCGCATAAAATCTCATATATGAATTAAATACATACCTTTTCGTCGAGCATTCTATTTATATACCTTCATACCTTATCCATACCTATCTCATGTATATTTATACCTGCCCGATCTATTTTAACTATACCTGATCATTTTAACTCAATTCGTTAGTAAATTTGTTAATTAACTCTTTAGTTTATTTCACTTTTATATTTGAACATGACATGTTCAAATATATTTTAACTTGCTTATTAACTAATTGGAATCCAAATTTCAAGTTTAAGTTCTATATTCGATTTCGAATATCCATTTACAAATCCAATCCACCTTCCAAAGTTCAACTTCAAATTCAAAACTCGATTAACTAATTCCTCTTTGACTTAGTTAATTCTATTCTATTTCTGTTCAAATTTTATATTATAAATCCCATTTGAATTTCTATATTCAAATTCTATATATCAAATTATATATTATAAATCCTATTTTGAAATTCAACACAACTTGTCTTTCCCAAAACAAATTCAAAACAATATCTCTGGTGGAAATTCATCACTTACAACTCGAAAATGAATACTGATGATGCAGTTGTCATCATTGGAATCTATTTCCAGCGATCAAAGTGAGTTCAATAATATAAAACCATTTCTAAACATTTCCACTTTGAAATTCATTTCAAAATATAATTCACACTGCTCGTAAAACAATTTAAAATCTCCTAAGATCTTAATTTTTCCTTATTTTTAATCCAAATCCATTTACAAACACTTATCCAATTCTCCAGGGTTTTAACTCAATTTCTGGTTCAAAATTTCAGATTTAACTCATCTGATTACACGTATTTCACTTATATGAATTCTGATTGGTTATTTACATAACCATTTAATTTATAATCCTACTTGATTATAATAACAACCAATTTATCCACTATGTTATAATTATTCCAATATAAATCCTTTATATCAAAATATAATTTGGGTAAAATTATTTTCATTTACCCCTTTTTCAAAACATACCATGACGGTTCATCATATTCGAGTGTTTAGCAACTCCTACCGATACAGTGGATCAAACTGATCGACCAGAACTCATAAACTACTCAACCAATAAATTTTCACAATATAAAATTATTTTTATATCATCTACAAATACGTTCGCTCGTATATATACACTCAACTCAATCTAGGGTATTACTAACCCTATCTCTACCGAGTCACGCCACAGAGCCAAGGTAATTTCTTAACTTAAGCTCTGATACCAACTGTAATGACCCAAAAATCCGGTCCAATTTGAGCTGACTAAATAACACACCTCCAACCCAAATTGTACTGGAAATTAGGAAATTAATAGAAAGAAAACAGAGGGTGAGGATAGATAAGATAGAAACTTTGAATAGAAGAAGAAGAAGAACACAACATCAGAGTAACACGAACCTCACAGCGGAACGAATAACATATAATAGATAATATATCCTTGAAATAAAATCAGTATATGTATACAATAACATTATCAGAGTACAATACTTACAACACAGCGGAAATAAACTATAGCTATGTGATCCTGAAGCCTCCTGCTCCAGCTCTTCAAGTATCTGTAAATCCCGACTACTTGACTGCCCGTACAAAATTGGGCACCCAAGAGTTTAGGGAAAACAAAACAAAATAAACTCCGGGTCAGTCATGAGACTGGTGTGAGTAAAACAGTTTAAAACAGTTCAAGCTGGTAAATGATATCTCATAAGACCATTCCGTATAACGGAACGGGTTTTTCCCTTATGAGAATCCAAAATATCTTTATATCAAAAACCTTTCGATATTATAATAATGTCTATCAACCACAATATAATAATCATCTAGCAGAAACGCTTTCATCTCACGTTCTACATATATAGTATACAATCAAATCCGCAAGCACGTATTGGGTAATGGATTTCCAACTATGACAAGGTATGGAACCACCTTTCGCTAGTGTACATCTAGAGAGGAATACACTAGTTTCAACAAGAACATCTTGCAACCCGACCACACATGACCGACCACTCATTTCGCTTGAGTGTATCGAATATATATCACCAACGGTTGGGATCAGCAACCGTTTCCCGAATGGGATAATATCGACAATAGATTTTTAGAAATAAATGAAACTCTAGATCAGGTGATTATACACCCTACTTCGGAGCGACCGACCTAGCCATGCTGCCTGCCCGATTTCTGTCATTTACCGGATGTGAGGCTAGAAGCTACGCTTTATCATCACATCAGATTCACTTCGAATGTCACATAGTCAAATCCATCAAATCACCAATTGACGTCTACAACCATACATTATGTGTCAGCTAAAAGAAGTTTCCTTCTCCGCTTCCACTCTTGGTATGGTTGAAGAAATCAATGTACGTGACCTTTCTGGAAATACTCTGTTAGACATTCATCCATACAAGTCATCCAGGAACAGGATGAATCGAAGGTACTATTCAATGTATCCATCTTAGGCACTGTTATATAAGACTTATACAATAGCCCTTGCACTTTACTCCATCTTCAATTATCTTTGGCATATATGATTCGCAACGCTTATGCCAATACAGAGTGGTTCTTTAGATAATAATCCAACCGGTCTTTCCATATTAACAACGTTAAAATGGTCAAAACTTCGATAGTCTGTGATTTAACCATCAAAGAAAAACAGTGTACAAACAACGATATATTTCCAAGTGGAAATTTATATCGATCAAACATCATTTAACATTTATCTCCTTAGTTCATTTTTCATCTCCTGTTTCCCTATATTCAACATTTCTTATTTTCTAAATTTAGAAAATATATGTTATTACCATTGGAAAACATTTCCATTTCTTGTTTTATATATCAGAAAACATTTCTGGTTCTTATTTGGAAAACATTTCCAAAACTCCTTCATTGGACTTAGACAGATGTTTAAAAAAACCATCGCGATGCCAACTCAAACCATTACGCTTATTAACTAAATTCCTTTAACCCACCTTCACTATCGAACCTTAACCATCCCTTAGTTAAAAATGAAGTCAATCAAGTTGGGTAATACTACCTCTCAGACCTTAACTGAACAACGTTTCTAACCTTGAAATAGACAAAGTTCACCTTTTAATTCTTTAACAAACTTCCTTACGTAACTCTCTTTCGAATCATCTCTATTCGATAATTCTTTCCTTCGAATAAGGTATATTCGATAACTCTATTCAATTTACTCTATTGGACTAACGATATTGGATTAACTCTATTCAACTAACTCGACTAACCCCTTTCGAATAACTAATTCGATTTACTAACTTTCGAATATCATATTCGATTTAACTCCCTTCGAATAACTTATATTCGATTTAACTCCTTTCGAATACCATATTCGATTTACTGACTTTATTCGCTTTATAAAGATTTCCTTTTTAACAACGTTTATTCATTTTTAAAGATTTACTTTTAGTAACGGTTCTCCACTTTAAAATGATTTGCTTCTTATAACAGTTTCCTTTTTATAACGTTTTCCATTTTATAACGTCCTATTCCATTATAAATAAATTTCCATTTTTAACTCTATTTATTTTCTAAATATTTCCTATCAATTCTACTTGTAAATGATTTTCAAATCTTTCCTTTTTTATTATTCTATTTGCAAATGGTTTGCAAATATTTCCTTTTCAAATCTATTCTTTGATTTTATATTTTCCCTTTTCTAAATATCTCCTAATTATAAATATTCCAATTTATAAATATTTCTTATTTATAAATATTCCATTTATAAATATTTTATTTTCAAATATCACTTTGAAAATATTCCCTTATCCACATTTCGGTATGTTATGGTATTCAACATATCAAATCACGATGATCAGTATCGTCCAAACACATATAATCGTCAACAGATTATATATCACATCATATATCACAATATATGAAAAACAGTAAAATAAATGTTGAGGAACCCAGCCAACCTGTTTCCCTGCATCCACAGATGTTACACAACAAAATCAACATTACTTTCAGTTCCATATGATGTATTCTGTTAAACAGAATCAATATAGAAAATCACTAACTGACTAGTAGTTCAATCAAACAGCCAACACAGAGTCAACCAGCCAATATTTAGCAGTTCTAAAAATACCACATGAAATTATAAACTGTTCGGAGTTAGTGAGATTTACTCACTTTAGACGGTCATCGTTAAATAACGATAAACTGTCTTTGATTTTATTCAGATCCGACAATTTATTTCGCTATAAATTGTAATGAGCTTAGATTCACTCCCAGTCAGTTCCACTGTGTATCCCTCGTCCCTACGATCCCAACGTCCCTACGATCCCAACGTGGCTTGTTGCACTGAATTCTGATACCATATGAATTTGTTATGCATTTTTCAAATGGATCTAAAATTTAAATATACGCTTATATTGGGTTTAAACCTTTCGGGCCTCACCTTCTTCTACTCGGCCCATCAACCCACATACCCGCCATAAACAGTAGCTTCCTCCTCCAAACACACTTTTGCATTCCGGTATACCCTTCACGCATTTCCACATCTTAAAGAATTTAATGCCACTTCCATTTTTCACTTTAACTCAAAATAAAAGACCGTCATCTTCCTGATCGAAATCTCCTCACACCGCCATCATTTTTGGACAACTTGGCTTGGATTTCATCACTGCGATGAACGTCCTACGCGAGTGAATACAATACACCCCCAAAACATTTTGTCACCAATTTACAAATGAAAATCATCATTGTGCTTCTCTACCTTCCCTTACCATCGTTCGCAACTGAAACCCCCTAACCAACATTCGTGACACAATACAAGCCAACAGGGTATGAACAGAATTACCATGAACTTGCTCAAAACATGGCTCATCTCTCCTCATCTGTTCAGCAACACAGGAATCCGCTTCTCACATCATTCTAATTTGAAACCATTTCCAACTTTCTTTTAGGAATTTTCATCATCCCAGAAACCACATCATCATCCCTTACTTATATTAAATAAATAATTAACCATAAATCACCATTTAACCTTTTCTTAAATTCTGCTCATCCGTTTTCTTCCAGTCTTTGCCTCCAGGCAACCAGACCATTGACACACATACCAACCTCAAATAGTTCCTCCTCCTCTCCACGATTCATCACCGAAATTCAAACTAAAACCATCAAAATCCAACACCTCAAAATCTCTTCACAACAGTATAATTCATGTAGCATTCGATGGCTCCTTACAGGACGCGAGTTTCTCCAGCACACGTGAAATACTGACAACCGTGTGAACTAAAAATGCACGCCTTCCTCCAAATCCTTCACACAAGGTGCGGAATTCTATGTAGACCTTGAAACTGACCTCGAATCGAGTTACTTCCCCTTCAGTCACACAAAGTATCGAACACTAGCTCACAAATGCTTTCACGACATCAACACGGAATGGTTCGAACCATTCGAAAATGCTATGAAAATGAAAAGGAGGACTCGATGATTCCTATTATACTTGGTTTGTAATTTATTGGATTTCATTTGGATTTCTTTTGGTTTTTCTTTTCCACGAATTGGTTATGAAGTGGCGGCCGTTTCTTTTGATGTTTGCTGTAGAAAATCATTTTGGTTATAAGGATGAAGGATGACCTATTTATAGAGAAATAAATTTAGATATTTGGGTTAGATATTTTAGGATATATATTCATTTTATATTCGTTGTCGCCTTCTAAAAATTCGTGTGATCACACGCGATATCTAAAAATCATGGAAATTGGCCTGTAGCTACAGTTCGACATTACAGTCCCAACGAAACTGGTTTCGTCGAATTCCGACTTCGTTTGCAGAAGTGGCTTATTTTTTTTACAGCTTTGAATGATCCATTTAAATATATAAATATATTTAAATATAATTAAATTAAATATAAATAAATTTACATTATCGTATATATATTCACATGGAGTACCGTACGGTTCTAGAATATTCTTATATGAATTTCTTACTTGATCTTCACTTCTGGGTCAACCCGATATTCAATTTATATTGAAATTTCTTTTAAAACTATAAATAATTCCTTTATAAATCATAAAGGAATTCCACAGCGACTTTTCTAAAATTTGATTTGCAAATAAATCAGAATCTACCCAACGAAATCCCGATTTTTCTCTTCCCCTAGAAATATATACTCCACCAGCTCTACACGTTTCTTGTTTCACAGAAATTCGGCTTAAAACGAATCCTGTACATTCAGTTGAAGTTCAAATCACCAAATAACGAACTGCCACGCCATTTCAAGCTCGATTTTAATTATAAAAAATTATACATTCTAACTGTCGTTCAAATAATATATTCGTTATTCTAATTCAATTCTAAACTGAATTAAATATCACAGATGATCCAGTTCATACCATATCGCCATTTTAGTAAATTCTGATTATTTCAGAATTAAATATATTATTTAATATATTATTTTAATTAAATATTCACCATTATTTAATTAAACCACCATTTAATTCACTATATCACTATTTGTATAATTAAATAAATTAATTATAATACCTCTGCAAATGTGGGTCATTACATTCTTCCCCACTTAAAATAATTTCATCCTCGAAATTGCTAAGGTAGAGAACGACCCTGTCGACTGGTTAGAACATATTTGTTCACTTCTTAACTTTAGTTTCAACTGAGCCAATTTAATTTCAATTAAATTATTAATTAATTCTTATCAACGAAAATTTTCAAAAATCCTGAAAATTGTCTAATACCTTAACTTTTTGAAAAATTTCGCCAGCACCTCCTTTGTACTGGTTAATAGCTCAAACTCTAACTCACCTCTCTGGGCCATCTCCAACCCAAAAGAAAATCAACAGCCAAGCGGCTTGCCAATTCGGCTCATAAATCTTATATCCAATAGAAATATAAACTTGTACCTTTTGTCGGCATATCATTATATCCTTTCCACCTGTTATCAATTCAGCGGATACAAGGGTCATCCCAATCAAATTCCAATTTGCTTTTATCCACAACACAACCATTCGCTTATATCCAAGACAAATATCATTTCAACTCGAGTTTCTTCTCGGTTCCCAACTCTTAACTTGATTATCACATTACACTTCAAATTTGAATCTCATAATCCAATTTGTCTTGATATCATTCTAATTCAATCCCAGTTACCACTTTACTGGCTTTACTTTAATTCAATTTTGCTTTCACAAATTTCGGTTAAATTTGTTTTTAATTCAAACAGTCTTTCAAACAGTTTACTCTTTTCAAAAATCAAATTTTCCTTTTGAACATGTCAGTGAGCCCTTAATTAATATTCCATTAGTTAAATCACTTCTCTATTTCTTTATCAATATTTGTTAACCAAATATTTTCAATAACCATATTGGCCTTTTATGTTATTTGGAAAACATTTCTGAATATCGCCTTCCTTTATTTTCTAAACTTTAGAAAATATATGCTATTTATAATTGGAAAATATTCCAATTACTTATCTATTTTCGGATCTCGTTTATTTCAATACTTAAGAAATATCCTTTATTATATTTCCAAGCTTACACTTATTTGGGTTAAAACGGATGTTGTGTAAAACATCGTTACGATAACCCAAATACTATATTCAACTAACTCTTATTCAACATTGATCTTCGATCCTGAAATCTTACTATTTATTTGTTAATAATGAAATCAATCAAGTTGGGGTATAACTACCTCTCATACCTTGACTGAATAACATTTATAACGTCAAAACAGATATGACTACTTACTCGAATAATCAATACCATACAACTACTTATTCACTTTTAAACACATACGCTTCCTCTTTCTATTCTTACTAGATTTTATTTTTAGTCTTCCTTTTTGATTTTACTATTCTATTTCTAAGTTCGTTTCCTTATCGACTTCCAAATATATATATATATATATATCGATACGTTGATTTCTAATTATCAAATTATCTTAAAAATATTCTAACTCCTTAAATTCCTGCAAAAATTCGCCATAACCTCCTTTGTACCAGGAGCATCGGGATATTTCAAATAGCCTCCCATGGCCCTCACCAATCCAAAAGAAAAAGCCAAGCGGCTAGCCGATACGGTGCATAAAATCTCATATATGAATTAAATACATACCTTTTCGTCGAGCATTCTATTTATATACCTTCATACCTTATCCATACCTATCTCATGTATATTTATACCTGCCCAATCCATTTTAACTATACCTGATCGTTTTAACTCAATTCGTTAATTATCTCTTTAGTCTATTTCACTTTTATATTTGAACATGACATGTTCAAATATATTTTAACTTGCTTATTAACTAATTTGAATCCAAATTTCAAGTTTAAGTTCTATATTCGATTTCGAATATCCATTTACAAATCCAATTCACCTTCCAAAGTTCAACTTCAAATTCAAAACTCGATTAACTAATTCCTCTTTGACTTAGTTAATTCTATTCTATTTCTATTCAAATTTTATATTTTAAATCCCATTTGAATTTCTATATTCAAATTCTATATATCAAATTCTATATTATAAATCCTATTTTGAAATTCAACACAACTTGTCTTTCCCAAAACAAATTCAAAACAGTATCTCTGGTAGAAATTCGTCACTTACAACTCGAAAATGAATACTGATGATGCAGCTGTCATCATCGAAATCTATTTTCCAGCGATCAAAGTGAGTTCAATACTATAAAACCATTTCTAAACATTTCAACTTTGAAATTCATTTCAAAATATAATTCACACTGCTTGTAAAACAATTTAAAATCTCCCATGATATTAAATTTTCCTTATTTTTAATCCAAATCCATTTACAAACACTTATCCAATTCTCCAGAGTTTTAACTCAATTTCTGGTTCAAAATTTCAGATTTAACTCATCTGATTACACGTATTTCACTTATATGAATTCTGATTGGTTATTTACATAACCATTTAATTTATAATCTTACTTGATTATAATAACAACCAATATATCCACTATGTTATAATTATTTCAATATAAATCCTTTATATCAAAATATAATTTGGGTAAAATTATTTTCATTTACCCCCTTTTCAAAACATACCATGACGGTTCATCGTATTCGAGTGTTTAGTAACTCCTACCGATACAGTGGATTAAACTGATCGACCAGAACTCATAAACTACTCAACCAATAAATTTTCACAATATAAAATTATTTTTATATCATCTACAAATACGTTCACTCGTATATATACACTCAACTCAATCTAGGGTATTACTAACCCTATCTCTACCGAGTCACGCCACAGAGCCAAGGTAATTTCTTAACTTAAGCTCTAATACCAACTGTAATGACCCAAAAATCTGGTCCAATTTGAGCTGACTAAATAACACACCTCCAACCCAAATTGTACTGGAAATTAGGAAATTAATAGAAAGAAAACAGAGGGTGAGGATAGATAAGATCGAAACTTAGAATAGAAGAAGAAGAAGAAGAAGAACACAACATCAGAGTAACACGAACCTCACAGCGGAACGAATAACATATAATAGATAATATATCCTTGAAATAAAATCAGTATATGTATACAATAACATTATCAGAGTACAATACTTACAACACAGTGGAAATAAACTATAGCTATGTGATCCTGAAGCCTCCTGCTCTAGCTCTTCAAGTATCTGTAAATCCCGACTACTTGACTGCCCGTACAAAATTGGGCACCCAAGAGTTTCGGGAAAACAAAACAAAATAAACTCCGGGTCAGTCATTGGACTGGTGTGAGTAAAACAGTTTAAAACAGTTCAAGCAGGTAAATGATATCTCATAAGACCATGCCGTATAACGGAACGGGTTTTACCCTTATGAGAATCCAAAATATCTTTATATCAAAAACCTTTTGATATTATAATAATGTCTATCAACCACGGTATAATAATCATCTAGCAGAAACGTTTTCATCTGACGTTCTACATATATAGTATACAATCAAATCCGCAAGCACGTATTGGGTAATGGATTTCCAACTATGACAAGGTATGGAACCACCTTTCGCTAGTGTACCTCTAGAGAGGAATACACTAGGTTCAACAAGAACATCTTGCAACCCGACAACACATGACCGACCACTCATTTCGCTTGAGTGTATCGAATATATATCACCAACGGTTGGGATCAGCAACCATTTCCCGAATGGGATAGTATCGACAATAGATTTTAAGAAATAAATGAAACTCTAGATCAGGTGAT
Organism: Allium sativum; assembly: GCA_030737875.1. NCBI lineage: Eukaryota > Viridiplantae > Streptophyta > Magnoliopsida > Asparagales > Amaryllidaceae > Allium > Allium sativum. The sequence goes on along the minus strand of CM060920.1, from coordinate 559,550,829 downwards.
TATACACCCTACTTTGGAGCGACCGACTTTGCCATGCTGCCTGCCCGATTTCTGTCATTTTCTGGATGTGAGGCTAGAAGCTACGCTTTATCATCACATCAGATTCACTTCGAATGTCACATCATCAAATCCATTAAATCACCGATTGACGTCTACAACCATACATTATGTGTCAGCTAAAAGAAGTTTCCTTCTCCGCTTCCACTCTTGGTACGGTTGAAGAAATCAATGTACGTGACCTTTCTGGAAATACTCTATCAGACATTCATCCATACAAGTCATCCAGGAACAGGATGAACCGAAGGTACTATTCAATATATCCATCTTAGGCACTGTTATCTAAGACTTATACAATAGCCCTTGCAGTTTACTCCGTCTTCAATTATCTTTGGCATATATGATTCGCAACGCTTATGCCAATACAGAGTGGTTCTTTGGATAATACTCCAACCGGTCTCTCCATATTAACAACGTTTAAATGGTCAAAACTTCGATAGTCTGTGATTTAACCATAAAAAAAAATAGTGTGCAAACAATGATATATTTCCAAGTGGAAATTTATATCGATCAAACATCATTTAACATTTATCTCCTTAGTTCATTTTTCATCTCCTGTTTCCCTATATTCAACATTTCTTATTTTCTAAATTTAGAAAATATATGTTATTACCATTGGAAAACATTTCCATTTCTTGTTTTCTATATCAGAAAACATTTCTGGTTCTTATTTGGAGAACATTTCCAAAACTCCTTCATTGGACTTAGACAAATGTTTAAACAAACCATCGCGATGCCATCTCAAACCATTACGCTTATTAACTAAATTCCTTTAACCCACCTTCACTATCGAACCTTAACCATTCCTTAGTTAAAAATGAAGTCAATCAAGTTGGGTAATACTACCTCTCAGACCTTAACTGAACAACGTTTCTAACCTTGAAATAGACAAAGTTCACCTTTTAATTCTTTAACAAACTTCCTTACGTAACTCTCTTTCAAATCATCTCTATTCGATAATTCTTTCCTTCGAATAAGGTATATTCGATAACTCTATTCAATTTACTCTATTGGACTAACGCTATTGGATTAACTCTATTCAACTAACTCGACTCGACTAGCCCCTTTCGAATAACTAATTCGACTTACTACCTTTCGAATACGATATTTGATTTTACTCCCTTCGAATAACTTATATTCGATTTAACTCCTTTCGAATACCATATTCGATTTACTGACTTTATTCTCTTTATAAAGATTTCCTTTTTAACAACGTTTATTCATTTTTAAAGATTTACTTTTAGTAACGGTTCTCCACTTTAAAATGATTTGCTTCTTATAACAGTTTCCTTTTTATAACGTTTTCCCTTTTATAACGTCCTACTCCGTTATAAATAAATTTCCCTTTTTAACTCTATTTATTTTCTAAATATTTCCTATCAATTCTATTTGTAAATGATTTTCAAATCTTTCCTTTTCTATTATTCTATTTGCAAATGGTTTGCAAATATTTCCTTTTCAAATCTATTCTTTGATTTTATAATTTCCCTTTTCTAAATATCTCCTATTTATAAATATTCCAATTTATAAATATTTCTTATTTATAAATATTCCATTTATAAATATTTTATTTTCAAAAATCACCTTGAAAATATTCCCTTATCAACATTTCGGTATGTTATGGTATTCAACATATCAAATCACGATGATCAGTATCGTCCAAACACATATAATCGTCAACAGATTATATATCACATCATATATCACAATATATGAAAACAGTAAAATAAATGTCGAGGAACCCAGTTGGGTTCCTCCAACCTGTTTCCCTGCATCCACAAATGTTACACAATAAAATCAACATCACTTTCAGTTCCATATGATATATTCTGTTAAACAGAATCAATATAGAAATTCACTAACTGACTAGCATTTCAATCAAACAGTCAACACACAGTCAATCAGCCAATATTTAGCAATTCTAAAAATACAACATGACATTATAAACAGTTCAGAGTTAGTGAGATTTACTCACTTTGGACGGTCATCGTTAAATAACGATAAACTGTCTTTGATTTGACTAAGATCCGACAATTTATTTCGCTATAAATTGTAATGAGCTTAAATTCACTCCCAGTCAGTTCCATTGTGCAGCCCTCATCCCTACGATCCCAACGTCCCTACGATCCCAACGTGACTTGTTTCACTGAATTCTGATACCGTATGAGTTTGTTATGCATTTTTAAATGGATCTAAAATTTAAATATACGCTTATATTGGGTTTAAACCTTTCGGGCCTCACCTTCTTCTACTCGGCCTATCAACCCACATACCCGCCATAAACAGTAGCTTCCTCCTCCAAACACACTTTTGCACTCCGGTATACCCTTCAGACATTTCCACTTCTTCAAGAATTTAATGCCACTTCCATTCTTCACTTTAACTCAAAATAAAAGACCGTCATCTTCCTGGTCAAAATCTCCTCACACCGCCATCATTTTTGTACAACTCGACTTGGATTTCATCACTGCGATGAACGTCCTAAGCGAGTGAATACAGTACACCCTCGAAACATTTTGTCACCAATCTACAAATGGAAATCATCAATGTGCTTCTCTACCTTCCCTTACCATCGTTCGCAACTGAAACCCCCTAACCAACATTTGCGACTCAATACAAGCCAACAGGGTACGATCAGAATTACCATGAACTTGCTCAAAACATGGCTCATCTCTCTTCATCTGTTCAGCAACACAGGAATCCGCTTCTCACATCATTCTAATTTGAAACCATTTCCAACTTTCCTTCAGGAATTTTCATCATCCCAGAAACCACATCATCATCCCTTACTTATATTAAATAAATAATTAACCATAAATCACCATTTAACCTTTTCTTAAATTCCGCTCATCCCTTTTCTTCCCGCCTTTGCCTCCAGGCAACCAGACCATTGACGCACAAACCAACCTCAAATAGTTCCTCCTCCTCTCCACGATTCATCACCGAAATTCAAACTAAAACCATCAAAATCCAACACCTCAAAATCTCTTCACAACAGTATAATTCATGTAGCATTCGACGGCTCCTTACAGGACGCGAGTTTCTCTAGCACATGTGAAATACTGACAACCGTGCGAACTAAAAATGCACGCCTTCCTCCAAATCCTTCACAAAAGGTGAGGAATTCTATGTAGACCTCGAAATTGACCTCGAATCGACCTACTTCCCCTTCAGTCACACAAAGTATCGAACTCTAGCTCACAAATGCTTTCACGACATCAACAGGGAATGGTTCGAACCATTCGAAAATGATATGAAAATGAAAAGGAGGACTCGATGATTCCTATTATACTTGGTTTGTAATTTATTGGATTTAATTTGGATTTCTTTTGATTTTCCTTTTCCACAAATTGTTTATGAAGCGGCGGCCATTTCTTTTGATGTTTGCTGTAGAAAATCATTTAGGTTATAAGGATGAAGGATGAACTATTTATAGAGAAATAGATTTAGATATTTGGGTTAGATATTTTAGGATATATATTCATTTTATATTCGTTGTCGCCTTCTAATAATTCGTGTGATCACACACGATATCTAAAAATCATGGAAATTGGCCTGTAGCTACAGTTCGACATTACGGTCCCAACGAAACTGGTTTCGTCGAATTCCGACTTCGTTTGCAAAAGTGGCTTATTTTTTTACAGCTTTGAATGACCCATTTAAATATATAAATATATTTAAATATAATTAAATTAAATATAAATAAATTTACATTATCGTATATATATTCACATGGAATACCGTACAGCTCTAGAATATTCCTATATGAATTTCTAACTTGATATTCACTTCTGGGTTAACCCGATATTCGATTTATATTGAAATTCCTTTTAAAAATATAAATAATTCCTTTATAAATCATAAAGGAATTCCACAGCGACTTTTCTAAAATTTGGTTTGGGCATAAATCAAAATCTACCCAACGAAATCCCAAATTTTCTCTTCCCCTAGAAAGATATACTCCACCAGCTCCACACGTTTCTTGTTTCACAGAAATTCGACTTAAAACGAATCCTGCACATTCAGTTGAAGTTCAAATCGCCAAATAACGAACTACCGCGCCATTTCAAGCTCGATTTTAATTATAAAAAAATTATACGTTCTAACTGTCATTCAAATAATATATTCGTTATTCTAATTCAATTCTAAACTGAATTAAATATCACAGATGATCCAGTTCACACCATATCGCCATTTTCGTAAATTCTGATTATTCCAGAATTAAATATATTATTTAATTTATTATTTTAATTAAATATTCACCATTATTTAATTAAACCACCATTTAATTCACTATATCACTACTTATATAATTAAATAAATTAATTATAATACCTCTGCACATGCGGGTCATTACATACAGAGTACACTGCAATAGAAATGAAATTAAATACATGCGAATATAAATTTATTTTTAATTTTATTTGCCTCATAATTTCATTGTGTTTCCCATCATTTTTCATTACTTGATCTGATATGTATATACACACTGATCAGCCTCAACATAGTACACTGGTTTGCTGATCAGAACTAGTTGATTCTGAATAACTACAACACAATGCAACAGTTTGCTGATAAATAATTCACACGTGGACGATATATGTATGCACACATTTTTGTGTGCATATACACATATATAAATGTACAGGTAAATATGGTTGATCCCTACTCAAAGCAAATATGTGGGACATGCACAAGTCAACAAAGTCAAATCGGAATTGTCAAGAATAAACAAAGCAGCATAATAATGGTCAAGCATTGATGCTCATATACATAGGACCAGCACAAGCATCAAGTACAAGTGCAGTGCATGTTCATGTGCAATTTTAGTTTACAAGGGAGCTATGTACATAGTGTCCGTGCAACAAATATTGCGAAGCAGCATGGTGTGGACATGCAAACAATTGAAGGCTCGACTACACCATCAACTCAAGCCAGACCAAAAATGAAATACAATGCAAATTAGCATGAAGGCAGTACAAATGTACAAGAGATGTAATCATCTCAGTCAAGGAAACAATGAAACATACGGAGATGCCGCAGTGATGCAAATATAAGTGCCATGGTTGGTGCGTGCTAGTGTTTCTAGTGCAAAAAGGTTAACTACCGTTTCATGTGTGCACAAACTCAGCAAATTCATGGTGATCAATTCCAACATTACTTAGTGCAAACTAAACAGCAATAAGGCTCAAGATCTAGGCATGAGGGGTCGAGAAAAAAGGACAAAGCATGGTACATGTATACATGGAGTTGCAGCGAAAATCAGAGTCGTTTATGTTTCAGGTTCAGCTCAACAGATATACATATACAAGTGGCAAGTCCAAAGCAGTTTTCAACTTATATGAACATGGTGAACACAAACCCAAAAGAAAACAAATGGAACTGTTAACAGATGAAGCACAAAGCTTAGATAACATAATGACACAGTGAGAATTCATAGCTTAGCATTGTATTCAACAGTTCAAGCAAATGGTGTGGCAAGAGTTCAAATGATTTCCATAAATAAACATAATTACTCATTTATGCTTGTGACAGCAAGATTTCGACAAGAAGGTTCAACAATTCAATTCAATATGATATGGCAAGTCAGTCAAGTTTTTTTTCTTTCCTGAAATTCAATCACATAAGGGTCCAGAGTTAATCAAGCATTGGATAAATTTGGCAAAGGGAAAATAATTTATTTCCAGAAAACCATCAGTGATCAAAAGGAGAAAGCATTTATCTGTTTCCATCTATATTTCTAGAAATGATGCAGTATTCTTGGCAATATCAATCAGTGTTTACATGGACAACAGAAGAGGAAAGTCACACAAATATCATTTTATGCTGAAGCAATAATGGAGCTGGTTTCATGTTTGGAGTCATGGATTTATTCAAGGATAAAATCAACACTTTTGGAAATTCAGTTTTCTATACATGTTTCGCAAATTCCAGAATTAGCAAAACAGTTTTTGGACATTAACTGTTCTAAATTGATTTCCAATTCTTTCAAGAAATCCAGGCAACAAAGAACAATTTTTGGTGACAAATTATTTACTGTTATCAGGTTTCTAGCTTTTGGACATGAACTTATTTTTAGCAAGAATTAATTCATGTTTCGACAGCAAGTAGCCAAGGATATAACATGAATAGCCACGGCATCTTTTTGAGCTAAATTACAGCAGAGGTTTCAAGTTTCAATTGTTACGAAAGCAAAAAGGAAAGCAATGAAAAATCAGACAAATCAGTTAATCGAAATCAGAGTGTTTTTAGGATTTCATAATCCTATATAACAACACCATTCATTATAGGCGAAACCGGATCGAAAACACTCAACAATTCAAGAGCAAATTCAAATTCTATGTAACGACCCGTACTTTTACGGTAGAATAATTAATTTATTTAATTATTAAATATCGATTTTGCGATATCGATAACTTGAATTGAATAATATTTATATTTAATTAATATAAATAATAGAATAATCTATATAATACAGAAATAATCGAAAATGGTGAAATTCACAATATCGTGTGGATCGGATTATTTATAAGATATAATTCAGTTTAGAATTGAATTAGTATAATGAATATATTATATAAACGAAAGTTGAATGTATTAATTATATTATAAATATAATCGAGCTTGAAATGGCGTGGCAGTTCGTGATTTGGCGATTCGAACTTTAAACGAATATACAGAAGCCGTTTGAAATCGGATTTCTGTGAAACAAGAAACGTTAGGAGCTGGTGAAGTATATTTTTCTAATGGAAGAGAAAAATCGGGATTTGTCGTGTACATTTTGATTTATGTCCAAATCAAATTTTCGAATAGTCACTATGGAATCGTGTAACAACCCGAAAATCTGGGCCAGTTTAAAATTTTTATTTTGGCAATTTTAGCGAATTTTGAATATTTAAAATGAATTATTTTAAATAATATCGACGAAAAATTTATTTTGAATATAATTCGAACGTATATATTTATACGCGTCGTCGTTAGAATATAAATATTTATATATAATTATAAATAGAATTGAAAATGGCGCGGTAGTTCGATAATTCGATTTCAAACTTCAATTGAATGTACCGGGTGCAAAACAATCCGGATTTTAGTGAAACCAAAAACATTAGGATCTAATTGTGAATATCTTCCCAACGAATCCGAATAATCGAAGTTTAATAGCGGGAATCAAAAGATATGTCCAGTTGAAAATTCTGAATAGTCGCTATGGAATTCAGGCCCTTAAAAATGGACATTTTGCAAATGACCTCGGATCTCGACGAAACCAGTTTTGTTGGGTCCGCAGTGTCAAATTATTGCTAGGTTCCAAATTTCATAATTTTTCGAATCAATATGTGAGCGTGGCAAAGGAAAACACGTTTGACCGGTTTCAGTTGATTTTAATCGACTGGAAATTGGCCATTTTTCAAACGGTCTCAGAATTCGACGAAACTAGTTTTGTTAGGACCGCATCGTCAATACGAAGCTAGAAAATATTTTTCTGGAATTTTTCTAGTTAGTATGTGATCCCGGTAAATTGAAATGTGCGTTCAAATTCAATATATAGAGTTATATTTTAAATTCAACGGAAACTAATCGTAACGACCGAATTGGCCTACGTGACATATCCTATTGTGTTCGGGATGGAGGTAATTAGCTATGGTCGACAGTCGGTGGGCCTCATTTAGGGTTCGAATGTGAAATGCACCCTTTTAAAATCTAAATGGATTAAATAATAAATATTATATATATTAATAAGCACCCCTCTCCCTCACTTCTCTCTCTCCACGTTCTAAAATTAAAAAGAAAAAAAAAACCCAAATCAAACCCGCGTTGACCTCGTCAGCCCCCCCCTTGGCGGCGCCGCCCACCGCCGGGTTCCCCCAACCTCCGACCTGCTTCTCCTTCCTCCCCTCTATCTCTCTTTCTTCCTCTCACCGCTCCTCTTCTCCCTCCTGCATCTCGACCTGGCCACGAACCCAACCTACGCCCGAACCCTGTGCCACAACCGCACCTGCAGGAGCCGCCCTCACCAACTGCAAACCTCCGACGAACTTCGACACTCCCCTCCTCCTTCTTCGTGGAAAACCGAGCCCCCTCTGGTTCGACGCAGCCCACTCCCTCCGCCAAAATATACCGTGAGTTCTTCCTTTCCTTTCTATTTTGTAAATAACATTGTTTTAATTCAGTTTTTATTCATGAAAGTTTTTATTTTTAATTTGAAAAGTCATGTTTTATTAATTATTTTTAAATACATGAAAAGATACGATTTTTATCGAAGTAAAAATAGAATTTTTAACATATATATAGCAAAGTAAAAATATGATTTTTATATGTTGAACTTCGAAATAAAAATATGATTTTTATATGTTGAACTTCGAAATAAAAATATGATTTTTATATGTTGAACTTCGAAATAAAAATATGATTTTTATGTATTGAACACCGAAGTAAAAATACGATTTTTATATATGGAATAGCGAAGTAAAAATTCGATTTTTACATAGGTAGTGAAAGCGGACAACGAAGGTAACAAAAAGGCGAGAACGAAGAAGATTTATATCAAAGAAGAGTCAAGATGTTTGGATAGCTTTCGGTGAGAATTTCTCACCTTTCAATTTCTTTTCTAATTATATATATATACTAGGATGCAGACGGTGCTTAGTAGCACCCGACACAATCGTCCACAAACCATGGACTTGTTTGTTTGGTTGCATAGATTAGTTTGATTATTGGATTGAAATTGAATTGTTTGGTGAAATGAATAGATTTGATTGATGTGTGAATGGCGTGGGCCTTCACTAGACCGGGGATAAGGCTAGGCCTCGTCCCGTTTCTAGTATCGTGCCGTTATACCGCCAAAATTTTCTAAAATAAGTTAGGAAATAAAAATATCATTTTATTTAAAGAATGAACTGAATAGAAATTCATATGTTAAAATAAAATGTTTTATCGTTAAAAATATATAATTTTTAACGTGAATATGAATATAGTGAATGTGAATAAATAAATATTCATTTACAAACCAGACGGTTTGTTTATGTACACCTATTTGAAGGACATTGATTGGGTCGATAAATTTTACACATCGCCCAACTGCATAAATAAAATCTGTGTTTGTTGATTTGAAACCCCACACGGGTGTTGGGATGAAATTTGAAGTTCACTCATCCTGATTGATTAAATATGTCGATCGATTGATTGACAGGCTGTTATAAGCGTTAGATATCTATATTTGATGCTTATACAGTGTAGTGCACTTTGGTTGATGGTTGATTATTTTTCAATGCTATTATATGTGTGTAATGTATGAAAATCCATATAATTAACTTTATATGGTAATTGATTGGGCCTCATTCCAATTTGAAAAATAAAGAATATTATAAAATAAAAGTGCATGTGTTGACAGTACTCATCCATTGAGATTGGTCATGTGTTGAACGAAATATTTTGATAATAACTATTTTGAAAAAGAAATATTTGAAATAGAATATTTGAAAATAGAAACTTATGAAGCCGTGTTGATTGGTTTGACGCCATTTTGACGTGAACGATATTTATACCGATTTTATCGATTTCGAAATGAATTGAATTGAAAACGATCTCGAAATGAATTGAATTGAAAACGATTTCGAAATGAATTGAATTGAAAACGATTTCGAAATGAATTGAATTGAAAACGATTTCGAAATGAATTGAATTGAAAACGATTTCGAAATGAATTGAATTGAAAACGATTTCGAAATGGATTGAATTGAAAACGATTTTGAAATGAATTGAATTGAAAGCGAATTGAAATGAATTCAAATTGAATTGAAATTTGAATTGAATAGAAATGGATTTTAAAACGAAATTACAAAGAAGAATTCAATTTTGATTTGAATTGAAAAGGAAGTTGAAATTGCTTTTGAAACGAATTTAAAACTATTTATATAATTCGTTTTAAATAGAAATCGACGAAATATATATTATATATATAATATAATGGCCTGAATAGAACGCGCCGCGCCGCGGCAGTTCGCGAATTTCGACCATTTATTTCAAACGGACATTACGGGAGATTCGACCGTCGGATTCTCCTAAAACCGGAACCGTTGGGTTCGTATCGAAAAGAGCTTTCTAATGAATATTAGAAATTTGAAATCTAACGGTTGGATTTGGAGATACGTCCAAATCAAATTTGAAAAAGGTCGCTGTAAGTGCAGTTCGATAGCCGTTGATGGAAATCGACTGTACGGGCCTTGATAAAATTATTAAAAATAGTAATAATTTGTGTAAAATCATAAGAAATGATTTAGAAAGTATTGGGATGAAAAACCCCATATTTGAAAAGATAAAAATAGATTTTTTTTATCGAAATGAACTAGTTTGAACTAGAAATATAATTCTATTTATTTTTAAATAAATAAATTGAATTTGAAAAAGGGTTTTAAAAATAACCAAAATTTCCAATGATTGCATTGGAATGGATTTGAATCGAAATTGTCTTCGGAATATTTCGATGTTGGAATTCGTGATTATACAGGTGTTGTTATGGAAATTTGAAAGATATATATATTTATATCGTTATTTCTAATACGACATTTGTTAATCGTAGAATTTGATATTGAATATAAGCCGGGATATTTTCTATTCAGAGCCTTGTGTTTAATATCAAATGTGATTTGGGTTTGTCGTGAATGGTGTCTTCATTAACACTGTTCTGGAACCCAGTTGAGAAAAGATTAAATCTTTTTATTTTAGATTTAATGAAGAGTACCAATTAAATAATATTTAATTGGAATAGAATTGATATTGATTTTTGGGTTTATCGTGAACAGTGTTTTAAACAACACTTGTTCTTTAACCCGATAATTAATGGAATGTGATTTTGGGTTTATCGTGAACCGTGTTTTAAATGACACTGATTCTTTAACCCAGTCGAAGATTAAAACTAAGTGGAGTTTTAATGAATCTTTAATTAGATTGAAATGATCGAAAATGGAGTATCACCAGTTTTGCTCCAGGCGATAGTTAAATCTTTAATTAGATTTGAACGTGAAATGGTAATTGAATTTACCGATAACACTGTGGTGTTAGATATGAAGTATTACCAGTTTTACTTCATGGGATGAATAGGTTGGGATTGGGAAATTAAAACAAAGGATTACTTCGGTAAGTTTCGTTAATCCCGACTAGTTGAATCGAAATTCAAAAGAAGATTAAAGAATAAATTCAAAGAATTTATCTTGGATGAAATTAATGGGAACATTTCCCTATGAATGTGAAATTTACGGTTAGTGACTAATGAATTGGAATGAGGCGTATGTTGTGTTTGTGTAACACTTATTTAAAATATACGCGAGTTATTCGGAAAGACCGGGTTTATCCCATTCTGAATAACTGATACGACGATAAGTCGAAGATGAAGACGGTGGTCGAAGACCGGAAGTCTTCACGTCGTTTGGGTGATTACTGATGATCTTGATTGGGCTGTACACCCAAGAAGATGGAAACAGTTGGTGATCGTCCAGACGTACTTGGAGATCGATGGATATGCGGGGTACTAGGTGCCTCCGGTTTCGTTCAGCCCCAGAACGGACTTGTAAATGGACTGTGTGTCTGACATCGGATTTTAGTCTGTGTGATTGATCTCTATTAAATATATATCTGTTTGGCGGCGGAGAATTTATTCTCTTGCTTAACGCCCTTCTCTGAGACGTACGAGCTCAGGGGTTATATATTGATGGATATCAAACGCATGGAGTGAATTGCCTGCGTGGCATGCCTAAGTGGCAATTGATCAAGGCTTCTGTTGAAAAGCAAAGTCTTGTGGTGATGATCAAAGCACGGCCTTTGTGGTGTAGCTTTGTGTAACGTTTGCTTCGCGAGTTTCACACCCGGTATGAACCAAAAACGGGAGACGAACGTCAGGGAGGGCATGCGTTTCTTTCTAGCTAGAAGTGGCGTCAGTGGTTTTACACGCCCTGACGAGTTTGACTTATGTGGTTGTTGCTGTTGCGAGGCGCCTCGGTTTGATCGGACGATCCGGGTCCGATGGAGTCATTCGTTGGCTCGTTTGCGCCCCAAAGGGCGGGGAGACGTATTGTTCAGGCATAATAATCCACATCGGTGGACCGACCCTGACGATCCAGGGGGCAGTTGCGGCTGTTCCTGAGACATGGTAGGCTAGATTGTCTCGAATCGGTTGAGGACTATCTTTTGCCTCGGTTCATAGATGGAAATCCAATTTCCAAATACGTAACATTTGCGGTTTTATTTGTAGAGCCTAGTATGGCGACATAGTGGGATGGGGCACTCTTGCCGCCTATGATTGATACTTATGATTGAAGTTGTTTTATACACTATGCACTTATAATAGTATCAAACGATTTGTTTTAACCGTATCAAGCATTCTTTGGTTGTTATAAGGGAAAACCCTATCCTCGGCTGCGTTGCATTGTGTGATGGGACCTGGGTCTTATAACAGCTTCATTTTTCTTTATTTAGCATTGCGCTGTTTGTTTTATGCACTGGTATTCTTGGGAGGAAACCCGTTCCGTGTTATACGGCGTGGTCCCTTGATTTACCTAACTTTAAAAATAAAGATTAATAACTGTTTTTAGTTCTCACACCTGTCACATGACTGACCTGGAATTTATTGTTTTAACCTAAACTCTGGGTGCCCTTATTTTGACACGGGCAGCTAGTAGTTTCGGTTTTGCAGATTTATATTCACAGGATCCTGGTTTACAGCTGGAACGATATCCGGAAAGCTTTGTATCCGTATATCTCCTTCTAGTTGTGTATTGTATTATTTTCCGCTGCGATGTATTTAAATGTAATTTAAATCTCTGATATTTCTGTGTAATATTTATTTGTTTATACTCTGTATATTCTTGTAATCTGATGCATTGTTGTAATATACAATGAAATGTTCTTTTGTATGCATTCTATTGTGGCTTGTTCTCAAACGATAGGGCGTTTCGAATGGTCTGGGTCGGTTTAGCGACTGGTTCGGCCCGAGCGAAATTCCTTGTCGTCACAGTTGGTATCAGAGCTTTGGTTTACAAAGCAGAGAACGAGACACATTAGAACCATACGGAAGAATTCATCAGATATTGGATTAGTAATATCCAATGGGAATGACTCGTTAGAGATGGGATCAGGGGTATCCTAGAACGAGTGTGAAGAGTATATTTTTAAAATGAAAACCATTTTTGTTTTGAAAATTTAAATCAACTATTCGTATTTGATTATTTATCTATATTGATTTGGACAGTCCAGTATATAAAGATTTTGCATATACGCCTTGCAAACGTGTATGTGAAGTTTTAATATACTGGATAGATATAGAATTACACTCTAATCGCCCGGAGGTGATTTTGATGATGGAGCTCCATCATTAGAATTTATATTCGAGTGACGAACGTGTAATATCTATATATTTCCTATTGACTGGTGTGAGAACCAAAATTAGATAGGGCATATTGTTGTGATTTGGCGTCAAAAACATGATTTTTGTATATGTGTCAAAATTATGAATTTGAAACTCTAATTCACTAATTGATTGATGTTTGGGTTGTTTGTTTATTTGTTTGCTAATGTTGAACCATTTAGCCAAATTGAATCACATATGGAACTGTATTGAAAATTGGTCGCATCTGCTTGCATATACATGTATATCATTGAACAGGTCATAGCAAGGAGGCTAGAGCCGAAGAATAAAATTTGTTTGCCCGACAAATAGGTACATGTTTACTACATGATTTACTGTTTTGTTTGGGTGATGATGATTTTATGAGCCTATTGGCTAGCCGCTTGGCTTTTTCTTTTTCTTTTTGAGATCTGAAGGACCGGGGAAGCTATTTGAAATTCCCCGATGCTCCCGGTGCAGGGGAGGTTATGGCGAAATTTTTCGAAAATTTAGGGAGTTAGCCAAATTTTTGAAATTTTGAAAATTTTCAGAAACTAAAGAGTTGGAGAATGGAAGCCAGATCGAACGTAGAGTTAATTAATCAAACCACTTTCGACTTTGTTCCTTTTCGGGGACGAAAAGTTTTAAGTGGTGGAGATTGTAACAACCCGAAAATCTGGGCCAGTTTAAAATTTTTATTTTGGCAATTTTAGCGAATTTTGAATATTTAAAATGAATTATTTTAAATAATATCGACGAAAAATTTATTTTGAATATAATTCGTACGTATATATTTATACGCGTCGTCGTTAGAATATAAATATTTATATATAATTATAAATAGAATTGAAAATGGCGCGGTAGTTCGATAATTCGATTTCAAACTTCAATTGAATGTACCGGGTGCAAAACAATCCGGATTTTAGTGAAACCAAAAACATTAGGATCTAATTGTGAATATCTTCCCAACGAATCTGAATAATCGAAGTTTAATAGCGGGAATCAAAAGATATGTCCAGTTGAAAATTCTGAATAGTCGCTATGGAATTCAGGCCCTTAAAAATGGACATTTTGCAAATGACCTCGGATCTCGACGAAACAAGTTTTGTTGGGTCCGCAGTGTCAAATTATTGCTAGGTTCCAAATTTCATAATTTTTCGAATCAATATGTGAGCGTGGCAAAGGAAAACACGTTTGACCGGTTTCAGTTGATTTTAATCGACTGGAAATTTGCCATTTTTCAAACGGTCTCAGAATTCGACGAAACTAGTTTTGTTAGGACCGCATCGTCAATACGAAGCTAGAAAATATTTTTCTGGAATTTTTCTAGTTAGTATGTGATCCCGGTAAATTGAAATGTGCGTTCAAATTCAATATATAGAGTTATATTTTAAATTCAACGGAAACTAATCGTAACGACCGAATTGGCCTACGTGACATATCCTATTGTGTTCGGGATGGAGGTAATTAGCTATGGTCGACAGTCGGTGGGCCTCATTTAGGGTTCGAATGTGAAATGCACCCTTTTAAAATCTAAATGGATTAAATAATAAATATTATATATATTAATAAGCACCCCTCTCCCTCACTTCTCTCTCTCCACGTTCTGAAATTAAAAAGAAAAAAAACCCAAATCAAACCCGCGTTGACCTCGTCAGCCCCCCCCCCCCTTGGCGGTGCCGCCCACCGCCGGGTTCCCCCAACCTCCGACTTGCTTCTCCTTCCTCCCCTCTATCTCTCTTTCTTCCTCTCACCGCTCCTCTTCTCCCTCCTACATCTCGACCTGGCCACGAACCCAACCCGCGCCTGAACCCTGTGCCACAACCGCACCTGCAGGAGCCGCCCTCACCAACTGCAAACCTCCGACGAACTTCGACACTCCCCTCCTCCTTCTTCGTGGAAAACCGAGTCCCCTCTGGTTCGACGCAGCCCACTCCCTCCGCCAAAATATACCGTGAGTTCTTCCTTTCCTTTCTATTTTGTAAATAACATTGTTTTAATTCAGTTTTTATTCATGAAAGTTTTTATTTTTAATTTGAAAAGTCATGTTTTATTAATTATTTTTAAATACATGAAAAGATACGATTTTTATCGAAGTAAAAATAGAATTTTTAACATATATATAGCAAAGTAAAAATATGATTTTTATATGTTGAACTTCGAAATAAAAATATGATTTTTATATGTTGAACTTCGAAATAAAAATATGATTTTTATATGTTGAACTTCGAAATAAAAATATGATTTTTATGTATTGAACACCGAAGTAAAAATACGATTTTTATATATGGAATAGCGAAGTAAAAATTCGATTTTTACATAGGTAGTGAAAGCGGACAACGAAGGTAACAAAAAGGCGAGAACGAAGAAGATTTATATCAAAGAAGAGTCAAGATGTTTGGATAGCTTTCGGTGAGAATTTCTCACCTTTCAATTTCTTTTCTAATTATATATATATACTAGGATGCAGACGGTGCTTAGTAGCACCCGACACAATCGTCCACAAACCATGGACTTGTTTGTTTGGTTGCATAGATTAGTTTGATTATTGGATTGAAATTGAATTGTTTGGTGAAATGAATAGATTTGATTGATGTGTGAATGGCATGGGCCTTCACTAGACCGGGGAGGCTAGGCCTCGTCCCGTTTCTAGTATCGTGCCGTTATGCCGCCGAAATTTTCTAAAATAAGTTAGGAAATAAAAATATCATTTTATTTTAAGAATGAACTGAATAGAAATTCATATGTTAAAATAAAATGTTTTATCGTTAAAAATATATAATTTTTAACGTGAATATGAATATAGTGAATGTGAATAAATAAATATTCATTTACAAACCAGACGGTTTGTTTATGTACACCTATTTGAAGGACATTGATTGGGTCGATAAATTTTACACATCGCCCAACTGCACAAATAAAATCCGTGTTTGTTGATTTGAAACCCCACACGGGTGTTGGGATGAAATTTGAAGTTCACTCATCCTGATTGATTAAATATGTCGATCGATTGATTGACAGGCTGTTATAAGCGTTAGATATCTATATTTGATGCTTATACAGTGTAGTGCACTTTGGTTGATGGTTGATTATTTTTCAATGCTATTATATGTGTGTAATGTATGAAAATCCATATAATTAATTTTATATGGTAATTGATTGGGCCTCATTCCAATTTGAAAAATAAAGAATATTATAAAATAAAAGTTCATGTGTTGACAGTACTCATCCATTGAGATTGGTCATGTGTTGAACGAAATATTTTGATAATAACAACTATTTTGAAAAAGAAATATTTGAAATAGAATATTTGAAAATAGAAACTTATGAAGCCGTGTTGATTGGTTTGACGCCATTTTGACGTGAACGATATTTATACCGATTTTATCGATTTCGAAATGAATTGAATTGAAAACGATCTCGAAATGAATTGAATTGAAAACGATTTCGAAACGAATTGAATTGAAAACGATTTCGAAATGAATTGAATTGAAAACGATTTCGAAATGAATTGAATTGAATTGAAAACGATTTCGAAATGAATTGAATTGAAAACGATTTCGAAATGAATTGAATTGAAAACGATTTTGAAATGAATTGAATTGAAAGCGAATTGAAATGAATTCAAATTGAATTGAAATTTGAATTGAATAGAAATGGATTTTAAAACGAAATTACAAAGAAGAATTCAATTTTGATTTGAATTGAAAAGGAAGTTGAAATTGCTTTTGAAATGAATTTAAAACTATTTATATAATTCGTTTTAAATAGAAATCGATGAAATATATATTATATATATTATATATATAATATAATGGCCTGAATAGAACGCGCCGCGCCGCGGCAGTTCGCGAATTTCGACCATTTATTTCAAACGGACATTACGGGAGATCCGACCGTCGGATTCTCCTAAAACCGGAACCGTTGGGTTCGTATCGAAAAGAGCTTTCTAATGAATATTAGAAATTTGAAATCTAACGGTTGGATTTGGAGATACGTCCAAATCAAATTTGAAAAAGGTCGCTGTAAGTGCAGTTCGATAGCCGTTGATGGAAATCGACTGTACGGGCCTTGATAAAATTATTAAAAATAGTAATAATTTGTGTAAAATCATAAGAAATGATTTAGAAAGTATTGGGATGAAAAACCCCATATTTGAAAAGATAAAAATAGATTTTTTTATCGAAATGAACTAGTTTGAACTAGAAATATAATTCTATTTATTTTTAAATAAATAAATTGAATTTGAAAAAGGGTTTTAAAAATAACCAAAATTTCCAATGATTGCATTGGAATGGATTTGAATCGAAATTGTCTTCGGAATATTTCGATGTTGGAATTCGTGATTATACTGGTGTTGTTATGGAAATTTGAAAGATATATATATTTATATCGTTATTTCTAATACGACATTTGTTAATCGTAGAATTTGACATTGAATATAAGCCGGGATATTTTCTATTCAGAGCCTTGTGTTTAATATCAAATGTGATTTGGGTTTGTCGTGAATGGTGTCTTCATTAACACTGTTCTGGAACCCAGTTGAGAAAAGATTAAATCTTTTTATTTTAGATTTAATGAAGAGTACCAATTAAATAATATTTAATTGGAATAGAATTGATATTGATTTTTGGGTTTATCGTGAACAGTGTTTTAAACAACACTTGTTCTTTAACCCGATAATTAATGGAATGTGATTTTGGGTTTATCGTGAACCGTGTTTTAAATGACACTGATTCTTTAACCCAGTCGAAGATTAAAACTAAGTGGAGTTTTAATGAATCTTTAATTAGATTGAAATGATCGAAAATGGAGTATCACCAGTTTTGCTCCAGGCGATAGTTAAATCTTTAATTAGGTTTGAACGTGAAATGGTAATTGAATTTACCGATAACACTGTAGTGTTAGATATGAAGTATTACCAGTTTTACTTCATGGGATGAATAGGTTGGGATTGGGAAATTAAAACAAAGGATTACTTCGGTAAGTTTCGTTAATCCCGAGTAGTTGAATCGAAATTCAAAAGAAGATTAAAGAATAAATTCAAAGAATTTATCTTGGATGAAATTAATGGGAACATTTCCCTATGAATGTGAAATTTACGGTTAGTGACTAATGAATTGGAATGAGGCGTATGTTGTGTTTGTGTAACAATTATTTAAAATATACGCGAGTTATTCGGAAAGACCGGGTTTATCCCATTCTGAATAACTGATACGACGATAAGTCGAAGATGAAGACGGTGGTCGAAGACCGGAAGTCTTCACGTCGTTTGGGTGATTACTGATGATCTTGATTGGGCTGTACACCCAAGAAGATGGAAACAGTTGGTGATCGTCCAGACGTACTTGGAGATCGATGGATATGCGGGGTACTAGGTGCCTCCGGTTTCGTTCAGCCCCAGAACGGACTTGTAAATGGACTGTGTGTCTGACATCGGATTTTAGTCTGTGTGATTGATCTCTATTAAATATATATCTGTTTGGTGGCGGAGAATTTATTCTCTTGCTTAACGCCCTTCTCTGAGACGTACGAGCTCAGGGGTTATATATTGATGGATATCAAACGCATGGAGTGAATTGCCTGCGTGGCATGCCTAAGTGGCAATTGATCAAGGCTTCTGTTGAAAAGCAAAGTCTTGTGGTGATGATCAAAGCACGGCCTTTGTGGCGTAGCTTTGTGTAACGTTTGCTTCGCGAGTTTCACACCCGGTATGAACCAAAAACGGGAGACGGACGTCAGGGAGGGCATGCGTTTCTTTCTAGCTAGAAGTGGCGTCAGTGGTTTTACACGCCCTGACGAGTTTGACTTATGTGGTTGTTGTTGTTGCGAGGCGCCTCGGTTTGATCAGACGATCCGGGTCCGATGGAGTCATTCGTTGGCTCGTTTGCGCCCCAAAGGGCGGGGAGACGTATTGTTCAGGCATAATAATCCACATCAGTGGATCGGCCCTGACGATCCAGGGGGCAGTTGCGGCTGTTCCTGAGACATGGTAGGCTAGATTGTCTCGAATCAGTTGAGGACTATCTTTTGCCTCGGTTCATAGATGGAAATCCAATTTCCAAATACGTAACATTTGCGGTTTTATTTGTAGAGCCTAGTATGGCGACATAGTGGGATGGGGCACTCATGCCGCCTATGATTGATACTTATGATTGAAGTTGTTTTATACACTATGCACTTATAATAGTATCAAACGATTTGTTTTAACCGTATCAAGCATTCTTTGGCTGTTATAAGGGAAAACCCTATCCTCGGCTGCGTTGCATTATGTGATGGGACCTGGGTCTTATAACAGCTTCATTTTTCTTTATTTAGCATTGCGCTGTTTGTTTTATGCACTGGTATTCTTGGGAGGAAACCCGTTCCGTGTTATACGGCGTGGTCCCTTGATTTACCTAACTTTAAAAATAAAGATTAATAACTGTTTTTAGTTCTCACACCAGTCACATGACTGACCTAGAGTTTATTGTTTTAACCTAAACTCTGGGTGCCCTTATTTTGACACGGGCAGCTAGTAGTTTCGGTTTTGCAGATTTATATTCACAGGATCCTGGTTTACAGCTGGAACGATATCCGGAAAGCTTTGTATCCGTATATCTCCTTCTAGTTGTGTATTGTATTATTTTCCGCTGCGATGTATTTAAATGTAATTTAAATCTCTGATATTTCTGTGTAATATTTATTTGTTTATACTCTGTATATTCTTGTAATCTGATGCATTGTTGTAATATACAATGAAATGTTCTTTTGTATGCATTCTATTGTGGCTTGTTCTCAAACGATAGGGCGTTTCGAATGGTCTGGGTCGGTTTAGCGACTGGTTCGGCCCGAGCGAAATTCCTTGTCGTCACAAATCGTTTATCAACTATAACGATATATTTAATTATAATTAAATATTGACCTCAAATTTTGATAAGCCCTTTGAGACGTAGTGATAATTTAATTTTTAGATTTTACTGTAATTTTTAATTAAATAAATAAGCAACTTTTTATTTGGAGTATTTTGCACACTTAATCAGCGATTTTGGGGTTTCACAATATGAGTTAATCTACCGGTATTATTATATTTTTGGGATCGGGGCACATTGCTATTCACAATGGTATTTTTATTTTTGTCTATTGTTGTCCGTAAAACGGAATGACTGCATATTACTGAAACTAAAAGTAATGTAACAACAGCAACTAGTTCATGGGAATTACTACATGTAAATTGAACGTTCAATGTTATAATATTGCGGGCATAAGTATCATCAAAGAACCATGATGACAAAGTAAGATTCTCACGGAATGTGTATAAAAATGGAAACCAAAACATTTGGAGTACAGTATCAAACTACAATTTCAAGTGATGTAAAACAATCCACGCCATCAAACTACAATTTCAAGTGATGAAAAACAAGGCCACGTTCCACTTTTTATCAGCCACACCCTTACATTATAACGCGAGAAAAAAAGCACAAAATCTCAACCAAAAATCCGATCAATGAAAATCAAAAGAATAAACGATGTTGTCTCCAAACAAAATCGCATCGACCTCCTCCATCACAACCCTATTCGACGTCGACCCTGAAGGTGAAAGGTCCGCCTGGGTGAGCTCTAGACTCGTCCGGAGTTACTAAGAATCCGATGGCCTCGTTAAGTGGTGGCGAGAGCGCAAAGAAAGGCAAATTTGGGTTGGAAGCCATTGGCTTTGAGCCGATTTTTCCGGAGAGAATACAGTCTCAAGTTGAACGAGACTCATACCATCGATGCAGAATAGGAAGGGCGTCGTTGAGGTGGGTCCGATGGCCACGGTGACTAAGCCGGCGATGGTTGAAAAAGGGCGGAAGCTGTTTGAGAAGGATCAGGTCGGGATTTTTCTGGTGGGACCGAGGAGAACTTTAGGGTGGCGACTAGGTGAAGGGTGAGGTGCAGGTTCATTTGGCGGTGGCAGTAAAGGTGGTGGATGACCGAGGTGGTGGCAGTCGATGGTCAAAATGGAGATCAACGGAAATGGTGAGGGGTTGGATCTGGTGCGTGTTTTCTGAAATAGGGAGGAAGGCTTTTAAAATCGGGTGCGGGTGGATTGAAAGGCAAATGGGCCGAACAAAATATGGTAAAGCCCAATTGATTTATAAATTAAGTTTAGTTTAATTTAATATGCGTTAACTTGTAAAATTCATAACTTCCTCATACGTTATCGAAATTCAGCGAAACAAGATCCGTTAGGAGCATATGGACGAGAGCTCCACAATGGAACCGACGGGGAGTGAATCGAAGCTCGTTACAATTTATAGCAAAATAAATTGTCTGTCTGAATCGAGCGATGGTTATCGTTATTAACGATGATCATCCAAGGTGAGTAAAACCAACCAACTCTGAACAGTTATATTTTTATAACGTATTCTTAGAACTGATAATTATCCGTTGATTGCTGTGTGTTAACTGTTTGGTTGAATTGCTGATGTATTGGTTGAAATTATAGATAACGATATATATATAAATCGTTAATCAAATATTGATTCAATTTAGCAGAATATTTCATATTGAAATGAAATCGATGTTAATTATATTGTTTAACATTTGTGATGCAGGGAAACAGGTTGGAGGAATCCAACTGGACTCCTCAACATTTATTTTACTATTTTTATATATTTTAATATATGATGTGATATATAATCTGTTGATGATTATGCGTGTTTAAATGATATTGATCATTGTGATTTGTTATTTTAGATACTGTGAGAAATACTGAGATGAAAAAGGGGGATTTTCAAAGTATATTTGAAAAGGAATTATTTATATAAAATCAATGGATTTTATATATAAAAGGAAAAGGATTTTATAAAAGAAAATAATTATAAAATCGAAGGATAAGTTATAAAAGGGAAATATTTGTAAAACAAATATAAAAGGAAAAATATTGTGAAACAAATAGGAAAAGAAATATTTATTTAGAAAATAAATATATAGAATTAAAAGGAGATATTTGTAAAACATGTACAAATAGAAGTAGAAAGGGAAATATTTGTAAAAACATTTACAAATAAAACAGAAAGAGGAATATTTGTAAAAACATTTACAAATAGAATTAAAATGGAAATATTTATTTAGAAAATAAATAGAGTTATAAAAGAAATTTATTTGAAAATGAAAAGAATGTTATATAAGGAAATATTTGGCAAATGAATAGAATTTTACATAAGGAAAGTTTAGACCCGTGCTTCGCACACGGGTATAACATGATATAGATTAAAAGCAAGGATTTTAAATAGAATCTGTTTTAACTAATAGATTGAGAAGATTAATTAATAAATGATATTTTATAAATTAAATAAAATATTTATCATTGGATAAATGGAATTTATAAGTCAGGACTTATATAGAGAAGTAAGAATCGATTTCAACATCGATGTTTGAAACTAAATGTGGACGTAGAGTTAATCAAAGGAGTTAATCAAAATGTGTTAATCAAAAGGAGTTATAAGAGTTAATCTATTAGAGCTAACCAGTTAGAGTTAACCGGTTAGAGTTAATCGATTTGAGAGTAGGGTTAATCGATTAGAGTAATCGAATAGAGTTAATTGAAGAAAGATAATCGAATATAGTTTATTCGAAAGAAAAGAGTTATCGAATATTAGTTATTCGAAGGAGTTATCGAATATTTGTTATTCGAAAAGAGTTATCGAATATTTATTATTCGAAAAGAGTTGTTTAATATTTGTTATTAGAAAGAGTTATCGGATATAGATTATTTGAATAGAGTTAAAAGGAGATATCGAATTCTGTTTATTAGAATAGAGTTAAAAGGAGATATAAATTATAGTTTAATCGAAAGAAGTTATCAAGTATAAGTTAAATCGAATATAGTTATTCGAGATAAAGTTAAAAAAGACATAGTTATTCGAATATAAGTTAAATCGAATATTAGTTATTTGATAGGAGTTAGTCAAGTTGAGTTAAATATGTAGAGTTAATTATGTCGAGTTAATTAAGTTGAGTTAATCAAGATGAGTTAATCAAAACGAGTTAATCCAAATGAGTTAATCCAAAGGAGTTAATCGAATATTAGTTATTCGAATATAGAAAGGAGCTAGTCGAATATTTGTTATTCGAATAGAGAAAGGAGTATCGAATATTAGTTATTCGAATAGAGAAAGGAGTATCGAATATTAGTTTATTCGAATAGAGTTAAAGGAGTACCGAATATAGTTTATTCGAATAGAGTTAAAGGAAAGGGTAACGAATATAGTTTATTCGAAAGGATTTATCAATTATAGTTTATTCGAACAGAAGAGTTATCGAATATTAGTTATTCGAAGGAGGTATTATTGAATATAATTTATTTGAAAGTAAATTGGTCGAATATAATCTATTCGAAAAGAGATAATCAAATAGGATCTATTCAAAAAGAGATATCCAATATAATCTATTCGAAGAGAGTTAATCGAATATTAGTTATTTGAAGGAGAGTTAATCAAATAAGGATTACTCGAAAGGGGGTTATATGTCGAATTCGATTATATCGAATTCGGGAAAGTACCCATACTTTCCGGTGTTTAAATCAAGAGCTATTAATTTATAACTTAGGTGTTTATTTATTTATTCACACTAAAGAATAAAAGTTCTAATGGAAGTTAGATATCTCGAAAGTAGGGATTATAACGTTATCGTTATAACCAATGTTTTCAATAAAGAAGTGGATATGTAAATAGAAACCGAGAATTACGTTAGGAAGTTTGTTAAAGATTTAAAAGATAAACTTTGACTATTTCGAAGTTAAAACGTTGTTCAGTTAAGGTCTGAGAGGTAATTATACCCCAATTTGATTGGCTTCCTTCTTGACTAAGGAATGGTAAGGTTTGATAGTAAAGGATGGTTAAGTAAATTTAGTTAATGAGTGAAATGGTTTGAGTTGGCATGGCGATGTTTGATTTAAACATCGGTTTAAACCAAATGAAGGAGTTTTGGAAATATTTTCCAAATAAGAATCAGAAATGTTTTCTGAAATAGAAAATAAGAATTTAGAATTATGAAAACAGGAGATAAATAAATTAATGAACTAAAGAGAATAAATGTTAAATGATGATTGATCGATATAATTTCCATCTGGAAATAATATCGTTGTTTGCACACCTGTTTTTCTTTGATAGTTAACTCACCAACTATCGAAGTTTTTAACCATTTTAACGTTGTTAATATAGTGAGACCGGTTCTATTATTATCCGAAGAACCACTCCGTATTGGCACAAGCATTGCGAATCATATATGCCAAAGATAATTGAAGACGGAGTAAAGTGCAAGTGCTGTTGTATAAATCTTAGGTAAAGATTGCCTAAGATGGTTGTACTAAATAGTGCCTTCGGTTTGTCCAGTCCCAGGATGACTTGCATGGAAGAATGTCTGACAGAGTATATTTAATAGATCACGTAAGTTGATCTCTTCAAACGTATTTATGTTTGGTGGCGGAGGAATCCGTTTCTCCTAGCTGTATACCTGTTGTATTTTTGGGGAAATCAATTTGTGATTTGGCGGGTATGATGATGTGACATTCAAAGTGTATAATTATGTGATCTGCCAGAGATAAGCGTGGCCTTTAGCCTCACAACTGGGAAATGACAAAAATCGGGCAAGCAGCATGGCTATGTAGGTCGCACCTATTAGGGTGTATAATCACCTGATCTAGAGTTTTATTTACTTCTAAAAATCTATTGTCAATGTTGTCCCATTCGGGAAACGGTTACTGATCCCATCCGTTGGTGATATACATTCGATACACTCAAGCGAAATGAGTGGTCGGTCATGTGTGGCCGGGTTGCAAGATGTTCTTGTTGAACCAAGTGTATTCCTCTCTAGAGGTACACTAGCGAAAGGTGGTTCCATACCTTGTCATAGTTGGAAATCCATTACCCAATACGTGCTTGCGGTTTTGATTGTATACTATATATGTAGAACGTGAGATGAAAGCTTTTCTGCTAGATGATTATTATATTGTGGTTGATAGACACTATTATAACATCAATGAGTTTTTATATAAAGCTTATTTTGGATTCTCATAAGGGAAAAACCCGTTCCATTGTACGACGTGGTCTTATGAGATATCGTTTAATGGCTCAAACTGTTTTACTCATAGCAGTCCCATGATTGACCCGAAGTTTATTTTGTTTTGCTTCCCCTAAACTCTTGGGTGACCAATTTTATATGGCAATCAAGTAGTCGGGATTTACAGATACTTGAAGAGCTAGAGTAGGAGCTTCAGGATCATATAGCTATTGTTTATTTCCGCTGTATTGTAAGTGCTTTACTTTGGAAATGATATGTATATTCAAGTACGGATTTGTATTTCAAATTTATGATATATATTATATGTTATTCGTTTCGCTGTGTGGTTCGTGTTACTCTGATGTTGTATTTTCTTCTTCTTCTGTTCTAAGTTTCTATCTTATCTATTCTCACCTCTATTTTCTTTCTATTAGTTTTCTGATTTCCAGTGCAATTGGGGTTGGACTTGTGTTATTTGGTCAGCTCAAATTGGACCGAAATTTCAGGACACTACAGTTGGTATCAGAGCTGGTTGCTTAATTGGTACGGATGATAGGGGGTTCTCGCTTTGTGTTAGGTGGCGAACGGGAGACTCTTACCCCTACATCTCCCGACAATGTGGGTTGGTCGAGTCGCAAGGCTGGCCATAAAAGTAGTTCTGAGGTACCAGTGTAAGCCACAGGGGGAGGTTAGCCCTCTGCCTTGGGGGATGAGGGATGATTGAAAAGCCTACCAAATTTCTGGGCCATTACAGTTGGTATTAGAGCTCAAGGTTAAGTTACTACCTTGGCTTTGTGGCGTGACTCAGTAGAGATGGGGCTAGTAATACCCTAGATTGAGTTTGTGTGTATATATATGAGCGTGTATTTGTTATTCAATATAAAATGATTTTATATTATGGAGATTTATTGGTTGAGTTGTTTATGGGTTCTGGTCGATCAGTTTGATCCACTGTATCGGTAGGGATTTATAAACACTCGAATACGATGAACCTGCATTGAGTGTTTTGAAAAGAGGGTAAATGAAATAATTTTACCCAAATTAAATTTTGATATAAAGGATTTATATTGAAATTATAATATATTGGATATGCTGGTTGTTATTATAATCGAGTAAGATTATAAAGTGAAATGGTTATGTAAATAGCCAATCAGAATTCGTATAAGTGAAATACGTGAAATCAGATGAATTAAAGCTGAAATTTAATCAGAATTGGATTTAAAATTTCTGTGAATTTGAAAAGTGTTGGTAAATGAATTTGGATTGAATATATGAGAATTTTAAAATCCTGGGAGATTTTAAATTGTTTTGAGAATGATATTTTGAATGGATTTAAAAATGGAAGTGTTTAAAGAACGAGTTTTGAAAAGTGATATAGTATTGAACTCACTTCGATAGCTGGAAATAGATTCCGATGATGATCATGACATCATCGGTGTTCATTTTCGAGTGTGTAAGTGACGGATTACTACCAAAGATTTTGTTTTGAATTGTTTTGACAAAAACAAGTTGTTTTGAATCCTGAAAAGGAAAGTTTGACTTTTGAAAAAAGCAAAGCTGTTTAAAACTCCTAGGAAGAGACTATTTGAATTAAAAGCAAATTAAATAGAAATTTGTGGAAACAAATTGAAGTTGAGTTGAAGCCAGTAATGTGGAAACCGTATTGAAATGGAGTAATATCGAGTCGAACTGGAATTTGTATAATTAGACTCGGTTGAGTAAATGGTTTGATTTTTGAAATAAAAATCTGATTTGAGTTATGAGATAAAGATAGCCGATTAATGAAATTAACCAGTTAAGGAAATATGTGGATAGAACTTAACGAGGTTAAGTATATTGGATTGGTGAGTTAAGAATTTGGAAATCAAGAATGGTACTTGAGATTGAGAATGGAATTCGACTTGTATATAAGTGAATGGTTGTGTTGGAGATAAAAGTGATTTTAGTTTGATTGGGTTGACATTGGTATATGATGAATTGACAGCAGATGGAGATGATATAATGATATGCCCGATAAAAAGGTACGAGTTTATTTTATATGGGTATGAGATTTTTATGAGCCGAATTGGCAAGCCGCTTGGCTCTTTTATTTTCTTTTGGGTTGGAGATGGCCTAGAGAGGCGAGTTGGAGGTTGTACCGATTGAGCCGTACAAAGGAGGTGTTGGCGAAATTTTTCGAAAAGTTAAGGCGTTAGAAAATTTTCAGGGTTTTTGAAAATTTTCGGTGATAAGAATTAATTAATATTTTAATTGAAGTTTATTGGTTCAGTGAAACTGAAATTAAGAAGTAAACAACTAATTTGTAACCCAGTTGATAGGGTTTGTTTTCCACCTTAGCAATTTCGAGGACGAAATTATTTTAAGGGGGAAGAATGTAACATCCTATACTTTTACGGTAGAATAATTAATTAATTTAATTATTAAATATCGATTTGGTGATATCGATAACTTGAATTAAATAATATTCATATTTAATTAATATAAATAATAGAATAATATATATAATTCAGAAATAATCAAAAATGGTGAAATTCACAATA
The DNA here is from genome assembly GCA_030737875.1 of Allium sativum. Classification (NCBI taxonomy): domain Eukaryota; kingdom Viridiplantae; phylum Streptophyta; class Magnoliopsida; order Asparagales; family Amaryllidaceae; genus Allium; species Allium sativum. The sequence continues at coordinate 559,522,830 of CM060920.1, read as the reverse complement.
TCATGTGGATTGGATTATTTATAAGATATAATTCAGTTTAGAATTGAATTAGTATAACGAATATATTTTATAAACGACAGTTGAACGTATTAATTATATTATAAATATAATCGAGCTCGAAATGGCGCGGTAGTTCGCGATTTGGCGATTCGATCTTTAAAAAAATATACAGAAGCCGTTTTAAATCGAATTTATGTGAAACAAGAAATGTTAGGAGCTGGTGAAGTATATTTTTCTCGTAGAAGAGAAAAATCAGGATTTCATCATGTAGATTTTGATTTATGTCCAAATCAAATTTTCAAATAGTCGCTATGGAATCGTTTATCAACCTTAACGATATATTTAATTATAATTAAATATTGGCCTCGAATTTAGACAAGCCCTTTGAGATGTAGTGATAATTTATTTTTTAGAAATTTACTGTAATTTTTAATTAATTAAATAAGCAACTTTTTATTTGCAATATTTTGCACCCTTAATCAGCGATTTTGGGGTTTCACAATATGAGTTAATCTACCGGTATTATTATATTTTTGGGATCGAGGCACATTGCTGATTACAATTGCATTTTTATTTTTGTCTATAGTTGTCCGTAAAACGGAATGACTGCATATTACCGAAACTAAAAGTAATGTAACAACAGCGACTAGTTCATGGGAATTACTACTTGTAAATTGAATGTTCAATGTTATAATATTGCGGGCATAAGTATCATCAAAGAACCATGATGACAAAGTAAGATTCTCATGGAATGTGTGTAAAAATGAAAACCAAAACGTTTGGAGTACAATATCAAACTACAATTTCAAGTGATGTAAAACAATCCACGCCATCAAACTACCAAACTACAATTTCAAGTGATGAAAAACAAGGCCACGTTCCTCTTTTTCTCAGCCACACCCTTATCTTATAACGCGAGAAAAAAAGCACAAAATCTCAGCCAAAAATCCGATCAATGAAAATCAAAAGAATAAACGATGTTGTCCCCAAATAAAATCGCACCGACCTCCTCCATTACAACCCTATTTGATGTCAACCCTGTAGGTGGAAGGTCCGCCTGGGTGAGCTCTAGACTCGTCCGAAGTTACTAGGGATCCGATGGCGTCGTTAGGCGTGGCGAGACCACAAAGAAGGACAGATTTGGGTTGGAAGCCATCAGCTTTGAGCCGATTTTTCTTGAGCGAATACAGACTCGAGTTGAACGAGACTCATACCATCGATGCGGAATAGGAAGGGCGTCGTTGAGGTGGGTCCGATGGCCACGGTGACTGTGCCGGCGATGGTTGAAAAAGGGAGGAAGCTGTTTGAGAAGGATCAGGTCGGGATTTTTCTGGTGGGACCGAGGAGATCTTCAGTGTGGCAACTAGGTGAAGGGTGAGGCGCAAAGTGAAGGCGGTAGATGACTGAGGTGGCGGCAGCCGATGGTCAAAATGGCAGTCAACGGAATTGGTGAGGGGTTGGATCTGGTGCATGTTTTCTGAAATTAGGAGGAAGGCTTTTAAAATCAGGTGCGGGTGGATTGAAAGGCAATTGGGCCGAACAAAATATGGTAAAGCCCAATGGATTTATAAATTAAGTTTTTAGTTTAATTTAATATGCGTTAACTTGTAAAATTCATAACTTCCTCATACTTTATCGAAATTCAGCGAAACAAGATCCGTTAGGATCATATGGACGAGAGCCCCCAATGGAACTGACGGGAAGTGAATCGAAGCTCGTTACAATTTATAGCGAAATAAATTGTCTGTATGAATCGAGCGATGATTATCGTTATTAACGATGATCGTCCAAGGTGAGTAAAACTCACCAACTCTGAACAGTTATATCTGTTAGATCCAAAATTGGCTCCAACACCCAAGTTGTTCTATTATGCAGAGATCAATATCAGAAATAATGCAAGAAAAAATAAGAAAGACACGAGATTTATAGTGGTTCGGCGTTAACGAGCCTGCGTCCACTTTATATCTATGACTATACTTAAAATTCAAGTACAATCGATGATTTATCACTCAGCCTCACTTTTACAATGTTGATTCACTCAATAAATTCGAGACAACTCTGAACAATAATGGGAATATAATAATGGCGAAGTTAGAGCTTAGAATTGCCAAAAAGATCCTAGAAAATGTCTAGTCCAGGGCTATTTATAGATGATACTTGCAGACGGATCGTGGTCATATGTGGTGCAAATCCCGAAGATCTCGGACTGGTTCATGGCTTGATGAAGAATTGGTCAAAATGGCAGTTATGGACATATGTCGTGAGATCCTGCATTCTCGGATCGTCATATTCTTAGTCTTGACCTCCATCTTAACTTCTCGGGCTTGGATTGTAAAGAGGCAGAGGGTATGGGTCGGATCGCTCTGCTATGGACGGATCGGGTCTTGAAGCTCTGACGAGGATGGGTCGAGATGAAAGGGACGGATTGGATTGCGAGACATAGGGGCTATTGCGATCCGTGGAAGGTAGGGCGATCCGACCGGGTCTTCGAGGGTAAAGGCGTGAAGTTTCAATTTTTCTCATGAGCACGAACCTTAGTGGCTTGGTCAAAAAGCTAGCCAACATTTTGCCCCCTTGAAGTATGTTTCATCAGAGATGGAACATGCTTCGAAATTACTAAGATATCTTTTCATGAAGTGATGCAAATCAAAGGTCGTATCTGCTTGAAACATCATACGGTTCTAGGGAGTTTTGTCTCTCGATTTGTATAAATATCCAGTTAAACCTTCCATTATTTCTTTGTTCATTAGGTAATTTTAATCTCTTGAATTCCTAGGGATATTGCTATCAAATCACCGAGTAAGTCTCAAAACTCCCTGTATGAAGTAGTATTTCACAATTTTTTGTATTTCTGCAAATATACAAGTCTACCTTTCCGATTTATCCGTCACATTTGGGCTCGAATCGTAGTAGACTATTCAACGCGTTTGGGCAGAGCGGCTGGATATATCATGGATCGTCGCCTTGGGTGGCCCATGCGCGAACCATGGTGGGCTCCATCAGCGTTCACGGCCCATCAGGCCTTACAAGCCATATAGGACAAAATGGGAGAGGCCAAAGGTTTCCTCTTTGGTTATATAAACCGGTTCCTTCTCTCTCTTTCCCTTCTTCCTTTCTTTTGCCTTTGTAGCCGCCATCCAGTCTTTGAATCGTAACCCTAATCTAGGTTTGACTGACAATCGAGATTACTCCACAATTTATAGGTAATGGTGGTAGGATGGATTCCTACCTTGTGTTGTTTTCTTTTTCGCTTCTTTTCGCTTCTCTTTTCGCCTGTATGGTGATGGCGATGATGAGGACTTGGGTATGGCGACGGCGGTGACGAACATGTAGTGGAAGAAGAGTGATGGAGAGGAGGGAAAAGAGTATCATCATCATGGTTCGTGTATGAGACAATCGACATGGCTCACTTCGTGGTGATGGTGAGGCGATGGGAGAGGTAATGAGGATGAAGTATTAATCTGACGAGTGGATCGGATCGTGGTATTAGGGGAGCATCGGTTCGTGGTGATAGCGAGGTAGAAGGATTAAGGATGGAAACAAAGTGTTAAATTGGATAGCGGATCAGGTCGTGAGAAACAAGAAGTAAAGTGGATCGTGGGGATACTGTCACGATCCGTTCAAGTAATGGATCTGGAGCTTGAGTGTCCCACGATCCGATCCCTTTCCACGAGCTGATGCTTTCCCACGGGTCGTAGCCTGCTCCACGAACCAATTTGGCGTCACAAGCTGAATCTTGTCTCTTGAGCCACTTGACCAACGATCCGATACACATGTTGACTAAAAAAAAGTACAATATAATTCTGATATACCAATGGACAGTTAGGTTAGTGCCCTCGAGATGAACTTTTTGAACTGGGCAACAACATAACTCAACAGCGGACCATTGCCAATATCCTGCTTATCTGATTAAGTTCATGTTTTTATTAATGTATGCACATGCACACACTTACACTTACACACAGGGGAACGGGTAATTGTGTTCTAATTTTTGCTAAGTACAATCTAATTCTGATATACCAATGGACAGTTAGGTTAGAGCCCTCGAAATGAACCTTTTGAACTAAGCAACAACATAACTCAACAACGGACCATTGCCAATATCCTGCTTATCTGATTAAGTTCATGTTTTTATTAATGTATGCACATGCACACACTTACACTTACACACAGGGGAACGGGTAATTGTGTTCTAATTTTTGCTTGCCAACACAGCTATGTCGGATAAACAAGTGACCGAGACATCGAGTGAAAGTTACGAATCAGATACATTAATGCATCATAATCCTGATGTGCTTTCCTCAGATTCAAGTAAGGAAAAATCCGATCCTGATTATGAAACAGGGACCGATATAGGATCAACAACTTCTGAAAGCACTTCAGTTGAAGATGAGGATGATCGAGCTCCCGATGAATTTCGGGTACTAAGGAGATAGAAAAATTCACAGAGTCCTTACCCTCTAAGCTAGACGATTTAAAACTTAAGAAGATATGTTTAAGACACCGAATTCCCTGGGATGACGTGAAAGTTCCAGAAAACAAAGATAGACCTCATTCTGCCCCAGAAGGGCACATGACCATTAGTCGACTCATGTGCTGGGTAGGGGCCATTCCTCCTTTTCCTCTATTTGTCGTTAATCTTTTGAGACAGTTACAAATTGCCCCCATGCAACTCCACCTGAATGCTTATGCGGCTTTGTATACTCTGTACATTTCTTATATGGAGATCCTACGGACCGAACTTACTCTTAAAGATTTGAATTTCTATTACAATTTCAAACATCGTTCCGCAGGGGCTCCCAATTTTACTTTCTTCGAATCGGTCGTTAATAGAAAAGTTGTGATAGATGGTTATAGCAATATAGGGGATGTCAAATCTGAATGGTTCTAGATAAAACACCAGGCCGGATGTGCGAGGAGGTGGCTACAAGCGAGTATGTTTCCAACTTTTCCGCGTTTAATTCGAAAGCATAACATTAGTGCTAACGAATCATTTTGTTCCACACAGATCACAACTTTGAGAGAACAGAAGGATCGATATACGAAGATCGAATGTCCTGCCTCCTCAAGAGTAACTCAGATTTCTTAAGGATTAAGAAATGTATCAATGACGAAAACCTTCATAAACACCGTCTCTTAGACATAAGGTTCGGACTTGGAGCAGGCTGTAAACCTTACAAATATATACCTCCGATTGAAGGAGAAGGAACTTCTCAAGCTGTAAAGACAACAACTCTTCGCAAGAGTCCTTGGCTAATGATTTATCAGGGTAACGAGGATTTAAACGTATACAAAGGAGATGAGGAACGAGACGATGAATCAAAGGAGGTTCCATCCTCCGAGGGGCAATCTCCCTTAAGAACTTCATCGCCAGTTGAGTCTGTCGCCCAAGACGAACTGACGGAGAAACAAATTCTCGGGGAATTAAACAAAATTCCTTTACCAGAAGATATTTATACTCAAGAAGACTTCGAAGGGGAACCAATTTTTCCCATCTCCGAAGAGACGAGTGTCCCAGTTAGAGAAATAGAAGTCACTCAAATGAGCCTAACTTCGGGCCCGGGTCCGTTTAGAAAGGGGATTTCACAGGATGCACAAATCACATGCACCATTTATCGTAACACCCGTTTGCTACCGTGGTTAATAATTCTAATACGCACTTGTTTCCTTTGCAGAAAAATGTCTCATAAACGGTCTTATTCTTACCGTTCCTTTCGCGAGGGCACACCAAGCCTCCTTCCAGATCCTGAGCACACTCGTAGCGATAGTCGGGGAAGGGATAGTCGTCAGCCCCGGGATATTCATCAATCTTATTCTGCACGACCTCGAACTCTACCGAAGCAAGGTTATGGAAAGCCACATAGTCGTCCATTGCCACCAACTGGGGGACAACAACTTCCCAAAGATTTGACCCCTCCGAAAAGCAATCCTTCTCACGCCCAATCTTCCAAAAGACACCCTGAGCCAGAGGACAAAAACAAAGAGTTGGGCAGGATTATGGAAAAGGGGAAGACAATTCCTGCTTCCTCTAGTGAGTGTGGCTTGGATACTACTGTTGTAAAAGATGTTGCCCCCAATTCCGATATTATGGCCAGGCTAGAGCGCTTACGAAAACAATTTCCTGATATTTACTTTGAGAGAATGGTGTTCGTCCCAGATCTTGAGCCTGTCCCCGAGGATTGGGACACAGTGGTGATAGGGTATGTATGCCATGCAACTAAGCAATACGGGGTAATGAAGAAGCATGCTGCTACACTCTCTACTATCATCCGCCAGATGGAGACGGACGCTACCAGGGCCAGAGTAAAGATTGATAATGATGCTAGGGCTAGGTGCAAAATGGAAAAAGAACTAGAGGATGCACATGCCCAATTGGCTTTAGCTCGGTGAGGCGCAGAGAATTACAGATCCGAGTTGGAGAGTGCTAAGGAGAGTTTTCGCAACGAGCTCAACTTAAATAGCCAGGAGCGGGTGGCCTTGATGAAGGAAGTAGAAGATCTCAGGGCGGTTAACACTGAACTGAAGACAGTACAGGATCCCTTTTCTGCTGAGAAGAGGCCTAGGAGAAAGAGATGGTGAGCTTAAAAGATGACCTTGCCCTCGCCAAGAAGGAGAAAGAGGCTTTAAATGGTCAACTTGCTCAAGCTGAGGAGCGTGCGGCTCTGACCGAGAGCAATGCCAATAGCGCTCTTGAGTCAGCAGCTGCTGCGGCCGATTAGCTCACCGAAAGAGAGAAAGACATAGGTAGTTTTGAGGAACTATTGTTCGATTTATTTGGTCAAGTCATCAAGAATCGAGACATCTCTTGGATTCCAGACTACCATGTTACCTTGGCCAATGTATGGGACGCAATTGTCGAGAGAAAGAAGTGGCGACTGGGGGTCGACGAGATTGACGAAAGCTAGCTGATGCAGACCTTTCTTAGAGGTGAAAAACCTGATGCTTTGGAGGAATGTTGACGCCTGATCCATGAGAAAATGGAGAGGGAGAAGAGCAGGCTCAAGGGAAAGGATAAGGTTGGCGAGAGCTCGAGCTCGGTGGTAGAGCCCAAAACCTCTGAAGTTGAGGGATATAACCCCGATGATCCATTGATCCCCTTGGCACCTACTCCTCCGATTGTCTGGACCACTAGTACAAATCTAGGAGATGAGTCGGCTGAAGGTATCTCCACATTCTCTCCACAGTTCATTAAAGCAATCGTAACTTGTCTCGTCTCATAGGACAAACAATTGACATGGCCACATCTCCTCCCGATTCGCTAATCTTTGCTTCTAATGGTGTAGGTACCAAAGTGGTCGAAAAGGGTGCAGAGGAGAAGGCAGTGGCTGAGAAGGTTGATGTTCCCCTGGGTTTTGGTATTGAAGCTTTCGGGGTCTCAAAGAAAACCGAGGGCTCAACAAGTGACAGAGTTGCGGTAACACCTATGGAGTTTGGCACTGGCACTCCTGCAGACTCCGAGATCATTGCTGGTTTGCATGACACATATGGCGGTCATGGAGAAAAGGAAGAGGAGGTAGAAATCATTGACGAGGCCAAGGGTGATGATAGCGAAACTTTGGCCGACATACAGGCTAGGAAGGAGAAGCAGTTGGCTCTTAAGAGGGAGGAACAGAATCCTGTGTTTGTGACCCCTATTTCTGAAATCGACCCCAAGACTGGGTTGGTCATAAGATTCTCTTCTAAATCGATAACTTCACAGCTTGCCTCTGAACCTTCCAGTCCTTCTCCGGAGCCACTTGTCGATAAGAGGAAGAGGAAGAAAGGTGACCGCTCTGGTACTTATAAAGAGGAGTTGGAGAAACAAAAGAGGGACAAGAAATCAAAGCCATCTCCCAAGCATAAATAGAATGCAGTTATTAGCTTATATTTTAGTTTTAGGATTTCGTTTGGCCAAAAGATGTAGTCGTGAGAGTGGCCCTCACTTTTTGTTTAGTTTCTTATTTTTTGTAAATCTGCTTCCAGTAAATAAATATCCATTCCTTTTGCACCATTGTGTTCCTGCAACTTCATCAGGTTAGCAGAGTTTAAATAATCATAACTGAAACTTTCATAGTTAAATATTAAGTAACGATCATTAATCATAACAAAAACAATCATCGGGAAATACACGTGCTAGGTAAATGTGTAGTGGTGCACGTGTATGCTCCTAATTAATCGTCATTATAGTGCCTGGCCAGGGCTTATTGGCGATCGATTAGGACTATATTCGTACTATCCCTATCTTTCAATGGGGTAATGATTCTTGCGGCGCTAAATCTTTAGCGCTTTTATACTCTCCCGATCCTTCAGCGGGTTAGAGTTCGTAAGGTGCTAAGTCTCTAGTGCCTTTATACTCTCCTGTTCCTTCAGCGGGTTAGAGTTCATGTGGCGCTAAGTCTCTAGTGCCTTTATGCTCTCCCGATCCTTCAACGGGTTAGAGTTCGAGCTCGATTTTCAGTCTGCTCACCGATCCTTCAGCGGGGCAGAAGTTCTGGGGGCGCTAAGTCTCTAGCGCCTTTATACTCTCCTGATTCTTCAGCGGGTTAGAGTGTTGTCAAGGTGGCTTTATCATGGTGCACCTTCATGCCTTGGGGACGTTATCTTCGCGTCCTTTATATTCTCTCCCTGATCTCGGGAGTTAGAGTGCAAGTCGTAGCGCGATTTACCTCACTGCACCCTTTGGAGCTTTAATTATCGTGAGCCTTCCAGTCTGCTGGATGGCATTTTGAATTAGTTGTTTTGAGATTACTGCATAAATTTAAAACAAAGCTCGAAGCGATAACAGTATATATTCATCAAAATAAAAGAGTAGATAAGAAATAGTGTAGTGATGGTAAATGACACACAATATTTTTATAGTGGTTCTGTCGAATCATGACCTACGTCCACTTTATACTCTTTTGTTCAAATAACCAGACTGTTCTAGGCAAGTCGAGCCTTTTTACATGGTTCTAAAAATAGAAGAGTAAAACTGACACTTTTATGTTAGATAAAGCCGCAAAAGCTGGGCATTCCACACTCTGGGGATTTCATCTCCATCTACGGTCGCTAGCTTGAAGGATCCATTATCAAGCCTTCGTAAAATGGAGTATGGTCCTTCCCATTTTGGGCCCATATGTACCGGGGTCGGAAAGACGCGCTTCAGAACCAAGTCTCTGAGTGCGATTGTCCGAGCTCGGACTATTCTGTTGTAGTACCGAGCTATTTGTTGCTTGTGTCTCAGGGCACGTAAGTCCGCTTCGTCCCTTTTTTCCTCAACCATGTCCAGGGATTCAAGGAGCAACTCATTGTTGGTCATCAGATCGTAATAAATAGTTCGATGAGATGGTACTTCTAACTCGACCGGAATAACTGATTCAGCTCCAAAAGCAAGGGAAAACGGGGTGTGACCCGTCGCCGACTTGTACGTTGTTCCATAGGCAAATAGTGCTAGGGGTAATTCATCAACCCACATAGCTTTGGCCCTCTTCAATATTTTCTTTAGGATGGACTTGATCACCTTGTTTGCCGCTTCAACTTGTCCGTTCGATTGCGAATGTGCCACAGAGGTGTATCTTTTCTCGATGTGATACTTCCGACAGAAATCTTGAAATTCTGTGTTGTCAAATCGGGTCCCATTATCGGTTATGATGACTTTTGGAATCCCGAATCGACAAATGATGTTCTTAACGACAAAGGTGATCACTCGCTTGGTTGTGATCGTGGTCAAAGGCTCTGCTTCTACATATTTAGTAAAATAATCCACGGCCACAATAGCGAACTTTGCTCCGCCTTTTGCTAGGGGAAGGCTCCCAATAATCTAATTTCCCCACATGGCGAAAGACCACGGGCTTGTCATTGTCTTCAACTGGCTAGGTGGCGCCCTAGGAATCTTGAAGAATTTCAGGCAAGCATCGCAACGTCGTGCATACTTGGATGCGTCCTTTTTTATGGTGGGCCAAAAGTAGCCGTATCGCAATATCTTCTTTGCCAGTGTTTGCCCCCCGGTGTGATTGCCGCATTCGCCTTCATGGACCTCTTTCAGCACTCGCTTGATGTCTTCGTGAGCGATGCACCGGAAGATAGGCATTGAGAAGCCTTGTCTGTATAGGACATTGACCTGTAACACATATCAGGAAGCCTTCCGTATAACTGCACGCCTCTCACTTTTCTTTGACAGGAGCGTTCCATTTGTCAAAAAATTCTTTATGGGAGTCTTCCATGACTCCCTTTCAGGTTCAATCTCTAGTACTGGATCAACTTCCATCTGATCCATGCTAGGGAACTGTAATACTTCAATCGGAACTAGCTCCGTATGTTCTGGATTATCGGAACTAGCCATTTTCGCTAACTTGTCCGCTCTTTGATTCTCCGTTTGGGGAATGTGAGATATACTGTGGTAATCAAAACCGTCCAACAACTTCTTCACTTTTTCCAAATATGATATCAACCATGGACTCTTAGCTTGAAACTTATCATTAACTTGGTTCGCGACTAAATTGGAGTCACAAAAATGTCCAGCTTTGTTATGCCTAGTTCCTTTGCAAGCTTCAACCCGGCAATTAGAGATTCATACTCGGAATCATTATTAGTTGCATGGAAATCCAATCTAAGAGCGTAATATATTAGCCATTTCTCTGGAGTCTCAAGAACCACTCTGGCACCTGATCGCCTGTCATTTTTAGCTCCATCAGTGTATAATTTCCAGGCATTAGGGTGAAGGAGTAGCATCGGCGGATCGTCTTCCTCGGTCACCGGATCATCTTCTGGGATGGTAAATTCTGCTATAAAGTCTGCTAGTGCCTGCCCTCTTATCGATCTCTGGGGTTGGAAGTTCAGGTCGAATTGGCTCAGCTCAATGTTCCATTTGAGCAACCTTCCGATGCTTCTGGCCTTTGTAGGACTTGCTTAAGTGGGTGACCAGTATAAACAGTGATGGGATGAGCCTGGAAATAGTGGCAAAGTTTCCTAGATGCAATCAGCAAACTGTACGCAAGTTTTTCTATTTTTGGGTAATTTCGTTCTGCAGCTGCCAGTTTCTTACTTACATAGTACACGGTCTTTGCACCTTATCCTCTTCTCTTACCAAAGCCGAACTGATTGCGTGGGATGACACTGCCAAGTACACAAATAAATCCTCGCGATCCACGGGCTTAGACAGTATCGGAGGTCTTTCCAGATGGTCCAACAGATTCTGGAATGCTTTTATACAATCAGGAGTCCATTTAAAGTTGCGCTTGCCTCGCTTTATTAGCTCGAAAAACGTGATGCATTTATCTGTAGCTTTTGAGATAAATCTGCTGAGTGTTGCCACTTTTCCTGCAAGGCTTTGCACATGTTTAATCTTCTTTGGTTCTTGGATATTTCGGATTGCTGTAGTTAGGTCTGGATTGATCTCAATTCCGCACAAGCTTACAATGAACCCTAGGAATTTTCCAGTTGCTACCCCAAATGAGCATTTCAAAGGATTCAATTTCATCCCATATTTTCGGAGAATTTGATACATCTCTGCTAAATCGTTGGTATGATCGGACGACTGTCTGGACTTTACCAACATATCGTCGACGTATGCCTCCATCATTTTCCCGATTTGGTTGTAGAACATCCTATTCACCAACCGCTAATATGTAGCACCAGCATTTTTCAGACCGAAAGGCATCACCACATAGCAATGTAATCCCTAATCTGTAATGAAGCTGGTAAGCTCTTGGTCAGGGACATGCATGGGGATCTGATTATACCCCGAATAAACATCCATAAAAGAAAGGAGTTCAAGACCTGCGGTTGAATCTACTAATTGATCGATTCTAGGCAATGGGAAGCTATCCTTCAGATAGGCCTTGTTTAGATCAGAGAAATCGATGCATGTTCGCCACTTTCCATTGGCCTTTTTTACCAACACCGGGTTCGAAATCCAGTCAGGGTAAGTTGAATCTTTGATGAATCCGTTACTTCTCATCTTTTAGACTTCTTCTTTCAAAGCGGCAGACCTCTCTGGACCCAGCATTCGCCTTTTCTGCTTGACAGGAGGATGTTTCGGGTTAATGCTCAGCGAATGACTCATAATCGAGGGGATATCCCGCACATGTCCACATGGGTCCAGGCAAATTCATCCTAGTTAGCTTTCAGAAAATTTGTTAACTCCTTGGCTCGAACAGGATCCAACTGGGATCCAATCTTCAGGACCCTCTCTGGGTCACTATTATCGATTGGTACATCCACAGTTGCTTCATTAGGAGTCGCCATTCTGGCCCTAGGCTCTTCATCCTCTCTGGGATCTATGTACTCGGGAAACTCTCTGGGCGACCCTCCCACAGTTATTTCCTTTAATTGCTATGATGATTCCACCCTTTGAGGGGAGGAACCACCTTTTGCCTCTACATCTCTTCCTTTACGGAGCAATTTTAATTTTGCAATGTAGCATGCTCGTGCAACGACTTGATCTCCTCTCACAACACCCACACCGGAATCCGTTGGGAATTTCAACAATAAGCACCAGGGTGCAATACAGGCCCTAAATTTGGCTTGGGTCGGTCGGCCTAAGAAGGCATTGTATGGCGATTCAATGTCCAGGACCACGAAGGGGAGGATCCTCACTCTCTGGCATTCTCCTTCCCCAAGGGTTACTGATAATTCCACGTACCCTATCAGAGCGGTCGAGGCCCCATTAAATCCACGTATCCAACCTTCACATGGCTTCAAATCCTTCGGCTCGAGTTTCATTTGGTCGAACGTTTTCCTGAACAAAATGTTGACTGAACTCCCGTTATCTACCAAGCCTTTATGAACTACGGTTGGGCCGATGGTGACGGTGATCACCAACGGATCTTCAGTTGGGGAGTATACTCCAATACTCTCTCGCTCGCGAAATACGATGTCATCGGACATCGTCTTTTGTTGCTTATTCGGAGCATTGTCCTCGGGGTTACTACATTCCCCCACTTCAAAGTACTGTTTAGATGCATTTATGTATTGATCCATAGCTCTGAAACTATCCCTGCCAGGTGAAGCCCACTAATTATGGTATTGATAACGATATTTTTCCCTTTTTGCTGAGCCGTCGGCTTTGCAGTAGGTTGGCTTTGGTTGGAGCTGCATGGCTTGCCCCCTGTCCCTAGGAGTCACCTTATACTCATCGACCTTACCTTCTCGGAGCAGCCTTTCAACCATGGCTCTCAAGTGATGACATTCGTTTGTGGAATGACCATGGATCTGATGGAAAAGAAAGAATTTTCCAGTTTCACGCTCTTTCTCTGTAGAATCTCTCGGAGGAGGCCTTTTGTATTGGAGGACATTATATCTATCTTGGAAGATGTTTTCCGATGTTTCATTTTAACGGTGTGAAGCTCTCAAGCGATCTGGGCCGCGATCTCCTCTGAGAGTCATTTCCTCGATTTCTTATTCGATTGTTGTTATTATTCCCTAATTGGCGACCGCTGCCTTGATTTTTGTTTCCAACATTAACTTCATCTTTTCCTGAGCTATCTCCCGTTTGCTTGATGGCCACGTTGCTTTGGATATCTTCCTTATCAGTAGCCTTTCTTTTTTGATTAGCGTATATCTCCTCTCAATGCAGGCGAACATTGGCTTTTTCGTAAAATATTTCTCTGGACGGGGGTGGTTTGCCAACCAGATATCTTCCAAGCTCGGTATCTTTATCGACGCCATCGATCAAGGCCATCAACACAGTTTGCTCATGCAGATCTTTGACTTCTGTGACAGCCAAGTTAAAACGATCCAAATACGACCTTAGGCTTTCGTTCGGTCGTTGTTTAATAAGGGATAGCTCGATCACATTCTTAGACCTCTGGGCATGAAGACGGAATTGGTTCACGAATTTCTCACTCATTTCCCTGAAGCTGGATATTGAACGTGCTGGCAGGTGGGTAAACCACAATAATGCCACATCTTCCAAGAATATAGGGAACGCTTTACATTTTACCGCGTCTGTAAGTGCGGCGGCATTCATTCACCATGAGTATCACATTAAATGTTGGATGGGGTCAGTCCTGCCCGTATAGCGCTTCATGGTCGGCATATTGAAGCGCATCGGGAATGTAACATCCAGTATGTCATCCGTAAAAGGTGTATGACTATGATCTATGCCCCAATCTTCGTTCCTCTGTCCACGGCTATCTACCATGTCTTGCCTGATCATTGCTTCAACCACTGCATGGGTCAGGGTAGATTCGGGATCAGCACTTCTTGCCCGACGTCCTCCTCCAACATTTCTTTGACGTGTTGCTACAAAATCTGGGCCTTGAGCAAAACTCCCCTGCCCCCTATTGCTGCGGTCGACCATGCGACGAGCGGGAGGCACGCCGTTTCTTGGTGGTAGAACGGGCTCATTTAAGTTACGGTTATTAGTTCCCCGGTTAAGCTCCTCTTCTTCATGAGATGGAAGTGACCCAAATCGAAGTTGCTCTATATTCTTGGGCCTTTCTAACGGGGGCCATCATCGGTTCCTTCGGAGCTCTTCAGACGACGACGTATGTTCCAGAGAGAAAGGGCGAGCTGGAGGTGGTGAAACCTACCTTTGAATATCGTCAATTCTTCTGCCTAGGGCAGTAATGTTTAAACGCAGCAACGAGCTCTCCTGCCTTTGAGCAGCCAGTTCATCAGTTTGCATGTCCAATGCTTCAAGTATTCGAGTCAGATGTCCTTTCGTAACTGGGGCAGAAGGGTCGAACTGGTCATCTTCATCTTCTCTGATACGCAAGGAACTTGAACCGGGTTGAGCAGAAGTTCCAGCATGAGCGGAACGAGCCATAATTTCCTTCCTGGGTTGGGTAGTAGTCAGATTATCAGTTCGGATCGTGGTTCTCCTTGGCTGGTGGCTCGTGGTAGTTCCCTGGGATCGGATCGTAGAAGGGTTAGTAGGGGATGGCGACGTTACCTTGGGATCAGGTCGTGGTCAGATCGCCGTACCTTCATCGGGTCGGATCTCCCCCTCTTTACCACGATCCGGAGACAAGACATTGATCCGCTCTTGAATGCTCTCTTCAACCGCTTCGTTCGTAGCTTTAGTCACTTGGGAAGCTCGTACTTCCTTAGACTTCCTTCCAGCCATGATATCTGAGCTTCACTAAAATCTTTCAAAAATCAGAACAGTGGAGTTTTGGACCGTTTTTTTCGAACTTGATCGTTCGAATAATAGAACTACAATCCAATATGCTGAGACTTTATTCTCAGTGAAAGCACCAAAATGTTAGATCCAAAATTGGCTCCAACACCCAAGTTGTTCTATTATGCAGAGATCAATATCAGAAATAATGCAAGAAAAAATAAAGAAAGACACGAGATTTATAGTGGTTCGGCGTTAACGAGCCTACGTCCATTTTATATCTATGACTATACTTAAAATTCAAGTATAATCGATGATTTTTCCCTCAACCTCACTTTTGCAATGTTGATTCACTCAATAAATTCGAGACAACTCTGAATAATAATGGGAATATAATAATGGCAAAGTTAGAGCTTAGAATTGCCAAAAAGATCCTAGAAAATGTCTAGTCCAGGGCTATTTATAGATGATACTTGCAGACGGATCGCGGTCATATGTGGTGCAAATCCCGAAGATCTCGGACTGGTTCATGGCTTGATGAAGAATTGGTCAAAATGGCAGTTATGGACATATGTCGTGAGATCCTGCATTCTCGGATCGTCATATACTTAGTCATGACCTCCATCTTAACTTCGGGGGCTTGGATCATGAAGAGGCAGAGGGTACGGGTCGGATCGCTCTGCTATGGACGGATCGGGTCTCGAAGCTCTGACGAGGACGGGTCGAGATGAAAGGGACGGATCGGATCGCGAGACATAGGGGCGATCGCGATCCGTGGAAGGTAGGGCATTCTGACCGGGTCTTCGAGGGTAAAGGCGTGAAGTTTCTATTTTAGTCTTGAGTACGAACCTTGGTGGCTTGGTCAAAAAGCTAGCCAACATTTTGCCCCCTCGAAGTATGTTTCATCAGAGATGGAACATGCTTCGAAATTTCTAAGATATCTTTTCATGAAGTGATACAAATCAAAGGTTGTGTCTGCTTGAAACATCGTACGGTTCCAGGGAGTTGTGTCTCTCGATTTGTATAAATAACCAGTTAAATCTTCCATTATTTTTTTGTTCATTGGGTAATTTTCATCTCTCGAATTCCTGGGGATATTGCTATCAAATCACCGAGTAAGTCTCAAAACTCCCTGTATGAAGTAGTATTTCCCAATTTTTTGTATTTCTGCAAATATACAAGTCCGCCTTTCCGATTTATCCGTCACATTTGGGCTCGGATCGTGGTAGACTATTCAATGCGTTTGGGCAGAGCAGCTGGATATATCATGGATCGTCGCCTTGGGTGGCCCATGCATGAACCATGGTGGGTTCCTTCAGCATTCACGGCCCATCAGGCCTTATATGCCGTATAGGACAAAAAGGGGGAGGCCAAAGGTTTCCTCTTTGGTTATATATACTGGTTCCTTCTCCCTCTTTCCCTTCTTCCTTTCTTTTGCCTTTGCAGCCACCGTCCAGTCTTTGAATCGAAACCCTAATCTAGGTTTTACTGAAAATCGAAATTACTCCACAATCTATAGGTAATGGTGGTAGGATGGATTCCTACCTTGTGTTGTTTTCTTTTTCGCTTCTTTCCGCTTCTCTTTTCGCATGTATGGTGATGGCGATGATGAGGGCTTGGGTATGGTGAAAACGGTGACGAACATGTAGCGGAAGAAGAGTGATGGAGAGAAGGGAGAAGAGTATCGTCAGCATGGTTCGTGTATGGGACAATCGACATGGCTCGCTTCGTGGTGATGGCGAGGCGATGGGAGAGGGAATAAGGATAAAGTGTTAATCTGACGAGTGGATCGGATCGTGGTATTAGGGGAGCATCGGTTCGTGGTGATAGCGAGGTAGAAGGATTAAGGATGGAAACAGAGTGTTAAATTGGATAGCGGACCAGGTCGTGGGAAACAAGAAGTAAAGTGGATCGTGGGGATACTGTCACGATCCGTTCAGGTAATGGATCAGGAGCTTGAGTGTCCCACGATCTGATCCCTTTCCACGAGCTGAGGCTTTCCCACGGGTCGGATCCTGCTCCACGAACCAATTTGGCATCACGAGCTGAATCTTGTCTCTTGAGCCAGCTTGACCAACGATCCGATACACATGTTGACTAAAAAAAAGTACAATCTAATGCTGATATACCAATGGACAGTTAGGTTAGAGCCCTCGAGATGAACTTATTGAACTGAGCAACAACATAACTCAACAGCGGACCATTGCCAATATGCTGCTTATCTGATTAACTTCATGTTTTTCTTAATGTATGCACATGCACACACTTACACTTACACACAGGGGAACGGGTAACTGTGTTCTAATTTTTGCTTGCCAACACAGCTATGTCGGATGAACAAGTGACCGAGACATCAAGTGAAAGTACCGAATTAGAGACATTAATGCATCATAATCCTTATTTGCTTTCCTCAGATTCAAGTGAGGAAAAATCCGATCCTGATTACGAAACAGGGACCGATATAGGATCAACAACTTCTGAAAGCACGTCACTTGAAGATGAGGATGATCGAGCTCCCGATGAATTTCGGGTACTAAGGAGATAGAAAAATTCACAGAGTCCTTAATCTCTAAGCTAGACGATATAAAACTTAAGAAGATATGTTTAAGACACGGAATTCCCTGGGACGACGTGAAAGTTCCAGAAAATAAAGATAGACCTCATTCTGTCCCAGAGGGGTACATGACCATTGGTCTACTCATGTGCTGGGTAGGGGCCATTCCTCCTTTTCCTCCATTTGTCGTTGATCTTTTGAGACAGTTACAGATTGCCCCCATGCAACTCCACCCGAATGCTTATGCGGCTTTGTATACTTTGAACATTGCATATATGGAGATCCTACGGACCGAACTTACTCTTAAAGATTTGAAGTTCTATTACCATTTCAAACATCGTTCCGCAGGGGCTCCCAATTTCACTTTCTTTGAATCGGTCACTAATAGAAAAGTTGTGACAGATGGTTATAGCAATATTGGGGATGTCAAATCTGACTGGTTCTATATAAAACGCCAAGCAGGATGTGCGGGAGGAGGTTGCTACAAGTGAGTACGTTTCCAACTATTCCGCGTTTAATTCAAAAGCATAACTTTAGTGCTAACGAATCATTTTGTTCCACACAGATCACAACTTTGAGAGAACAGAAGGATCGATATACGAAGATCGACTGTCCCGCCTCCTCAAGAGTAACTCAGATTTCTTAGGGATTAAGAAATGTATCACTGACGAAAACCTTCATAAACACCGTCTCTTAGACATAAGGTTCGGACTTGGAGCGGGTGGTAAACCTTACAAATATATACCTCCGACTGAAGGAGAAGGAACTTCTCAAGCTGTAAAGACAACCACTCTTCGCAAGAGTCCTTCGCTGATGATTAATCAGGATGACGAGGATTTAAACGTATACAAAGGAGATGAGGAACGAGACGATGAATCAAAGGAGGTTCCATCCTCCGAGGGGCAATCTCCCTTAAGAACTTCATCGCCAGTTGAGTCTGTCGCCCAAGACGAATTGACGGAGGAACAAATTCTCGGGGAATTAAACAAAATTCCTTTACCAGACGATATTTATACCCAAGAAGACTTCGAAGGGGATCCAATTTTTCCCATCTCCGAAGAGATGAGTGCCCCAGTTAGAGAAAAATAATTCACTCAAACGAGCCTAACTCCGGGCCTGGGTCCGTTTAAAAACGGGATTTCATAGGATGCACAAATCACATGCACCATTTATCATAACACCCTTTTGCTACTGTGGTTAATAATTCTAATACGCACTTGTTTCCTTTGCAGGAAATATGTCTCATAAACGATCTTATTCTTACCGTTCCTTTCGCAAGGGCACACCAAGCCTCCTTCCAGAACCTGAGCACACTCATAGCGATAGTTGGGGAAGGGATAGTCGTTGGCCCCGGGATTCTCATCAATCTTATTCTGCACAACCTTGATCTCTACCGAAGCAAGGTTATGGAAAACCACATTGTCGTCCATTGCCACCAGTTGGGGGACAACAACTTCCCAGAGATTTGACCCCTCCAAAAAGCACTCCTTCTCACGCCCAATCTTCCAAAAGACAACCCAAGCCAGAGGACAAAAACAAAGATAAGGGCAGGATTATGGAAAAGGGGAAGACAATTCCCGCTACCTCTAGTGAGCGTGGCTTGGATACTACTGCTGTAAAAGATGTTGCCCCCAATTCTGAGATTATGGCCAGGTTAGAGCGCTTACGAAAACAATTTCCTGATATTTACTTTGAGAGGATGGTTTTCATCCCAGATCTTGAGCCTGTCCCCGAGGATTGGGACACAGAGGTGATAGGGTATGTATTCCATGCAGCTAAACAATACGGGGTAATGAAGAAGCATGCTGCTACACTCTCTACTATCATCCGCCAAACATAGACGGACGCGGCTAGGGCCAGAGTAAAGATTGATAATGATGTTAGGGCTAGGTCCAAAATTGAAAAGGAACTAGAGGATGCACTGGCCCAACTGGCTTTAGCTCGGCGAGACGCAGAGAATTACAGATCCGAGTTGGAGAGTGCTAGGGAGCGTTTTCGCAACGAGCTCGACTTAAATAGCCAGGAGCGGGTGGCCCTGAAGAAGGAAGTAGAAGATCTCAGGGCGGTTAACACTGAACTGAAGATAGTACAGGATCACTTTTCTGCTGAGAAAGAGGCCTAGGAGAAAGAGAGGGCGATCTTAAAAGATGACCTTGCCCTCGCCAAGAAGGAGAAGGGGGTTTTAAATGATCAACTTGCACAAGCTGAGGAGCATGCGGCTCTCGCCGAGAGCAATGCCAATAGCGCTCTTGAGTCAGCAGCTGTTGCGGCCGATAAGCTCGCCGAAAGAGAGAAAGACATAGATAGTTTTGAGGAACTATTGTTCGATTTCTTTGGATAAGTCATAAAGAATCGAGACATCTCTTGGATTCCAGACAACCATGTTAACTTGGCCAATGTATGGGACACAATTGTCGAGGGCGAGAAGCGGCGACTGGGGGTCGACGAGATTGACGAAAGCCAGATGATGCAGACCTTTCTCAGAGGTGAAGAACTTGAGGCTTTGGAGGAAGGTAGACGCCTGATGCATGAGGAAATGTAGAGGGAGAAGAGAAGGCTCAAGGGCAAGGATAAGGTTGGTGAGAGCTCGAGCTCGGTGGTAGAGCCCAAAACCTCTGAAGTTAAGGGACATAACCCCGATGATCCATTGATCCCCTTGGCACCTACTCCTCCGATTGTCGGGACCACTAGTACAAATCTGGGAGATGAGTCGGCTAAAGATATCTCCACATTCTCTCCATAGTTCATTAAAGCAATCGTCACTTGTCTCGTCTCATGGGACAGACAATTGACATGGCCACATCTCCTCCCGATTCGCTAATATTTGCTTCTAATGGTGTAGGTACCAAAGTGGTCGAAAAGGGTGCAAAGGAGAAGGCAGTGGCTGAGAAGTTTGATGTTCCCCTGGGTTCAAGTATTGAAGCTTCCGAGGTCTCAAAGAAAACCGAGGGCTCAACAAGTGACAGAGTTGCGGTAGCACCCATCGATTCTGGCACTGGCGCTCCTGCAGACGCCGAGATCATTGCTTCTTTGCATGAAACAGATGGCAGTCATGGAGATAAGGAAGAGGAGGTAGAAATCATTGACGAGACCAAGGGTGTTGATAGAGAAACTTTGGCCGACATACAGGCTATGAAGGAGAAGCAGTTGGCTCTTAAGAGGGAGGAACAGAATCCTGTGTTTGTGACCCCTATTTCTGAAATCAACCCCAAGACTGGATTGGTCATAAGATTCTCTTCTAAATCGATAACTTCACAGCTTGCCTCCGAACCTTCCGGTCCTTCTCCGGAGCCGCTTGTCGATAAGGGGAAGAGGAAGAGGAAGAAAAGTGATCGCTCTGGTTCTTATAAAGAGGAGTTGGAGAAACAAAAGAGGGACAAGAAATCAAAGCCATCTCCCAGGTGTAAATAGAATGCAATTATTAGCTTATATTTTAGTTTTAGGATTTCCTTTGTCCAAAAGATGTAGTCGTGAGAGTGGCCCTCACTTTTTGTTTAGTTTCTCGTTTTTTGTAAATCTGCTTCCAGTAAATAAAGATCCATTCCTTTTGCACCATTGTGTTCCTGCAACTTCATCATGTTAGAAGAGTTTAAATAATCATAACTGAAACTTTCATAGTTAAATATTAAGTAACGATCATTAATCATAACAAAAACAATCATCGAGAAATACACGTGCTTGGTAAATGTGTAGTGATGCACGTATATACTCCTAATTAATCGTCATTATAGTGCCTGGCCAGGGCTTATTGGCGATCGATTAGGACTATATTTGTACTATCCCTATCTTTCAATGGGGTAATGATTCTTGCGGCGCTAAATATTTAGCGCTTTTATACTCTCCCGATCCTTCCGCGGGTTAGAGTTCATGTGGCGCTAAGTCTCTAGCGCCTTTATACTCTCCCGATCCTTCAGCGGGTTAGAGTTCATGTGGCGCTAAGTCTCTAGTGCCTTTATGCTCTCCCGATCCTTCAGCGGGTTAGAGTTCGAGCTCGATTTTCAGTCTGCTCACCGATCCTTCAGCAGGGCAGAAGTTCTGGGGGCGCAAAGTTTCTAGCGCCTTTATACTCTCTCGATCCTTCAGTGGGTTAGAGTGTTGTCAAGGCGGCTTTATCCTGGTGCACCTTCAAGCCTTGGGGATGTTATCTTCGCGTCTTTTATACTCTCTCTGATCTCGGGAGTTTAGAGTGCAAGTCGTAGCGCGATTTACCTCACTGCACCCTTTGGAGCTTTTATTACCATGAGCCTTCCGGTCTGCTGGATGGCATTTTGAATTAGCTGTTTTGAGATTACTGCATAAATTTAAAACAAATCTCGAAGCGATAAGAATATGTATTGATCAAAATAAAAGAGTAGATAAGAAATGGTGTAGTGATGGTAAATGACGCACAGTATTTTTATAGTGGTTCGGTCGAATCATGACCTATGTCCACTTTATACTCTTTTGTTCAAATAACCAGATTGTTCTAGGCAAGTCGAGCCTTTTTACATGGTTCTAAAAACAAAAGAGTAAAACTGACACTTTTATGTTAGATAAAGCCGCAAATGCTGGGCATTCCGCACTTTGGGGATTTCATCTCCATCTATGGTCGCTAGCTTGAAGGTTCCATTATCAAGCCTTCGTAAAATGGAGTAAGGTCCTTCCCATTTCGGGCCCATATGTACCGGGGGTGGAAAGATGCGCTTCAGAACCAAGTCTCCGAGTTCGAATGTCTGAGCTCAGACTATTCTGTTGTAGCACCGAGCTATTTGTTGTTTGTGTCTCAGGGCACGTAAGTCGGCTTCGTCCCTTTTTTCCTGAACCATGTCCAGGGATTCAAGGAGAAACTCATTGTTGGTCATCGGATCGTAATAAATAGCTTGATGAGATGGTACTTCTAACTCGACCGGAATAACTGCTTCAGCTCCGAAAGCAAGGGAAAACGGGGTGTGACCCATCGCCGACTTGTACGTTGTTTTATAGGCCTATAGTGCTAGGGGTAATTCATCAACCCACATAGCTTTGGCCCTCTTCAATCTTTTCTTTAGGATGGACTTGATCACCTTGTTTGCCGCTTCAAATTGTCCGTTCGATTGCGGATGTGCCACAGAGGTGTATCTTTTCTCCATGTGATACTTCCGATAGAAATCTTGAATTCCGTGTTGTCGAAACGGGTCCCATTATCGGTTATGATGACTTTTGGAATTCCGAATCGACAGATGATGTTCTTAATGACAAAGGCGATCACTTGCTTGGTTGTGATCGTGGTTAAAGGCTCCGCTTTTACCCATTTAGTAAAATAATCCACGGCCACAATAGCCAACTTTGCTCCGCCTTTTGCTAGGGGAAGGCTCCCAATAATGTCAATTCTCCACATGGAGAAAGGCCACGGGCTTGTCATTGTCTTCAACTGGCTAGGTGGCGCCCTAGGAATCTTGGTGAATTTCTGGCAAGCATCGCAAGTCATGCATACTTGGCTGCGTCCTTGTTAATGGTGGGACAAAAATAGCCGTATCGCAATATCTTCTTTGCCAGTGTTTGCCCTCCGGTGTGATCGCCGCATTCGCCTTCATGGACCTCTTTCAGCACTTGCTTGATGTCTTCATGAGCGATGCACCGGAGGAGGGGCATCGAGAAGCCTTGTCTATATAGGACATTTCCCTGCAACACATATCGGGAAGCCTTCCGTATAACTGCACGCCTCTCACTTTTGACAGGAGCGTTGCATTTGTCAAAAAATTCTTTAGAGGGGTCATCCATGACTCCCTTTCAGGTTCAATCTCTAATACTGGATAACCTTCCATCTGATCCACGCTAGGGAACTGTAATACTTCAAGCGGAACTAGTTCCGTATGTTCTGGGTTATCGGAACTAGCCATCTTCGCTAACTTGTCCGCTCTTTGATTCTCCGTTCGAGGAATGCGAGATATACTGTGGTAATCAAAACCATCCAGCAAATTCTTCACTTTTTCCAAATATGATATCAACCTTGGACTCTTAGCCTGAAACTTATCATTAACTTGGTTCACGACTAAATTGGAGTCACAAAAATGTCCAGCTTTGTTATGCCTAGTTCCTTTGCAAGCTTCAACCCAGCAATTAGAGCTTCATACTCGGAATCATTATTAGCTACATGGAAATCCAATCTAAGAGCGTAATATATTAGCCATTTCTCTGGAGTCTCAAGAACCACTCTGGCACCTGATCGCCTGTCATTTTTAGGTCCATCAGTGTATAGTTTCCAGGCATTAGGGTCAAGGAGTAGCTTCGGCGGATCGTCTTCCTCGGTCACCGGATCATCTTCTGGGATGGTAAATTCTGCTATGAAGTATGCAAGTGCCTGCCCTCTTATCGATCTCTAGGGTTGGAAGTTCGGGTCGAATTGACTCAGCTCAATGTTCCATTTGAGCAACCTTCCCGATGCTTCTGTCCTTTGTAGGACTTGCTTAAGCGGGTGATCAGTATAAACAGTGATGGGATGAGCCTGGAAATAGTGACGAAGTTTCCTAGATGCAATCAACAAACTATACATAAGTTTTTCTATTTTTGGGTAAGTTCGTTCTACAGCTGCCAGTTTATTACTTACATAGTACACCAGTCTTTGCACCTTATCCTCTTCTCTTACCAAAGCCGAAATGATTGCGTGGGAGGACACTGCCAAGTACACAAATAAATCCTCGCGATCCACGGGCTTAGACAATATCGGAGGTCTTTCCAGATGGTCCAACAAATTCTGGAATGCTTTTATACAATCAGAAGTCCATTTAAAGTTGCACTTGCCTCGCTTTATTAGCTCGAAAAACGGGATGCATTTATCTGTAACTTTTGAGATAAATCTGCTGAGCGCTGCCACTTTTCATACAAGGCTTTGCACATCTTTAATCTGCTTTGGTTCTTGGATATTTCGGATTGCTGTAATTTGGTCTAGATTGATCTCAATTCCGCACGAGCTTACAATGAACCCTAGGAGTTTTCCAGATGTTACCCCAAATGAGCATTTCAAAGGATTCAATTTCATCCCATTTTTTCGGAGAATTTGAAACATCTCTGCTAAATCGTTGGTATGATCGGACGACTGTCTGGACTTTACCAACATAACATCGACGTATACTGCCATAGTTTTCCCGATTTGGTTGTAGAACATCCTATTCACCAACCGCTGATATGTAGCGCCAGCATTTTTCAGACTGAAAGGCATCACCACATAGCAATATAATCCCAAATCTGTAATGAAGCTGGTACGCTCTTGGTCAGGGACATGCATGGGTTTCTGATTATACCCCGAATAGGCATCCATAAAAGAAAGGAGTTCATGACCTGCGGTTGAATCTACTAATTGATCGATTCTAAGCAATGGGAAGCTATCCTTCGGATAGGCCTTGTTTAGATCAGAGAAATCGATGCATGTTCGCCACTTTCCATTGGCCTTTTTTACCAACACCGGGTTCGAAATCTAGTCAGGGTAAGTTGAATCTTTGATGAATCCATTACTTCTCAGCTTTTCGACTTCTTCTTTCAAAGCGGTAGACCTCTCTGGACCCAGCATTCTCCTTTTCTGCTTGACAGGAGGATGTTTTGGGTTAATGCTCAGCGAATGACTCATAACTGAGGGGATATCCCGCACATGTCCGCATGGGTCCAGGCAAATACATCCAAGTTAGCTTTCAGAAAATTTGTTAACTCCTTTGCTCGAACGGGATCCAATTGGGATCCAATCTTCAGGACCTTCTCTGGGTCACTATTATCGATTGGTACATCCACAGTTTCTTCATTGGGAGTCGCCATTCTACCCCCAGGCTCTTCATCCTCTTTGGGATCTATGTACTCGGGAAACTCTCTGGGCGACCCTCCCACAGGGTATTTCCTTCAGTTGCTATGACGATTTCTCCCTTTGAGGGGAGGAACCACCTTTTGCCCCTACATCTATTCCTTTATGGAGAAATTTTAATTCGCAATGTAGCATGCTTGTGCAACGACTTGATCTCCTCTCACAACACCCACACCGGAATCCATTGGGAATTTCAACAATAAGCACCAGGGTGCAATACAGGCCCAAAATTTTTCTTGGGCCGGTCGGCCTAAGAAAGCATTGTATGGCGTTTCAATGTCTAGGACCACGAAGGGGAGGATCCTCACTCTCTGGCGTTCTCCTTCCCCAAGGGTTACTGATAATTCCACGTACCTTATCGGAGCGGTCGAGGCCCCATTTAATCCACGTATCTAACCTTCACATGGCTTCAAATCCTTCGGCTCGAGTTTCATTTGGTCGAACGTTTTCTTGAACAAAATGTTGACTGAACTCCCATTATCTACAAAGACTTTATGAACTACGGCTGGACTGATGGTGACGGTGATCACGAAAGGATCTTCAGTTGGGGAGTGTACTCGAATACTCTCTCGCTCGCGAAATATGATGTCATCGGACATCGTCTTTTGTTGCTTAATCGGAGCATTGTCCTCGGGGTTACTACATTCCCCCACTTCAAAGTGCTGTTTAGCTGCATTTATGTATTGATCCATAGCTCTGAAATTGTGCCCTGCCAGGTGAAGCCCACCAATTATGGTATTGATAACGATATTTTTCCCTTTTTGCTGAGCCGTCGGCTTGGTAGTAGGTTGGCTTTGGTTCGGGGCTTGTACGGCTTGCCTCCTGTCCCTAGGAGTCGCCTTATACTCATCGAGCTTCCCTTCTAGGAGCAGCCTTTCAACCGCAACTCTCAAGTGATGACATTCGTTTGTGGAATGACCATGGATCTGATACAAAAGACGGAATTTTCCAGTTTCACGCTCTTTCTCTGTAGAATCTCTCGGAGGAGGCCTTTTGTATTGGAGGACATTATATGTATCCAGGAAGATGTTTTCCAATGTTTCGTTTAACGGTGTGAGGCTCTGAAGAGATCTAGGCCGGGATCTCCTCTATAAGTCATTTCGTCTATTTCTTTTTCGATTATTGTTATTATTACCTGATTGGCGACCACTGCCTTGATTTTTGTTTCCAACGTTAACTTCAACTATTCCTGAATTATCTCTCATTTGCTTTATGGCCACGTTGCTTTGGATAACTTCCTTATCAGTAGCCTTTCTTTTTCGATTAGCGTATATCTCCTCCCGACGCAGGCAAACATTGGCTTTTTCATAAAATATTTCTTTGGTCGGGGGTGGTTTGCCAGCCAGATATCTTCCAAACTCGGTATCTTTATCGACGCCATCGATCAAGGCCATCACCACAGTTTGCTCATGCGAATCTTTGACTTCTGTGATAGCCAAGTTAAAACGATCCAAATACGACCTTAGGCTTTCGTCCGGTCGTTGTTTAATAAGGGATAGCTCGATTACATTCTTAGACCTCTGGGCATGAAGAGGGAATTGGTTCACGAATTTCTCACTCAATTCCCTGAAGCTGGATATTGAACATGCTGGCAGGCGGGTAAACCACAATAACGCCACATTTTCCAAGAATATAGGGAATACTTTACATTTTACCACGTCTGTAGCTGCAGCGGCATTCATTGACCAGGAGTATCACATTAAATGCTGGATGGGGTCAGTCTGCCCATATAGTGCTTCATAGTTGGCATATTGAAGTGCCTCGGGAATGTAACATCTAGTATGTCGTCCGTAGAAGGTGTATGACTATGATCTATGCCCCAATCTTCATTCCTCTGTCCACGGCTATCTACCATGTCTTTCCTGATCATTTCTTCAACCTCTGTATGGGTCAGGGTAGATTCGCGATCAACACTTCTTGGCCGATGACCTCCTCCAATATTTCTTTGACGTGTTGCTACAAAATCTGGGCCTTGAGCAGAACTCCCCTGCCCCCTATTGCCGCGGTCGATTGCGCGATGAGCGGGAGGCACGTCGTTTCTTGGTGGTAGAACGGGCTCATTTAAGTTACGGTTATTAGTTCCCCGGTTAAGCGCCTCTTCTTCACGAGATGGAAGTGACCCAAATCAAAGCTGCTTTATATTCTTGGGCCTTTCTAACGGGGGCCATTGTCGGTTCCTTCGGAGCTTTTCAGACGACGATGTATGTTCCGGAGAAAAAGGGTGAGCTGGAGGTGGTGAAACCTGCCTTTGAATATCGTCAATTCTTTTGGGTAGTAATGTTTTAACGCAGCAACGAGCTCTCCTGCCTTTGAGCAGCTAGTTAATTAGTTTGCATGTCCAATGCTTCAAGTATTCGAGTCAGATGTCCTTTGGTAACTGGAGCAGAAGGGTCGAACTGGTCATCTTCATCTTTTCTGATACGCAAGGAACTTGAACCGGGTTAAGAAGAAGTTCTAGCACAAGTGGAACGAGCCATAATTTCCTTCCCGGGTCGGGTAGTAGTCTGATTATCAGTCCAAATCGTGGTCCTCCTAGGCTGGTGGCTCGTGGTAGTTCCTTGGGATCGGATCGTAGAAGGGTTAGTAGGGGGATGGCGACGTTACCTTGGGATCGGGTCATGCTCGGATCGCCGTACCTTCATTGGGTCGGATCTCCCCCTCTTTACCACGATCCGGAGATAGGACTTCGATCCACTCCTGAACGATCTCTTCAACCGCTTCGTTCGTAGCTTCAGTCGCTTGGGAAGCTCGTACTTCCTTAGACTTCCTTCCAGCCATGATATCTAAGCTTTACTAAAATCTTTCAAAAATCAGAACAGTGGAGTTTTGGACCGTTTTCTTCGAACTTGATTGTCCGAATAATAGAACTACAATCCAATATGCTGAGACTTTATTCTTAGTGAAAGCACCAAAATGTTAGATCCAAAATTGGCTCCAACACCCAAGTTGTTCTATTATGCAGAGATCAATATCAGAAATAATGCAAGAAAAAACAAGAAAGACACGAGATTTATAGTGGTTCGGCGTTAACAAGCCTACGTCCACTTTATATCTATGACTATACTTAAAATTCAAGTACAATCGATGATTTGTCCATCAACCTCACTTTTACAATGTTGATTCACTCAATAAATTCGAGACAACTCTGAACAATAATGGGGATATAATAATGGCGGAGTTAGAGCTCAGAATTGCCAAAAAGATCTTGAAAAATGTCAAGTCTAGGGCTATTTATAGCTGATGCTTGCAGATGGATCACGGTCATATGCGGCGCAAATCCCGAAGATCTCGGACTGGTTCGTGGCTTGATGAAGAATTGGTCAAAATGGCAGTTATGGACAGATGTCGTGAGATCCTGCATTATCGGATCGTCATAGACTTAGTCGTGACCTCCATCTTAACTTCTGGGGCTTGGATCGTGAAGAGGCAGAGGGTACGGATCGGATCGCTCTGCTATGGATGGATCGGGTCTCTAAGCTCTGACGAGGACGGGTCGAGATGAAAGGGACAGATCGAATCGCGAGACATAAGGTCAATCGCGATCCGTGGAAGGTAGGCCGATCTGACCGGGTCTTCGAGGGCTAAAGGCGTGAAGTTTCATATTTTCCTCGTGAGTACGAACCTTGGTGACTTTGTCAAAAAGCTAGCCAACATTATTTTTATAACGTATTCTTAGAACTGATAATTATCTGTTGATTGCTGTGTGTTAACTGTTTGGTTGAATTGCTGATGTATTGGTTGAAATTATAGATAACGATATATATATATATATATATATATATATATATATATAACAATCGTTAATCAAATATTGATTCTGTTTAGCAGAATATTTCATATTGAAATGAAATCGATGTTAATTATATTGTTTAACATCTATGATGCAGGGAAACAGGTTGGACTCAACATTTATTTTACTGTTTTCATATATTGTAATATATGATGTGATATATAATCTGTTGATGATTATGAGTGTTCAAATGATATCGATCATTGTGATTTGGTATTTTAGATACTGTGAGAAATACTGAGATGAAAAAGGGGGATTTTCAAAGTATATTTGAAAAGGAATTATTTATATAAAATCAATGGATTTTATATATAAAAGGAAAAGGATTTTATAAAAGAAAATAATTATAAAATCAAAGGATAAGTTATAAAAGGGAAATATTTGTAAAACAAATATAAAAGGAAAAATATTGTGAAACAAATAGGAAAAGAAATATTTATTTAGAAAATAAATATATAGAATTAAAAGGAGATATTTGTAAAACATGTACAAATAGAAATAGAAAGAGAAATATTTGTAAAAACATTTACAAATAAAACAGAAAGAGGAATATTTGTAAAAACATTTACAAATAGAATTAAAATGGAAATATTTATTTAGAAAATAAAAAGAGTTATAAAAGAAATTTATTTGAAAATGAAAAGAATGTTATATAAGGAAATATTTGGCAAATGAATAGAATTTTACATAAGGAAAGTTTAGACCCGTGCTTCGCACACGGGTATATCATAATATAGATTTAAAGCAAGGATTTTAAATAGAATCTGTTTTAACAAATAGATTGAGAAGATTAATTAATAAATGATATTTTATAAATTAAATAAAATATTTATCATTGGATAAATGGAATTTATAAGTCAGGACTTATATAGAGAAGTAAGAATCGATTTCAACATCGATGTTTGAAACTAAACGTGGACGTAGAGTTAATCAAAGGAGTTAATCAAAATGTGTTAATCAAAAGGAGTTATAAGAGTTAATCTATTAGAGTTAACTAGTTAGAGTTAACCGGTTAGAGTTAATCGATTTGAGAGTAGGGTTAATCGATTAGAATTAGAGTTAATCGATTAGAGTAACCGAATAAAGTTAATTGAAGAAAGCTAATCGAATATAGTTTATTTGAAAGAAAAGAGTTATCAAATATTAATTATTCGAAGGAGTTATCGAATATTTGTTATTCGAAAAGAGTTATCAAATATTTGTTATTCGAAAAGAGTTATTGAATATTTGTTATTAGAAAGAGTTATCGAATATAGTTTATTCGAATAGAGTTAAAAGGAGATATCGAATATAGTTTGATCGAATAGAATTAAAAGGAGATATAAATTATAGTTTAATCGAAAGGAGTTATCAAATATAAGTTAAATCGAATATAGTTATTCGAGATAAAGTTAAAACAGACATAGTTAGTCGAATATAAGTTAAATCGAATATTAGTTATTTGATAGGTGTTAGTCAAGTTGAGTTAAATATGTCGAGTTAATTATGTCGAGTTAATTAAGTTGAGTTAATCAAGACGAGTTAGTTAAATTGAGTTAATCAAGATGAGTTAATCAAACCGAGTTTATCCAAAGGAGTTAGTCGAATATTAGTTATTCAAATAGAGAAAGGAGTTAGTCGAATATTGGTTATTCGAATAGAGAAAGGAGTATCAAATATTAGTTATTCGAATAGAGAAAGGAGTATCGAATATTAGTTTATTCGAATAGAGTTAAAGGAGTATCGAATATAATTTATTCGAATAGAGGTAAAGGAAATGGTATTGAATATAGTTTATTCGAAAGGAGTTATCGAATATAGTTTATTCAAATAGAAGAGTTATCGAATATTGGTTATTCGAAGGAGGTATTATTGAATATAATTTATTCGAAAGTAAATTGGTCGAATATAATCTATTCGAAAAGAGATAATCGAATATGATCTATTCGAAAAGAGATAATTGAATATAATCTATTCGAAGAGAGTTAATCGAATATTAGTTATTCGAAGGAGAGTTAATCAAATAAGGATTACTCGGAAGGGGGTTATATGTCGAATTCAATTATATCGAATTCGGGAAAGTACTTATACTTTCCATTGTTTAAATCAAGAGTTATTAATTTATAACTTAGGTGTTTATTTATTTATTCACATTAAAGAATAAAAGTTCTAATGGAAGTTAGATATCTTGAAAGTAGGGATTATAACGTTATCGTTATAACCAATGTTTTCAATAAAGAAGTGGATACGTAAATAGAATCCAAGAGTTACGTAAGGAAGTTTGTTAAAGATTTAAAAGATAGACTTTTACTATTTCGAAGTTAAAACGTTGTTCAGTTAAGGTCTGAGAGGTAATTATACCCCAACTTGATTGACTTCCTTCTTAACTAAGGAATGGTAAGGTTTGATAGTAAAGGATGGTTAAGTAAATTTAGTTAATGAGTGAAATGGTTTGAGTTGGCATGGCGATGTTTGATTTAAACATCAGTTAAACCAAGTGAAGGAGTTTTGGAAATGTTTTCCAAATAAGAATGAGAAATGTTTTCTGATAATAGAAAATAAGAATTTAGAATATATGGAAACAGGAGATAAATAAATTAATTTACTAAAGAGAAAAATTGTTAAATGTTAAATGATGATTGATTGATATAATTTCCATCTGGAAATAATATCGTTGTTTGCACACCTGTTTTCATTGATAGTTAACTCACCGACTATCAAAGTTTTTGACCATTTTAACGTTGTTAATATAGAGAGACCGGTTGGATTATTATTCGAAGAACCACTTCGTATTTGCATAAGTGTTGCGAATCATATATGCCAAAGATAATTGAAGACGGAGTAAAGTGCAAGGGTTGTTGTATAAATCTTAGGTAAAGATTGCCTAAGATGGTTGTACTGAATAGTGCCTTATGTTTGTCCAGTCCCAGGACGACCTGCATGGAAGAATGTCTGACAGAGTATATTTAATAGATCGCGTAAGTTGATCTCTTCAAACGTATTTACATTTGGTGGCAGAGGAATTTGTTTCTCTTAGCTGTATACTCGTTGTGTTTTTGGGGAAATCAATTTGTGATTTGGCGGGTATAACGATGTGACATTCAAAGTGAATAATTGTGTGATCTGCCAGAGATAAGCGTGGCCTCTAGCCTCACAACTGGGAAATGAAAAAATCAGGCAGGTAGCATGGCTATGTAGGTTGCACCTATTAAAGTGTATAATAACCTGATCTAGTGTTTTATTTACTTCTAAAAATTTATTGTCGATGCTGTCCCATTCGGGAAATGGTTGCTGATCCCATCCGTTGGTGATATACATTCGATACACTCAAGCGAAATGAGTGGTCGGTCATGTGTGGTCGGGTTGCAAGATGTTCTTGTTGAACCCAGTGTATTCCTCTCTAGAGGTACACTAGTGAAAGGTGGTTCCATACCTTATCATAGTTGGAAATCCATTACCCAATACGGGCTTGCGGTTTTGATTGTATACTATATATGTAGAACGTGAGATGAAAGCGTTTCTGCTAGATGATTATTATATTGTGGTTGATAGACACTATTATAATATCAATGAGTTTTGATATAAAGCTTATTTTGGATTCTCATAAGGGAAAACCCGTTCCGTTATACGGCGTGGCCTTATGAGATATCATTTAATGGCTCAAACTGTTTTACTTATACCGGTCCCCATGACTGACTCGGAGTTTATTTTGTTTTGTTTCCCCTAAACTCTTCGGTGCCCAATTTTATATGGCCAGTCAAGTAGTCAGGATTTACAGATACTTGAAGAGCTGGAGCAGGAGGCTTCAGGATCATATAGCTATTGTTTATTTCCGCTGTGTTGTAAGTGCCGTACTTTGGAAATGATATATATATATATATCCAAGTACATATTTATATTTCAAAGTTATGATATATATTATATGTTATTCGTTTCGCAGTGAGGTTCGTGTTACTCTAATGTTGTGTTCTTCTTCTTCTTCTTCTTCTTCTTCTATTCTAAGTTTCTATCTTATCTATTCTCACCCTCTATTTTCTTTCTATTAGTTTTCTGGTTTCCAGTGCAATTGGGGTTGGACTTGTGTTATTTGGTCAGCTCAAATTGGACCAAAATTTCGGGACACTACATTCTAAATCATAGAAACTCAACAAATACTTCATCGTTTTCGATCGCTATTGTCCCCAAATCGAAGCATCAGAAAGCCATAAAGATTCGAGCATCAAAGAAGAACCTTCAGATCAACTTCACGATCACAATTTAGGGATTTGGAGAAACCCTAGTTTTTCCTCATTGCCATTTCTAGTTTTTTCAAAGAACAAAAAATCGGGCAAATGAAATAAGGAGCGGGATGACCTATATTAAACTTGGCTTAGCCAAGTTTAATATAAGAGGGAAATTATACTAGCCTAGTTTTTTTTAAAGGGGTTTCTTTTTATTTGTTTTTTTGTTATTTTGTTTGAATTTGAGTTGTAAAAATCATCGAACAGTTTCTAGTGTCTGTAAAATACTAGGGTATCCAGTTAGTGTGTTAACTGGCAATTAACAAGGGTCTGTAAAAACTAGGGTTACTGATTACGGGGTTGTAATCAGGGAAAATCTGATCTAGGGGATTAGATCAGTCTAGGTTTTTGGGCGTAGGGTTAGAATAGGAGCGAGGGGTTCGCGAGTTTACATGGTCTTGTAAGCGGGATCCGTTCTATCACCTAGAAGAAACCTTAGAAATGCAGTAGTAGGCAGGATTTTTGCCGAAGCTGGGTATATCTTTTGTCATTTACTTTTTGCATTTCTATTTCTGCTATATTCTGCAATTTGTGAATATCTTAATATCTCGCTAAAATTCGATAAACCCTATTCACCCCCTCTAGGGTTAATCTAGATCCAACAAGTGGTATCAGAGCCGGTTAATGCATGATGGGGGGTTCTCGCCTTGTGATCTATGATATGGTTGGCGAAGCATTGACTCTTACCCCCACATGTCCTTCTACTGGTTATTCCGTGTCGAGAGGCCGGATGTAAAACTAGTGTCCAAGGTCCACCAAATCTTCAAAACAACACAAAAACACTTGGATCTAAAACCGAACAACGAAGAATCAGCTTCAAAATCTTCGATTTGATGGAATCTCTTTTCGATTGATGTAGATCTAGCTTCAAATAATGTAGATCTTTAATTCTCTTATATAGATCTAGAATTTTATTGGTAGAAAAATTTATTTGATTGAGCAAGGAGGATCTTAAGTTCAACCAAAATGAGAGAATGAAAAAAGTAAATTATTCTCCATGCCTCTAACACCCTGTTTATAGCCTCCCACCATCCTCTAATGGGCCTCTTCAAATATGCCCACTAATGGTTTAAAAACCTAAACAATAAACTGTGAAACACGAAAACAATGATTTCTCCCAAGCCGTTGAACCAAATCTTTAATGTGACCACTCCAAGGAATTGGCAACACTATTTCCTTTCCAATGAGACCAACCTTAGCACCTAATTCGACCACAGTCAAAAGTTATCCCCTGTACAAGACTGACAGGAGTAAAATGGTCACAAATTAAATTGTTGGAAATTATGGACATGTTTCACATCCTCATAACCAACAGTTTAAAATATGAGAATGATCCAACCCTTAGGGAATAAAATAAAAATATTTTATGATACTCCAATACGTAAAATGCAGGTTGTTACACCTATTGCGTGTCATAGAACTTAATGCATTCTCATATGGGTGACATTAAGCGACTTGGGTTGTTACATTTTATATCAGAGTCTAATGTTACAAGATCAGAGAGAAAGTTTCTGGAAAAAATGTTTAAAAATGTTTACAAAGAAAAAGATTTTCAAGTAAAACCTATTTTTGAAAAATATATCCCCTGAAGTCATTAACAATATTCCTTCGATATCTTTTTGAATCTTTGTTTCTTCTCTTTTTAGCATGTCTGAGGCTCCTAATTTCCCTGAGGGCATTTCCATTCCGACATGGTTCCGTAGATATGGAGAGGCTACGACACCTACCGAAATGCAAGGAAATGTCCCACCCCTAGCTGCTGCCGTGGTAGTTCCACCCAATCCTGTAGGCAACTTCTCTGAGCTTTATAAGGATTTTTGTGCGTTTCGTGGTATAGAGATTTTTGTGGAGGTGCGCAATTGGCTTGGGGAGAAAGAGAACGTGTTAGATTTATTCGAGTTGGATGATAGGAGAAAGATTGGGACACCCCACGCCCGTTAATGTCGCTCACAAAGGGAATGCATTAAGTTTCGTGAAGCGTGATAGGTAAACAGAACAAAAATATTACAAGACCAATATAAAAGCAACAGCGGAATCTAAATTTTTATTTCAAACGTAAATCATAGCATCGTGGTACAAAATACCATAAGACTGAAAACTACATAAAACCCATTGCAATAATATAACTTCTGTCTTGAGCCATCAGAGTACGTAAATGCTTAAAAGAAAACATAATTCCCCAGAAAGAGACAAAGCCATAGTAGAGATAAGAACTTGAGCCATAATTCGAAAGCAGCTCCAAGCAGATGATAACCAAGTCCTGACTAAGCCTGAGTGTTCCCACACTGAGAACCTGAGGGGAAGGGGGAAATGGAAGAAAGAAGAGGAAACAAAAAGGGTTAGACATAAATTCTGGCGAATCTAGTTACTTTCAGCAAGTAAATAAATAAAAATAGCATGACAGGCATATAAAGTGAATAAGAGAGAGAGATTACTACATAAGAGGCAGGTATAACAAGGTAAACATGATAGAGTGATACGCTTCTCTAAAGATTCCACTACACATTACTAGTATTACCAAGTACATAACAGGATTACATACTCCCTAATTGCATAACAGAAACAGGATGATCCCAACAGAAATATAACGGTAGTTTTAGGTGTACTCTAGTAACGGGTTAACCCAAACAGAATTAGCCTGTACCTAAACAGGAATAATGGGTGTTAGCCCTAACAGAAACACAGGTACCCCACAGAAACAAACATGACTAGATGTACCTTATTTACTACCTTAGTCGATCGGCTCCCTATTCCGTAGATACCCTGTGCTGGCCCCACAGTAGGGTGTATCGTTCCCTTAAGTGGCAACCCTTTATTTCCAGGATGTGCACAACCATATCAACTAATGTCACATCGTCTTATCTTCCCAAGCAAGCAGAGTCATGCACGCACATGACCCTGTTGGAATGCGCCGCCAACACCACCTCCACGTTTGGATCTCTTACAATTAGTCAGTAAGCATGCCCCTTCTCTGACCTAGTTCGGAGTTCTCTACTCGATACAAACTCCGGGTTACTGACTGAAACGGGTCCCACACAATATGATACAAGCTGTCCCCTTTGTCTTGTATCCCCCACTAGGTTTTCCATAGCTTATATTTTACCCTAAAGGTGTATTTAATTTTATATAACCCCAATCTTTGTACCGGTTATGCTTACCACTAGGTGTCTTTAATTACATAACCTTATTGGGCTAAGTTTGTGGGCCTATATGTAAATATTACCCACCCCCTCAGATTTACTTAACCCATTCACTGTCCAACAAGTTTTACTTAACCCTAACTTTAGTTCACATCATACAATCCCAATGGATTATATTTGGTTAAGTAGTCCAATTTATTACCATGTCCATTTATGGTTTATAATGGGTTAGACCTCCCACATTAGTCCTACAACTTGTGGATGCTAGATATGCCGATCGGATCCGGGCAGTCTTATTCCACAATTTGGGCCTAACCTCGTGTCATAGCCCGTCTCGTATTTGCACACTTAGACCTCCCACATTAGTTCAACATTAGTGGCTGTTGGATATGCCGGTCGGGTCCGGGTAGACTTCCACCACTAATGCAACTTAACCTCGTGTCATAAGTGCAACTACAATTTGTAATTGTAATTATTAAACATTCCATTTTTATCCAATTCTTACCTATGTATTTATAGGTGATTATGTCCCCATTTCCCCCTTTTGAATTATATGTCCAATTCATATAAACATTATTTAAATTATGCCAACTCAAACATTTTCTCCTTGTTCCCTAACTAACGTATTCACATATATTTAGCGGCATCTAGGCTAGAAAACAACCCAGTCATGAACAATAAAAGGGAAAGGTGATGGAAAAAATGACAATAGTGATCATTCTAAAAGTGACATAAACATATATACTGGCATAGACAAGTAATAGGCATAATCAGATGGACATGAAAACAGATCTAGTAAAAAGGTAATAATAAAACTAGATCGAATACTTAGGATGAACAAATCCAAATAAGAATTCATATGTCCAATAATAACAAATCTTAATTAATCACAATATGATAATTAAGGTGGACATAAAAACAGATCTAGCAAAAAGGGTAATGATAAAACTAGATCCAATACTTAGGATGAACATATCCAAATAAGAATTCATATGTCCAATAATAACAGATCTTAATTAATCACAATATGGTAATTAAGGTGGACATAAAAATAGATCTAGTAAAAAGGGCGATGATAAAGCTAGATCTAATACTTAGGATGAACAAATCCAAATAAGAATTCATATGTCCAATAATAACAGATCTTAATTAATCACAATATGATAATTAAGGTGGACATAAAAACAGATCTAATAAAAAGGGTAATGATAAAACTAGATCCAATACTTAGGGTGAATAGAACCAAATAAGAATTCATATGTCCTATAATAACAGATCTTAATTAATCACAATATGATAATTAAGGTGGACATAAAAACAAATCTAGTAAAAAGGGTAATGATAAAACTAGATCCAATACTTAGGATGAATAGATCCAAATAAGAATTCATATGTCCAATAATAACAGATCTTAATTAATCACAATATGGTAATTAAGGTGGACATAAAAAAAGATCTTGTAAAAAGGGTAGTGATAAAACTAGAACTAAACAAAGGTTCAATTGTCCATATATTGATAATCCCAAATTAACCATAAACTTAGAGAAAAGGTAAGATCTGCATATGTGATATGATGAATTAACTAAAAAAGGATTAGACCTAAAGAAAATAGATCTAATAAAGTACAAGTTAAGATCCCAAACATGTCATCACAACTGAATTAGACCTATAGAAGTAGATCTAGCATAATACAAGTTAAGATGCCAAATATGACTTCGCTGTGAAATTAGATCTATAGAAGTAGATCTAGCATAGTACAAGTTAAGATCCCAGATATGACATCACAAATGAAATAGATCTATAGAAGTAGATCTAGCATAGTACAAGTTAAGATCCAAGGATGTCATAGATTCAAAATATACAATAGATCTAATATGGTAAATATTGAGATCCAAACCACAGAATATTTTGGATTCACAAAAAATGATAAATCCACGATGATTTAATCACAGATGTATATCCAAATCATAGTCATAACCAGTTCACTTTTAATCATTTAAACCTAAAAGTAACTATACTCACAAGGATCGGATCTATGAGAAAAGAAGGAGAAAATTGAAATTTGAATCTCAGATCTATACTTGAGGCGCTTGATTTGTAGAAGAAGAAATTGTTAGATTCAGTTCAAGCACTGACGACATCTGGCCTCCATTGTTTTTCATATGAGAAAACAAGAGAAATGAAGATATATTTATAGCTATCAGCCTCCAGAATTTGAATGTCACCTCAACCTTTGGGTGAATCAGGTCATGGGTCGTCGCCCACTTAGAAAAAGGTCCGGAAGCCCAAAAACCACTATGGGTGCACTTTAAAGGTGCGCCAATGTAAAATTGCCTTGGGACACTTGTCAGGTGCACCAGTTATCCCTGTTTTTATTTTCGAACTTTTACCATTCATAACTTCATCGTACGTTATCCATTTTACGCAAACCAGGTGTCTATCTTGACTAGAATTTTGAGACAGACACAATGACGTAGTCCGTCTCCCTTAATTTTTAATATTAAATTAATTATTTTTTAATTTATCCTCTTTAGTATAGTTAAAGATATAGGGTGTTACATTCTCCCCTACTCAAAGGATTTCATCCCCGAAATCTCCAAGTTAAGAAGGATGTTTCCTACCATCCATCTACTCATACACCAATCACAGGCATCCACTGTCCTTAAAATTTTCGAATGCTTATATGAACATATGCAAAGGTGTCTGTATATGTCCCAATACTAATGCGAAAATCAGACGGTCTACTGATTCAATTGACCTCCTTAATGCAATGTATGTTAGTGCCGCGTATCCAATATGTAAGCAAATAATCCTATTATAACATGTAAGCTCTATACGTGTGCACAATCATCCGTCCAAATGCAACATCCATATGATGATACATCCATTTTCATCCATTAAAGAAAAGAAAAATGTACACACATCCACATGCAGTATGAGAGTGATTGAGCCGATCTAGTGCCTAATGTGTGTGTATATGCATCCACAGGCAGCTAATAGCAAACACTTGCATCCACTTGCATCCATCAAACATAACATGTCTGAAACACATGTTTACATCCATGAGTTCCCTACCTAAAGGTCAAAGATATTATCGATAGGATACATACGAATGGTAGAAACAAGTACAAATAAAAAGATTTGGAAAAAGAAGTTAAGAACATAGTCCCAAAAAGGAAAGGGTATGAAGCGCGATCTTTATTTTCAGCCTCCCAAGTTGCATTCTCGATGTCTTCTCCCTATTGCACTTTTATTAACCTAACCTTTCTGTTGCGTAGTTTCTCAACCTCTGATCCAAGTATGCAAGTCGGAACTCATCCAATCATTGCATCCTTCTCTACTTTCACTTCTTTTCGCAAGTTTGGCTCCACTACCTCGAACTCTGTACATTTTATCGGCGCTTGGATGAGTAGTCATCTTAGAATTATGAGCCTCCTCAAGGACTGTCTTCAATAGATTTCCCATCCTGATATGATTCACTTATCAAACCTCTTCTCAAGTAGCTCCCCTACTTGCTTATCAAGTTCCCACATGTCGCATAGCCAATGCAATTAGCTTTGCGTTATTCACCAAGTATATGCGTAAATCAATCTCGTGCCTCGAGGTAAACCCCAAACCTCATCAAAAACATCAGGATACTCACAATTATTTGTACCAATCGCAGATCATCGATAGATACCTCAATATATCCTAGAAAACTAAGCATGATAGACCTTTACAGGTCATGAGAAATCTCGAGGGTCCTCTCATGACAAGTCAAAAGCCTAATGACCCTCATAGCATAATCCAGAATGGCACCATACATGGTAAGCCAATCCATTCCTAGAATCAACCCATGGCCCATAAACCAGAGCATATACATATTACACTCAACTCGATGCCTAATACAGATATCCTCAAACCCCGAAAAATAATAGATAAATGAGCTGAACTAC
Organism: Allium sativum; assembly: GCA_030737875.1. NCBI lineage: Eukaryota > Viridiplantae > Streptophyta > Magnoliopsida > Asparagales > Amaryllidaceae > Allium > Allium sativum. The sequence continues at coordinate 559,482,323 of CM060920.1, read as the reverse complement.
CAATGGGGTTTGAGACAACTACGGGATCCACTACCATACTAGTAATTAAGAGCAGAGATTCAACTACAGAACTAGTTATAAATGAATGTGAAGCGCCATAATCAAAAAGTGTTCTAATAGGATTGTTTGAAAGAGAAATTAAACCTTCCACAGAAATTTTTCTACCTCTATCAGGAGCATTGACCGCGAGAGCATGCACTTCCCTCTAGAAGTTCCTTCCCTTTGACCTTGTCCTTGTTTCTTCGGGCAATCCTTAATAAGATGCCCGACCTCTCCACAAGCGAAGCAAGCATTCTTCCTTTTCATGCAGTCCTTGGCTAAGTGACCCTCTCGCCCAAAACAATGGCACTTCCTCTTATCTTTAACCTTGTCATTCTTTTCACCTTTCTTCTATTGTTGTTATATATGTTGCTGTTGTCCCTTCTTGGGCTACACCTTCTCATTTTGCGTTGCTTCCTCAGCCTTTATTTCCTTCTTTTCTCTCTTGTCTTCCTCATGCATTAGGGCTATATCAACAAGCTTTTCAAAAGTGGCTCCCATTGGGATATAGGACATGGCTAACCCATGAAGGGGTTCATTTAGCCATTTAGCAAACCACAAAGCCTTCTTATGTGGAGTGTCTACCAGTTCCAGTCCAAATCTTGCCAGTTGATTAAATTTATTCACATACTCTTTAACCGACAAGTTACCTTGTTTGAGTGCTAAGAACATCTCCATTTGCATGCTCTTATCAGCTTGGGAAAGGAATTTCATCTCAAACCTCTGTCTAAAGTAATCCCTAGTTTCCACTGGACGGCCTGCTTGGGTTACCTCCCACCAAAATGAAGCTCCGTCCATTAATAGCCAAGCAGCTAACTGAATCTTTCTTCGATCCTCTACTTCAAAATTCACAAACAAGTCCTCGGTCTCCTTGAGCTGGTTCCTAGCTTCCACAAACGTCTTGGTTCCATGGAACGACTTCCCTCCCATAGCACGGAAATCCTTGTAGATCTTAGCAAAATTATCTGCTATAAGAGGAGGAGGAGGAGGGGGAATGATTGGTGCAGCTGAGGGAGGAAAGTTTCCTTAGCCTTCAGCAGGCGCCGTGGCGTCCAGATACATACGGAACCAGCCGGGTATCGTAACGCCCTCAGGAATATTTGGTTCCCCAGACAGGCTGAAAAGAGAAGGAAAGATATTTAGACAAAGGATCGAAGGATATTACATATGGCCTCTTGGGGAATATCTTTCAAAACAGACTTTTGTTTTTGAAAATGCTTTCTTTTAAAACCATTTTGGAAATAATTTTCAAAAACTTTATCCAATCTGGCAACCTTCAGATCTGATACCAAGTGTGACACCCCACGTCCGTTAATGTCACTCACAAAGGGAATGCATTAAGTTTCGTGAAGCATTATAGGCAAACAGAACATAAATATTACACGACAGACACAAAAGCAACAGTGGAATTTAAATTTTTATTTCAAACATAAATCATAGCATCGTGGAACAAAATACCATCAGTCTGAAAACTACATAAAACCCATTACAATAATAAAACTTCTGTCTTGAGCCATCAAAGTCCATAAATACTTAAAAGAAAACATAACTCCCCAGAAAGAGACAAGGCCACAGTAGAGATAAGAACTTGAGCCATACTTTGAAAGCAGCTCCTAGCAGATGATAACCGAGTCCTGACTAAGCCAGAGTGTTCCCACCCTGAGAACTACGGGGGGGGGGGGGAGGGAGTGAGGGAAGGGGAAACGGAAGAAAGAAGAGGAAACAAAAAGGGTCAGATATAAAGTCTGGCGATTCTAGTTACTTTCAGCAAGTAAATAAATAAAAAATAGCATGACAGGCATATAAAGTGGATAGGAGAGCGATTACTACATAAAAGACAAGTTTGACAAGGTAAACATGATAGAGTGATACGCTTCTCTAATGATTCCTCTGCACAATACTAGTATAACCAAGTACGTAACAGGATTACATACTCCATAGTTTCTCAACAAAAACAGGATGATCCTAACCGAAATATAACGGTAGTTTTAGGTGTACTCTAGTAACAGGTTTTAACCCAAACAGAATTTGCCGGTACCTAAACAGGAATAACGGGTGTTAGCCCCAACAGAAACACAGGTACCCCATAGAAACAGACATGACTAGATGTACCCTATTTACTACCTTAGTCGATCGGCTCCCTATTCCGTAGATACCCTGTGCTAGCCCCACAGTAGGGTGTATCGTTCCCTTAAGTGGAAATCCTTCATTTCCCGGATGTGCACAACCATATCTACTGACGTCACATAGTCTTATCTTCCCAAGCAGGCGAAGTCATGCATGCACATGACCCCGTTGGAACGCGCTGCCAACACCGCCTCCACGTTTGGATCTCTTACAATTAGTCAGTAAGCATGCCCCTTCTCCGACCTAGTTCGGAATTCTCTACTCGATACATACTCCGGGTTACTGACTGAAACGGGTCCCACACAATATGATACTAGTTCCCCCTTTTGTCCTGTATCCCCCACTAGGTTTTCCATAGGTTATATTTTACCCTAAAGGTGTCTTTAATTTTATATAACCCCAATCTTTCTACCGGTTATGCTTACCACTAGGTGCCTTTAATTACACAACCTTACTGGGCTAAGTTTGTGGGCCTATATGTAAATATTACCTACCCCCTTAGATTTACATAACCCATCCACTGTCCAACCAATTTTACTTAACCCTAACTTTAGTTCACAATCATACAATCCCTATGGATTAGATTTGGTTAAGTAGTCCAATTTATTACCATGTCCATTTATGGTTTATAATGGGTTAGACCTCCCACATTAGTCCTACAACTTGTGGATGCTAGATATGCCGATCGGATCCGGGCAGTCTTATTCCACAAGTTGGGCCTAACCTCGTGTCATAGCCCGTCTCGTATTTGCACACTTAGACCTCCCACATTAGTTCAACATTAGTGGCTGTTGGATATGCCGGTCGGGTCCGGGTAGACTTCCACCACTAATGCAACTTAACCTCGTGTCATAAGTGCAACTACAATTTGTAATTGTAATTATTAAACATTCCATTTTCATCCAATTCTCACCTATGTCTTTATAGGTGATTATGTCCCAACTTTCCCTTTTTGAATTATATGTCCAATTCATATAAACATTGTTTAAATTTTGCCAACTGTAACATTTTTTCCCCCATTCCCTAATTAACGTGTTCGCATATATTTGGCGTCATCTAGGCTAGAAAACAGCCTAGTCATGAACAATAAAAGGGAAAGGTGATGGGAAAAATGACAATAGTGATCCTTGTAAAAGTGACATAAATATATATACTGGCGTAGACAAGTAATAGGCATAATAAGGTAGACACAAAAACAGATCTAGTAAAAAGGGTACCGATAAAACTAGATCCAATACTTTGGATGAACAGATCCAAATAAGAATTCATATGTCCGATAATAACAAATCATAATTAATCACAATATGATAATTAAGGTGGACATAAAAACCGATCTAGTAAAAAGGGTAATGATAAAACTAGACCCAATACTTAGGATGAACAGATCCAAATAAGAATTCATATGTCCAATAATAACCGATCTTAATTAATCAATATTGATAATTAAGGTGGAAATAAAAACAGATTTAGTAAAAAGGGTAATGATAAAACTAGATCTAAACAAAGGTTCAATTGTGATAATCCCAAATTAACCACAAACTTAGATAAAAGGTAAGATCCGCATATGTGACATGATGAATTAACTACAAAAGGATTAGATTTAAAGAAAATTGATCTAACATAGTACAAGTTAAGATCCCAAACATTTCATCACAAGTGAAGTAGATATATATAAGTAGATCTAGCATAGTACAAGTTAAGATCCCAAATATGACATCACAGGTGAATTTAGATCTATAGAAGTAGATCTAGCATAGTGCAAGTTAAGATCCCAAATATGACATCACAAATGAATTAGATCTAGCATAGTACAAGTTAAGATCCGAGGATGTCATGGATTCAAAATTTACAATAGATCTAATATGATAAATATTGAGATCCAAGCCATATAATATTTTAGATTCACAAAACATGTTAAATCCAAGATGATTTAATCATAGATGTATATCCAAATCATAGTCATAACATATTTACTTTCAATCATTTAAACCAAAAAATATCTATACTCATAAGTATCGGATCTATGAGAATAGAAGGAGAAAACTAAAATTGTAATCTCAGATCTGTACTTGAGGCGCTTGATTTGTAAAAGAAGAAAATGTTAGATTCAGTTCAAGCACTGACGACATCTGGCCTTCATTGTTTTTCATATGAGAAAATAAGAGAAATGAAGATATATTTATAGCTGCCAGCCTCCAGAATTTGAATGCCACCTCAGCCCTAGGGTGAATTAGATCATGGGTCGCCACCCACTTGGAAAAAGGTCCGGAAGCCCGAAAACCACTATGGGCGCACTTTACAGGTGCATCAGTGTAAAATTGCCTTGGCGCACATATCAGGTGCGCCAGTTATCCCTTTTTTGATTTTCAAACTTTTACCGTTCATAACTTCTTCATACGTTATCCGTTTTACGCAAACTAGGTGTCTATCTTGACCAGAATTTCGAGAGGGATGCAATGACGTAGTCCTTTTCTCTTAATTCTTAATATTAAATTAATTATTATTTAATTTATTCTCTTTAGTGTAGTTAAAGATACGGGGTGCTACAAAGATTCAGTTGGCCGCTTGACAACTGAAAGAGGAATCATCGTAATGGTGGGAGGTGACTCAGGTGGGGAAGATGATGGCCACATGGGATGAGTTTAAGCATAGATTTGAGATAAAGTTCTTTTCACAAGATGAGGATGGAATGCAATTGGAGAAGTTTTTAAGTTTGAAGCAAAGAAGTATAACAGTGAAGGAATACGTCAATAGCTTTAACAAATTGGCAAGATTTGGCTTGGATTTGTAAACACTCCTCACAAGAAGGCTTTAAGATTCACAAGAGGGTTGAATCAAACTCTCCAAGGACTATCAACGACACATATCCCTACGGGAGAGAATTTTGAGAGGCTTGTGAATATGGCTTTGATGCATGATAACAGGAAAGTGGGCAAGAAAAAGTTAACTATAGAGGAAAAGCCCAAAACTAAGTAGAAGAAGTGGTGGCCCAAGAAAGGTATAGCAAAGAAGGACGGAAAATATGATAAGGCACAAATCAAGACAGAGGTTCAGTGTCATGGAAGTGGAAATATGGGGAATTTTGTTAGAGACTGTAGGAAAACGAAGAATGCTTGTTTGAGTTGCGGTCAAGTTGGACATTGCACCAAACTGTGCGCTAACAAGCAAGGTCAGAAGGCAGGATCATCTGGAGGACAAGTTCATGCGCTAGAGACAGCTCAGGCTGGCGGTCTGTATCGAGGTAGGAAAATAAAAGGTTTGATTTCTTCTTTTGACTCTCCTATTAGGACTCTATTTGATTTCGGTGCTTCTCATTCATCCATATCCAATTTTGTTGTAGATAGTCTGCACCTAGACACTTGTATAATATTTGATCCTGTTGTGGTTTCAAATCCCATAGGAGGTATGACTCATCTGTTTATGATATGTAGAGGTTTGAGAATTTATATTAAGGGTGTCCAGTTTGAGTGCGACACATATGTTCTTGGCTTTATGAGTTACGGGCTTATTCTAGGAATGGATTTGCTAGCTATGTATAATTCATTTTAGATTATGAGAGGAGAGTTTTTAGGCTTCTGAAGTGCCACGGGAGAACTCTCGAAATTTCTTGTGACCCACGGGGGCCAGTTATGCTTAGTTTCCTAGAATTCCTTGATGCTTCTGGACGTATTCGATGGGGTTAAAGGATTATTCCCCAGACGAGAGATAGATTTCCAGATTTACTTGGTGGAGAATGTGAAACCCTTCGCTTTACCAGTGCGCCACATGGCTCCTAAAGAGAGCAGAGAGATCAGAAAGCAAGTGGGTGAGTTATTTAAGAAGGGATTAGACGAAGAATTTCTGAGTGGGGAGCTTCAGTCGCCTTTACAACCAAGGCAGATGGCACTCTCCGTCTGACTATAAGGAGTTGAATAAGCTCACCAAAGAAGAATAGGCACCCACTCCCAAGGATAGATGACTTGTTTGACCAGTTAGTGGGCACTTTGGTTTTCTCGCAGTTGGATCTAGACATGGATTTTCATCAGCCGAGGGTAGCAGATGACAGTATAGACAAGAGTACTCTCAAGACTCCGTGCGAATTCTTTGAGCAGTAAGTCATGCCATTTGGGCTGATCAATGCAACCGCGTACTTTTTGGATTTGATGAGTTAGGAGTTTAGAGAGTACCATCACAAGTTTGTAGTGGTTTTCATGGATGATATTTTGATTTTCTTGAAGAACGAGGAAGAGCATGTCATGCACTTAGGAGAGGTTCTCCGCACTCTCAAATCGCAATAGCCTGAGGCTAAGTTTTCTAAGTGTCATTTCTAGTGGAAGGAAGTAAGGTTCCTAGGGCATTTGTCTCCAAGAATGGAATAGCAGTGGACTCCGCTAAAGTTGTCGCAGTTCAAGAATTAAAAGCCCCTAAGAATGCGACAAAGGTTAGGAGTTTCTGGGGTTGCCGGGTTACTACAGAAAGTTCGTTAAGGACTTTGCATGGATCTCGCCTCTGCTCACCCGTCTGACATAGAAGAATTTGGTTTTCGCTTGTGGCATAGATTGTGAGGATGCATTCCATAGGTTAAAGAGTGCTCTGACATAAGCCCATGTTCTAATGCTTCCTGATCATAACAGGATGTTTACCGTCTACACAAATGCTTGTGGCATGGGTTTAGGTGTTGTGTTGATGCAAGAATGTAAGATGGTCTGCTATGGGAGTAGGCAATTGAGGGTTCATGAGAGGAGCTACCCTACCGACGATTTGGAATTAGTAGCGATAGTGTTCGCTCTCAAGTCTGGGCAACAATACTTACTTGGTGAGAGCTTCAAGCTTTACACAGATCACATCTCGAGTATTTATTCTTGTAGAAAGATCTCAATTTAAGACAACAACGTTGGATGGAGTTCCTTACGTGCTATAATTTTGAGATAGTGTATACACCAAGCAAGGGGAATGTGGTTGTGGATGCACTGATGCGGAAGAGGATGACCTTGAGTCCTTTATCCGTAGAGATGCAGAGCTTGGAGTTTATCTTATCCTTTGATTTTAGGCCATCTACGGATTTTACGCCTGGTTTGTTGGCATCGTTGGAGGTGCGACCTACCCTTATAGAGCGCATTGGATCCACATAACAAGAGGATCAGTAGTTAGTGGACATCTTTGATAGACTCAGTTGAGGAGAGACCTCTACCCACCTAGCTAGATATCCTATGGACGAAAGAGGGTGACTACGTCGAGATGGGAGATTGTGTGTTCCCAGAGTTGGAGATTTTTTGAGATCAGTTCCTGAGGAAGCTCATCACTATCGGATCACTATCCATCCGGGGGTGACAAGATGTACTAAGAAATGAAGAGAGTTTTTCATTGGACTGGTATAATGAAAGTCATGGCAGAGTTTGTGACCCAATGTTTGACTTGCTAACGAGTGAAGGCTGAACAAAGGAAACCTGGCAGATTGCTTCATCCCTTAGACATTTCACAGTAAAGTGGGAGAGCATCTCTATGAATTTTATAAATGGTTTGCCCAGATCGAGGAAGGGAAACACCAGTATGTGGGTCGTGGTTGATAGATCGACTAAAAGCGCTCGCTTTTATCCCAATCAAAATCAAGAGGATGGCAACTTGGCTAGCATCGGTACCTTTCAGTATTGTTAGTGATCGTGACCCCATCTTTATGAGTGAGTTTTGGAGGAGCATGTGGGAGGAACTAGGGACATGGTTACGACTTAGCACAACCTACCACCCTCTAATGGATGAACAGACTGAGAGGGTCAATAGGGTTCGTTAGGATTTATTGAGATTGTGTATCCTAGACTTCAAAAAGACTTGGGAGGAGTATCTTCCATTGGTAGAGTTTGCCTACAATAATAGTTATCAGTCAAGTATTGGTATGGCTTCCTTAGAGGCACTGTATGGAAGACCCTGCAGATTGCATACATGTTGTTTGGAATCTAGGGATAGACTTAGCCTGAGATGGTTAGAGAAATTTATTAGATGATAGACCTTATTCTCATATGGATGAAAGTAGCTCAGTAACGGTAGAAGTCATACGCTGATCCGAGAAGGATTGACTTAGAGTTTGAGGTAGGAAATATGGTCTTTATCAAGGTGTCAACTTTGAGTGTTCATTTTGGCTCGGTGGGGAAGTTAATGCCAAGGTTTGCAGGGTCATTCCCTATAGTTGAGAGGATAAGCCAGATGACCTATAGAGTTTGACTACCAGAGAGGCTGGCGGGAGTTCACGACGTGTTCCGTGTTTTCCACTTGAGAAAGTATCTACATGATTACGTAGAGGTAGCAGCTACAACAAAACTGCTATTCTATAGCAGCCTACAGCCGTTATGAATAAGAAAGATAGCAGTTTCATAACTGTTGTATATGAACATGTTATAAAAAACTGCTAAACTTTTATAATGCTTTATATGCCATTATTAATGATCCCTTTTGATAGCAGTGTCTTGCCGCTATGTTATTTTATTACAGTAGCTCATTTTGACCGCTATAATACATCAAAATCTCATTTAAAGAGGAAATATTTATAACACAGTATTGCTGCTATAAAATAAGTGTTCAAAAATAGATATTCAACGCTATTAATAAACGTGGTATAGTTTTACTAACATCTTTGACAGCTCATTTTTGCCGCTATGCTCGATCAATACAATAGCTCATTTTTGTTGTTATGCTACATCAATACAATAGCTCAGGTTTACCGCTATTATACATCTAAGTCTCAATAAATTTGAGATTATCATAACGTAGGTTTATTACTATAACATAAATCTTTGATAGCTCATGCATTTGAATAATAATAATCAGAATGAATATTCATAACAAGTAAAGATGAATATAGAAAATATACTAATAGCAAATAAAGTATCAACTAACAAATGAAATTCAATCCATGAGTTAACACCTAATTTGATCCATTTTTTCTCAATTCCCATTGATGTCAACTTGAGAACACAAAATACAAAACATAGTTTATTATTGTTAAGTGAAAACACAAAAGACACAAGACAAAACAGCCCAATCCAGCTAGATAAAATAGCCTAAACCTGCTTGACAAAACACCCTTCCATTGGCAATCGTAGCACCATCACCAAAGTCGTGTCCTATTTCCTCACCTGCAAATATAAAAATGTTAAAACAGTCCTTCATAAAGAATATCATTATCTTGAAAATAAATAAATAAAAAGTTGCACAAAAACACTTGAAATACTTTTTATCAGTGTAGGACATGTTCAGTGCAGAAAAAATACTAGCTGATAAAGAAAATCCTTATCCTGAATGCATGACTATAAAACATTCATTCTTTGGAACCCCTTATATTATTCAGTTTTACACTTTATCAAATATGAAAAACATGTTCTGATATAAATTTAGTGTAGATATTTTGGTTAAAATTTTATGCACACTGATTTTTGTGTTTGTGTATTTTATCAACCAAATAAGAGGGAGATTTTCTTAATTGAGGTATGAGGACTGTCCTTAATTCACAGTCGAAATGATTGTTAAAAGGTTTACCAAACAAATTGAAATCCACGGTTTATTTCTTTCGCGTGAACCATAAAAGACATCATGTATACATATACAAATGTGGTTAAAATATTTTGAAATGATGTTTTGGCAAAACAATCTCCTTATTTGTTAATTCCAGTATTTCTCAAAGTGAAAGCTATAACTTAGTTCAATTTCATGGTGTACACTGGATCAAGCAGCCATGCATGACCATTAGTTTTATCTTCTTACATTGTCACCCTTTTGCTTATACCATGATAAGGATTAATATAGAATGACATGTAGAAACTAACAGTGGCCATGACAAGGCTGCTGATTGTTCTCAGCAATATCTAAATGTAGTGCTTCTAGATAACATGGCTGTTGATTGCGTGATCTGAGCACACATGTCAAGCAATATATTTTTATGTGAAAAGACAAAATATTTATTTAAATTACTTCATTTTTCATCCTTGCAACAAAAATATGTAGAACATACTGTCGTCCCTGTAATAAGCATATTGTCCACACTCCATGGTATTGATAGGAAAACGTATACTAGTGGTACCAATAGAAAAGCAAGAGTGTGTGTGCACTGTGCATGCTGATTTTTTTGAGGTCCATAGCCAATTTGTTTCAAGAGATTGGTGATGAAATAGGACATGAAAATGTAGGATATTTTAATGTATATACTAATTAAACATTATATATACAACAACATACATAAAAATGAAAGTTAAATAGTAAAAGATAAGCAGCAAGTAATCAAGAAATTAATAAGTAGCAAAAAGAATGTTATGCAAAAGAAAAAACAAACAATTTATTATATTTTTACCACAACTGCAAAATTCAGCTTCGAGTGGGCAGCCATTTCATATGAGGTGAATTCAATTAAAAAACACTGAAGCAATTGAAATTCCAACATGAAATTCAAGCAAATATTTCAACGTGAAATTCTAGAAAGTTTGGAACTGAACTGAGCTCAGTTTATGTAAAGTGAATTCAATCAAGTTGATTAAACTAAGCAAGCATGATTCTTCTAAACTGAGCTTATTGTCAGTTGATAACCGAGCAATGAAACTCGGTTGCAAATTGAGTGGTGAAGCTTAGTAAATTCAGCGCTGCTCAACTATACGAACTAACCAATAATCTTAGTTAAAAACAAAGTTATTAACTGATCAAATAACTTCAATTTTATTATCAAACTCGGTGCAATATTTTTATACAATGAAGCAAGTAAAGTTTGGATTTTATTATCAAACTCTAGCACTAAGCAAGTCAGGTTTTGTAATCTGACTGGAAAATTGGATTTGTTGTAAGCTTTTTCTATTCATGTATCAATTTTCCACAAGTTACATTTCAGTTGATTCAATTAGTTAATAAAATGAAAAGAAACCAGATTGAAAAAATATGAAATATATTTAGAAAATTCAATTCCTAAGCATCCAAAATTGTCTTCTATTTTTTTAAGCTATCAGATTCTAAGGTCATAGTTTAATTGTTGCATTTCATAGTTAAGTACATAGGTAAGATGAAATCTCAAGTGAACCTCAAGATGACAGCGATGATGACTGGACCACATATGTATACATTAAAAAAGGAGATGGTTAAAAATTGAATTCATCTCACTATGATTATATTCAATAGTTGCATGCTTACTAAGATTAACATAAAAATTAAATGGTAAAGACATACTCAAAATTCATTCCATTATGACGTGCTCAGCAGGCCAAGCTATAGTAGAAGAGAGGGCATCTTCCGTGTACTGTAATTCGGACGTCTGCCTCCATAGCTCTACTTCTGGCTCTTTTATGGTGTCTATCCAAAATTTAACTGCTTTATTTCCTAATGGTCTGAAATGTACCCTTGCATTTGGATTGGTTGACTCCACCCGTCCTAAAGATGCTACTTTCCCGATAAACTCAGTATCTTGCATTTATTGTTTGTTTTTGAATTTGTGTTCTGCAAGTTGAAAAAAGAAATAAATAAGGTTTCTAATACTTGCAAAAATAAAGCGATAACATAAAAATCAAGTACCATAAATGTTTTCACCACATCCTTAGTCATAGTAGTAAATGTAGTATCATTTGTCTTAACAGCTACATGCAATTCAGGCCATGCAACCTTCTTACCAGCAGCATCCCCAATTTGGAACAAACTAGGGGATGACATCCACAAAAAAGCTTCTGGAATTAGGGGGTTCATCTATCCAATCAATCATATCTGCTAGTCCAAGAGGAACATCGTTAACAATTTCCTCCAAGATGCTCGAATGTATTCGTCCTAAAGCCACTAATAGCTTTTCCCCTCCCCAATCAAAAATCTTGCATTTGCATTCCAAGCTGCTACTTCTACTCTATTAGATGTAAAAATATTTATTTAGTAAAAAATGTATATAATAAAATTACATGTTCATTGTGAATAAAAATGTTTACCTTATCTTATCCTCCTCCATTGTGATCGGTTAACTGTAGAACAACTGTAACGACCCAGAAAATCTGAACCAATTTAAAATTTTTAAATTGGCTAAAATAATGGATTTTAAATATTTAAAATAAATATTTTAAATAAAGGCGATGAAAACTGAGTTTGAATCGACATTTGAAAACGAATATAATTAATTATAATTATATATAGAATTGAAAATGGCGCGGTAGTTCGATAATTCGATTTCAAACTTCAATTGAATATACCGGGTGCAAAACAATCCGGATTTTAGTGAAACAAAAAATAATGGAATCTAATTGATAATATCTTTCCAACGAATCTGACCAATCGAAATTTGATAGCGGGAATCAAAAGATATGTCCAGTTGAAAATTCTGAATAGTCGCTATGGAATTCAGGCCCTTAAAAATGGACATTTTGCAAACGACCTCGGATTTCGATGAAACCACTTTTGTTGGATCCGCAGTGTCAAGTTATTGTTAGGTTTCAAATTTCATAATTTTTCGAATCAATATGTGAGCGTGGCAAAGGAAAACGCGTTTGGCCGGTTTCAGTTGATTTCAATCGACTGGAAATTGGCCATTTTTCAAACGGTCTCAGAATTCGACGAAACTAGTTTTGTTAGGACCGTATCGTCAATACGAAACTAGAAAATATTTTTCTGGAATTTTTCTAGTTAGTATGTGACCCCGGTAATTTGAAATGTACGTTTAAAATTCAATATAGTGATTTAAATGTAAATTCAACGGAAACTATTCGAAACAATCGAATCAGCTTACGATACATATCCCATTGTGTTCGGAATGGGGGTAAAACGCTATGGACGACAGGCGGTGGGCCTCGTTTTGAGGTCGTATGTAAAAGTCAACCTTTTTGCAAAATATAAATAATTAAATAATAAAAAAAATAATCTCCCTCCCTTTTCTTCTTCCTGCCCCCCCCCCCCCCCCCCCGATTTCATTAATCAGAAAAAAAAAAAAAAAAAAGAAGAAGAACGGAGCAGCAGCGACGCCGCCCACCACCGGAGCTCCACCCTCGAAGCCGCCTCCCCTGTTCGAAACCCTAGCGCCGCCTTTTCTCCGTTCGAGCCCACGAAGCCGCCTTCCCCGTTCGAAACCCTAGCGCCGCCTTCCCCGTTCGAGACCACCGAAGCCAGCTCCGCCCCGTTCGAGACCCACCGCCGACCCTGACATCGACCCCCCCTTTCTTCGCATCACAGTAAGTTTTTATTTTATTTTATTTTTATTTTTTTTCTGATTTTATTTTCTTAAGAAAAGAATACTGTTTGTTTTTTTTAGGTTTTAAAACCGATTTTTAAAATGATTTAAAACTGATTTTCTTGAAAAAGGAAAAACTGATTTTTTTTTAAAAAGAATTTAAAAACTGATTTTCAAAAGAATTTCAAAAGGATTTTTTTAACTGATTTTAAAAAGATTTAAACTTTAAAAGGAAAAAGGTTTAAACTTTAGATAGAAAAAGATCAGATTTTTTAGAATAGAAAAGATCATATTTTTAGAATAGAAAAGACGGAATTTTTATTAAGTAGAAGAAGTAAGATATGATTTTTATATTTTTAAAGTAATAAAAATATAATCTTTACATCATAGGAATATTAAAAATATAATCTTTATTTTTGAAAAGGCGGAATCTATATTTTTGAAATTCGATTTTTATATATTGAATAACATAGTAAAAATTCGATTTTTACATATGTAGAGAATACGGGCAACGAAAGCGACAAAGGGCGAGATTGACGAAGATTTCTATAAAGGAAGAATCGTGTTATTGGATAGCTATTGGTGAGATTTCTGATTTAAAAATATATATATATGCGTGGAAATAAAAGTGAATTGCTGTATAATATATATATATATATATATATATATATATATATATATACGCCCCTCGTCCACAAACCATGGACGATATTTATTGATTGAAATTGTTGTGAAAATTGATTGATAGCGAATGATTGTTTGGGATTGTTTGTGACTGATATTGGTTGATTGTGGTTGAAAAATACCCATTTGTGGTTGAGAAATATTTGGTTGAAACCACATAGGATTAGTTTGTGGAAATGAAATAAATATATACATGCCGCCTGCGTGCGAACAAGATGCATGATCCCCATTGTCAAAAACCGCGAGGTTTTAAGGTAGAGCGAGGAGCCGTACTAGGGACGGTCCCGGTTTTAACTACCCTGCCGTTATGCTGCCGAAATTTTGAATAATATTCGTGTGTTTGAATTATTTTCATATGCTTAAACTATATTTATTCATTGAATAGAAAACCTTCATGTGTTGAATTGATATTCATTCGTTGATTAGAAATTCATGTGTTGAATGGTATTCATATTTTGAAATAAATTGTTAGATAATAAAAATCACATTTTTATCTATATATAGAAACTATAGAAAACCTTCATGTGTTGAATTGATATTCATTCGTTGATTAGAAATTCATGTGTTGAATGGTATTCATATTTTGAAATAAATTGTTAAATAATAAAAATCACCTTTTATCGATTATATAAACTGTGTAAAATAATCTCGTTTTAAAAGAAATTGTTTTATGATAAAAATCCTATTTTTATCACCAATATGAACTATATAGAAAAATAGTGTTTTGAAATGAATTGTTTTACAATAAAAATCACATTTTTATTGTATGCATAAATCGTTGAAATGTGAAGTGTTAAAAATAGCCACTTGTTCAAAATAAACATATATGAGTTGAAATATTCATTAATTAGCTAATGAAATGATTTGCACCTATTTATGTAACATTAGAATGAATGGTGTTTTTAAACCAATTAGAAATCAAATATGAAGTTGAATAGAAAATGATAAATGATAAGAACTGTATATATATGTACATGCATATTCATTGAACAGGTTATAGCAAAGGGGCTAGAGTAGAGGAATAAAATTTTGTGCCCGACAAATAGGTACACATTTACTGTTTTGTTTGGGTGATGATTTTATGAGCCTGTTGGCTAGCCGCTTGGCTTTTTCTTTTTCTTTTTGAGATTAGAAGGACCGGGAAAGCTATTTGCGATTTCCCGATGCTCCCGGTGCAGGGGAGGTTATGGCGAAATTTTACAAAATTTTAAGGTGTTAGAAAAATATTTGAAGTGAAAACGATATTGAAATTGTTGAATGAACTATATTTATATAATTATATAAATATAAATAAAATTAAAACGAAACGTGGCCGTGCAGTTCGTATTTTGAAACCGTGATTTCAAACGACTAGTACGGGAAATCCGACCATTGGATTTTCCCGAAACCGCAACCGTCGGGTTCGCCTTGGAAATATCTTCCCAACGGCACCAACCTTGTAAAAATCCAACGGTTGGATTGTCTGGAATGTTTAATTCAAATCTGAAGAAAAACAGCGCCAGAAGCGATTATATTTATATATATATATAAATATAATTATATATTAAATCGAATAACGACGCTGCAGTTCGTATTTTGAAATCGAAACTTCAAACGATTGTACCGGGAGATCCGATCGTCGGATTTTCCCGAAACTGGAACCGTTGGATTCGTTTTGAAAAGACCTTCCTAATGATGTAAATTTTGTGAAGATCCAACGGTTAGATTTTCAGATATGTGTAAATCAAATCTGAAGAAAAACAGCGCCACGGCCGCTTTATGGCCCGAAGCGTCGTTTTGAATAAATTAGCTATTTTGAATTAAATAAAAATAGCGATAAATAGTTATAAAATATCACAAGCGATATGGAATGGAAATAAACTGAATTTGCTCGATTTATGTTGTATTTGATGGTTGAATGTGTTTGGTGTGAAAAATTGCATTAAAGAACAATATTGGTGTTGTCGAATAATTTAACCATTGAAATAAATTGATTTGAAATTCTAAATATACGTGAATTATTTGAAAAGGCCGAGTTAATTCTCATTTCGAATAATTGACCGACGATTGAAAGTCGAAGATGAAGACGATGGTCGAAGACCGGAGATCTTCACCTCGTTTGGATGGTAACTGAGGTCCTGATTGGGAGGCATCCCGAAATATGGATAATGAGTGGTGATCGTCCAGGCGTACGTGGTGATCGAAGGGTTTGCGAGGTATTTAGTGCCTCCGGTTTCGTTCAGACCCAGAACGGACTTGTAAATGGACTGTGTGTCTGACATTGGAGTTTATTCTGTGTTGATTGATTTCTGTTAAATATACATCTGTTTGGCGGCGAAGAATTTATTCTTTTGCTTAACGCCCTTCTCTGAGACGCACGAGCTCAGAGGTTGTATATCGATGGACATCAGTCGCATGGCATGAATTGCCTGTGTGGCATGCTAAGATGCAGTGGTCAGGGCTTCTGTTGAAAAACAAAGTCTTGTGGAGATGATCAAAGCACCGCCTGTGTGGCGTAGCTTTGTGTATAACGTGAATTCGCGAGCCTCACACCCCGGTATGAACCTAAAACGGGAGAAGGACCTCAGGGAGGGCATGTGTTTCTTTCTAGCTAGGGTGGTGTCAGTGACCTACCAGCCCTGACATTTATATACTTTTCACCTATGTGGTTGTTGCTGTTGCGAGGCGCCTCGGTTTGATCGGACGATCCGGGTCCGATGGAATCATTCGTTGGCTCGTTTACGCCCCAAAGGGCGGGGAAACGTATTGTTCAGGCATAAAAATCCACATTGGTGGACCGGCCCTGACGATCTAAAGGCTTGCCTGCGCGCTTGACTGTGGCTCGGGCTAGAGAGTCACGAATTCGGTAAGGACTATCTTTTGCCTTGGTTCATGACGGAAATCCAATTTCCAAATACGTGATCGTGCGGTTTTGATTGTATATATATATGGCGACATGATATATGGTACCCATGCCGTCTAGGATTGATAGTTATGATTTGAAATTGTTTTCAAAACATATAAACACTAGCAATAATATCAATTGCCTTTGTTTTATTCGTATCAATCATATTTTGGCCATTATAAGGTAAAACTCTATCCTCCGGTTTGCGTTGCATTGTGTGATGGGAACTGAGTCTTATAATGGCTTCATTTTTATAAAAAGCATAGCGATGTTTAAAAGAAAGATTTGTTTTAAAGCACTGGAAATCCAATGGAGTAAACCCGTTCCACGAAAGTGGCGTGGTCCTGTGATTAGCCATATTATATATGTGTTGAGTGGATTTCTCATACCAGTCCCATGACTGACTCGTAGTTTGTTTCACTTTCAAACTCGGGTGCCCCTTTTTCTACACGGGCAGCCTTGTATTCAGGTTTAGCTGGTTCTTTTCTGGATAGCTGGAGCTGAAGATGGATTCTATCATTTATTTCTTTTTATACTGTTCAGCTCCTATTGTACATATTTTGTTTATTTCCGCTGTAGACATTTATGTATAGCTGAACTGTATTTGTACTAAGTAAGATCCTGTATACTGTGTAACTCTGATGATACTTTTATCCAGTATATTTTATTGTTCATTATCTGGTGTATTTATTTAATTCTGTTCTGCTATTATCTGTTTCTGTGTTATATTCCAAAGATAACCCTGTTTCCGTCTGAACGGGATTTTGGGTCGTCTCAACGTGGTATCAGAGCTTTGGTTAAGCTTAGTTCTGGAATATAACATTTGAACGAACTCGTCAGAAATAGAACCAGTAGTGTTCTAGGACGGGTAACTCCATACAGATAGGATCAGTAATATCCTAGTATGAGTAAGCAAAATGTATAATGACATCAAACGCACTTTCTGGTGGAAGTCAATGAAAAGGGACATTTCCTTATATGTTAGCCGATGCCCTACTTGCCAGCTAGTCAAAAGCGACCAACAGAAACTAGCCGGATTATTACAACCGCTAGAAGTTCCTGGCTGGAAGTGGGAACATATTTCTATGGATTTCATCGATGGTCTGCCCAGAACCAGAAAAGGAAATGACAGTATTTGGGTGATCGTAGATCGTTTCACGAAGACCGCCCATTTTATACCTGTCAGATCAAACAGAACTGCTCAGAGTCTGGCGCAGATTTACTTCAGGGAAATAGTTAAACTACATGGAGTGCCGCTCAGCATAGTCAGTGATAGAGATACAATATTCACTAGCAAATTCTGGGAAGCATTTCAAGTCGAGCTAGGAACGAAGTTGAACTTGAGCACCGCTTATCATCCTCAGACAGACGGTCAGACTGAGAGGGTGAATCGCATTTTAGAAGATATATTGCGGGCTTGTGTAATAGATTTCGGTGGATCATGGGAAGACCATCTGCATTTGGCTGAATTCTCTTATAACAACAGCTATCAGGAAAGCCTGACAATGTCGCCATTCGAAGCATTGTATGGTAGACCGTGCCGATCTCCTGCTTGTTGGGTCGAGCCTGGAAATAGACTTGTGTTGGGTCCCGATATGATTCGAGAAGCTGCCGACAAAGTCGATTTTATTAAAAAGCGATTACTCGCCGCTCAAAGCCGACAAAAGAGCTATGCCGATAGAAGAAGAAGAGATGTATCCTTTGAAGTTGGCGACTATGTATATTTGAAAGTATCGCCGATGAGAGGAGTTATCCGGTTCGGTAAAACTGGAAAGTTAGCGCCCAAATTTATTGGTCCGTTTCCTATTCTGGAACGGATTGGAACTCTAGCATATAAAGTTAAATTGCCAGACTGGTTGCCTGGAGTGCATGATGTATTTCATATATCTCAACTTCGAAAGCACGTTCATGATCCAGACTTGATCGTGGAAGAAGCAGCTCAGCAGGATATTGAAATTACTCCAGAATTAGCTGTGAGGCGAGAGCCGCTAAAGATCATCGGCAAAGAAACCAAAGAGCTGAGAAACAAGAAGGTTCACTTAGTCAAAGTGCAATGGAGTGGAGATCCGCGAGATTGTACTTGGGAAACTGAGGAGAGCATTCAGAAAGCTTATCCTAGATGCCGAGTAGATATCTCTGATTGACTCCGGTGCAAGGTACATTTACCATACTTTGCATTACCACATAATTCTCTACTCTATTGTTATTTTCTTTTCATGGATGTGCACTTTTAATTATATAGTCTGAATGATTTTTAAAGAGTATAGGATTTGATTAGTATATTTTTGAAGGTTAAAAACAATTGGATTGGTTGTTGTGTTGTGGGATTGTAGATTTATCAAACCACTTTCGACTTTGTTCCTTTTCGGGGACGAAAAGTTTTAAGTGGGGGAGATTGTAACGACCCAGAAAATCTGAACCAATTTAAAATTTTTAAATTGGCTAAAATAATGGATTTTAAATATTTAAAATAAATATTTTAAATAAAGGCGATGAAAACTGAGTTTGAATCGACATTTGAAAACGAATATAATTAATTATATATAGAATTGAAAATGGCGCGGTAGTTCGATTTCAAACTTCAATTGAATATACCGGGTGCAAAACAATCCGGATTTTAGTGAAACCAAAAATAATGGAATCTAATTGATAATATCTTTCCAACGAATCTGACCAATCGAAATTTGATAGCGGGAATCAAAAGATATGTCCAGTTGAAAATTCTGAATAGTCGCTATGGAATTCAGGCCCTTAAAAATGGACATTTTGCAAACGGCCTCGGATTTCGATGAAACCACTTTTGTTGGATCCGCAGTGTCAAGTTATTGTTAGGTTTCAAATTTCATAATTTTTCGAATCAATATGTGAGCGTGGCAAAGGAAAACACGTTTGGCCGGTTTCAGTTGATTTCAATCGACTGGAAATTGGCCATTTTTCAAACGGTCTCAGAATTCGACGAAACTAGTTTTGTTAGGACCGTATCGTCAATACGAAACTAGAAAATATTTTTCTGGAATTTTTCTAGTTAGTATGTGACCCCGGTAATTTGAAATGTACGTTTAAAATTCAATATAGTGATTTAAATGTAAATTCAACGGAAACTATTCGAAACAATCGAATCAGCTTACGATACATATCCCATTGTGTTCGGAATGGGGGTAAAACGCTATGGACGACAGGCGGTGGGCCTCGTTTTGAGGTCGTATGTAAAAGTCAACCTTTTTGCAAAATATAAATAATTAAATAAAAAATAATAATATAATCTCCCTCCCTTTTCTTCTTCCTGCCCCCCCCCCCCCCCCCGATTTCATTAATCAGAAATAAAAAAATAAAAAAAAGAAGAAGAACGGAGCAGCAGCGACGCCGCCCACCACCGGAGCTCCACCCTCGAAGCCGCCTCCCCTGTTCGAAACCCTAGCGCCGCCTTTTCTCCGTTCGAGCCCACGAAGCCGCCTTCCCCGTTCGAAACCCTAGCGCCGCCTTCCCCGTTCGAGACCACCGAAGCCAGCTCCGCCCCGTTCGAGACCCACCGCCGACCCTGACATCGACCCCCCCTTTCTTCGCATCACAGTAAGTTTTTATTTTATTTTATTTTTATTTTTTTTCTGATTTTATTTTCTTAAGAAAAGAATACTGTTTGTTTTTTTTAGGTTTTAAAACCGATTTTTAAAATGATTTAAAACTGATTTTTAAAATGATTTAAAACTGATTTTCTTGAAAAAGGAAAAACTGATTTTTTTTAAAAAAGAATTTAAAAACTGATTTTCAAAAGAATTTCAAAAGGATTTTTTTAACTGATTTTAAAAAGATTTAAACTTTAAAAGGAAAAAGGTTTAAACTTTAGATAGAAAAAGATCAGATTTTTTAGAATAGAAAAGATCATATTTTTAGAATAGAAAAGACGGAATTTTTATTAAGTAGAAGAAGTAAGATATGATTTTTATATTTTTAAAGTAATAAAAATATAATCTTTACATCATAGGAATATTAAAAATATAATCTTTATTTTTGAAAAGGCGGAATCTATATTTTTGAAATTCGATTTTTATATATTGAATAACATAGTAAAAATTCGATTTTTACATATGTAGAGAATACGGGCAACGAAAGCGACAAAGGGCGAGATTGACGAAGATTTCTATAAAGGAAGAATCGTGTTATTGGATAGCTATTGGTGAGATTTCTGATTTAAAAATATATATATATGCGTGGAAATAAAAGTGAATTGCTGTATAATATATATATATATATATATATACGCCCCTCGTCCACAAACCATGGACGATATTTATTGATTGAAATTGTTGTGAAAATTGATTGATAGCGAATGATTGTTTGGGATTGTTTGTGACTGATATTTGTTGATTGTGGTTGAAAAATACCCATTTGTGGTTGAGAAATATTTGGTTGAAACCACATAGGATTAGTTTGTGGAAATGAAATAAATATATACATGCCGCCTGCGTGCGAACTAGATGCATGATCCCCATTGTCAAAAACCGCGAGGTTTTAAGGTAGAGCGAGGAGCCGTACTAGGGACGGTCCCGGTTTTAACTACCCTGCCGTTATGCTGCCGAAATTTTGAATAATATTCGTGTGTTTGAATTATTTTCATATGCTTAAACTATATTTATTCATTGAATAGAAAACCTTCATGTGTTGAATTGATATTCATTCGTTGATTAGAAATTCATGTGTTGAATGGTATTCATATTTTGAAATAAATTGTTAGATAATAAAAATCACATTTTTATCTATATATAGAAACTATAGAAAACCTTCATGTGTTGAATTGATATTCATTCGTTGATTAGAAATTCATGTGTTGAATGGTATTCATATTTTGAAATAAATTGTTAAATAATAAAAATCACCTTTTATCGACTATATGAACTGTGTAAAATAATCTCGTTTTAAAAGAAATTGTTTTATGATAAAAATCCTATTTTTATCACCTATATGAACTATATAGAAAAATAGTATTTTAAAATGAATTGTTTTACAATAAAAAATCACATTTTTATTGTATGCATAAATCGTTGAAATGTGAAGTGTTAAAAATAGCCACTTGTTCAAAATAAACATATATGAGTTGAAATATTCATTAATTAGCTAATGAAATGATTTGCACCTATTTATGTAACATTAGAATGAATGGTGTTTTTAAACCAATTAGAAATCAAATATGAAGTTGAATAGAAAATGATAAATGATAAGAACTGTATATATATGTACATGCATATTCATTGAACAGGTTATAGCAAAGGGGCTAGAGAAGAGGAATAAAATTTTGTGCCCGACAAATAGGTACACATTTACTGTTTTGTTTGGGTGATGATTTTATGAGCCTGTTGGCTAGCCGCTTGGCTTTTTCTTTTTCTTTTTGAGATTAGAAGGACCGGGAAAGCTATTTGCGATTTCCTGATGCTCCCGGTGCAGGGGAGGTTATGGCGAAATTTTCCAAAATTTTAAGGTGTTAGAAAAATATTTGAAGTGAAAACGATATTGAAATTGTTGAATGAACTATATTTATATAATTATATAAATATAAATAAAATTAAAACGAAACGTGGCCATGCAGTTCGTATTTTGAAACCGTGATTTCAAACGACTAGTACGGGAAATCCGACCATTGGATTTTCCCGAAACCGCAACCGTCGGGTTCGCCTTGGAAATATCTTCCCAATGGCACCAACCTTGTAAAAATCCAACGGTTGGATTGTCTGGAATGTTTAATTCAAATCTGAAGAAAAACAGCGCCAGAAGCGATTATATTTATATATATATAAATATAATTATATATTAAATCGAATAACGACGCTGCAGTTCGTATTTTGAAATCGAAACTTCAAACGATTGTACCGGAAGATCCGATCGTCGGATTTTCCCGAAACTGGAACCGTTGGATTCGTTTTGAAAAGACCTTCCTAATGATGTAAATTTTGTGAAGATCCAACGGTTAGATTTTCAGATATGTGTAAATCAAATCTGAAGAAAAACAGCGCCACGGCCGCTTTATGGCCCGAAGCGTCGTTTTGAATAAATTAGCTATTTTGAATTAAATAAAAATAGCGATAAATAGTTATAAAATATCACAAGCGATATGGAATGGAAATAAACTGAATTTGCTCGATTTATGTTGTATTTGATGGTTGAATGTGTTTGGTGTGAAAAATTGCATTAAAGAACAATATTGGTGTTGTCGAATAATTTAACCATTGAAATAAATTGATTTGAAATTCTAAATATACGTGAATTATTTGAAAAGGCCGAGTTAATTCTCATTTCGAATAATTGACCGACGATTGAAAGTCGAAGATGAAGACGATGGTCGAAGACCGGAGATCTTCACCTCGTTTGGATGGTAACTGAGGTCCTGATTGGGAGGCATCCCGAAATATGGATAATGAGTGGTGATCGTCCAGGCGTACGTGGTGATCGAAGGGTTTGCGAGGTATTTAGTGCCTCCGGTTTCGTTCAGACCCAGAACGGACTTGTAAATGGACTATGTGTCTGACATTGGAGTTTATTCTGTGTTGATTGATTTCTGTTAAATATACATCTGTTTGGCGGCGGAGAATTTATTCTTTTGCTTAACGCCCTTCTCTGAGACGCACGAGCTCAGAGGTTGTATATCGATGGACATCAGTCGCATGGCATGAATTGCCTGTGTGGCATGCTAAGATGCAGTGGTCAGGGCTTCTGTTGAAAAGCAAAGTCTTGTGGAGATGATCAAAGCACCGCCTGTGTGGCGTAGCTTTGTGTATAACGTGAATTCGCGAGCCTCACACCCCGGTATGAACCTAAAACGGGAGAAGGACCTCAGGGAGGGCATGCGTTTCTTTCTAGCTAGGGTGGTGTCAGTGACCTACCAGCCCTGACATTTATATACTTTTCACCTATGTGGTTGTTGTTGTTGCGAGGCGCCTCGGTTTGATCGGACGATCCGGGTCCGATGGAGTCATTCGTTGGCTCGTTTACGCCCCAAAGGGCGGGGAAACGTATTGTTCAGGCATAATAATCCACATCGGTGGACCGGCCCTGACGATCTAAAGGCTTGCCTGCGCGCTTGCCTGTGGCTCGGGCTAGAGAGTCACGAATTCGGTAAGGACTATCTTTTGCCTTGGTTCATGACGGAAATCCAATTTCCAAATACGTGATCGTGCGATTTTGATTGTATATATATATGGCGACATGATATATGGTACCCATGCCGTCTAGGATTGATAGTTATGATTTGAAATTGTTTTCAAAACATATTTCAAATAATTTCATATCATTAGGAAGGTCATTTCAAAACGAATCCAATGGTTTCAGTTTTGGGAGAATCCGACGGTCGGATCTTCCACACTAGCCATTTGAAGTTACGATTTCAATTTACGAACTGCAGCGTCGTTATTCGATTTAATTTAATTATATTTATATATATATATAAATATAAACGTTTCTGGCGCTATTTTTCTTCAGTTTTGAATTAAACATTCCAGACAATCCAACCGTCGGATCTTCACAAAGTTGGTGCCGTTGGAAAGATATTTCCAAGGCGAACCCAACGGTTGCGGTTTCGGGAAAATCCAATGGTCGGATTTCCCGCACTAGTCGTTCGAAATCACGGTTTCAAAACACGAACTGCACGGCCACGTTTCGTTTTAATTCTATTTATATTTATATATCTATATAAATATAGTTCATTCAAAAATTCCTATATCGTTTCCATTTCAATTATTTCACTAACACCTTTAAATTTCGGAAAATTTCGCCATAACCTCCTTTGTACGGGAGGGTCTGGGAAAATTCCCAAATAGCCACACGGGCGTCTCATATCAAAAAGAAAAAGAAAAAGCCAAGCGGCTAGCCAACAGGCTCATAAAATCATCACCCAAACAAAGCAGTAAATGTGTACCTATTTGTCGGGCACAAAATTTTATTCCTCTCCTCTAGCCCTTTGCTATAACCTGTTCAATAGATATGCATGTACATATATACAATTTCTATCACTTATCATTTTCCATTCAATTTCATATTTGGTTTACTTTGGTTTAAAAACACCATTCATTCTAATGTTGCATGCATAGGCTAAAATCATATCATTAGCTAGTTAATGTATATTTCAACTTATGCACATTTATTTGAACAAGTGGTTATTTTTAACACTTCACATTTCAAAGACGATAATTTTGGCGAACTAAAATAGATTTCAACACATGACTATTTTATTTAGTTCCTATGCATGTTAAAAAGAATATTTCTTTCACAAATATTTATTTCAACGTCATCATATCTTTGCATATCACAAATATGATAAAAATGATATTTTTATCGTTCAAAATATTTATTCGACAAATGGATGTTTTCAACACTTCATAGTTTCAATAAAAATGTAATTTTTATTGTTCGATCTTTTTATTCAACACATGAACTTTTCCACTACACACACTTCTCAACAAATGAGCATTTCCACACATGGACATTTTATTTATGTTGTTCATATTAGAAAGATGGGATTTTTGTTGTTGAAACTATTTATATAAGGCGAATATTTTTCATACTTCATATATATATATATATATAAATGTGATTTTTATTGTTAAAATACTTCATTCATTCACAAATGAATTTAATTTTCACACAACACTTTTCAACACAGGAACTTTTCCACACACGGATATAGTTTCAACATATGACTTTAATTTCTTCGCATGAAAATAATTTCAACATATGAAAATAATTCTAACACACAAAGATTATTCAAAATTTCGACAGCATAACGGCAGGGTAGTTAAACCGGCACCGTCCCTAGTACGGCTCCTCGCTCTACCTTAAAACCTCGCGGTTTTTGACAATGGGGATTCATGCATCTAATTCGCATGCAGGCGGCATGTTTATTTTTATTTCCACAAATATTTCCAATTCATTTCAATCACCAATGGGTATTTTTCAACCACAACCAAACAATATCAACCACAAACAATTATTCAACCATTTCGTATTTTTAATCCAATATTTCACACCAATTCACAACAATAAATATCGTCCATGGTTTGTGGATGAGGGGAGTATATATATATATATAATTGCTATATTTCACTTGCATTTCAACACATATATCAATTATTCTATGCATGTAAAATTCATACTTCGCTTATATAGCTTACACTACGCATGTACATGAGGTATACAACACGTATGTAATTTATATTTCGCTAATATAAATTATACACGACATTTTCCATTCAATTTCACGTTAATTTAGATTTCTCACCTTGGTTTTTGGAGTGCTAAAAATCGATACGATGTCAGAAAAATTCGCGGCTTCTTCTATTGGGTAGAGAGCTTCCTTACGGTCTCGATGTTTCCTGTTTCATCGAATTTCGTCAACACACCAAAAAGATATGATTTTTCAAAGTGTAAAGATCAAAGAAAAACTCACTTTCACGAAGCTTCAAAACTAGGTTTACAGTTTTTGCGAGAATCGAGGCACTAGGGGATGATCGGCGAGTTGGACGTGGAAGAGGGAAGAGAGGGCTTCCAGTCGGTGGTGGTTTGGTGGCGTTCGGTGGTCTAGATCGGCGGCGGCGGCGGTGGAAAGGTCGGGACTTTGGAGCTTCGATTCGGGCGGCACAGGCGACGAGGGGTGGCGGTGGTTAGTCGGATTTGAAGAGGGGACGGAGGCGCGTCGAGGGGTGGCGAAGGCTGTAGGTGGCGGTAGCGGCGGTGGCGGAGGAGAGAAGGTCTCGAACGGGTTTCGCCGTTGATTTTGGGGTTTTTTTTTTTTAAATTTATGAATGGAAAATTCTGATTGGCCGAGGACTATATTAAATTTTTAAATAGTGTTTTCTCAAACGAACTGCTTTTTAAACCCAACGACTGTCGCCCCTAGCTAAATACCCCCATTCCGGACACAATGGGATATGTTTCGCTGGCCAATTCGACTGTTACAGTCAGTTATTTTTTAAATTAAAGTATAAAGCATTTAATTTTTTCACTCTGAACGTTCATTTCAATTTGCCAGGGCCACAAACTGATTCGAAAAATTCCAAAAAAATAAATCTAGCTATGTTTTGACGCTACGGTCCCAACAAAATTGGTTTCGTCAAATTCTGAGGTCGTTTGAAAAATGGCCATTTTCTGGTCGATCCAATTTAACAGAAATTGACCAATCATATTTTCTTTTGCCACGCTCACATATTAGCTTCAAAAATTATGAAATTCGAAACCTAGCAATAGTTTGACATCCCGGACCCAACAAAAGTGGTTTCGTTGAATTCCGAGGTCGTTTGCAAAATATCAATTTTCCAGGGCTATATATTCTATATGGCGACCATTCAGAAAATTCATTCGGCCATAACTTTTGATTCCTGTTATGAAACTTCGATTTTTCAGATTCGTTAGAAAGGTATTGAATAACAGATTTAGATATTTTTGGTTTCACTAAAATCCGTTATATTTTCCACCCTGCACAGTCAGTCAAAGTTTGAATTCAAATTTTCAAACCGACTCACTATTTCTAATTCCAATTTTATTGAAATATTCTATTTCAATTGTTCAAATTCCTTTGTAATCACCAATTTGAAAATTTTAAATTGGCTCGTATTTTCCGGGTTATTACAAGTTACCTACAGTGTAAAGACCCGGAAATTCCCGCTCTTTAAATCGACTATAAACCACACAGGTCTGACCCAAAGATTGGAAATCTTCGAATACTTTAACTTTGGGAATACAATACATCAGAACAAATAACAGCAGACTTTTATTACATTACAATAATGTTACATCAGAGTACAGAATATATCAGAGTACATTGAAATAAAATTACAGCGGAAGATAAATTACAAAAGATTTAATACATTAAATAAAATACAGTAAACGGCGGTAGACTACTAAGCTCTGGACACAGCTTTAGGCTTCGATCCAGGATCCGGCTAAAAGAATAGATATCTGCAAAAAGCTACTCGACTGCCCGTGTGGAAAAGAGGGCACCCGAGTTTGCAAAGTGAAACAAACTACGGGTCAGTCATGGGACTGGTATGAGAAATCTATACTAACTACTGGATATGACAAATCTAAGGACCACGCCACTTTCATGGAACGGGTTTACTCCAATAGATTGTCTGTGCATATATTTATTAAATAAAAAGAATAACGCAATGCTTTTGTAAAAATGAAATCATTATAAGACTCAGGTCCTATCACACAATGCAACGCACACCAGAGGATAGAGTTTTACCTTATAATGATCAAAAATGCAGAGTATGAATCAAATACTATTTTTATATTATAAGTGTGTAATATGATTTAAAATACTTCAAAATAAATGTATTAATCCTAGACGACATAGTACCCCATCCTACTATGTCGCCATAATAAGTATACAATCAAGTCCGTTATCTCGTATTGGAAAGTTGGGTTTCCATACTGAGTCAAGGCTAGGAGCGAGATCCTTACCGATTCGAGACACTCTAGCAATGCCCCAGGATTGGTACTCTGTCCAACCCTTAGATAGCTGCAGGGCCGGTCCACACTTACTTTTGTGGATTAGTTATGCCTGAACACACGCCTCCCGATCCTAACAGACCTTTAAATTGGCCAGTAGCGACCAATATACCGAGGTACCTCAAATCCAACAACCACTTAGTAAATATCAGTGCTGGTAGGTCACTGACACCACTTTTAGCTAGAAAGAGACGTGTGCACTCCCTGCGTTCCCTTGCTCCGTTTTAGACTCCACCGGGGTGTGAGGCTCGCGAAGTAACGTATACACAAAGCTGCGCCCATACTTGACCATGCTTTGATCATTCTACAAGGCCCTGATTTGCAACAATAAGCCTTGTTCGAGTGCAACTTGGCATGTCACGTCGACAACTCATATCACGCGGTCGAGAATTATTTAACATAAAAAGGGGTGTTAAGCAAGAGGATAAATCCTCCGCCACCAAGCCTTTATACATCAAATAAAACCAATTTTATTACATGAAATAAATTTCGACGTCAGGCATGCGATCCATTTACAAGTCCGTCCTGGGTCTGAACGAAACCGGAGTCGTCTTATTTCGTGGGAAATAAAGACACTCGCAAATCCGAACCATCAACAAGAACGTCCGGACGATCACCACCATCGACCCATCAAGGTTGCTACTCCCATTAAGGCCAACAATAGCAATACAACCATCCGCCTTGAAGATCGTCGGTCTTCAACCGTCATCTTCAACTCTTCAATTTAATGTCGCCGTATAATTATTTGAAATGAGATTAACTCGGTATTCCAATTAATTTTCGTAGTTGTATAAATTACAAAACCAATTTTGTATCGCTAGAAATGCTTTATAATGCCTTCCACTATTTCTATTTAGTTAAAATAGTTTTATACTTTCTTAACGACGTTTTAGGTCAATAGATGGCCTAATTAATATTTATATTTATAAATAAATATACCTCTATTTGGCGATTCACACAAGTCAGTCAGTACAAAACAAGCAAGTGCAGTCAATCATAACATGATTCTGTTTATGTTTTTTTGTCTTTTCTCTTATCATATGTAGATTTTGATAAAATGACATTTCCCATCCAAAACCTCTTTATTTGTATATGAAATTGTATTTCATAACTTTATCGGTTCATTTATGTATGAAAATGTAGTTCATAACTTTATCTTTCATTTCATCAAAACAATGTAAATAAAAAAAAATTGTAAATTTTTATCTTGTCTTTTTATTAATAATCATAATATTAAATAAAGTACATTACCAATCTTATATCTTTTATTTACAATAGAAATTTGCAAATAATGTGATTCACATAGTTTGTATCTTTCATTTACAATAAAAATGTAAATACAAGAGGTTCACAAAATTTACACTTTTATTCGCTCTACAAAATGTGAATAAAAGAAAACAATCCACATATTTGTTCTTTTTCTTTACATGAGAAAATATCAATAAAGACACTTCACCAATTTTGTTCTCTTTTGTTTTACATACAAAATGCGATAAAATGATTTACACATTTTTGTTCTCTTTTGTTTTACATACAAAATGCGACAAAATGATTTACATATTTTTGTTCTCTTTTGTTTTACATACAAAATGCGACAAAATGATTTACATATTTTTGTTCTCTTTTGTTTTACATACAAAATGCGACAAAATGATTTACATATTTTTGTTCTTTTTTGTTTTACATACAAAATGCGACAACATGATTTACACATTTTTGTTCTCTTTTGTTTTACATACAAAATGCGACAACATGATTTACACATTTTTGTTCTCTTTTGTTTTACATACAAAATGCGACAAAATGATTTACACATTTTTGTTCTCTTTTGTTTTACATACAAAATGCGACAAAATGATTTACATATTTTTATTCTCTTTTGTTTTACATACAAAATGCGACAAAATGATTTACATATTTTTGTTCTCTTTTGTTTTACATACAAAATGCGACAAAATGATTTACATATTTTTGTTCTCTTTTGGTTTACATACAAAATGCGATAAAATGATTTACATATTTTTGTTCTCTTTTGTTTTACATAAAAAATGCGACAAAATGATTTACATATTTTTGTTCTGTTTTGTTTTACATAAAAAATGCTACAAAATGATTTACATATTTTTGTTCTCTTTTGTTTTACATACAAAATGATGTACAAGATGATTTACACATTTTTGTTCTCTTTTGTTTTACATACAAAATGCGACAAAATGATTTACATATTTTTGTTCTCTTTTGTTTTACATACAAAATGCGACAAAATGATTTACATATTTTTGTTCTCTTTTGTTTTACATACAAAATGCGACAAGATGATTTACACATTTTTGTTCTCTTTTGTTTTACATACAAAATGCGACAAAATGATTTACATATTTTTGTTCTCTTTTGTTTTACATACAAAATGCGACAAAATGATTTACATATTTTTGTTCTCTTTTGTTTTACATACAAAATGCGACAAAATGATTTACATATTTTTGTTCTCTTTTGTTTTACATACAAAATGATGTACAAGATGATTTACACATTTTTGTAGAAAATGCAAAATAAAATGATTTACATACTTTTGCATTTCCCTCTTCTTATACATTAGAAAATGTAAGTAAAGACACTTCACAAATTTTGTTCTCTTTTGTTCTTTATATTGAACTTGCAAATAAAATGATTTCAATGTGTTGTTCTTTTTTTCTTTACATTGAAATTGCAAACAAAATGATTTCAATGTTTTGTTCTTTTTTTTCTTTACATTGAAATTGCAAACAAAATGATAAACATATTTGCTCTTTACCTTTACAAAGAAAATGAAAATAAAATCAATAACATGTTTTGCTTCTTTTTCTTTTACAAAGAAAATGAAAATAAAATCAATAACATGTTTTGCTTCTTTTTCTTTTACAAAGAAAATGAATATAAAGTCAATAACATATTTTGCTTCTTTTTCTTTTACAAAGAAAATGAATATAAAGTCAATAACATATTTTGCTTCTTTTTCTTTTACAAAGAAAATGAATATAAAGTCAATAACATATTTTGCTTCTTTTTCTTTTACAAAGAAAATGAATATAAAGTCAATAACATATTTTGCTTCTTTTTTTTCTTTTACAAAGAAAATGAATATAAACGACTCTCGGTTTTTTTTTTTTTTTTTACAAAGGAGATGTTATATAAGTGACTCTCACTATTATGTTCTTTTTCTCTTACATAAAAAAAAAATATAAGATGGTTCAAATTTTTTTTATGTATGTTTTTGTATTGGACACAAAAAAAAATCAAATCAATTTAAATAAAAGGAAAATTTAATCTTTCATTTTGTATACAATTCATTCAAATAAAGAAAATTTTATTTTTCTTTGTCAAACTCATTTCATTCAAAAAAAAAAAAGATTTGTTTTTCCCTATCAAATCCAATCCATTCAAGAAAGGAAGAAAAGGAAAAAAATGATTTTTATTTCCTTTGATTTATTGCTATTTATGTAGATCCACCAAATTTTCATCGCAAAATGAAAATTGAATTGGTTATATAAAACTATTCAATAGGAACTCAATCTACAATAATCATGTTCTCATACGCACAACAAACAATATAATGATTCATACATCCAAAGGAAGAGCATCACAACACATTCATACAAAACCAGATGAAAACGAATATGGTAAAAATAAATAAATTAATTAATCAACTAATTAAATTTAAATTCAAGAGATCTCACTGTCGTTGTGAACTTTTTCCAAAATTCAAAGTGTTCTGAATCAACTCCAGTCGGTTTAGATGCGTAGATCTCAGTCACACTATTACAACGTCGCTGAAATCATCGAATTCCAATTAAGAATGAATTAGGTATGATCAAAACAAATTATAAAATAAATTAAATTATTTAATTTATTGGTTAATTGGGTAATTACCCTTCTTCTTCCCCAAATAGAATCGACCGTAGCTTATGAGAATGGAGAGGAGAAGATGGTGGCTCCAGAGAAGATCTAACTTTATGAGAATGGAGAGGAGAAGATGCTCTTTTATTTGGTATAAGAGTTAGGATTTAATTTGAAGAGAAGAGGGAGATAAGGGCACAAGAATTTTCGGCCATGATGGAGTATAGGGGCGGCGGCTACAAATTGAAGAAGATGGATAATGATTTAGTTAGGGTTCTCCTCTTTTTTTTATATTATGTAATTGTTGATTTTTCAAAAAAAACCAATTCTCCTAAAACATTCAGAATCCGGTCCAACAAAAAGCTACCCTACCCAATAACCCCCATTCCGGATCCGTCTAGCCATGTCTCTCAGGCCCAAAAGGTCATCTTGACCCCCAATTTTCGAAATTAAAAATAAATCCTTTTATATTTTTAATTCTGACACAATCAAAAATCCGCCGGAGCCACATACGGACTCCGAAAAATCTAAAAAAAATATTTTTGTCTATGTTTTGACGATATGAATCCAACAAAATTATTTTCGTCGAATTCTGAGACTGTTTGAAAAATGGTCATTTTCAAGTCGTTCAATTTCAACTGTTTTTGACCATATATACAAGGGTACGTATATATATATATATATATATATATATATATATATATATATATAAAATGATATTTAATTTAGTAATTTTCCATCTTCTCTTTTTTTTGTATTAATAAATTTATTTAATTCTTAAATTTACTTAGGGATGAAACTTTCCATTTTCTTTGGTTTAATGTAATCAATTTATGAGGGAAAGGGAAAAATGTTTCATTTCCTTTCTTTAAATTACTTAATTAATGGGGATAGTTAGAGAAGGAAATTTTCATTTCCTTTCTAATGTCACATATTATAACAAAAATGTTATTCTTAATAAATGTCATTTTTGTAGCATGGCATTTATAATACGACATAAATGACACTTTTAATACTAACATGAATGACCTTTATATATTCTAATATAATATTTCTGACCAAGTGACATTTTTGTTCTAGTTTAACATTTCTAAAAAAAAAGAGTGACCCTTTTTATCTAATTTAACATTTCTAATAAAAATGTTATTTTTCATCTAACGTAATTTTTCTAATATAAAATGCCCCTTATTTAACTAATGTAACATTTCTATACACAAAATGTTCTTTTTTAACTAATGTCACATTTCATATAGAATGTCCTTTTTTAACTAATGTAACATTTCATATAGAATGTCCTTTTTTAACTAATGTAACATTTCATATAGAATGTCCTTTTTTAACTAATGTAACATTTCATATAGAATGTCCTTTTTTAACTAATGTAACATTTCTATATATAAAACGTTATTTTTTTTTTCTTTGACAATTCTAGTGAAACATTTATCATAAAGATGACAATCTAATTCTAATGTACATTCTAACGATATGACATCATTTTTATAACGAAGTAAATTTCTAACGATAATAACAATTGTAATTTCTAATATAAATGGCAAATGTATGTTACATGAATATTTTTATCTCGCTAATAATAATCTAATTTGACAAAATTGATTTTTAGTTTTAACACAAATCCTTTTGATAAAAATATAAATTTTTTTCCTACTCTACCTATATTCATATGCGATAAAAATCTGATTTTTATTTTCTACACAAATTATATTTAACATGAATATAATTCACCAAATCATCACAACCACAATCAATCAGTCGGTCTCAATTTTATACGACGCACATATGGTTTAATGTTAAAACATTTATCAAGTTATGTATATTAAGTTAAAGCTTACATTCAAATTCCCAAAATGCAGCGCTATTTCAAACTCCTTTTATAATTAAATTAAATTTATTTGTTTTAACTTCGATTAAAAATAATTTTTTAGCCATTATTATTCAAAATAAATTATTTTAAATATCCTAAATCCATTAAAATTTCTAAAATAAAAATTTTAAATTGGCCCCAAAATTCCGGGTTGTTACATACAGGCTATGGGCGATGCACTAGACAAAATTGAAGGGCCAATGCAAAAAATGTATTATGCAAAAAAACACGTGTATATTATATGTACACATTAAAGTTTGAATATTCTATTCCACGGTACTTTGCTTGAGGGCATATATGTCAGTGTGTTATAAGAGGGATAACTAAAACATATTTGTAGTAGCTTATGATATTTCAAAGTAATTGAAAATTCATATGTTTCTCATATACATACATGCTAATTTGATGGGATAAATGATGGTTCTTAAATGTATAACTAAAAAATAAATAAGAAATAAGCTTTATAGCTTATATTATTTTCCTACTAAAGGTTGTTTATCATGGGTTAGCTTATATTTTAGAACTTGCTGATTCCATTTTGTTTGTTTTGCTTATCTTATTTTCCAACTGCGATTCAGAGAAACACCACAATATAATCCAATTGACAATTTATGAGTATTCTTATGGCATGGAATTGTTACCATATCTTGAATTTTCATTAATAATGGGTTAGTCAATAGATTTTGTACTGATGTCTTTCCATATTTTTATACTTAACTTTGATGTTTTAATCATCTAACCACTGTAAAGATTGATTACAAACATTGCAGCAAAGATAATTTTCTAAAAGATCATCATGGTTTAGTTGTATTTATTTTTAGATAAAAACTGCAAGTAAAAAACTAATGTAAATTTACAAGGAAAATGAAAAATGAACTAATAGAGGTTGTTACTGAAATTATTTAAAAAAAGGAGTAGCTTTTGCGATCCAAAATTAAGCAAAAAATTTGATATAAGCAAAAGCAATTGGTTTGTTTGTCTTTGTATGAGAGGTTTGTATTAAGGACATTTCAATGAATATGATGTTGTATCAACATTATGTGTTATCCAGATTCTCCCATTTAAAAAAACAAACAACTCATCATTTATCATACAATTCCGTGTGCGTAGCAAGGGTTCACACTCGTTTAAATAATGATTCATAATGTTTATTTGCATCATGAGTTTGTAAGAACAACTGGGTATTGCAGTATTAGTAACAGCGTCCTGCATAAAATTGCAGTAGGAAGTTAACGATAAATCAGTTAATGTCAACTATATTTTCTTTGAGGTAAAGGTAATAATAAAGTGGAAGAATCAGATCGTATATTGAAAATCATAAATTGAATCAGATTATCGTGAATTCAGATCGTAAATTCAGATTGCTATCCTAAAACGATAAATCCAAATTAATTCCATAATTGTAAATTCGGATCTACAACATACACAAACAAATAGTAGGGATCACTTACCAAAATCCAAATCGAATACTAGAAACGCGCCGCCCTAGCTTCGACAGAGATTGGAGATGGAAGGAGTTTTGGAGGGAGGCCGTGAGGGGATTGGAGATCGACCAAGTTTTCAGCAATCACTAGATGATTTGTGAGATGTTGTTATGAAGGAAGGGTTTGCAAGGGAGATGAATAATTATTTGTGAAGTGATCTTGAATAGAAGCCAGTGTTACACCGTGTTACACCCTTATTACCAAAAAAATTAAAGGTTAAAGAAAGAATTAAGTGTAATTAATAACAGTTTAGAAAAATGTGTTACTAAAAAGCGTTATAAATATCATATTTTGTTGTAGTGAGAGCCAGGTACGCTTGAGGATGTTGAAATTGAAAAGGAGGCATCAATTAGAAAAGTTCATACTCGTATACTTGGATTGGAAGCTATATGAACCCACTCAACAAGGAGATATATCTAGTGAAGGTACAAAGGGGAGAAGATCGTCACGATGTGACATGCGAACCCAAAGACAAGATTCACGTTTCTCACCCTTTTTCCTTTGAGAGTATGTTCTTAATTCCTCTCTAAGCTTTTGAATTCGAATATGTTAATCCCTATCGTTTGAACATCGATTCTTAAGTAGAAGCCTATGATTGAAAACATGTGTTTTAGACATGTTACGTTTAATGGTTGCAAGTGTATGTAAGTGTATGCTAGTGGATGCACACACACACACATTAGACACTAGATTAGGCATCGACTAAACAAGAGCACTTACGTATTGCATATGGATGTGTGCGTAATTAAATTTTAAATGGATGAAAATGGTTGAATTATCACTTGGATGTTGCATTTTGGTGAATGATTGTTGCACACATAAAAGAACTTTTATGTATTATTAGGATTCTTTTGCATACATATTGGATACATGGCATAAACATGAATTGCACTAAGGAGGTCAACCGAATCAGTAGACCGCCTGATTTTCGCATTAGCTTAGGGATATATACATGAAGATTTTGCATATGTTCATACAAACCATTAGAAATTTTAAGGACAATGGATGTCAGTGGTTGATGGATGAGTAGACGGGTGTAGGTATTGACTGGTAACTTTAATAACATTCTTCTTAACTTAGAAATTTCAGGGATGAAATCCTTTAAGGAGGGGAGAATGTAAAACCGCATATTTTAATGTAAAATAATTATATGAATAAGATAAGAAAATGAATATTAATTAATAAAATATTTAGAATTGAGTAAAACAGACTTTACTATTGCGTTCATTACGAACTTTTCATTTAGATAGACTATTGATTTTCGTAAATCAGACTAAGTATGAACAAGTTATGACCTAAAGAAGTTTGAATTAAAATTAAATAATTTAAATAAATCAACTTAGAAAAAGCAATGATCACTGGGCGACATGACCCTACATGGGTCGACCCCTGTGTCGACACAGTTAGTAGGTAAGTCAACCCACCTTCGGCCAGGAAGTAAGCCTGAACCTGGACGAATTTTGTTGTTATGTTCTTATGCGGACTCAAAGGTGATGTGTATTCTACGGTTTGATTTTAAAACCTAAGATCTTATAGTTTATATTATCCTAACACACTTATATATAGACTAGCACTAGTAACCCTTATTATTTTCTTACACAAACATTTCTTCATCTTCTCCATTTCCAAAGCTTTGTTCTGAAATAAAATAAGAAAAAGGTTAGAGTGCTGTCAAAATATAGATTGAAAGGATAATTCTTCTACAATTATTTCAAAGCCCTTTTCTGGATCTAATACATATCTCTGTGAGTTCTACATTATTTTTACATCTGCAATTTAAAAAGGATTTTGACAGTAAATATATTGGATTCTAAAAGTAAGTGTGAGCGCGGGTCAGTTTGGTGCGGTTTGGAGTTCAAACCGCTTCCGCACCACATAAAACAGTTGATCCAAATTGCAACCCATTATACTATCTGTTTAAACGGTCCGGTTTTAATTTGGTTTTAATATATTACGGGTCGGTTATGGTTCGGTCTGGTTTGAACCCGTATTAATTATGAAATAACAGAATTAATTCCATCAACGATCAATTTACAATGGTGTCATAGCGAAGTTTCCCGTAAAGGGTAAACCTCACAATGTCACTCAAAATTGAATGATTAGTTTCTAATCATATGAATACTTCAATTTTATATTTAATTACAAGTGAGAGTGTTTTAGTACATTGACCAAACATCAATTTTAACTAAAGCATAAACACTAAGTAAGATAACTCAAATAAGATTATAACTCACATTTATCCAAAAATAGATATAGAAACTATTATACTAAAACTATAACTTTCTTCTTTATGATAATGAATATTATTAATATAACAACAACATATCATGAATAAAATATACATCGTTAAAATCAATAATTAGACTAGTGAGTGTGGTTTATTGGTGTAGCCAATTTTTACTTTCTCTGTTTCTTATATTGACTATCTGTATGAAGCAGAAATATATGTATTGTTACAACTTCAGTTCGTCCATTTAGTGGGCTGTGTTAAGTTTTATTTGTTAGGAGAACATATGATTACTACTATTACGTTAGGATAAAATGAATTATATATTGTTTATGAATTATGTATAGTTCTACATTTTTTCAAAAAATAAGTATAATTTATACATATTGCTGAATTTTTTTAGTGATAAGGTAATATACCTTTTCCAAACAGAAAAATGTTCTGATATATAATCGATGATGATTTAAAGTCATTGCAGGGGACATGTTAAAGTTTTGAAAATATATTCAGTGGGTTGCCATATTTATGCAACATAAATAGATTGTAAACTTTGTTTTTTATCCTATTCATTAGTATGATTTTTTTAGGGACAAACTTCCATATACGCCATAGTAAAGATTCACTTGATGCAACAATACTGAGAAAACATAGGCATTATCCGCATTATCATACTTCCTTTGTCAGAACAACAGTTTAGCAAAAATGAATGAATCACAATTCCCGAGATGAAGACAAAACTTAGGGCCTATTCTTTCGTGTCCGTTTCCAAACTGTCCATTTTGGACAGTTTTCCCAATGGACCAAAATCGGTCCTTTAGGGTTCGACACGTTGGATTTAATTTAATTAATTAATACATTAATTTAATTAAATAGGTTTATTTAGAATAATCATTTAATTTAATTAATTAATTTAAGATTTTATAAACTTTAAAAATAGATAACTTGTGCATATGAGATCCAATTGGGATGCGGTTTTTTGCATTGTGATCGTATCGAAATGCTCTACATAATGGAGTTTGTTTGAACTGAATTGGAGCAACTTATAATTTTTCAATTTTTTATTTTATTTATTTATTTGTGTAAATTATTGATATATATTATTTATTAAAAACAAATGATTAGTTAATTAACCATTACTTAATTAAATTACAAAATAAAAATGGTCCGCTTAAATACTCCGCTTAACGCGCCAAACACATTCTCCGCTAACTACAATTCTCCATTTAAATTCTCCACTTTCGCTTGCGCAGAATGCACCCTTAGTTCAAAAACAATAAAGTAAATAACCAATACATCAATGAGCCAAAATATCAAGTTGAGAACCAAGCTTCTCATCAACGGTTATATCTGAGTTGAGGCAAAGTTGCGCTGGTCGTTTCCTCCTCTCATATGCAATCTTTGCTTTATCTTCTCTCTTCGTCTCCAGCTCCTTAATGGCGTCATACCGCCTTCAGCTCACCTCTTTTGATAGCTTCTCCACATGAGAGTTTATATCCAGCGTGAAGCCTCATTACTTTGAGAGCATTAGGAAAAACCATTCGTTTAATGCTATCATACAGTGGTGGAATTCCCTCGTAAGATTTAAGCCTTCCAATATCTGTTGCTTTCTTGTGAGGGATCATGCCTCTAACAGTTGTCCAAAAATATAATCTTAGCAGGACCTATGAAATTGATAAGACGATGTGAAGGCTTGGTGTTCAATATCTTCCTCAGATACCTCAAATACATCATTTTTTCTCACCAAGCCATTGGACATTGACAACATGTCGAGTATTAAGAAGCTCCTTGGCAATGGTTGATGCAAGGCGCTAGAGCATATGATGATGGCCATCGAAGAAAACACGTCTTGCTGAAAGACCAGATTCGAAAACCATTATTTTCCCAGATTGGGGTTTTATGAGATCAAAATTACAATTTATGCCTGCAGGCTACTCATTAACCGTGTTGGTTTTATCTGCAACGTTGATAATTGATTGTTCAGTAAGAACTAAAGGGTATATTATGTTACCAACCTCATGTTTTGTGAATGCTATTCCATTTGGTTTTGTAACGATATTGTTTTTTAATATGATTAACTGATGCCAATAAAATTGAATTCTTGCAGCTTTAGGTTGACAATCAAAATAGTTATCATTGGTGAACATCCAATATTCATGTCCAACTCATAATTAAGCTATCAAAGAAATTTCATCATGCCTTCTTTCTTAGGTTTTGTGACAAATTGAGTTAGCATATGCATCCATCCATGAAAATCAGTAATTTCCAAATCCTATCAAAAAATAAAACCTGCACCTTCATCCATACCAGCAAACATAACACATATATTC
This sequence comes from Allium sativum, assembly GCA_030737875.1. Lineage (NCBI taxonomy): Eukaryota > Viridiplantae > Streptophyta > Magnoliopsida > Asparagales > Amaryllidaceae > Allium > Allium sativum. Next base: position 559,442,157 of record CM060920.1, on the reverse strand, counting down.
TTAAGTAACCTCACATACAAAAACCAGATAAAAAGTTAAATATGCTTAAAAGCAAAGAAAGCTTATCTAAAAATAGTATAGTTGATACCCTAGTAACGTTGAGCATTTAAAGCACAGGGCTCAAACACAATGCACATACCGTTTTATCACAATTTACCACTTTCAAAGCAAAACATTTTGGTTGTACAATCTCTATGATTATTTTTCCATATTATAAGTTTGTGGGTAGGCCTGTTGCACCATCACTGCAAGAAACGGTCTGATTAGTTACGGATGCTTCCGATGGCTGGTTATGGTTAAAAAAGCGGTCATCGCCAGCCGTCTCTAGCCATCACCTAACTAAATAAATCCGTAAGCCTACAGGAAAATTTCCCATTTCTATTTCCTTCCCCCTTTCTTCCCGCGGTAACGAACGAATAAAATAAAAACCCGGACTTTGCTGCTGCTGCTGCCGTCCACCGTCGTTTCCAGTGTCTGCCTGCCTGCTGTCGTCTCCCCCCACTAGTTGTTGCCTCGTCTCTTCCCTGTATAATTTCTAATATAATTTATTAAATTAATTAGTTAATAATTATTTAAATGTATATGACATTATGTGATCATATAATGATTATTGAATTAATGTAGTTGATTTAGTTATGATTGAAAACTCTAAAATGTGGATTTAGTTGTTTATGGGTGAATATTGTATGTTTGTTGGTTTTGAGCATATGTATGTGTTAATGAACCATTATTTTATAGATAATAATCAATTATTGATATTGAATTTATAATATAGGTAATGAGATTTTAAATTTAAAAGCAATTTAGGTGATTATTGATTAGAAATTGATTAATAAATTTTGTGAATTTAGTTGATTTTTATAGGATAATAACAACTAGTGATATATTATTCGAATTGTAGTTGATTTTGAATGTCATTGTAATGATGTTTTGTAATGAGTAGTACCGTCGAGATAGGACAGTGTGGTGTGTAGAAGCTTTAATCCAAAAAGGCTTTATAATAATATATGTATGTGTTATTGAAATCACTAACATATATTTTGGAATCAGGAAAAATGTTCGATTATTACATTGACCATAGTTGGATGTATGAAGTTAGAATTGGAATAAAAGGCTTAATAAAGGAACATTTCTACAATGGTGTAAATGAATTTGTTAGATTTGCAGTATCTAATAATCATAATTACGAGGAGCTTCGTTGTCTGTGTAGTAAGTGCAAACTGATGAGGTTTTGGAAACTAGACATCGTTAAAGTACATTTGTATAAATCAGGTTTTGTGCCAAATTAGTATTTATGGGATCATCATGGAGAACTTGTTGCGCCTACAATAAATCCTGTAGTGTTAGAGGTCGAACTAGTTATGATGAATCCAATAGAAGATATGGTGGATGATGCAACACGATCAATGTTCCCTACTGGTCAAGTTGACGGCGATGACGTCAATATTGAAGAAGAACCAAAAACGGAAGCCAAAAGAATATATGATTTATTGGCTTTAGCTAAGTGGCAATGTGGAATGGTTGTGAAAGTGGAACCGAATATCTGTAACCGCTGAGTACAACACCATGAAATCAAAATTTAACCTTACAGAAGCTGCATTTACAGCAGTTGTACAAACTGCAAAAAGACAAATGTCACCCAATAATCTGATGTGCGATAGTCATTACAAAATGAAAACACTAATGTTGAATTTTGGTTTGCCATACCAAAAAGTAGATACTTGTGTTAAAGGTGGCATGTTGTATTGGAAAGATGATATTAATCTTATAAACTGTAAAATATGTGGTGCGTAAAGGTATAAACCTAGAAAAAAGAAAGGTAAGGAAGTTCCATATACGAGAATGCATTATTTACCCATCATACCTAGACTACAACGGTTATATGCATCCTCAGTCACTGCATGTCATATGCGATGGCATAGTGTGAGAACACCAGAAGATGGAACCTTGACACATCCATCGGATGAAGAAGCATGGAAACATTTTGATAGGACGTATCCTACATTTGCCGCAGAGAGGCCGTAACGTCAGACTTGGCCTATGTATAAATGAGTTTTCACCATTTTCTTAGTTTGGTGGTAAATATTCATCTTGGCCTATTATTGTAACTCCTTATAATTTACCACTGTGGATGTGTATGAAAACTCCCTATATGTTTCTCACTGTTGTCGTTCCTGGTCCTAATGATCCAAAACAAGGCATTGATGTTTATTTACGACCATTAATAAAAGAGTTGAAAACGCTATGGGGGTGAAGGAGTTGAAAACACTATGTGACGGATGTCTAGTCATTTTATGTTATGGCTAGCGACGGTTCGAGACATTTTTCATGCCATATTTTACCTACAGTTAGCGACGGCTGGCCATGAAATTTGAAAGGTCAACACTTTGTCCACATGATAGGTTTCCCATCGCTCGCCGTCACTATAAAGGAGACCATAGCCGTCACTAACCTCGATGCTATTTGCTTAGCATCCGAATATATAGCGACGACATTTAGTGACGGCCGGCCACAGCTGGCGATGGCCGTCGATGGTATTTAGCCGTCGCTATGTGGACCCTTTCTTGTAGTGCATCCAAGAATAGAATTTGAGTCGGTGCATATGATTTGAATGCTAAACAAAATAAAATAACAATTCCTTTGTATAATAGCTAACGCTTCATTCTTATTGAATCCAATACTATGGATTAAAACCTATAACTTGCAACCAATACCTCGATTAACTGATAAATAATTAAACCTAAAGCAATTATAAAGAGACCGAGTGAAGACCATCATAATTTAGGGATAATTCACCAAATAGTAATGAGTACAACATGAAGTAAACCACAAATAGTAATAGATGATATTGAATTGAATTTGTGATGATAGTTCATAATAAATCTAAATGTATAACAATTCAATAAACTACAAAATTATGTTCCATTATTAATCTTAACTTCTTAAGAACACCGTATGAAAATCATATTAATCATATTGTGGTGAGTGTCCCCTCCAGGTGCACTAAGTCGGTGTAAATATCACACAAAAGTATTCCCATTTTGCCAACAAAAATTAATAACTACATGATTATTGGCTGCTTTTATAACTTGTTTTTCTAAGATTACTGGATTTTTTTATAGAAGATTCATCTCACGTGCACAAAATACAATAACACTACTTTAAGGTAGAAGATATAGAATGCAAACGCTTGTCAAGGATTCATATCAAATGGAAAAATTGTTCATGATTGCTTGTAGGTAATATTTAATGATATTTTATTATTTGTTACAACTCCCAAAAATACATGGATCAAACAAAGCACATCAGTTAATGTATGCATAAATCAAAAACATGCATCATCAAAAATCCATCCTAGACAATAGAAAAATAACCTTTTTAAGTCCACTGGTGAATACATGTAACCTTAATACAATTTACCTTCCGCCCATGTTCTGCTCACTAAGCATGTATTCAACCTAAGTAGTGATTGTTTGGTTCAAACAACAGTTTCATATAAACTGCATGAAATTAATGCAAAATGAATTTACCTTGTGGCTAGATTTTGAAATATACATGCTTCAGTTTTGTACAGCTTCCACTATTTCTTCATCTCTTTGCGCTTCTCTTGTTTTTTGTTTCACAGCTACCCGTGCATGTTACAAACATAATATGTAGCGTTCTACAGGTGATATATATGCATATAAAACTGTAGAAAATACACCAAATATAGATGCAAAATTTTAAATGAAAATAAGAATAAGGTTGGTTATAAGACTCAAAAAAATTTCTGTCTAACTTATTTATCCTAAGTTTAATGCATTATGTTATGTTTAACGTATAATAATCATAATATATTTTAAAATCATAACTGTAAGAAGTGTATGCACGTAACAACCCGGAAAATCTGAGCCAGTTTAAAATTTATAATTTGGTTATTTATTGGATTTTAGATATTTAAAATAAATTATTTTAAATAATAACGGCGAAGAGTGTGTTTGAATCGATGTTTGAAAGCAAATATAACTATTTTAAATTATAAACAAGGCCTGAAATGGCGCGGCAGTTTCAAAATTTCAATTCAAATTTTGACTGACTATACCGGGTGCAAAATAAAAAGGATTTTAGTGAAACTAAAAATATTTAAATCTGTTTGTGAATATCTTTCTAACGAATCTGAAAAATCGTAGTTTCATAGCGGGGATCAAAAGTTATGGCCAAATGAATTTTCAGAAAGGTCGCTATAGAGAATATATCGCCCTTGAAAATAGACATTTTGCAAACGACCTCGGAATTCAACGAAACCACTTTTGTTGGATCCGGGATGTCAAATTATTGCTAGGTTTCAAATTTCATAATTTTTGAAGTAAATATGTGAACGTGGCAAAGGAAAATGTGTTTGGTAAATTTCTGTTAAATTGGATCAGCCAGAAAATGACCATTTTTCAAATAGTCTCAGAATTCGATGAAACTAGTTTTGTTGGGACTGTATCGTCAAAACATAGCAGATTTATTTTTCTGGAATTTTTGGGATCAGTATGTGGCCCCGGCAAATTGAAACGTACGTTCAAATCGAATATTAAATGTTTTATATTTTAATTTGAAGAAAAACTGGCTGTAACAGTCGGATAGGCCTACGAAAGATATCGCATTGTGTTCGGAATGGGGGTATTTAGCTGGGGACGACAGCTGTTGGGTTTGGATTGGAGCTAGTATGTGAAGAGGGGTATTTTAGAATTTTTAAAATATATAAGTAAAATAAAAAAATCTCATTGGCACATTTACTTTCTCTCTCCCCGCCTCTCTTCACGATCGATGGCGATACGAGCTCCTTCCTTCCCTTCCATTTTCTGGCGAATCCGTTCATCGTAAGCCCTTCCCCCTGTTGAGATTTTTGTAGATCCTACCCTCCTCTACAAATCCATAGCAGATACGCCCTCCCTCGCCTCGTCTTCATCTAGAACGGAGCTTGCAAAGTTCGACGGAGTCGAACGTGATTCCGCCACCATCTGGAGCTCGAGCTGAGCAAAACCCACCTCGCCAGAAAGCCCTCTCGTAGGCGGAGGTTGTGGTCAACCCCGATCAGCCCCTAACTCAACGGGTTTCGCGAGAGATCGAAACCTAGTTTCGAACAAAACAGAGAAGGTAACGAAAACATATTATTTTAATTGTTTATAGCGCTTTAAAGCGCTACGGTTTTTGATTTCACTGTAAAAATCATATCTTTCTCGTTTGTTGACGAAATTCAGTGAAAGAAGAGACAATGGACTCGTGAGGATGTCTTCTACATTTTAGAAGAGACCAGATTTTTTCTGAGCCTTCTGCTATTTTTGGTGGAGTGGAACCCAATGTGAGATTTCTGAATTATAAACGATATGGAAATGACGATGTATAAATTATATAGTCGATGTATGAGTTATATAAGTGTTGTACACCTCATGTATAAGCGTTGTATAAGTTGTATGTTCGATGTATAAGTTATATATGCATTGTAAAAATTATATATGCGTTGAAATGATTGAAATGAAGTGAAATGAAATTGAAATATATTTATATATGAATATATATATATATATACTCCCTTCGTCCACAGACCATGGACGATATTTATTGGTTGTGATATTGTTTGGACTATTTGGTTGATGTGAAATTTGGTGAATAATGCGAATGGTTGGTAGAATTGTTTGTGGTTGAGAATGACTGATTGTGGTTGTAAAATTCCCATTTGTGGTTGAAAATAAAATTAGAATAGGTTGTGGAAATGAAAGAAAAACATGCCTGCCTGCGTGCGAATTAGATGCATGAAATCCCATTGTCAAAAACCGCGAGGTTTTAAGGTAGAGCGAGGAGTCGTACTAGAGACGGTCCCGGTTTTAACTACCCTGCCATTATGCTGCCGAAATTTTCAATAATATTCATGTGTTAGAATTATTTTCATGTGTTGAAACTATACTCGTGTGTTGAATAGAAATTCAGGTGTTGAGTACAAATTCATGTGTTGAATGAATTATTTTGAAAGATAAAAATCACATTTTTATTATATATATAGACTATATAAAATAATCGTGTTTTGAAATAAATTGTTTTAACAACAAAAATAACGTTTTTACCATATGTATGAACTATATAAAATAATCGTGTTTTGAAATAAATTGTTTTACAATAAAAATGACATTTTTATTATATATATAAACTATAAAAAATATTCATGCGTTGAATAAATGTTTTGGCGATAAAAATATCATTTTTATCAAATATATAGTGGATATGGTTTCGAAATCGAAGAATGAATTATATATATATATAATTAAAATAAATAGAATAACGAAGCTGCAGTTCATGTTTTGAAACCGTGATTTCAGACGATTAGTGCGGGAGATCTGACTATCGGATTTTCCCGAAACTTAAACCGTTGGGTTTGCTTTGGAAGTATCTTTCCAACGACACCAACTTTGTGAAGATCCAACGGTTGGATTGTCTGGAATGTTTAATTCAAATCTGAAGAAAAACAGCGCCAGAATCGATTATATTTTTTTATATATATATAAATATAATTAAACTAAATCGAATAACGACGCTGCAGTTCGTATTTTGAAATCGTAACTTCAAACGATAAGTGCGGAAGATCCGACCGTCAGATTTTCCCAAAACTGAAACCGTTGGATTCGTTTTGAAAAGATCTTTCTAATGATATAAAATTTGTGAAGATCCAACGGTTAGATTTTCAGATATGTGTAAATCAAAACTGAAGAAAAACAGCGCCACGGCCGTGTTATGGCCTGAAGCGTCGTTTGAATGAATTGACTATTTTTAGATAAATAAAAATAGCGATAAATCGTGATAAAATATTATAAACGATAAGGAATGAGAATAAACTGAATCTGCTCGGTTTATTGGAAATTTGTTGGTTGAATGTGTTTGGTGTGAAAACTACATTAAAGAACAAATTATTGATGTCGAATAATTTAACCATTGAATTGAATTGATTTGAAATTCTAAATACGTGAATTATTTGAAAAGGGCGAGTTAATTCTCATTTCAAATAATTAATCGACGATTGAAAGTCGAAGATATGAAGACGGTGCAAGACCGATGATCTTCACGTCGAATGGAGGGTGCTACTGATGTTCATGATAGGAGTAGCTACCTTGAAGGGACCGAAGTAGAAGTTGTCCGGACGTACTTGTTGATTGTACGGGTATGCGAGGTATTGAGTGCCTCCGGTTTCGTTCAGACCCATAACGAACTTGTAAATGGACTGTGTGTCTAACATTGGATTTTATTCTTTGTTGATTGATCTCTATTAAATACATATATGTTTGGCGGCGGAGAATTTATTCTCTTACTTAACGCCCTTCTCTGAGACGTACGAGCTCAGAGGTTATATATCGATAGAAATCAGTCGCATGGAGTGAATTGCCTGTGTGGCATGCCTAAGTGGCAGACGATCAAGGCTTCTATTGAAAACAAAGTCTTGTGGTTAATGATCAAAGCACGACCTGTGTGGCATAGCTTTATGTATAGCGTTGTTTCGCGAGCCTCACACCCCGGTATGAGCCAGAAACGGGAGAAGGACTTCAGGGAGGACATGCGTTTCCTTCTAGCTAGGAGTGGTGCTTTGAGTTTTGCACGCTCGGGTATTTTACTTATGTGGATGATGGAAAGCGAGGCCTCGGTTTGCTTCGGTCTCTTCGGAGCTGATGGTGTGGTCGGATATGACCAGTGACGCCCCATAGGGCGGGGAAACGCAGTGTTCAGGAATTTTAATCCACATCGGTGGACCGGCCCTGACGATCCAAGGTCTCACCTGAGTCTGGGTCCTGAGACACGGGCTACAGCATCTCGAATTCGGTAAGGACTATCTTTTTCCTTGGTTCATGACGGAAATCCAATTTCCAAATACGACACTGTGCAGTTTTGATTGTATATATATATGGCGACATGATATATGGTACCCACGTCGTCCATGATTGATAGTTATGATTGAAATTGTTTTTGAAACATATAAACACTAGCAATAATATCAAATGATTTGTTTTGCTTGTATCAAGCCTATTTTGTCCATTATAAAGTAAAACTCTATCCTTCGGTTTGTGTTGCATTGCATTGTGTGATGGGAACTGAGTCTTATAATGGCTTCATATTTATAAAAAGCATTGCGATGTTTAAAAGATTTATTTGTTTTAAGGCATTGGCAATCCTATGGAGTAAACCCGTTCCGCGAAAGTAGCGTGGTCCTATGATTAGCCATATTGTAAGATGTGTTAAGTAGATTTCTCAAACCAGTCCCATGACTGACTCGTAGTTTGTTTCACTTGCAAACTCGGGTTCCCCTTTTTCTACACGAGCAGCCTTGTATTCAGGTTTTAGCAGGCTCTTTCTGGATAGCTGGAACTGAAGATGGATTCTATCATTTATCCTTTTTATACTGTTCAGCTCCTGTTGTACATATTATGTTTTGTTTTCCGCTGTAGACATTTATGTATAGCTGAACTGTATTTGTACTATTTGTACTAAGTATGATCCTATATACTGCGTAACTCTGATGATTATGTTTATCCAGTGTATTCTATTGTACATTATCTGCTGTATTTAATTATTTCTGTTTTGCTGTTATTTGTTTATGTGTTATATTCCAAAGATTACCCTTGCTACCGTCTAATGGGGAATGGGGTCGTCATAATGCGCTAGCCTAAAACCTTCAAATATTAATTTTTTTTTCTTTTTCTCTACCATCTTTGACTCTGAGTTGGTATCCTATATTTCAGTGGAGTCTAACTATGGTATCCTAAAACCTAGCCCAAAAATTGTGCCAGGAAACATGAACCATGCCCACTATTTTCTGATGTATGTTTTCTTCAGTATAAAGTCTATAGCTTCGGCAAAACATCGATTGAGAAAATAATATTTTACTTTTCTAATTCTCTGCTCATCATGGTATCAAAGCGAAGGGCGATTTCAGATCTAAATTGTTTTCTCCACTTCAGATCTACGGTTTCTTCTTTCTTCCCAAAATGACTAATACTGGTTTTGATTCAGTTCAATCTGACACGATTCCTCATGGCAGTCAACCAATCAATTTTCAAGATCCGTATTATCTTTCAAACGTGCATCATCCAGTTATGCAACTTCGAAATCATATTTTGTTTGGATCAAATTATCTTAGTTGGTCTAGAACAGTTAGAATGGCTTTGATTACTAGAAATAAACTACAATTTGTTGATGGAACCCTACCTATGCCTTCAATTGATTCTTTTGACTATCAAAAGTGGATTAGGAATGACTATATGGTGATGTCTTGGATCTTAAATACTATGGATAAAGTATTATCTGAAAGTTTTATGTTTGTGGATTCGTCTGCTCAATTGTGGAGAGAATTGGCAGAGAGGTTTGGGCAAACTACTGCTCAAAGATTGTTTGAATTACGTCAAAATTTGACTTCTACTCATTAGGATGAACTAAGTGTTGCAGAATACTATGGAAAATTGAAGGCTATTTAGGATCAACTTCAGATTCTTGAAGGTTTTCCAGAGTGTACTTGTGGTGTTCTGAAAAATTTCTCTTGTGGAATTTTGAAGAAAATACTTGAGAATGATCAAAGAAATATATTGATGCATTTGTTATCTGGTTTAACAAAAGAATTTGATCAAGTTAAAACTAATATACTTAGTTCAAATCCATTACCCACAGTCCACAAAGCTTATTATATTTTGCAACAGGTTGAGCATCAAAATAAGCTAGGTGGGAAGAATTCCAGTCAGCCTGAAACCAATGCTTTTAATGCAGTAAAAATTCCTTCTAAGAATGCTTTCCAGAATGTAAGGAGAGAAAACAAAAGATTGAAGAGTGAACTGTATTGTGAACATTGCAAAAGGGAAGGACATTCAAATGAAGGATGTTTTAAGTTGATTGGATATCCAGATTGGTGGGGAAAAGATGCAGTAGTGAAAGGCAAAAATCTTCAAAAGAATGCTAATAGTGCTCAAATTTCTGCTAAGCAAGGGTTGCTTGGAAGTAAACAATAGACAGTTGATAATCCAAATGCTGCAATGAATTCAGTTGTTTCTGAAGATGAACAATTTGATCCAGTGGTGGTTTCATCTCTATACAATCAGGTTATGAAGATGGTGCACAATTCTAGTTCTTCTTCTTACATGGAGGACAATCCACTTGTATCTTCAGTAAACTATGCAGGTAATACTCCTCCAGAATTCAAAGATAATGTTGATAACTCCTATAATCAGAATTCATGGATAATTGACACTGGTGCTACTGATCATATGACCTCTTGTAACAACCAGGAAAATCCGAACCAATTTAAAAATTTTATTTTGGTTATTTCAGTAAATTTTGAGTAGTTAAAATAATGTATTTTAAATAATAACGATTAAAATTTATTTTAATCAAAGTTAGAGTAAATGTATTCATTTTGATTTCTAAAGAAATTGAAATAGTACGGTAGTTTGGAAAGTCAAACCTGTACTTTGACCGAATGTATCGGATTCAAAATTTAACGGATTTTAGCGAATCCAAAAATATCTAAATCCATTTGAAAATATCTTTCCAACAAATCCGAAAAATCAAAATTTCATAGCGGAAATCAAAAGATTTGGTCAGTTGAATATTCAGGATGGTCGCTATAGTATAATTTATAACCCGTATAAAAGGCCATTTTTCAAACGACCTCCCTTTTCGATGAAACAACTTTTGTTGGATTCGGAATGTCAAATTATTGCTAGGTTTCAATTTTCAAAACTTTTTGAATTAATATGTGAGCTTGGCAAACAAAAATGTGTATTGTCAATTTAAGTCAAATATGATCGACTTGAAAATAACCATTTTTCGAACAGTCCCAGAATTCGACGAAATTAATTTTGTTAGGACCGTATCGTCAAGACAAAACCAGAAATAATTTTTCTAGATTTTTCTGAATTCATATGTGGCCTCGGTGGATTTAAACAGATGATCAAATTTATTTTTTAAATGATTTAAATAATAAATTAAAGATTTCAGGCCATAGACAGTCGTTTGGGCTGACAAGACCTAGCCCATTGGGTCCGGAACAGGGGCTATTGGCTGGGGTCAACTTCAGTTGGACTAAAATCAGATTAATTTAAGATGTATGGTTTTATTTGTAAAATTACAATTAAATATTATAAATAATGCAACTGAAAACCCTAATCCACTATTCATTTTCTCTGAGCCGCCGACACCATGCTTTCAGTGGCCACCAACCTCCTGACTTTAACCACTAATATCCACCAATCCTCTCAATAAAACTCCTCACTCCAGTTCAAACTTTCGAAGAGATTTTCCTCCTCTTTGATTCTGTAAGGTTGGATCGTATAACCATCAAGTCTTCGATGAGTTTCATCACCCCAAACGCTGGGTATTCGCGTCGCCGCCATGGTCCAAAGCCACCATCGAGTGGGCCCCACTTGCCGTCGTTTGTGCGCCTCCCCTAGCCAGTCGAGGTGCCATCTCCTGATCGCTGTCCGATGGCTTGAGGTGTTCGGGAAATCTAAACCTAGGATCGGAATTATTCGTGAAAACAACGGCCTTAGTCTGTATAGAGGAAGAAAAAGAGCATGGCATTAACTTTTTATTATTTTATTAATTTAAAACGTTACAATCTTAAATAAATCATAACTAATACATACGATATCGAAACTGAACAATTTCAGATCCTATTCAATCGTGAAACTGGGATATACGCTGCTGTCCAGACTAGATCCAATTCCGAGCAGTTCAAATTTTGGACCAATTTGCGTTACGACTGTGAGATTTCTTCTTTTAAATAATTAATTAATTATTTAATTTAATTGTTATGTGACGATGGAATGTGTACAATTCAGATCTGTTATGTGATGATATTGTGGATGTTTTATCTGTTATTGGTGATGTATAAACATAGATTTGTTTGTGTTCCATTAAATAAATCATTATTGTTCATCTATTGATTTGGATTAGAATTTCCAAATCGATTAAAATAATCATTTTGTTAGATTATTGATTTGGATTAGAATTTCGAAATCGATAAAAATAATACTTTTGTTGTGTTATTGGTTTGGAATAGAATTTCCAAATCGATAAAAATAAACCATTTTGTAATGTTATATATTTGGAATAGAATTGCCATTCCAATAAAAATAAATCATTTTGTTATGTTGAATTGCATTAGATTCCCAATTCAACATAAAAACATTATTTGGATTATTTTTGTTGAATTGAATTAAATTGTCAATTCAATATAAAATTATTATCTTGATCATATTTGTTGAATTGAATTAGATTGTCAATTCAATATTAAAACTATCTTTTTATCAATTTCGAGCATTGAAATAGAATTACCAATTTAACATAAAACATTATTTTATCATTTTTATTGTATTGAAATAGAATTGTCAATACAATGGAAAATATATCATTTTTGTCTATATCATTGAATTGAGATAAAGTTATTCTTTTATTTGCATTCCTTGATGCAAATAAACATTAAATAAAAAAGGTTGTTTTTATTTTCATTCCTTGTTGCTAATAAACATTGAATTAAAAGGTTGTTCTTTTATTTGCATTCCTTGATGCAAATAAACATTGAATTAAAAAGTTGTTATTTTATTTGCATTCCTTGATGCAAATGTACATTGAATTAAAATGTTGTTCTTTTATTTGCATTCGCTAATGCAAATAGACATTGAAATAAAGATTGTTCTTTTATTTGCATTCTCTAATGCAAATATATTTAGAGAAATAAAAAATGTTCTTTTATTTGCATTCTCTAATGCAAATATATTTAGAAAAATAAAAATGTTCTTTTATTTGCATTCTCCAATGCAAATATGCATCGAAATAAAAATGTTCTTTATTTGCCTTCTTCATTGAAACAAAACATTAGAATTAAAAATATATTTTTGTTTGCAATTTTAGATGCAAACAAAACATTAGAATTAAAATCATATCTTTGTTTGCTAATTTAGATGCAAACAAAACAATTAAGTAAAAGATCACATTTTTATTTGCATATTTAGATGCAAATAAACATCTTAGTTAAAAGATCACATTATTATTTGCATATTTTGATGCAAATAAATATCATAGTTAAAAGTTCACATTTTTATTTGCATGTTTAGATGCAAATAAACATCATAGTTAAAAGATCACATTTTATTTGCATATTTAGATGCAAATAAACATTGTAGTTAAAAGATTACATTTTGATTTGCATATTTAGATGCAAATAAACATGGTAGTTAAAGGATTACATTTTTATTCGCATATTTAGATGCGAACAAAAGTCGTAGGTAAAGGTTACATTTTTGTTCATAAATTTAGTGCAAACAAGACATTATAATAAAGATTACACGTTCTTTACGTTTTAGATGTAAATAAGAACATGAATTAAAAGGTTACATTTTTATTTGTAATTTTGATGTAAATAAAACATCGGAATTCAAAGTCATACTTTTATTTACATTCTAGATGGAGATAAAAGAATAGGTTATAGTGTCGCACTTTTATTTACATTTTAGATGTAAATAAAGGCTAGTATTTTAAGAGTCACATTTTTTTTTCGACATTTCATGTGAAATAAAAGAATTGATTTAGATGTTAAATTGTTTGTTGTTACTTTATATACATTAAAAATTGTAGGAATCGCCAAATGATTTATACTTATATATGAATATAAATTAAAATTTTAAATGAATCGCGTGTGGTAGTTCGCGTTTCGGCAATCGTAACTTCAAACGATTATATCGTAAGATCCAACCGTTGGATTTTTCTCAAAACTGGAACTGTTGGGACCGTTTTGGGAAGATCTTTCCGATGATATAAACTTTATCAAAAACCAATAGTTAGATTTTAAGATATGTGTAAAACAAATTTTGGTAAAAACAGCGTCAGGGTCGCCCATTGACCTGAAGCGTCGTTTAATTATATTGAGCTAGTTTTAAATAAATAAAAATAGCGATAAATCGTTATAAATTAATATTAACGATATTAATGGTTTAAATGATAATAATTCGAGAAATTATTTGGAAAGACCGAGTTCAACTCATTTCAAATAATTTTACGGTGATTTAAAATTGAAGATACCAAAGACGGCGATTGAAGACCAGCGATCTTCACGTAGAAAGGATAACTACTGATGCTTGGCATTGGCTAGCTACCAATAAAGGGTTAAAGTGGTAGTTGTCTGGACGCACTTGTTGATTGTCCAGATACACGAGCACCTAGGTGACTCTGGTTTCGTTCAGACCCAGAATAGACTTGTAAATGGATGTGTGTCCGACATTGAATTTCATGCCATGTAAATTAATTGATATCTATTAATATATTTTTGAGGTGGCGGAGGATTTATCCTCTTGCTAAACACCCTTTTTTGAGACATACGAGCTCGATGGTTATATATTGGTAGTTATCGATCGCACGGTATGGACTGTCAATGTGGCATTCCAAGATGCAATTGATAGGGGCTTTTACTGAAAAGCAGAGCCCTGTGAATGATGATCAAAGCATACCCTATTTAGGCATAGCTTTGTGTATTTCGTTACCTCGCGAGCCTCACACCCCGGTAGAGTCAAAAACGGGACAAGGGAACGCAGGGAGTGCGCATGTTTCTTTCTAGCTAGAAGTGGTGTTTGGGTTTTTACAAGGCCCAACATTTTTACTTATGTGGTTGATGGATTAAGGCGCCTCGGATATTTTTATTGGTCGCCAATGGCCAATTTATAGGTCCAATAGGATCGGGAAGCGTGTGTTCAGGAATTGCCAATCCGCTAGCGTTATTTGTGGACCGGCCCTGCTGTATCCAAGGGTTCACTATGGGGAATCCTTAGACATTGCTAGAGTGTCTCGAATCGGTTAGAAGATCGTCCCTAGCCTTGACTCATGATGGATACCCAACCTCCAATACGACATTACGACCGTGATTGTAAACCTATGTACGGCGACATAGTAGGATGGGGTACTATGCCGTCAAGGATTGATAAATTTACTTTGCAGTATTTTTGAAGCATATTAGACACTAATAATAATATTAAAAATATTATTTTTTACGTATCAAGCATTTTTGATCATTATAAGTTAAAACTCTATCCTCCGTTTGCGTTGCATTGTGTGATGGGACTTCAGTCTTATAATGATTTCATTTTCTAAAAAGCATTGCGTTGTTTTTGACTTTAAATTTTATAAAACTTATGCACTGGCAATCCAATGGAATTAAACCCGTTCCGCGTTAGCAGCATGGTCCAGTGATTACCCATATTATTAGTTTAGTAAGATTTTTCATACCAATCCCATGACTGACTCGTAGTTTGTTTCACTTTGAAAACTCGGGTGCCCTCTTTCCACACGGGCAGCCAATTGACAGGTTTCAGGTAGGGATGTTTTCTGGACTCAAGCTTGTTGCTGAAGATGTTGGAAGATCATTTCTTTTTATCTTTTATTTTCTTATTGAGATTTGAGACAGTATTGGATATTGATGTATTTAGGGAGATTGAGACTTTATTTCTTTCCCTGTTTGAGACATCTGTATTGTTAAGTGTATCCCGTACTGCGTACTCTGATGTTCTGAGATGATGTTTGTGATGACATTTCATTTCCGTTGCAATGATTTATATGTTCTGCTATGTAACTGTGATATGTTATTGTTTTAATTTTGTTATACTCCTATGATCATCCTTACTTTCGTTCTACGGAAGTTTGAGTCGTCACATTTGGTATCAGAGCTAAAGGTTAACCTTAGCTAAGGAGTATAACATTTTTAGAACAATTCATCTAAATAGAATCGGTAGTATTCTAAGACGTGTAGCTCATTAGAGATAAGATTACTAATGTCCTAGAATGAGCACAACAGAATAGCACATATTAATCAGTCATTACATCATTATCATTTCGTCATATGTCTCTATTTTAAAAAAAATTCCTTTGAAAATTATCATTTCTCTTGGTTTGACTCTTTCCTTGATGATACAGACTGCTTGAGAAATGAGTACCAGAGCACGTACAAGAGCACGAAGAGGCAGAGGTAGGGCAAGAGGACCCGCTCTAGATGAGACTCCTTCATGCCAAGAACATGAGCAGGTCACCCCAGAAATTGAGACACCACCACCACCCCCACGTGCTTTCGATCTTGACAAAGTGGCTAAGAAGAAAAAGAATGTAGGGGTCATGCATTATACAGGACAAGAGACGGTGACGGAGTCGCAAGCATGGCTTAAGACGATGTAATAGATTTTGGGAGGATTAGAGTTCGAGGACTACAGAAAGCGATTTATGGCAACTTGGTTTCTAAAAGACCAGGCCCAAATTTGGTGGGAAACAGCTATGGTTATGGGTAATGAGGCTAATGTGACTTAGGGAAAATTCAAGGAGCTATTCAATGAGAAATTCATTCCACCCCCACGAAGTTGAGCGCCTCCACGATGAGTTCGCCCACCTCTGACAAGGGAGCATGACTATTTCGGAGTATGTTAAGAAATTTGATGAGCTTTCCAGATATGCCCCAGAATTAGTCCAAGACCCGCTATAGAAAAATAAAAGGTTTATCAATGTTCTTGCGAGGATGTACCATAACAGGGTGACTGCACACATCGAGCGCCCATTTGCTAAGGTAATTGAGATGGCCTGCAGATTCGAAGAGATTGATCAGAAGGGTTCCCAACAAGAGAAAGAATCAAGCCAACAACAAGAAGGAGGAGGACAAGAAACCTGAGGCGGGCAACTCTTCCACCGCCAAGCCCCAAGAGAAAAAGAAGAAAAGGGATAAATCATAGGTAAAATGCTTCAACTGCCATAAAATGGAGAACTTTGACTATGAATTCCGAGCTCCCAAGAGACCAAAGGGGAATGACTCGGGCCCCAGCCAAAATTCTCAGGATAGGAGGGAGTGCTATAATTGCCACCATAGGGGTCACATCAAGCCTAACTGCCCGCAGCTGAAGAGTTCTCGGTGGCACATGTCTATGACAGAGCAGCTGCACCAGCTTCTTCCGAAGCAGGTACGCCTGATGTTTTAGGAGGTACACTTAACATTAAAACCATTCCTATCACTATTTTGTTTAACACGGGTGCATCTAGAAGTTTTATATCTGTTGACACAATTAAAAATCTTAAATTGAAACCAAAAAAACTCAAAGAACTAATTAAAGCCCACAGTCCGATAGGAGGTTCGCTTATTCTCCATCAATATTGTAGAGTGTCTGTTTCTTACTCTCACTTCCAATTCCCTTTTGACTTGATCATTATGAGTTTTTCTGGATACGATATCATACTTGGGCTAGACTGGCTAACAAAATATGAGGCTGAGTTAATATGCTCTGAAAGAGTAGTCAGAATTAAAACCAAATTCGGAAATATGATGACTATACCATGCCACGGCTCAACCACAAATAGGAGAGAATTATGGTCTTCTCTAGCAGTCACTCCTGCTTCTATTGAGGATATTCCTATCGTTAGAGACTATGGGGATGTGTTCGAAGAAGTAGACAGCTTACCTCCGCGCAGAAAAATCGATTTCAGAATTGACTTAGCTCCTAATGCTGGGCCAGTTGTACACTCAATCTGAAGGATGTCACTGAAAGAAAAAGAGGAGCTGAGCAATCAAACAAAGCATCTTTTGTGGAAGGGTCAAATCAGACCAAGTTTCTCAAGCTGGGGTGCAGCAGTGGTTTTCGTCCCAAAGTCAGACCGTACCCTCAGGCTATGTGTGGACTACCATGATCTAAATAAGCAGACTCTAAAAATAAATACCCACTGCCCTGCATTGATGATCTGCTAGACCGCTTGAATGGAGCATGAGTATTTCCTAGGATGGACCTAGCTACAGGTTTCCACCAACTACGCATTGCCAAGAATGCGTGCCTTTGACAGCTTTCAGAGGACCAGATATATTTTATGAATGGCTAGTGATGCCCTTCGGTTTATTCAATGCTCCAGCTTACTTCGTAGATCTGATGAATAGAGTCTTCCGTGATGTTCTAAATAAATTAGTGCTAGTGTTCATCGACGATATCCTTATCTTTTCTAAATCCACTGCCGAACATGAAAAACTTATGAAAGAAGTCATAGAGATTTTGCGTAGAAATGTACTGAAAGCCAAATTCTCCAAGTGCATATTTTGGCAAGAAGAGGTGAAATTCCTCGGCCATATTGTATCTAAGGAAGGCATCTCAGTAGATCCAGGAATGATCTCGGCCATCAAAGATTGGAAGCAGCCTACTACGCCCACTGAAGTCAGAAGTTTCTTAGGTCTGACTGGTTATTATCGGAAATTTGTTAAGGATTTCTTGAGATTATCTTGTCCATTGACGAAGCTGACTAAGAAGCATACCAAGTTTAAATGGACACCTAAATGTGAGGTAGCTTTCCAAGAGCTGAAACAGAAATTGATCACTGCTCTTGTGTTGACCATTATTGATGGCAATCAGGATCTGAAAGTCTGAACAAATGCCTCTAGAGAAGGTATTGGTGCAGTGCTAATGCAAAGAGACAGAGTTTCGCATATGCTGCCCGCCAATTAAAACCACATGAGAAGAATTATGCCACTCATGATCTTGAGCTAATGACCATAGAATTTGCTTTAAAGATATAGAGACACTATCTCTTGGGCGAGAAATTTGAGCTATATACTGACCACAAATCCTTAAAATATCTATTCACCCAAAGAGATTTGAACTTGAGACAACAACATTGTGTTGAATTCCTTGCACCCTATGACCTGGACATCTTATATACTCTAGGGAAAGCCAATGTAGTGGCAGATGCTCTTAGCAGAAAGAATACGGCCAGCACCAACCTTATCCTTGCAAATCTCATTATTACCCCTACCTTGATTGATAAGATCTCTGCTCTCCAGAAAGGTAATAGATCTACTCAGATGATCAGTGAGCGGGTTCGAAAGGGCGAAGCGCCAAGCTTCCAAATAGACAACAAGGGAATCCTCAGGCTGAAAGGGCGAATATGTGTGCCAGATATTCCCGAACTAAAAAGATAAGTTATGGACAAATGCCACAAATCTAAGCTCAGCATCCATCCTGGAGTAAGCAAGATGTATCGCGATCTTAAGCGTACTTTTTGGTGGAAGGCGATAAAGAGAGACATCTCTATTTATGTTTCTAGATGTCCCACCTGCCAGCAAGTCAAAAGCGATCAGCAAAAGCTAGCAGGTCTATTGCAATCGCTAGGGGTTCCAAGTTGGAAATGGGACGAAATTTCTATGGACTTTATTGATGGCTTGCCCCAGACTAGGTAAGGCAATGTCAGTATATGGGTGATCGTAGATCGCCTCACAAAGACTTCCCATTTAATTCTTGTCAAATCCAATAGAACAGCTCGGAGTTTGGCACAGCTTTATTTTTGAGAGATTGTCAGACTGCATGGAGTTCCTAGTAGCATTGTCAATGACCGCGATCCGATATTTGCTAGCCAGTTCTGGGAGGCTTTCCAAGAAGAGCTAGGGACTAAGCTGAATATGAGCACTGCTTACCACCCTCAGACAGATGGTCAGACTGAGAGGGTGAACCGTATATTGGAGGACTTGTTGCAAGCATGCATCTTAGATTTTGGTGGGTCATGGGAAGATCATTTGCACTTAGTCAAATTCTCTTATAATAACAGCTACCAAGCAAGCCTGCAGATGTCGCCATTTGAAGCATTATATGGTTGGCCATGCTGATCTCCCGCATGTTGGGTAGAACCCGGAAATCGATTGGTATTGAGTCCTGACATGATTCGCGAAGCCTCGGAAAGAGTTGACTTTATTAAGAAGTGTTTGCTTGCTGCCTAAAGCCAACAAAAGAGCTATTCAGACACTCGAAGAAGGGATTTAGAATTCTCTGTCGGTGATCTTGTATGCTTGAAGGTTTCCCCACTGAGAGGTGTAATTCGATTTGGGAAGACTAGGAAATTGGCGCTGAGATTCATTGGTCCATTTCCTATTCTCGAAAGGATTGGAACTCTTGCCTATAGAGTGCAGCTACCTAATTGGTTGCCAGGGGTCCACAATGTATTTCATGTGTCCCAACTCTTGAAGCATGTTCACGATCTAGATTTAGTTGTGGAGGAAGCAGCACAACGAGATTTGGAGATTACCCTGGCCCTAGCAGTGAGAAGGGAGCCAGTGAAGATTGTGGGAAAAGAAACCCGAGTGTAGAGAAACAAGAGGATCCACTTAGTCAAGGTGCTATGGAGCGGGGATCCTAGAGACTGTACATGGGAGACCGAGGACAGCATCAAACAGGCCTATCCCAAGTGCAGAGTGGATATCTTCGAGTGAATCTTATGTTGAGGTACATTTACAATACCTTGCATTTTCTGTTTTGTTTCCTACTTTACCATTATTTCCTTTTCGAGGACGAAAAGATTTTAAGTGGGGGAGATTGTAACAACCCGGAAAATCCGAACCAATTTAATTTTTTTATTTTGGCTATTTCAGTAAATTTTGAATAGTTAAAATAATGTATTTTAAATAACAAAGAATAAAATTTATTTTAATCAAAGTTAGGGTAAATGTATTCATTTTCATTTCTAAAGAAATTAGAAATAGTACGGTAGTTTGAAAAGCCAAACCTGTACTTTGACCGAATGTATCGAATTCAAAATTTAACGGATTTTAGCGAAACCAAAAATATCTAAATCTATTTGAAAATATCTTTCCAGCGAATCCGAAAAATCAAAATTTCATAGTGGGAATCAAAAGATATGGCCAGTTGAATATTCAGGATGGTCGCTATAGTATAATTTATAGCCCGTGTAAAAGGCCATTTTTCAAACGACCTCCATTTTCGACAAAACAGCTTTTGTTTGATTCGGAATGTCAAATCATTGCTAGGTTTCAGTTTTCAGAATTATGTGAGCGTGGCAAATGAAAATGTGTTTTGTCAATTTCAGTCAAATCTGATCGACTTGAAAATAGCCATTTTTCAAACAGTCTCAGAATTCGACGAAATTAATGTTGTTAGGATCGTATCGTCAAGACAAAGCCAGAAATATTTTTTCTGGATTTTTCTGAATTCGTATTTGGCCCCAGTGGATTTAAATAGATGATCAAATTTATTATTTAAATGATTTAAATTATTAAAGATTTCAAGCCATAGACCGTTGTTTGGGCTGACGAGGCCAAGCCCATTGGGTCCGAAACAGGGGCTATTTGCTAGGGTCAACTCTGGTTGGACTAAAATCGGATTAATTTAAGATGTATGGTTTTATTTGTAAAAATTACAATTAAATATTATAAATAATGCAAATGAAAACCCTAATCTACTATTCATTTTCTCTGAGCCGCCGCCACCATGTTTTCAATGGCCAGCAACCTCCTGACTTCAAAAACTAATATCCACCAATCCTCTCAATAAAACTCCTCACTCCAGTTCAAACTTTCGAAGAGATTTTCCTCCTCTTTGATTCTGTATGGTTGGATCGTATAACCATCAAGTCTTCGACGATTTTCAGCACCCCAAACGCTGGGTATTCGCGCCGCCGCCATGGTCCAAAGCCACCATCGAGTGGGCCCCACATGCCGTCATTTGTGCGCCTCCCCTAGCCAGTCGAGGTGCCATCTCCTGATCGTTGTCCGACGGCTTGAGGTGTTCGGGAAATCTAAACCTAGGATCGGAATTATTCGTGAAAACAGCGGCCTTAGTCTGTATAGAGGAAGAAAAAGAGTATGGCATTAACTTTTTATTATATTATTAATTTAAAACGTTACAATCTTAAATAAATCGTAACTAATACATACGATATCAAAACTGAACAATTTCAGATCCTATTCAATCGTGAAACTGGGATATAGGCTGCTGTCCAGACTAGATCCAATTCCGAGCAGTTCAAAATTTGGACCAATTTGCGTTACGACTGTGAGATTTCTTCTTTTATATAATTAATTAATTATTTAATTTAATTGTTATGTGACGATGGAATGTGTACAATTCATATCTGTTATGTGATGATATTGTGGATGTTTTATCTGTTGTTGGTGATGTATAAACACAGATTTATTTGTGTTCCACTAAGTAAATCATTACTGTTTATTTATTGATTTGGATTAGAATTTCCAAATCAATTAAAATAATCATTTTGTTAGATTATTGATTTGGATTAGAATTTCGAAATCGATAAAAATAATCATTTTGTTGTGTTATTGGTTTGGATTAGAATTTCCAAATCGATAAAAATAAACCATTTTGTAATGTTATTGATTTGGATAGAATTGCCATTCCATTAAAAATAAATCATTTTGTTATGTTGAATTGCATTAGATTCCCAATTCAACATAAAAACATTATTTGGATTATTTTTGTTGAATTGAATTAAATTGTCAATTCAATATAAAATTATTATCTTGATCATATTTGTTGAATTGAATTAGATTGTCAATTCAATATTAAAAATATCTTTTTATCAATTTCGAGCATTGAAATGGAATTACCAATTTAACATAAAACATTATTTTATCATTTTTATTGTATTGAAATAGAATTGTCAATATAATGGAAAATATATCATTTTTTTCTATATCATTGAATTGAGATGAAGTTATTCTTTTATTTGCATTTTTTGATGCAAATAAACATTGAATAAAAAGGTTGTTCTTTTGTTTGCATTCGCTGATGCAGACAGACATTGAAATAAAGATTGTTCTTTTATTTGCATTCTCTAATGCAAATATATTTAGAGAAATAAAAAATGTTATTTTATTTGCATTCTCTAATGCAAATGTATTTAGAAAAATAAAACAGTTCTTTTATTTGCATTCTCTAATGCAAATATGCATCGAAATAAAAATGGTCTTTATTTGCCTTCTCCGTTGAAACAAAACATTAGAATTAAAATCATATTTTTGTTTGCAATTTTAGATGCAAACAAAACATTAGAATTAAAATCATATTTTTGTTTGAAATTTTAGATGCAAACAAAACACCAAAGTAAAAGATCTCATTTTTATTTGCATATTTAGATGCAAACAAACATCGTAGTTAAAAGATCACATTTCTATTTGCATATTTAGATGCAAATAAACATTGTAGTTAAAAGATTACATTTTGATTTGCATATTTAGATGCAAATAAACATGGTAGTTAAAGGATTACATTTTTATTCGCATATTTAGATGCGAATAAACGTCGTAGGTAAAGGTTACATTTTTGTTCGTAAATTTAGTGCAAACAAGACATTATAATAAAATTACACGTTGTTTACATTTTAGATGTAAATAAGAACATGAATTAAATGGTTGCATTTTTATTTGTAATTTTGATGTAAATAAAATATAGGAATTAAAAGTCATACTTTTATTTACATTCTAGATGTAATTAAAAGAATAGGTTATAGTGTTTTACTTTTATTTACATTTTAGATGTAAATAAAGGCTAGTATTTTAAGAGTCACATTTTTTTTGACATTTCATGTGAAATAAAAGATTTGATTTAGATGTTAAATTTTTTATTGTTACTTTATAGTAGGAATCACCAAATGATTTATATTTATATATAAATATATATTAAAATTTTAAACGAATCGCGTGCGGCAGTTCATGTTTCGGCAATCGTAACTTCAAACGATTATACCGTAAGATCCAACAATCGGATTTTCTGAAAACTGGAATGTTAGGACTGTTTTGGGAAGATCTTTCCGATGATATAAACTTTATCAAAATCCAACAGTTAGATTTTAAGATATGTGTAAAACTAATTTTGGTAAAAACAGCGCCAAGGCCGCCCATTGACCCGAAGCGTCGTTTAATTATATTGAGCTATTTTTAAATAAATATAAATAGCGATAAATCGTTATAAAATAATATTAATGACATTAATAGTTTAAATGATAATAATTCGAGAAATTATTTGGAAAGACCGAGTTCAACTCATTTCAAATAATTTTACGGCGATTTAAAATTGAAGATACCAAAGACGGCGATTGAAGACCGGCGATCTTCACGTCGAAAGGATAACTACTGATGCTTGGCATTGGCTAGTTACCAATATAGGGTTTAAGTGGTAGTTTTCCGGACGCACTTGTTGATCGTCCGGATATGCGGGCACCTAGGTGACTCCGGTTTCGTTCAGACCCAGAACGAACTTGTAAATGGATGCGTGTCCGACATTGAATTTCGTGCCATGTAAATTAATTGATATTTATTAATATATTTCTAAGGTGGCGGAGGATTTATCCTCTTGCTAAACACACTTCTTTGAGATGTACGAGCTCAAAGGTTATATATTGGTAGTTATCGATCGCATGGTATGGACTGTCAATGTGGCATGCCAAGATGCAATTGATCGGGGCTTTTGTTGAAACGCAGAGCCCTGTGGATGATGATCAAAGCATAGCCTGTTTAGGCATAGTTTTGCGCATTTCGTTACCTCGCGAGCCTAACACCCCAGTAGAGTCAAAAATGGGACAAGGGAACGCAGGGAGTGCACACGTTTTTTTTATAGCTAGAAGTGATGTTTGGGTTTTTACAAGGCCCAACATTTTTTTACTTATGTGGTTGATGGATTGAGGCACCTCAGATATTTTTATTGGTCGCCAGTGGCCAATTTATAGGTCCAATAGGATCAGGAAGCGTGTGTTCAGGAATTGCCAATCCGCTAGCGTTATTTGTGGACCGGCCCTGCTGTATCCAAGGGTTCACTGCGGGGAATCCTGAGACATTGTTAAAGTGTCTCGAATCGGTTAGGAGATCGTCCCTAGCCTTGACTCATGATGGAAACCAACCTCCAATACGACATTATGACCTTGATTATAAACGTATATACGGCGACATAGTAGGATGGGGTACTATGTCGTCTAGGATTGATACATTTACTTTGAAGTATTTTTGAAACAAATTAGACACTAATAATAATGTTAAAAATATTATTTTCTACATATCAAGCATTTTTTATCATTATAAGTAAAAACTCTATCCTCCGTTTGCGTTGCATTGTGTGATGGGACTTGAGTCTTATAATGATTTCATTTTCTAAAACGCATTGCGTTGTTTTTTATTTCAAATTTTATAAAACTTGTGCATCGGCAATCTAAAGGAATTAAACCCATTCTGCGTTAGCAGCGTGGTCCAGTGCCATATTATTAGTTTAGTAAGATTTCTCATACCAGTCCCATGACTGACTCGTAGTTTGTGTAACGACCCAGAAATTTCGACAACAGGAATATGAGATTAATTAAGGTTTAACTATGAATAATCATTTTTATATTGATGTTGGAGTTAGAAACTAAAATCAAATATATCGTTTGTATGAATTAAATTAATATTTAATTCAGAATGGTTGGTGAAAATCAAATATTTAATTGAACTGAATTTGATTGAATATTTGATTTGGATTTGAAATTCAATTGAGAATTAACAATGGTGAAAAAAATAATAAACGTTATTAACATTAAATAAATTAGAAATTTTGTGTGTCGATATATGTGGAGTCTGACTTGGAAATGTGTGTATCTGTAGGTACAGAGAAATTTAAAATTTAGCGTTTCAAAATTTGGAATTTAACGAAGAAGTTTTATGAGCAAACAATGAACTGATAAATAATTCACAATTTAAAAGTAGCGTCAAAAATAAACCGAGTCAGATTACAACTGAATTAATTATATTGAATTCAGAACGAAAAGATTTAGAGGTACATATAATTTTTGTCGTGTTCGGGAAATGTGTCAATGGTACGAAATTAAAGCGTTCGGGGGTATCCGCGGTAAAGTTTAATATTAAAACTAAACCAGATATTACCTTCACCATATATTTTTCCGCCGACGTATTATCTGAAACGCGCAGATACCACCCTTCCCAAATTCAGCCTACTTAAACTACTTGCGTCCCACGGTTCTCATTCTATAAAAATCACCTTTCCGCTCATCTTTCTCCAACAAAAAAATCAATTTATTTTCCCAAAGTAAAGAAAAATGGCCACGAGCCCTAATCGAAATCTGGTTGCTCCCGTCGTGAAATCAGCCACCGAGAAGCTGTAAAGCCGTAGCCTTTCGATTTAAGCCAAGCCTCGGCCCTTGCTCGCTCCTCAACCGAAGCCTTAGCCGCGACTAGCAAATCGCCTCCGTCGCCTAACCCAATTCCTTTCTGCGCAAGGTGAGTATTTATACTCACAATTGATTAATTATGGTTCAAGTAATTTATCTTTGTTATGAACTATAGTATAATAGCGATTTTGGGTCTACTGTTAGCTGTTGTGTGCTGACTATTGGATTTTGATTTTTTGCTTGGGA
This sequence comes from Allium sativum, assembly GCA_030737875.1. Taxonomy (NCBI): domain Eukaryota; kingdom Viridiplantae; phylum Streptophyta; class Magnoliopsida; order Asparagales; family Amaryllidaceae; genus Allium; species Allium sativum. The sequence continues at coordinate 559,415,961 of CM060920.1, read as the reverse complement.
GTTTCGACTCACGATTAATCGTTGATTCAAGAAGTTAACGTCGGTAGGGACTGAAATTTAGTAGTTAGGAGGTTGTTTCCTTGTTGGTTGTTTGACTGCAACAGTCTGTTGTCTGCTTGATATTTACCTATGCTGATCAATTTAGACTTTCGGTCTGAATCCATTTGAATACTGCCCTTGATGTTCATTTTGTGTGTACCATGACCCCACTGCCGATTACTTTACGGTGTATATGTTCTGACGTGTGCTTCTTCCTTAACTACTGCTGTTGTAACTTGAAATCTGTCGCGGTACGGCCTCTGTTTCACTATGTTGACCCTTGTTAACTTGAAAAATATAACTCAATGGTAATTTGCATGTGTATTTGTAACCTGTGTATGCAGTAAAGAAAGAGCCCTTCATTTTTAAGCATATACAGTGAAATCTGAGAAATGGGTTAAATAGTTGGGTTTATAATATACTATTACCTTATTGTTTTACTGCATACACTGTAAAAAGGAAGACATTTTGTCTTGCTGGAAAATATGGTTGCATTCATGTTTGATTTACTCTATTGTTTTGATCTCAGTCCTATAAGGATTTAAACTTTATTTAAAATGGAGTAAAATAGATGAATTAAAGAGGAATATAAATCTGTAGGTAGATTTCATTCTGTTTACTAATTATATACATATGTATATAGTATCATTCTCGGAATCCTAACAGTGAATATAGTTTTATTTTTTCCTACTTTGAACTTGCTAAGGCCTAAGTTTGGTGAACTGCTTAAGAAATCATGATGTAGCCAATAATTTTTCTTTACTGGTCATAGAGGTAATTATAGTAAATTTAACTAATTATCATAAGTGTCTACTCCATGTTGTAACATCGTAAAGCCCTTTATTTTACATGAAATTGGCCACCGGTTATTTCCACCCAGATTATATTTGATGCATGCAAGTTTCATTTGTTACTTTGAAGACGAACTTTGAATGTATATTAGAAATTTGTAGTTGCATACTTACTTTGCATTGTCAGTACTAAATAGACATGCCTGGACTGCAGATACATTTGTTACTCCAATACCCTATTCGACAGTGACACATCTTAAACCTGTATAGTAGTTTGAACAAAATATTGTTTTGCTAACATGATAACCTGTAAGAACTTATAACTGTGAACTGTTTTGTACTTTGCACAAGTTGTGCAAAAATCGTTTGAACTGCCATGAATTGAAGGGCTTTTGCTATCAACACAAATCATGTTTACTCTCGTTTATTCATGGTGCTTGACTCCTACTTTCTGCACCATATATGACTCTATCTACCGTGCGTTCTCTCCCATTTGATCAACATTAAAAACCATAATTTCGGGTCTGTATATGACCACTACTTCGGCCAATCTGAGATGTTATTGTAGCCGCTGATTTGTGCTGCATACTGCGTGAAACCTATGAACTTCACCATATTTGCTATTTATGGTTGCGGGATGCTGGGGCAGTGCACACGTGTACATGTATACGTGTGTACATGCAGGCTCCCGTAACCGCTTGTCCCAAAAAAATAAAACCGATATGTGCAGCTGCTATTCTGGACTTAAATACTGATATAGAACTGATATGAATCGATACTACGCCACTTTTATTTTTTGATATGTTGGGAGATAGGATTAACTATTATATTGCAGTTTATATTGAAGTTAATTTACTTGAACTATGATTAATCCTGACTCGAGTATTTTTATGTTTTTACATGGGATGCTCGAGTCCGATCCGAGCAGTACAGATTTAAAGATTTCAGCTTCGGGTTTGAAGACTGGCGAGGCTGGGGATTTCGATAGCGCGCTCTGAAGATTTTTAATACAGTAAAGATTTTTCTTGTATTTTAAACCGTTCATTAAAAATTCCGCTGTATATAAATATATTGTACTCAAAACTCTGGTTTATAAGTAAAAGATTTATTCTGTTGTTCAATATTGTGTCATTTATTTATTCTGTACTTTCTGTGTGTTGATTCTATCTCTTAAGCCCTATAACCTAATAACGGTCCGTCGTTTTTGAGCGTTTTATGTGGGTCTAATCACCAATTTGAAGCGGTCAAAAAGGCGGGTCGTTACAGTTGGTATCAGAGCTTTGGTTTATTCAAAGCATAGCTTATCGAGTTTGAAATAGAATCGACACTGGAAAAGCGGATTTTGAAAATAAAAAGATTTCAAAATATAATTTTTGAAAAGTGTAAACAATTTTAAAATAAATTTTGAATGGAAAAATATTTTGGAAATATTATATATTTTGAAATTTAGTATTTTGGAAATAATACAGCAGAAACAAAAATTTATTTTGAGATTTAAATTTTTTCGGAATCCCCAGTCTTCGGAAGTCTTCGAATCCAGGTTTGCGAGAATTATTCTTCGATAAGATTCCTTTGTATTTGAATCTCGAACCTATCGTCAAACGACATTTAAGGAAGATAATTATAATAGAATCGATGAATCAATTGTGTGTTTTGGCGATAAAAAAATAATTGAAATTTATTGGAATAAAATTTCAGATAAGAATTTGATTGAGGAGAGGAAATTGGAAATCGTTTCGGAAATGAGACGATGAATTTTATTTTGAATTCGGAATATAAAATAATAAAATTGAAAAGGGTATAATTATAATTGTGTTGAAGTTCATTGGCAAGATAATTTATAATTAGTATAATCGAATACATGGATTCAATAGTGAGGTACAAACTTGTTAATTAATTATCAAGAAGCGAAGTATGAACGAGAGTTGTAAATGGAGCAAAATATGAATAAAGATTTGAATCGAGGTTCAAGTGAAATGAAAGCTAATTGGATGTGACGAGTTTAGATTTTGGTAAAAGAAATATTTACTTTTTTTTGAAGTAAATAACATTTGAAAACGAATATGTTGCGATTGAAATTGGAAATGGAGGTGATAAAGTTAACCAGTACGGTGAGATTGTTCTGAAGTTCAGAATATTTTCCGAAGTTCGGAATATGGTATTGAATAATAGATTATTCGAAAAGAAGTTATTTATGGGAGACGATTATGTCGGGTTACAGGAAAATATTATTTAATTATGTATTCAATGGATAAAGTATATTTTAAAGTTAAATATTTCGAGGCATGAACGATTGTTACAATCAACGATTTTCGTTAAAAAAGTAAAATTTTAATTTGAATCTGAAAGCTATGAGAATGAAAGTTGCGAAGTTGCGAACTTATCTGTTTCAAAGTTAATAATATTGTTCAGTTAAGGTCTGAGAGGTAAATATACCCCAACTTGATTGACCTCATCATTGACTAAGAAATGGATAAGATTCGATAGCAAGAATGGTTAAGTGAAGTAAGTAAATGAGTGCTAGCAGTTAAGTGAAAATATCAGTGTTTTATTTAATAACTGTTTAATGCAAATAACGAATTTAGAAATATTTCCCCTGAGAATAAAGTGATTTTGTAGAATTATAGAAATAAAATATGAAAATTGGAAATGTTTTCAAAAGATCATGGGAGGTGAGCGAATTTTGGAAAGAATGCCGCACGTCGAGAACGAATGATGACAGAACATAAAAGATGTATGTTCGTAAACTGAATTCGAGAATTTGCATAAACAATGATTTGATAAGAAATTAAGAACTGGCTAGAGATTAGTCAAGTTAGATGACTTTCTGAGTGTTGATCTGATGTTGGTTTCGGCCTTCGGGGTTGATACTTAGGAAGTTGTTCGCTTACTAATTGACGGTCGAAGTATGAATGTGAAGAAGTGATAATGCGTGAAGGAAAAATTTGTGATAAGAAGAAAAATCCGGAGTTTTGAGCAAATAAAGATGTTGATAAAGTGATGAATTTTATAATTAGAAATTGAAAGAAAAATTTGGTTTATAGCCAGTGGATTCAGAAAGCCGAGTTTGGAGTGATATCAATCAATCATTTGAATTGATTAAGAGTTTAAAGCTAAAATTTTAAGATTAGAATGGAAATTGAGGGATGTTCGAGTTTAGATATTTAGCATAGAAGTTTCGAAACTTATATGGAGAAAAATGTGATATAATCAGTTTGAAATAAAGTCTTATATAACAGAATTTATATAAGAATGAGATGTTTGATTTGGAAAGAGAATCTTATGTAAAGTATGAATTATGAAAAGTATGAGAATTAGATACTATATGTATATAGTATTATATGTTTTCAAGTCAAGATAAGGGAAGTACCATCCTTCTTCTTTGAATTTCGAGCTTATGTAAAAGGACTGCAGATAGCGCAATCTGCAGTGCTGCTGGTGGCGGTAGGTTGTCCGGACATAAAACTCATGAGTTGCCATTGAGCACGACTGCTAGCGAAATTTACAGGGCTGTAGATAGCCTACGGCGGTCGGATGTTTCCTGAGGGAATCAGGCGTAACCATTGTGATCGCTGCAATCTAGAGTCGTTGGAATTCGGCCGTGTAGCGAAATTCGTAGGGCTGCAGATAGCCTAAGGTGGACGGATGTTTCCTGAGGGAATCAGGCGTAACCATTGTGACTGTTGCGATCTACAGTCGAATTGTAAGGGCGTAATCCGCAGAGCTGTGAAAGCTTACGGGTATGGATGTTTCCTGGGGGACTCAGGCGTAACCATTGTGTACCTGCGGTCCATAGTATTTGAGATATCTTAGTGATAGTAAGCCACCTGTTTGATGCAGCAGTTAGTCTTCGTGACTTGATTGGTCTCCGTGACCTGATGTGTCTGTATGACTTGATTTGTCCTTGTGACTTGACGTATCTTCATAATTCCATGATTGTTTTGTGACTCTGAGATATAGCAGTTAACGCTCAGTGACCTCAGTTTCTCTGTTGATTCATAAATTTCTTCTGTTGATCTGTCCATGACGAAATTCGCAGGGAAGTGAATTCCTATGGATACAGATGTTTTCTGGGGGATCCAGACGGAACCATTGTGTATCTGCGATTTATGAACAATCAACGTTATCGATATTACATTGGTACTTTCCGTATCTATTTTAAAGAGAGTTTTTGAAATATATTTTCACTAGGAGTTGAAGCAAGGATATTTAGTACTTGGAAATTTTAGTCGTGCGCCTGGCCAGCGTATGCCTAACATCTGTGAGAACGACAATAGACTTGTCAAACTTCGAGTTATCAAGTATTTTCAAGTAATTTGAAATTAAAATGTATCCAAATTGATAAGTTAAGGAGGAGAATTTCGGAATATTTTTAAGTCTATAACTTTGAGATAGTAATACAAATATTTTCTGTATAAAAGTTATATAAGACTTTGAATTTTGGAAATTTTCAAGTCAACAATTTGTACTTGAGAAAGGAATTATTTACACTCTTTAATGAGTGTGGTAAAAGATTAAATATAAGGAGATGTGATTGAACTTGTGAAACAATGGATAAGTAAATATTGACGGATGAGATTATAAAGAAATTTGGAATAATTTGCAGTATTTCAAATTTAAGAATAGATTAATTTTGAAAGAAAATGTGTTTTTCCAAATTAATTGGATATAATGGTAAACGTTGAGGATCGATAACTTAAATATCGATATTTGAATTAGTGGTGGAAAGTTTTCACCTGAAGATGGAAATTTGGAGTATACGTTGATGTAACTCTAACGATCTTTCCTTTTCGAGGACGAAAAGTTTTAAAGGGGGGAAGAATGTAACGACCCAGAAATTTCGACAACAGGAATATGAGATTAATTAAGGTTTAACTATGAATAATCATTTTTATATTGATGTTGGAGTTAGAAACTAAAATCAAATATATCGTTTGTATGAATTAAATTAATATTTAATTCAGAATGGTTGGTGAAAATCAAATATTTAATTGAACTGAATTTGATTGAATATTTGATTTGGATTTGAAATTCAATTGAGAATTAACAATGGTGAAAAAAATAATAAACGTTATTAACATTAAATAAATTAGAAATTTTGTGTGTCGATATATGTGGAGTCTGACTTGGAAATGTGTGTATCTGTAGGTACAGAGAAATTTAAAATTTAGCGTTTCAAAATTTGGAATTTAACGAAGAAGTTTTATGAGCAAACAATGAACTGATAAATAATTCACAATTTAAAAGTAGCGTCAAAAATAAACCGAGTCAGATTACAACTGAATTAATTATATTGAATTCAGAACGAAAAGATTTAGAGGTACATATAATTTTTGTCGTGTTCGGGAAATGTGTCAATGGTACGAAATTAAAGCGTTCGGGGGTATCCGCGGTAAAGTTTAATATTAAAACTAAACCAGATATTACCTTCACCATATATTTTTCCGCCGACGTATTATCTGAAACGCGCAGATACCACCCTTCCCAAATTCAGCCTACTTAAACTACTTGCGTCCCACGGTTCTCATTCTATAAAAATCACCTTTCCGCTCATCTTTCTCCAACAAAAAAATCAATTTATTTTCCCAAAGTAAAGAAAAATGGCCACGAGCCCTAATCGAAATCTGGTTGCTCCCGTCGTGAAATCAGCCACCGAGAAGCTGTAAAGCCGTAGCCTTTCGATTTAAGCCAAGCCTCGGCCCTTGCTCGCTCCTCAACTGAAGCCTTAGCCGCGACTAGCAAATCGCCTCCGTCGCCTAACCCAATTCCTTTCTGCGCAAGGTGAGTATTTATACTCACAATTGATTAATTATGGTTCAAGTAATTTATCTTTGTTATGAACTATAGTATAATAGCGATTTTGGGTCTACTGTTAGCTGTTGTGTGCTGACTATTGGATTTCGATTTTTTGCTTGGGAGTTTCGACTCACGATTAATCGTTGATTCAAGAAGTTAACGTCGGTAGGGACTGAAATTTAGTAGTTAGGAGGTTGTTTCCTTGTTGGTTGTTTGACTACAACAGTCTGTTGTCTGCTTGATATTTACCTATGCTGATCTATTTAGACTTTCGGTCTGAATCCATTTGAATACTGCCCTTGATGTTCATTTTGTGTGTACCATGACCCCACTGCCGATTACTTTACGGTGTATATGTTCTGACGTGTGCTTCTTCCTTAACTACTGCTGTTGTAACTTGAAATCTGTCGCGGTACGGCCTCTGTTTCACTATGTTGACCCTTGTTAACTTGAAAAATATAACTCAATGGTAATTTGCATGTGTATTTGTAACCTGTGTATGCAGTAAAGAAAGAGCCCTTCATTTTTAAGCATATACGGTGAAATCTGAGAAATGGGTTAAATAGTTGGGTTTATAATATACTATTACCTTATTGTTTTACTGCATACACTGTAAAAAGGAAGACATTTTGTCTTGCTGGAAAATATGGTTGCATTCATGTTTGATTTACTCTATTGTTTTGATCTCAGTCCTATAAGGATTTAAACTTTATTTAAAATGGAGTAAAATAGATGAATTAAAGAGGAATATAAATCTGTAGGTAGATTTCATTCTGTTTACTAATTATATACATATGTATATAGTATCATTCTCGGAATCCTAACAGTGAATATAGTTTTATTTTTTCCTACTTTGAACTTGCTAAGGCCTAAGTTTGGTGAACTGCTTAAGAAATCATGATGTAGCCAATAATTTTTCTTTACTGGTCATAGAGGTAATTATAGTAAATTTAACTAATTATCATAAGTGTCTACTCCATGTTGTAACATCGTAAAGCCCTTTATTTTACATGAAATTGGCCACCGGTTATTTCCACCCAGATTATATTTGATGCATGCAAGTTTCATTTGTTACTTTGAAGACGAACTTTGAATGTATATTAGAAATTTGTAGCTGCATACTTACTTTGCATTGTCAGTACTAAATAGACATGCCTGGACTGCAGATACATTTGTTACTCCAATACCCTATTCGACAGTGACACATCTTAAACCTGTATAGTAGTTTGAACAAAATATTGTTTTGCTAACATGATAACCTGTAAGAACTTATAACTGTGAACTGTTTTGTACTTTGCACAAGTTGTGCAAAAATCGTTTGAACTGCCATGAATTGAAGGGATTTTGCTGTCAACACAAATCATGTTTACTCTCGTTTATTCATGGTGCTTGACTCCTACTTTCTGCACCATATATGACTCTATCTACCGTGCGTTCTCTCCCATTTGATCAACATTAAAAACCATTATTTCGGGTCTGTATATGACCACTACTTCGGCCAATCTGAGATGTTATTGTAGCCGCTGATTTGTGCTGCATACTGCGTGAAACCTATGAACTTCACCATATTTGCTATTTATGGTTGCGGGATGCTGGGGCAGTGCACACGTGTACATGTATACGTGTGTACATGCAGGCTCCCGTAACCGCTTGTCCCAAAAAAATAAAACCGATATGTGCAGCTGCTATTCTGGACTTAAATACTGATATAGAACTGATATGAATCGATACTACGCCACTTTTATTTTTTGATATGTTGGGAGATAGGATTAACTATTATATTGCAGTTTATATTGAAGTTAATTTACTTGAACTATGATTAATCCTGACTCGAGTATTTTTATGTTTTTACATGGGATGCTCGAGTCAGATCCGAGCAGTACAGATTTAAAGATTTCAGCTTCGGGTTTGAAGACTGGCGAGGCTGGGGATTTCGATAGCGCGCTCTGAAGATTTTTAATACAGTAAAGATTTTTCTTGTATTTTAAACCGTTCATTAAAAATTCCGCTGTATATAAATATATTGTACTCAAAACTCTGGTTTATAAGTAAAAGATTTATTCTGTTGTTCAATATTGTGTCATTTATTTATTCTGTACTTTCTGTGTGTTGATTCTATCTCTTAAGCCCTATAAGCTAATAACGGTCCGTCGTTTTTGAGCGTTTTATGTGGGTCTAATCACCAATTTGAAGCGGTCAAAAAGGCGGGTCGTTACATTTGTTTCACTTTGCAAACTCGGGTGCCCTCTTTCCACATGGGCAGCCAATTGACAGGTTTCAGGTAGGGATTTTTTCTGGACTCAAGCTTGTTGCTGAAGATGTTGGAAGATCATTTCTTTTTATCTTTTATTTTCTTCTTGAGATTTGAGACAGTATTGGATATTGATGTATTTTGGGAGATTGAGACTTTATTTCTTTCCCTGTTTGAGACATCTGTATTGCTATGTGTATCCCGTACTGCGTACTCTGATGTTCTGAGATGATGTTTGTGATGACATTTCATTTCCGCTGTAATGATTTATATTTTCTTCTATGTAACTATGATTTGTTATTGTTTTAATTATGTTATACTCCTATGATCATTCTTACTTTCGTTCTACAGAAGTTTGGGTCATCACACCTCCAATATAGCATTTTTTGCTTCACTTAAAAAGGTTAAAATTACTATTAAAGTCACTTTGACTAATGGTTCCACAATTTTTGTTAATCACATTGGGACTATGGATTTAAATTCAAGTTTACAGTTACACAATGTATTATATATTCCTACATTTAAAAATAATCTTCTGTCCGTAGGAAAATTTCTTGATTAAAACAAAGTTGTTGCAAAATTCACTCAATCTTCTTGTTATTTTCAGGCCCTGAATCAAAGAAGCTTCAAGCTGTTGGATCAAGGGTTTCTGGCCTTTACAAATTTTCTTTTTCTTCAGCTTTACATAATGCTTCAGATTTTCAATCAATAGCTAGGAATAGCTATTTTCTTGCCTCTGTCAATAATACCGTAACTTCTTGTAACAAGCCTAGTATTCATACTTTGCATGCTAGGCTAGGACATCCATCTATAAAAAAAATGAAGTGTATTCAAAACTTTATATCAGGCAAATTACTTGATAACGATTTTACTTGTGAAGTATGTGTTTTGGGAAAGCATCATAAACTGCCTTTTACACATTCTGATTCTATGCTGCTTCTGCCTTTGATTTGGTACATATTGATTTGTGGGGGAAATATCATAGGCCAGCTCTTTGTAGTGGAACATATTTTTTAATGATTCTTGATGATCATACTAGAAATACTTGGACATATTTAATTCATTCAAAATTTCAAGTAGTTTCTATTATTGCTGCTTTTATTGAATATGTTCTAACACAATTTGAGAAGAAACTTAAAGTGATCAGATCAGACAATGGGACTGGGATTATTCAAGATTCATGTAAAAAACTATTTGCATCAAAAGGAATTTTTCATCAAGGATCTATTCCTGGCAATCCACAGCAAAATGGACGTGTTGTAATGAAGCATAGGCATCTATTAGAGACAACAAGGACTATCAGACTTCATGCGGGTACGCCGTACAAATTTTGGGGTGATTGTCTACTTGTTGCAACACACCTTATTAATTTAATGCCAAGTTCAGTATTAAACTGGAAATCCCCATATGAACTATTAATGAAGAAGCCTCCTGATTATGAATAGCTTCGAGTTGTAGGATGTTTGTGTTTTCCTTTAGTGAAGCAACAAGATAAATTTGCACAAAGAGAAAGAAGATGTGTTCTTATTGGATATCCTTTTGGGCAGAAAGGTTATAAACTTGATGATTTAGATACATATAAAGTTTCTTACAGCAGAGATATACATTTTGTTGAAATTTTTTTTCCATTCAAAACTAATTCAATGGTTGCTCCTACTGTAGATTCATCCATAACCTCTCCAGTTTTTGTTTATCCAGCATTAGATCAAAATAATTTTTAGTTTTCGTCCACACAAACAAATTCTAATGAAAATCAGATCTTATCTTCATCTCCAAATGTTCCAGATCAATCAAATATCATTCCACAAAGTCCTACAACAGAAACAAATTGTAAGGACCCGTAACTTCCCCGTGAAGGAAAGCACGAATACTTTGAGAACAACACACAAAAGGACGCAGACGGAAGAACATTTTATTGTTATTACAACAATTCCATCAGATACAAGAATATACAGAGTATAAATGAATAAATTACATTCGATAATTATCAGAGATTACAATAAATTACATAGCAGCGGAAAAATATACAAAATACAACTAGAAGTGATACACGGATACAGAGCTTTCCGAGCATCGTTCCAGCTGTTAATCAGGACCCTGTGAATATAAATCTGCAAAACCAAAACTACTAGCTGCCCGTGCGGAAAATAGGGGCACCCAGAGTTTAGGTTAAAACAATAAACTCCAGGTCAGTCATGTGACTGGTGTGAGAACTAAAACAGTTATTTAAAACTTTACTTTCGAGATAGCAATTCAAGGGACCACGCCGTATAACACGGAACGGGTTTCCTCCCAAGAATACTAGTGCATATAACAAAACAACGCAATGCTTTTTGGAAAAATGAAGCTATTATAAGACCCAGGTCCCATCACACAATGCAACGCAAGCCGGAGGATAGGGTTTTCCCTTATAATAGCCAAATAATGCTTGATACGTTTAAAACAAATCATTTGATACTATTATAGGTGTATAGTGTCAAAACAATTTCAATCATAAATATCAATCATAGGCGGCATGGGTACCATCTATCATGTCGCCATACTAGTTCTACAATTAAAACCGCAATATCACGTATTGGAAATTGGATTCCGTCATGAGTCGAGGCAAGGGGCAAGCTCCTCTCCGCGTTCGAGACACTCTAGCAAATGCCTCGGGACCGCACACAGCAATCCCTGGATCCTCCAAGGCCGGTCCTCTCTTACTTTTGAGGATTGGCAATTCCTGAACACACGTTTCCCGGTCCTTACAGACCTATATCCGAGGCGCCTCGTATCCAACAACCACACAGGTGAAAAGTATTTAAATGTCAGGGCTGGTAGGTCACTGACACCACCCTAGCTAGAAAGAAACGTCGTGCACTCCTTGGGTCCGTATCCCGTTTTTGACTCATACCGAGGTGTGAGGCTCGCGAATTCACGTTATATACAAAGCTACGCCACACAGGCCATGCTTTGATCATCAACCACAAGACTTTGCTTTTCAACAGAAGCCTTGATCAATTGCCACTTACGCGTGCCACATTGGCAATTCACTCCATGCGACTGATGTCCATCGATATACAACCTCTGAGCTCGTACGTCTCAGAGAAGGGCGTTAAGCAAGAGAATAAATTCTCCGCCGCCAAACAGATGTATATTTAATAGAGATCAATCAACACAGAATAAAATCCAATGTCAGACACACAATCCATTTACAAGTTCGTTCTGGGTCTGAACGAAACCGGAGGCACTTTCCTCGCATATCCATCCATCTCCAAGTACGTCTGGACGATCACCAACTGATTCCCTCATCCTGGGTGTACAGCCCAATCAAGATCATCAGTAATCACCCAAACGATGTGAAGACTTCCGGTCTTCAACCACCGTCTTCATCTTCGACATCTCGTCGAATCGGTTATTCAGAATGGGTATAAACCCGGCCTTTCTGAATAACCCACGTATATAATAAACGAATGTTACACAAACACAACAAACGCCTCATTCCAATTCAGAATATTCTTTTATTCACAAAATCACATTCTTAGGGAAATGTTCCCATTAATTTTATCCAAGATAAATTCTTCTAAATTTATCCTATAATCTTCCTTTGGATATCATTTCAAACTAGTCGGGATTAACGAACCACACCGAAGTAATTATTTATTTCCCAATCCCAACCTATATATCCCATGGAGAAAACTGGTAATACTCCACAACTGACACCACGGTGTTATCGGTAAAATTAATTACCATTTCACGTTCAAATCTAATTAAAGATTTAACTATCGCTTTGGAGCAAAACTGGTGGTACTCCGTTCTCGATCACCTTTCAGATTTGATAATTTAAATTATCAATTCACATTTTTAATCTAATTAAAGATTCATTAAAACTTCACTTAGTTTTAATCTTTTCAAAATCAACATCTTGCTTTTAACTGGGTTAAAGAACCAAGGTCATTTAAAACACGATTCACGATAAACCCAAATCACATTTGATATTAAATACAAGGCTCTGAATAGAAAATATATCGGTTTATATTCAATATCAAATTCTGAAACCAACAAATATCGTATTGGAAATAACGATATAAAATATATCTTTCAAATTCCCATAACAATATCTGTATAGTCACGAAATCCAACATCAAAATATTCCGAAGATAATTTCGATTCAACTCCAGTCCAATTCACGTATTGGAAATATCGATTATTTTCAAAATCACTTTCAAATTCAATTTATTTATTTCAAAAATAAATTGATTTTAATTCTAGTTCAAAACTAGTTCATTTCGACAAAAATCTATTTTTATCATTTCAAATGTGGAATTCTCCAGCCCAATTCTTTCCAATTCACATATTATAATTTTACACAAATTATCGATATTTTTAATAATTTTATCAAGGCCCGTACAGTCGATTTCCATCAACGGCTATCGAACTGCACTTACAGCGACCTTTTTCAAATTTGATTTGGACATAATTCCAAATCCAACCGTTAGATTTCAAATTCCTAATATTCATTGGAAAGCTCTTTTCGATACGAACCCAACGGTTCCGGTTTTAGGAGAATCCGACGGTCGGATCTCCCGCAATGTCCGTTTGAAATAAATGGTCGAAATTCACGAACTGCCGCGGCGCGGCGCGTTCTATTCAGGCCATTATATATATAATATATATATATTATATATATTTCGTCGATTTCCTTTTTAAAACGTATTTTATAAATCGTTTTAAATTCGTTTTCAAAACCATTTCAACACTATATTCAATTTCAGATCGATTTGATTTCAATCAATTCGAATTCAATTCAATTTCACTTTAATTTTATTTGAATTCATTTCTATTTTATTCGAATTCAAATTCACTTTCTATTCAATTCAAATTCTAATTCGTTTTCTATTCAATTCGATTCGAGTTCATTTTCTATTCAATTCGAATCGAATTCATTTTATATTCGATTCGAATTCATTTCAAATTGATTCAATAAAATTTCAATTTCAATTTTATTCTAATTCAATTTGAATTTCATTTCAAAATATTAGATTTTGAAATCACTTTTCCATATTCATTATAAAACGAATAAAATCGATATAAATATCGTTCGCGTCTAAATAACGCATCTCTACTCAACACGGCTTTATATTTTTCAAAAACTTCTTTATTCTATTCAACAAATGAATATTTATCCCATTCAACACATGAATCTATATTTCTTTCAACACACGACTAATCTCAACACATGAGTACTGTCAACACATCACTATTTTTGTTATGTAAAATATTTTATAAAACTATGGTATCTAATCGTTTGATTTTCAATTAGATTTCTACTGGGAAGTAGTTCTAATTTTAAATATGATAAAGATGTAATTTTTATTATTTTAAAATATTTTACTCAACACACGAATATTTTCAACACATGAACATCGTCAACACATGACTATTTTTATATTCAACACATGAATTTTTCTTTTATAATCTTCATTATTTTCCCGATTGGAATGAGGCCCAATCAATCACCATATAATGTTAATTATATGGATTTCCATACAACACATGTATATACTAGCATTGATAAACAATCAACCATAAACCAAAGTGCACTACACTGTATAAGCATCAAATATAAATATCTAACGCTTATAACAGCCTGTCAATCAATCGATCAACATATTTAATCAATCAGGATGAGTGAACTTCAAATTTCATCCCAACACCCGTGTGGGGTTTCAAACAATCAAACACAGATTTTATTTGTGCAGTTGGGCGATGTGTAAAATTTATCGACCCAATCAATGTCAGTCAAATCAGTGTACATAAACAAACCGTCCGGTCTGTAAATGAATATTTATTTATTCACATTCACGTTAAAAATTATATTTTTAACGATAAAATATTTATTTCAACACTTGAATTTCTATTCAGTTCATTTACACAATAAAAATGATATTTTTATTTTTCTAACATATTTTAGAAAATTTCGGCGGCATAACGGCACGATACTAGAAACGGGACGAGGCCTAGCCTTATCCCCGGTCTAGTGAAGGCCCACGCCATTCACACATCAATCAATCCATTCATTTCACCAAACAATTCAATTCAAACCAATCATCTAACTAATTTATGCAACCAAACAAGCAAGTCCATGGTTTGTGGACGATTGTGTCGGGTGCTACTAAGCACCGTCTGCATCCTAGTATTTATATATATATAACTAGAAAAGAAATTGAAAGGTGAGAAGTTCTCACCGAAAGCTATCCAATACCATGACTCTTCATTTATAGAAATCTTCTTTGTTATCCCATCTTCGTCATCTTCGTTGCCCGTAGTCACTATATATATAAAAATCACACATTTTTATATTTCGATGTCTTTAAAATAAAAATCACATTTTTATTTATTCACTTTCAATTTAAAAGTCATATTTTTATAATCACTTCATATATTTAAAAATCGAATTTTCACTATGCTATTCAATATATAAAAATAAGCATATTTTCACAACGCTTTTATATAGATAAAAATTATATTTTTATCCCCTTATTCTTCATATAAAAATTTCACCTTTTCAAAAAATAAAGTTTTCGCCTTTATAAAAATAAAGTTTTCGCCTTTATAAAAATAAAGTTTTCGCCTTTATAAAAATAAAGTTTTCGCCTTTATAAAAATAAAGTTTTCTAAAAATCATATTTTCTATTTTCCTACACATATAAAGATGATATTTTTAATATTTTACCTATATAAAAATTAAATCTTTACTTTCCATAAAAATATAATCTTCACTAGCTTAAAAATGTAAACTTTCCTAGTTTAAAAATATGAACTTTCCTAGTTTAAATCTCCTATTCATAAATAAAAATCTGATTTTTATACTACGTTATTTATTTATAAAATTAAAAACTGAATTTAAAGTAATGTAAAAGGAGAAGCTTACAGTTTTTGGTTTCTCAGAGGTGGGGGGGAGTTTGTTGCGTTCATCGGCGGCTCGGAGGGGTGCTGCTCGACCGGAGGTGGCGGATCGGTGAAGAGGAGGGGCGGCAGCAGGGGATTGAACGGCGGAAGGGGGGAAATCGGCGTCTGCTGCTCTTCGCGGTGGAGGAGAGAGAGAAAGGGGAGACGGGGTGGCGATTGGTGGCGGAGCACTGGCGATGGGAGGGAGGTAGGAGAGAGCTGGAAAGGAAGGTCGAACGGAGGGGGAGAGGGAGAAGCAGGGCGGCGCGGTGGCCCACGCCAGTGCTGGCGGCGGCGACGCCTCCAAGGGGAGGGCGAACGAGATCCGACGGGTTCTCCTTTTTTTTTTTTTTTTTCAAATCGATTTCTGATTTAATCGGGGGGGGGGGGGGGGGGCAGAACGGTTAAAGGGGGAGAGGGTTTTTTTTTTATTTTATTATTTTTAAAAGTTGACTTTTACATACGACCTCTAAACGAGGTCCACCGTCTGTCGTCCATAGCGTTTTACCCCCATTCCGAACACAATGGGATATGCCACGTAGGACAATTCAATTGTTTCGATCAGTTTCCCTTAAATTTACATTTAAATCACTATATTGAATTTTAAACGTACATTTCAAATTACCGGGGCCACATACTAACTAGAAAAATTCCTGAAAAATATTTTCTAGCTTCGTATTGACGATACGGTCCTAACAAAACTAGTTTCGTCGAATTCTGAGACCGTTGGAAAAATGGCCATTTTCCAGTCGATTAAAATCAACTGAAATGGTCAAATGCGTTTCCCTTTGCCACGCTCACATATTGATTCGAAAAATTATGAAATTTGAAACCTAGCAATAATTTGACATCACGGACCCAACAAAAGTGGTTTCGTCGAAATCCGAGGTCATTTGCAAAATGTCCATTTTTAAGGGCCTGAATTCCATAGCGACTATTCAGAATTTTCAACTGGACATATCTTTTGATTCCCGCTATGAAATTTCAATTTTTCGGATTCGCTGGAAAGATATTCACAATTAGATCCTATTATTTTTGGTTTCACTAAAATCCGGATTGTTTTGCACCCGGTACATTCAATTGAAGTTTGAAATCGAATTATCGAACTACCGCGCCATTTTCAATTCCTTTTATAATTATATATAAATATTTATATTCTATCGACGGCGTATATAATATATACGTCGAATTCTATTCAAAATAAATTTCTCGTCGATATTATTTAAAATAATCTATTTTAAATGTTCAAAATTCACTAAAATTGCCAAAATAAAAATTTTAAACTGGCCCAGATTTTGCGGGTTGTTACAATCTCCCCCACTTAAAACTTTTCGTCCCCGAAAAGGAACAAAGTCGAAAGTGGTTTGATTAATCAACTCTACGTTCGATCTGGCTTCTATTCTCCAACTGTTCAGTTTCTGAGAATTTTCAAATTTTCAAAAATTTGGCTAACACCCTAAATTTTCGAAAAATTTCGCCATAACCTCCCCTGCACCGGGAGCATCGGGGAATTTCAAATAGCTTCCCCGGTCCTTCAGATCTCAAAAAGAAAAAGAAAAAGCCAAGCGGCTAGCCAATAGGCTCATAAAATCATCATCACCCAAACAAAACAGGAAATTATGTAGTAAACATGTACCTATTTGTCGGGCAAACAAATTTTATTCTTCGGCTCTAGCCTCCTTGCTATGACCTGCTCAATGTAAGTATATATATATATATGCAAGCAAATGCGACCAATTTTCAATATAGTTCAATATTTGGTTCAATTAGACATAATGGTTCAAAAATTATCAACCAAATAAACAAACAACACAAACATCAATCAATTAGTGGATTAGAATTTCAAATTCATAATTTTGATATATATACTGAAAATCTTGTTTTGATGCCAATTCACAACAATGTGTTCTAGCTATATTAGTTTTGGTTCTCACACCAGTCTAATGGAAATATATAGATATCACACCTTCGAAACACGAACATAAATACTGATGATGTGGCCACATCACCAGAATTATCCCCGGGTGTCTAGAATGTGATTCTATATCTATCCAATATATTAAAACTTCGAATATACGTTCATGACGCGTATATGCAAAATCTTTATATACTCGATTGTCCATATTCAAAATAAATAAATATTCAAATACATATAAAACGATTTAAATTTTTAAAACAATATTGTTTTCATTTGAAAAATATACTCTTCACACTCGTTCTAGGATACTACTGATCCTATCTCTAACGAGTAATTTTAATTGGATATTACTAATCCAATATCTGATGAATTCTTTCGTATGGTTCTAATGTGTCTTGTTCTCGAGCTCTGTAAACCAAAGCTCCGATACCACTGTAAGGACCCGTAACTTCCCCGTGAAGGAAAGCACGAATACTTTGAGAACAACACACAAAAGGACGCAGACGGAAGAACATTTTATTGTTATTACAACAATTCCATCAGATACAAGAATATACAGAGTATAAATGAATAAATTACATTCGATAATTATCAGAGATTACAATAAATTACATAGCAGCAGAAAAATATACAAAATACAACTAGAAGTGATACACGGATACAGAGCTTTCCGAGCATCGTTCCAGCTGTTAATCAGGACCCTGTGAATATAAATCTGCAAAACCAAAACTACTAGCTGCCCGTGCGGAAAATAGGGGCACCCAGAGTTTAGGTTAAAACAATAAACTCCAGGTCAGTCATGTGACTGGTGTGAGAACTAAAACAGTTATTTAAAACTTTACTTTCAAGATAGCAATTCAAGGGACCACGCCGTATAACACGGAACGGGTTTCCTCCCAAGAATACTAGTGCATATAACAAAACAACGCAATGCTTTTTGGAAAAATGAAGCTATTATAAGACCCAGGTCCCATCACACAATGCAACGCAAGCCGGAGGATAGGGTTTTCCCTTATAATAGCCAAATAATGCTTGATACGTTTAAAACAAATCATTTGATACTATTATAGGTGTATAGTGTCAAAACAATTTCAATCATAAATATCAATCATAGGCGGCATGGGTACCATCTATCATGTCGCCATACTAGTTCTACAATTAAAACCGCAATATCACGTATTGGAAATTGGATTCCGTCATGAGTCGAGGCAAGGGGCAAGCTCCTCTCCGCGTTCGAGACACTCTAGCAAATGCCTCGGGACTGCACACAGCAATCCCTGGATCCTCCAAGGCCGGTCCTCTCTTACTTTTGAGGATTGGCAATTCCTGAACACACGTTTCCCGGTCCTTACAAACCTATATCCGAGGCGCCTCGTATCCAACAACCACACAGGTGAAAAGTATATAAATGTCAGGGCTGGTAGGTCACTGACACCACCCTAGCTAGAAAGAAACGTCGTGCACTCCTTGGGTCCGTATCCCGTTTTTGACTCATACCGAGGTGTGAGGCTCGCGAATTCACGTTATATACAAAGCTACGCCACACAGGCCGTGCTTTGATCATCAACCACAAGACTTTGCTTTTCAACAGAAGCCTTGATCAATTGCCACTTACGCGTGCCACATTGGCAATTCACTCCATGCGACTGATGTCCATCGATATACAACCTCTGAGCTCGTACGTCTCAGAGAAGGGCGTTAAGCAAGAGAATAAATTCTCCGCCGCCAAACAGATGTATATTTAATAGAGATCAATCAACACAGAATAAAATCCAATGTCAGACACACAATCCATTTACAAGTTCGTTCTGGGTCTGAACGAAACCAGAGGCACTTTCCTCGCATATCCATCCATCTCCAAGTACGTCTGGACGATCACCAACTGATTCCCTCATCCTGGGTGTACAGCCCAATCAAGATCATCAGTAATCACCCAAACGATGTGAAGACTTCCGGTCTTCAACCACCGTCTTCATCTTCGACATCTCGTCGAATCGGTTATTCAGAATGGGTATAAACCCGGCCTTTCTGAATAACCCACGTATATAATAAACGAATGTTACACAAACACAACAAACGCCTCATTCCAATTCAGAATATTCTTTTATTCACAAAATCACATTCTTAGGGAAATGTTCCCAGTAATTTTATCCAAGATAAATTCTTCTAAATTTATCCTATAATCTTCCTTTGGATATCATTTCAAACTAGTCGGGATTAACGAACCACACCGAAGTAATTATTTATTTCCCAATCCCAACCTATATATCCCATGGAGAAAACTGGTAATACTCCACAACTGACACCACGGTGTTATCGGTAAAATTAATTACCATTTCACGTTCAAATCTAATTAAAGATTTAACTATCGCTTTGGAGCAAAACTGGTGGTACTCCGTTCTCGATCACCTTTCAGATTTGATAATTTAAATTATCAATTCACATTTTTAATCTAATTAAAGATTCATTAAAACTTCACTTAGTTTTAATCTTTTCAAAATCAACATCTTGCTTTTAACTGGGTTAAAGAACCAAGGTCATTTAAAACACGATTCACGATAAACCCAAATCACATTTGATATTAAATACAAGGCTCTGAATAGAAAATATATCGGTTTATATTCAATATCAAATTCTGAAACCAACAAATATCGTATTGGAAATAACGATATAAAATATATCTTTCAAATTCCCATAACAATATCTGTATAGTCACGAAATCCAACATCAAAATATTCCGAAGATAATTTCGATTCAACTCCAGTCCAATTCACGTATTGGAAATATCGATTATTTTCAAAATCACTTTCAAATTCAATTTATTTATTTCAAAAATAAATTGATTTTAATTCTAGTTCAAAACTAGTTCATTTCGACAAAAATCTATTTTTATCATTTCAAATGTGGAATTCTCCAGCCCAATTCTTTCCAATTCACATATTATAATTTTACACAAATTATCGATATTTTTAATAATTTTATCAAGGCCCGTACAGTCGATTTCCATCAACGGCTATCGAACTGCACTTACAGCGACCTTTTTCAAATTTGATTTGGACATAATTCCAAATCCAACCGTTAGATTTCAAATTCCTAATATTCATTGGAAAGCTCTTTTCGATACGAACCCAACGGTTCCGGTTTTAGGAGAATCCGACGGTCGGATCTCCCGCAATGTCCGTTTGAAATAAATGGTCGAAATTCACGAACTGCCGCGGCGCGGCGCGTTCTATTCAGGCCATTATATATATAATATATATATATTATATATATTTCGTCGATTTCCTTTTTAAAACGTATTTTATAAATCGTTTTAAATTCGTTTTCAAAACCATTTCTACACTATATTCAATTTCAGATCGATTTGATTTCAATCAATTCGAATTCAATTCAATTTCACTTTAATTTTATTTGAATTCATTTCTATTTTATTCGAATTCAAATTCACTTTCTATTCAATTCAAATTCTAATTCGTTTTCTATTCAATTCGATTCGAGTTCATTTTCTATTCAATTCGAATCGAATTCATTTTATATTCGATTCGAATTCATTTCAAATTGATTCAATAAAATTTCAATTTCAATTTTATTCTAATTCAATTTGAATTTCATTTCAAAATATTAGATTTTGAAATCACTTTTCCATATTCATTATAAAACGAATAAAATCGATATAAATATCGTTCGCGTCTAAATAACGCATCTCTACTCAACACGGCTTTATATTTTTCAAAAACTTCTTTATTCTATTCAACAAATGAATATTTATCCCATTAAACACATGAATCTATATTTCTTTCAACACACGACTAATCTCAACACATGAGTACTGTCAACACATCACTATTTTTGTTATGTAAAATATTTTATAAAACTATGGTATCTAATCGTTTGATTTTCAATTAGATTTCTACTGGGAAGTAGTTCTAATTTTAAATATGATAAAGATGTAATTTTTATTATTTTAAAATATTTTACTCAACACACGAATATTTTCAACACATGAACATCGTCAACACATGACTATTTTTATATTCAACACATGAATTTTTCTTTTATAATCTTCATTATTTTCCCGATTGGAATGAGGCCCAATCAATCACCATATAATGTTAATTATATGGATTTCCATACAACACATGTATATACTAGCATTGATAAACAATCAACCATCAACCAAAGTGCACTACACTGTATAAGCATCAAATATAAATATCTAACGCTTATAACAGCCTGTCAACCAATCGATCAACATATTTAATCAATCAGGATGAGTGAACTTCAAATTTCATCCCAACACCCGTGTGGGGTTTCAAACAATCAAACACAGATTTTATTTGTGCAGTTGGGCGATGTGTAAAATTTATCGACCCAATCAATGTCAGTCAAATCAGTGTACATAAACAAACCGTCCGGTCTGTAAATGAATATTTATTTATTCACATTCACGTTAAAAATTATATTTTTAACGATAAAATATTTATTTCAACACTTGAATTTCTATTCAGTTCATTTACACAATAAAAATGATATTTTTATTTTTCTAACATATTTTAGAAAATTTCGACGGCATAACGGCACGATACTAGAAACGGGACGAGGCCTAGCCTTATCCCCGGTCTAGTGAAGGCCCACGCCATTCACACATCAATCAATCCATTCATTTCACCAAACAATTCAATTCAAACCAATCATCTAACTAATTTATGCAACCAAACAAGCAAGTCCATGGTTTGTGGACGATTGTGTCGGGTGCTACTAAGCACCGTCTGCATCCTAGTATTTATATATATATAACTAGAAAAGAAATTGAAAGGTGAGAAGTTCTCACCGAAAGCTATCCAATACCACGACTCTTCATTTATAGAAATCTTCTTTGTTATCCCATCTTCGTCATCTTCGTTGCCCGTAGTCACTATATATATAAAAATCACACATTTTTATATTTCGATGTCTTTAAAATAAAAATCACATTTTTATTTATTCACTTTCAATTTAAAAGTCATATTTTTATAATCACTTCATATATTTAAAAATCGAATTTTCACTATGCTATTCAATATATAAAAATAAGCATATTTTCACAACGCTACTATATAGATAAAAATTATATTTTTATCCCCTTATTCTTCATATAAAAATTTCACCTTTTCAAAAAATAAAGTTTTCGCCTTTATAAAAATAAAGTTTTCGCCTTTATAAAAATAAAGTTTTCGCCTTTATAAAAATAAAGTTTTCTAAAAATCATATTTTCTATTTTCCTACACATATAAAGATGATATTTTTAATATTTTACCTATATAAAAATTAAATCTTTACTTTCCATAAAAATATAATCTTCACTAGCTTAAAAATGTAAACTTTCCTAGTTTAAAAATATGAACTTTCCTAGTTTAAATCTCCTATTCATAAATAAAAATCTGATTTTTATACTACGTTATTTATTTATAAAATTAAAAACTGAATTTAAAGTAATGTAAAAGGAGAAGCTTACAGTTTTTGGTTTCTCAGAGGGGGGGGGAGTTTGCTGCGTTCATCGGCGGCTCGGAGGGGTGCTGCTCGACCGGAGGTGGCGGATCGGTGAAGAGGAGGGGCGGCAGCAGGGGGTTGAACGGCGGAAGGGGGGAAATCGGCGTCTGCTGCTCTTCGCGGTGGAGGAGAGAAAGAAAGGGGAGACGGGGTGGCGATTGGTGGCGGAGCACTGGCGATGGGAGGGAGGTAGGAGAGAGCTGGAAAGGAAGGTCGAACGGAGGGGGAGAGGGAGAAGCAGGGCGGCGCGGTGGCCCACGCCAGTGCTGGCGGCGGCGACGTCTCCAAGGGGAGGGCGAACGAGATCCGACGGGTTCTCCTTTTTTTTTTTTTCAAATCGATTTCTGATTTAATCGGGGGGGGGGGGGGGGGGCAGAACGGTTAAAGGGGGAGAGGGTTTTTTTTTTATTTAATTATTTTATTATTTTTAAAAGTTGAATTTTACATACGACCTCTAAACGAGGTCCACCGCCTGTCGTCCATAGCGTTTTACCCCCATTCCGAACACAATGGGATATGCCACGTAGGACAATTCAATTGTTTCGATCAGTTTCCCTTAAATTTACATTTAAATCACTATATTGAATTTTAAACGTACATTTCAAATTACCGGGGCCACATACTAACTAGAAAAATTCCTGAAAAATATTTTCTAGCTTCGTATTGATGATACGGTCCTAACAAAACTAGTTTCGTCGAATTCTGAGACCGTTGGAAAAATGGCCATTTTCCAGTCGATTAAAATCAACTGAAATGGTCAAATGCGTTTCCCTTTGCCACGCTCACATATTGATTCGAAAAATTATGAAATTTGAAACCTAGCAATAATTTGACATCACGGACCCAACAAAAGTGGTTTCGTCGAAATCCGAGGTCATTTGCAAAATGTCCATTTTTAAGGGCCTGAATTCCATAGCGACTATTCAGAATTTTCAACTGGACATATCTTTTGATTCCCGCTATGAAATTTCAATTTTTCGGATTCGCTGGAAAGATATTCACAATTAGATCCTATTATTTTTGGTTTCACTAAAATCCGGATTGTTTTGCACCCGGTACATTCAATTGAAGTTTGAAATCGAATTATCGAACTAACGCGCCATTTTCAACTCCTTTTATAATTATATATAAATATTTATATTCTATCGACGGCGTATATAATATAAACGTCGAATTCTATTCAAAATAAATTTCTCGTCGATATTATTTAAAATAATCTATTTTAAATGTTCAAAATTCACTAAAATTGCCAAAATAAAAATTTTAAACTGGCCCAGATTTTGCGGGTTGTTACACAAATTCTAGTCAAGACTAGTCTTTATCACCTTCGCCAAATATCAATACTGATTCTATTACTTCTCAAATCTTACCAATTAGAACATCCTCCAGAATTTGTCACATGCCAAAGAAATATGAATCCAGTAATACAGAATTCAATTATTCTGCTTCTTTCAATGTTTTTTGTGAACCATTTCTAGCTCATTTGGATACAAATTATTTATACAGTCTTGCAAATGTGTTTTCTTCTTTTGAACCATCTTTATATAATCAAGCAAAAGAACATCCAGAATGGCTTCAAGCTATTGAACATGAGCTAACAACTTTTGTAATAACCCGCTATTTTTAACGAATTAAATTTCGATTTAAATCGTATTTTTATTTATAAAAAAAACAAATAATATATTTTATGGTTTTTCATAATGGGAATTCGATATTTGAAATACGTATAGTGAAATGTAGCGGTTGTGAAAATTTCATCGGAAAATTTGAATGTAGTCGGTCGCGCTATTTTCAGTGCGCGCTGCGCATAACAGTTCAAATTTTAGCGATTTTAAAATCTCTTCGAAACCAGTTCGGACAAACACGAAAAATATTCTATTCGTTATCAGTAATCTAACGGCGAAATTCGTTTTGCGAAAATCGGACGTTTTGATCTCCGGTTCTCATCCGCATTTCTACGATAAAGGGGTCCGTAACGTGTTTTTGAACGAAGCATGCAGACACTGCAAATTATATACCGTTGTGTCCGTCTTGTCGCGCAGATTACCGAAATATATTCATTTGTCAGTTTCGGTGTTCGGTTCGTGCTAACATTGTGAAAATGCTTGCACAGTTCATTTTTTAAAACAGAGCCATTTGAGTTCGATGTGTCCCTTTTACGATCTTACATATCTTTCTATATATTTTGGATCTGCAAAAGATGTATTTTTATTTTACTAAACTACATAAATATTTTTCTGTTTTCAAAATGGGCACTTTCATTCTTTACAATCACCATTCCTTGCATGTGCATGGACCACTTTGCATTCAATTCATGCATGCACGTTACCATTCCATTCCTTCTTTTCCAATTCCATACGTTCATTTATTCTTTCTTGCTTCTACTTTGAACAGGTTGGTTTGTTTTTTTTATTAAAAAGAAATATATTCAAACGTATGCTAATATCTAAAAGTATATATATATTTTTTTAAACAAAAAAAAAAGAGAACACGCATGTCATCTTTTAGTACACGCACATTATGTTGGCAATGACTTCTCTGCCATTCTTGCCTTACCCATGCCATGCCTCATGCCATGCCTCCTCACGTTCTCATTAATGCATACACATTGTTCCTTGGCTATGAAGTAAAAAGAAACAAAAAATATAAATAAATATATAATTCAGGCATGAATTAAGGGGGGATGGGCACGCAACAAGGAGGGACTTCACATCTAGAAATGGAGACACATTATTTTCAATATTCCAACGCAAGGCCTTTCGCTCATATTTTCCATTTTTTCTTCTTCCTGGCAATCATTTCTTACTCCTCAAACAATAATATTTCTTAAAAACTTTTCTTTCTCACTTCATACCAATGCAAGCATGCGCATGAAACCTTCCCACAACAAATACATTTTATGGCTCCTTTTGGTACAACATGATGTACGCATTCATTTGCATGTTTTCTTCTTCCTAGGAATAGATTTTCTTATTTTCTTCTTTCATTCTCACTAAAAGTGGAAGGCAACGCCCTCCCCTCATTTTCTTTCTTACCCTTGTCGCTTTGCCTGTCATGTATTCATTTTTGAAGCCACCTGGTTGTTCACTTTTCTTTTTTTACTTTTGGTTGCAAATCCAAACTCACGCAACAGGGAGATAGAGAAACATTTCCCAGGCATACATTTTTCCACTTCTTCCTTTCTTACCATTTTATCTACAATTCTACAAAATGGACACAGCAAGGCATAAATGAAAATATAGGCACTTCAGTTTTTTCTCTTTTGCACGCAAAAGCAAGACGGGGTGCATGCATGTGAGGTGTTGTATTTATTATGGCTGTGAGTGAGAATGAATACACGCATGAGATAAAAATATGAAGAAGAAAAAGAAGGGGACTCAAGCAGGAAAGAGGAGGAGCAAATTGGTTGTGCTCGGCAGTGACTTGGCAATGGATGAAGGTGGTGGACGTACTGGACTGCGTGCATGCGTGTTTAGCCTTTAGGCGATGGGGTGAGATTTGGTTTCCATTGAGTTTGAATTGTTAACTAAGTAAAAATGGTATGTATATATTAGCTTATTAATTAATTAAGTAATATTAAGTACACGTTGGTTTAATAAGTATGCAACTATTTGTTGGACATGCGCAGAAAGATGTATGCATGGGTTCTTTTAAATGTGCTTGCTGCATATTTAAAAGGGGACACTTTCATGCTCCTCTTCTTCCAAAATTTTATTCTTTTCTTTGGTCTTTGAAAAGTGTGTTTTTTTTATATAAAAAAAAAGTTTAAAGTATTATGTAATTAATTTTTGTTTAGCTTTATGTTTGCATCAATAAGAACTGTTACTTCCCTGGAAGAAGTTTTATGTTCAAGGTAGCATGTTTTTCTTCCCATGTTTTTCCCCTGTAACATGTTGCATATATAGTAGCATGCCTTTTAGCATGCATTTTCCGGTAACCATGTAGCTTGATGCGTTTTAGCTTGCATCTTTCCAGTAGCATAGGTTGCATGCGTTTAAGCCTCTTTTAAAAAAAATAAAAAAAAATAAATAAAGAAATAAATAAAAATAATTAATTTTTATTTTGGAAAATAAAACTTCACTCGGTTTATACGTGTCTTAACCGAAATTTCTTTGTTCAGTTCGCTGAAGTTTCGGTGTTGTTTTGGTTTCGCGCCTATCTGTTATCGTCTCTACTTCTGTGCCACGAAAGGTGAGTTTTCTCACACCTGCAAAAATATTCACATTTTTGTGAAATTGAAATCTGTGATTGATTTGATTATTTGTTGTTGGTTGCTATTTTAAATGGACATCAAAATTTAAACTGTTAGAAATTGAATTGACAGTTAGTTTATTTTTGAATTAAATTACTAGTTAAACCCCGACACATATAATCAGTTAATTATTGCAAATTGAACTGTTTTGGATGATGGTTGTGATGGGTGTTTATTTGTGGATATATTGAACTGTACTGATGCTGTCTATATTTTTATATCAGTGTTATCACCTTGGATGTTACGGGCATCATCATAAACTGTCATTTCAAATAAATTAAGAAATAGGTTGAAATGATATATACCTATTACATCTGACCTTTTGATTGAAATGATATATATCCATTCCATGAAATTAAAATTTAAAATTTGAAATAACTGATCACTTGGCCATATGATAGAGAATTATCATACGGACACCGGATTGGTTAAATCTATAAATTTTAGAATTTGTGAAACCGATTTAAATAAGTGATTCTGTGTAAAGAAAATAAATTGAAATTATTTAAATTGAATTATACATTGGAATTTGAATTTGAAGTTGAAATGTTGAAATTGAATTATTTCAAAGGTTTAAATCATTATCCAAACTTTGAAATTAAATTTGAATTGAAATGATCTAAATTTTGTTATTTGAAATTCGAACTAAAATTGAATATAATTTGAATTGTTTCAAAGGTTTAAATCTTTATTTAAACTTTGAAATTAAATTTGAATTGAAATGATCTAAATTTTGTATTTTAAATTTGAACTAAAATTGATTATAATTTGAATTGTTTCAAAGGTTTAGATCTTTATTTAAACTTTGAAATTAAATTCTAATTAAATGGTTTAAATAAATATTATGAACTTGAACTTGAACTTGGATTTGATTTGAATCGAATAGATTCAAATAATATTTCGAAATTGGAAGTTATCCTTTAAAATGGATTGTTCTCAAATGAATTTGATTGTGGAATCGATTTGGATCGGATTTTGGAAATCGATTTGGTTTGTTTGAGATTTGAACTTAGGTTCAGATTTATTGAAAATACAAAGTAACAGTTGATTTGAAATTATTTCTATATAAACTATTTTATGAAATTTATTCCTTTGATATATGGAGTGCTTTATATAAATTGTTTTTCAAAAACATATTCTTTATATATATATAAGTTGTTTATTTTATAAAAAATATATTTTAATATACATAAAACCATTTCCAACATTCAAACTGTTTTGATTTCCGAGCTATTCCAAATCTCCCAAAATTATTTACAACTAATCAAAAATTTATTTAAACCCCAAAACTATTTCAAACTTACAACTGTTTTAGAAGTGAAAAGTGTTTACATTTAAATCTATGATTTAAAAGTAATTATGATCATTTTGATGTTAAAATCATAAATGAATTCAAAACGAATTTTGAAGTAAAATGAAGGATTCGAAGAAAAATGAGGTTAACTGAAGTTATAACCAATTATTGAATTTGAAATTTATCTCAAAGTAAATATGAATTGTGAAAAAAAATATTATTATGATATAAAATAATATGGTATTTTAAAGTGAAATTTGTTTAGGTGGATATGATATTTTGATATCATAACGATTCACTTTAGAAATATAAAATACCAATCGGTGTGTAACATGACGTTTTGTTGTTAAAGAGACCGGGACCTCTTATTGACATACTCTCTGTCAATGTTGGAACCACTTTAACAACTGTGTACGTGTTGGAGTTCCAGAAATGAAGTAGGATGAATTTGGAGGCGATTACTGGATTTGAAGAAAGTGAACGATAATGGATGACTCCGACACTTGTGTCGATTTGAAATCACTAAAACAGGAGTCGTGCCAGACCAAATGAGGCTTGACTACCTCTTAGTGGACATCTGCTCTTCGATTTTCCTGGGCCTAGGGTCCATACTATTACTATTTGTTGTTGTTGTTTTGTTGGTGCGCACCCTTGATGGGAGGTATTTCCCTTTGATTCGATATGGGGCGGATGTCTACGGTGGGCCGTTAGGGGTAACCACCAGTCTGGATCAGGCAAACTAGTAGCATACTACTTTGGGTATAGCCGCATGTGCCTTGTCATACGTTTATCCTTATGCGAGACAACTACGATTTTGAATTTTGGCATAGGTCTATAGGGGACTCACTGGCTACCGACGTTACTGGTTGTGTTACAGGACCTGCATAGACCATGTGCTTATAAACTGTGTAAGGGTAATCAATGTAACCCCGCTTACGCTATTTTTCTGACAAGTATTTGTGAATATACACTAGTATAATAGCGAAATTATATCATATAGTATCTAGTTTGACGGATCCTTAGGAGATGGAAATTTCCCGTAACATCTCTTAAGTTATGTGTGTGTATGTTCATATGATGTCAATTTGACTTAGATGAGAATATTTTTGCCTGATCCGAGCTTGTTTTATTTTCACGCTATTACGCTCGGGTCAGACTTGAGCATTCCAGTTTCAAAGGTTATCTTTTGAAGGATGAAGACGAAGACTGTATACTATTATTATTATTACTATTGTATCCCACTACTATTCTGCTGCGTTATTCTGTATTACTAGTTATGTACATAAATGTATAACTCTGATGAATGTTGTAAAATGATCAAATGTTTATTTTAAACAGCTTCATGAACTGTTATTTGATTATTATATTTTGTTCATTCCGTTGCGAGATTCTGTGTTTGTTTTCTTCTTTCTTTCTAATTCTAAATTAATCCCCTTGATTATCTATATTTTTGACTATAATGGTTGAAGATGTGGATCGTCATTTAATAATCTGTAAATACGTACAGTTTTGAGTTAGACATGTGTGGATTGTTGTCGATTCAAAAGGTACGGATTTCTAGGTCGTTACAGCTTTAGAAGCAAATAGCACTTGGGAATTAGTTGAATTACCTCCAAATAAGAAACCTATACCTTGTAAATGGGTTTTCAAAACAAAGTTCAAGCCTAATGGAGAGATTGATAGGTACAAAGTTCGGTTAGTTGCAAGGTGAGACAAACAAATTTTTGTAAAAAACTACAAACATACTTTCAGTCCTGTTGCTAAACTTACTGCAGTTCGTGTTGTTATGGATTTAGCTGTTGTTAAGCACTGGAATATTCAACAACTTGATATAAATTATGCTTTTTTGCATGGATATATTCAGGAGGAGGTGTACATGTCAATTCCTGTTGGATGTAAGAAAGCAAATCCAGGGCAGGTCTGTAAATTGCATAAATCCATTTATGGTTTGAAACAAGCTTCAATGTGTTGGAATCAAGAACTTAGTAAGTTTTTTTATTCAGTTTGGATTTGTTCAATCTAAACAGGATTATTCTCTGTTTACTCTTAAGAAAGAGAATGATTTTACAGTGATAGTAGCATATGTTGATGATTTGCTAATTACTGGAAATAATAATTCTGTCATGAATACATTAAAGTCAGGTCTTCATTATTCTTTTACAATTAAGGACTTGTTTTATATACGATATTTTCTTGGTATTGAAGTGTCAAGATCATCATCTTCTATTTTTCTCAATCAAAGGAAGTATGTGTTGGACCTTTAAGAGATTACAATATGGAAGCATGCAAATCAACTACATTTCCTATGGAAAAGGGATTGAAACTCAGCAATCATGAGGGTGATATAATTATTGATCCAGAAATATATAGAAGATTAATTGGTAAGCTTCTATATTTGAATTTTACACGTACAGATATTTCGTATGTGGTGCAACAGTTAAGTCAATTTCTACAAACCCCTAGAGTTCCACATTTTCATGCTGCTTTGCATGTTTTAATATATTTGAAAGGAACTATCAATTTAGGCTTGCATTTTTCTGCTAAATCGGACTTAATTTACGTGGATATTGTGATGCTGATTAGGGTATGTGCATTGATAGTGGAAAATCATTAACTGGATATTGTATTTTTCTCGGTGATGCTTTGATTTCGTGGAAGACTAAGAAACAGAAGGTAGTATCGAAGAGCAGTACCGAAGCGGAATATAGAAGCATGAGTCAAACAACCAGTGAGATAGTGTGGATTGAAAGATTGTTGGCAGATTTGGGAATTCATTTACAAACTCCTATTACACTTTATTGTGATAATATGTCAGCCATGCATATTGCGCAAGACCCTTGTTTTCATGAGAAGACTAAACGCATGCGCACAAAGCATCAAAAACTGGATGTACACTATGTTAGAGAGCAAGTTCAATCGGGTTTTTTAAATACTGCTTATTTGAAATCAGCCTTGTAATTAGGAGACATTATGGCAAAACCCCTTGGTGTTGATAGGCACAAGACACTTATTTACAAACTTGTATTGAATTCTTCTTTGATTTCTCAAGATTGTCCCATTTCATGTGGTCAATCTTGAGGGGGGATGTAGAATAGTGTATTTTCTATTTTGAATGTATTTGGGTTTATTGGGCCTGGTAGATAAGCCCACTATTTTCTGATATATGCTTTCTTCAGTATAAAGTCTGTAGCTTCGGCAAAACATCGATTGAGAAAATAATATTTCTCTACAAAAAATCAATTATAATCTGGATTCAGATAATCGTTCAGACGTTCCTCCAGATATACGCTCTTCTCGGAGACATGCAGAGATCGGAGGTTCTCGAATTCAAGGTAAATCTTTCACCTCTAATCTAAATTCAAGTGAAGAATTTCCAGATCTGACTTCTAAAGATCCAAACAATGCGAATCCGGTTAGTCCTATTAAATCGAAAGCTTGGATTGATATTGTTATAAAAAATAATTATCATCGGTCGTCAGTTCAGCTTAAGTTCTTCGAACCACTATTAAAGATAATTTGAGAGTTACTGTTATAGATGGGGATTTAACTAATAAAGCGAGAGCGAATGGGTTAATTCAATTTTTTTTTATGTCTTTGGAAGTAAGTCGTACTACTACTTTCTAAGAGATTACATAGATAGTGTAATGTCCCGCAAATCCGTAATATCAGAGTTGACTACATACACCATACATCCAACCCAAATATCACAAAAATACGAATCATTTTTTTAGAGGAAAAAGGTAGAAGAAGAACAGAAAGAACAACACAGAATCTCACATCGCAGCGGAACAAAATATACTATATCATAACCTTTGAAATACAAAATTTTAACTGTATAGCATATCATTATCAGAGTATCACTATCAGAGTACAACTTACAACACAACGGAAATAGCAATAACTAGATAACGCTGAAACCTCCTGCTCCAAGCTCCTTCAGATAAATCTGTAAAATCTTGAACTACTTGACTGCCCGTACAAATTTAGGCACCCAAGAGTTTAGGTAAAACAAAACAAAACAAACTCCGGGTCAGTCATGGGACTGGTATAAGTAAACAATTTAAAATAGTTTGAGAGACTAAACGATATCTCATAAGACCACGCCGTATAACACGGAACGGGTTTTTCCCTTATGAGAATCTCAAACCACTTGATTTAGCTTTCAAAATCCTTTCGAAAGAAAAGGATAATCGTTATATCAAAACTTTTTTGATATTATAATAGTGTCTAAATCAATTAAATAACAATCTAGTGGAACGTTTGCATCTCACGTTCCGCATATATAATATACAATCAAAACTGCAAGCACTTATTGGGTAATGAAATTCCAACTATGACAAGGTATGGAACCACCTGCCGTTGGTGTATCTCTAGAGGATAATACACCGAGTTCAACAAGAGCATCTTGCAACTCAGCCACACATGACCGACCACTCATTTCGCTTGAGTGTATCGAAAGTATATCACCAACGGTTGGGACCAGCAACCGTTTCCCGAATGGGGCAGCATCGAATAGAATAAGGAACTAAATGAATCTCTAGATAGGTGATGATACACCCTAATGGAAGCTACCCATATAGTCATGTTGCCTGCCCGATTTTTGTCATTTCCCGGTTGTTGAGGCCTGAGGCTACGATTACTTCTCTCCTTGATAACACAATTACTTTGAATGCCACATTATCAGGTCCGTTAATCATTAATTGGTTTACACAAATATTCTGGATGTTATGCTAAGGGAATAAATCCGTTGCAATGATATATATATTTATTTATTTATTTATGTAGACCAACCAATGCGATCATTGGAAATACTTTATCAGACATTCGTCCATTTACGTTCGTTCTGGGATTGAACGAAACTGAAGGCACAATTTCTATTAATAGAAAAAGTCCTTGCACTCTACTCCATCTTCGATTATCTTCATATAATCTGATTCGCAACGCTACTGCAAATACGGAGTGGTTCTTTGGATAATAATCCAACTGGTCTCTCCATATTAACAACAATGGTCAAAACTTCGATAGTATATGATTTAACTATCAAATAAAAACAAGTGTTCATTCAACATATCAGACAAATCACTGGGCTCTTTAATTAATATTTCATTAATTAAATCTCTTCATTTCCTTATCAATATTTGTTAACCAAATATTTTCGATAATCATCTTGGCCTTTTATGTTAATTGGAAAACATTTCCATATATCATCTTCTTTTATTTTCTGTACTTAGAAAATATCTTCTATTTATAATTGGAAAATATTCCAATTACTTATCTCTTTTCCGACTCGTTTATTTCTATACTCAGGAAATATTTATTATTCTATTTCCAACTTTTCACTTCATTGTGTTAAATCGAATGTTGTGTAAAACATCATTACGACAACCCAAAACACTGCATTCAACTAACTCTTATTCAAACATTCCTCTTCGAGACTTGATCTTGCTATTTATCGGTTAAAAACGAAATTAATCAAGTTGGGGTATAACTACATCTCAGACCTTGACTGAAAACATCCTTAACTTCAAAACGGACATGATCACTTACCTCGAATAATATACATCATATAAAACCAATTCTCCATTTTTAAAACGTATATACAATTCCCTTTCTATTTCTAGATTATTGGTCTCCTTTTTGTTTATAATATTCTATTTTCAAGTTCGTTTTCTTAACAAAATCTATATATATCGATACATTGATTTATAACTATCAAAATTTCTTAAAAATGTTCTAACTCCTTAAATTCCCGAAAAAAATCGACATAAACTCTTTTGTACGGGGTTACCGGAAAAAGTCAAACCTTGCCACACAGGCCTCTCCATTCAAAAAGAAAAAAGAAAAAGCCAAGCGGCTAGCCGATACGAGGCATAAAATACCATATTCAATTGAAATACATACCTTTTTATCGAGCATTCTAATTATATCTCTTCTAACACTTCATTCCAAACCTATCTAATGTACATTCATACATTTCTAATTCATTTCAACTCAATTCAATCGTTTATCTCAATTCATTAATTAATTCTTTTCTTGTTTTACATTTTCATTTGAACCTACATGTCCAAATATAATTCTAACTTGCTTACAAGCTAATTGAATTCCAATTTCAACTTACGTTTCATATTCAATTTCGAAATTCTCAAATCCTATTTACCTTTCAAATTTCAACTTCAATTAAAAATTCCATTAACTAATTTCTAGTTAATTGTTTTGCCTATTTCCCCCTTTCATTTGAATATAACATATTCTAATACCAGTTTAACTTATATATCACTAGTTGGATTCCATTTTCAATTCACCTTCCATATTCGACTTCGAAAATCAATTTACAAGTTAAATCTACTTATTCAAAGTTGAACTAAATCTTAAACTTTATTAATTAATTCTTCCTTTGCTTTAGTTAATTCTATTCAATAAATCGAAAATTTAATTTTCGTTTCAGAAATCATTTCATCTACCTCACTTGCGTTCATATTCATTTATAACTCAATTCCGGATTTATAAAATAAAAACCTAAGTTTTTATTTTCTTAAAATCCTTTTATTTAATTAAATAAACCGTTATCGTTTTTAAAACGATTATGGCGCTGTTTTTCTGAAAACTTGATTTTGACTTAACTCAAAATCAATACGACGAAATCTAGATTTTTCTGTTCCATTTGAAAACTATTATTCAATCGGTCCTGACGTTTCTTGTTTCACAGGATTCTGACTTAAATTGTGTTCTATATATTCCATTGAAGTTCAAAGTGCCAAATCACGAACTACCACGCTGTGGCGAGTTCGTTTTAATTATATATATACACATAATTATAAACGTTTGAACGTCGTTTATAATTTATATTTCAATCTCATTCGAATATATATAAATATATATTCAAATCTAGTTTTCAATCCAACTTAACATTTCTGATTTTTCTTACTTGTCGATTATTTCACTACTCAGTTATAATTTTATTTATAACTTTATCTTTTATACTATATTCCAATTCATTTATAAATTGTATATAAAGTTCTATATAATCGATTTCTAATTTTAAATCCTTCAATTTAACTTAACTCATTTTATATTCCGAATTCCGGAATATAAATCTATTGTTCTATTTCAATACGTTTTCCTATTCCACCTTTAAATTCATATTCGAATTTAAACCGCTAAATTATCTAACAATAGTTTATTTTACTTAATTTATAACTACATTTATAAATTAACTTGCTTATTTATTTATCATGAACCAAGTTTTCATTTCAAACCTAATTGAAAAATCAAATCTTTTTATATTGGGAATTCCGGAATATAAATCCTCATATCCCTTTTTAAAACAAATTCCAAATTCATGTTTTCAAATTCCTACATGAATTTTAACTTCTAAATTATCTAACAATAATTTATCTTACTAAATTATAACTTCGTTTATAATTTGACTTCCTTGTTTTATAAAGTTAAAACAAGTTTTCCATTTCGAAATCTATTTTAAACCAAAACGTTATTTTGGAGTATTCTATTTCTTATAACTTATCTATATAAATATAGATCTATTTTCATGTCTTATCTCAGTCTCCATTTAATCTAAATTTAAATATCTCGTTTGGGAAAAATCTATTTTTATAAATCCGACATAGTCGAATTTAAACATAAATCCTAAGGATTTATTCAACTTCATTTATATTACTAATATCGGAATAAAGTTAATCATATATTATTTAAACCGATTCTAAGTTCTCACTTTAAATTCACTTTTGAATTTAAATGTTTAAATTATCCAAATGATAATTTTTCACCTTTCTTTGTAAACATCGCCTTATATTACTTGTTTATATATATATTTAAACAAGTCTCTATTTCAACTTCATTTGAAATAAATATTCTACTTTGGAAAAATAAATTTCCCTTTTCAAATTCACACTTGTATTTATATTTCCTAAATTTATCCAATGACAATTCATTTCTCTTCATTTATAAACTTCGTTAATAAATGAACTACTTGTTTTAAATATTCAAAACAAGTTAATACTTTTATTCGAATTTCAAATTCTATTTTAGAAAAATAGAATTTTCTTTCTAAATCTCAAATATCCTTTTCATGATATTTTTAAATATCAACACTTAGGCCCAGTGATATTTAAACACCAAACAACCAATTATTTATTTCAGGTTTTCTAACACATCATATATGAAAGTATATATGCAAACAAATAATATATTTTTGAGGGATCCAGTTGGATCCCTCCAACCTGTTTTCCTGCATCCAAATATATTTGTCAACATAAATAATACCCATCCTGCTTCGAGGCAGGACATCACGGTATGAAGGTCATCCACTAATATATATTTATGGGACGCATAGGGAAATCATCTGCTATGAAACTACGGGCATCCGCTAATGAGACTGCGGGAATAACCCAATCATCAACCCAATATATATAATAGTCAACCCTAAATAACTAATATATTTAAATCAACCACAAAGCATTCAAACAAGCAACAACAATTATTTTTAACGACATAAAAAAATTCTAAATAACAGACGAGTGAGATTTACTCACTGAAATTGCAGTTGTCGAATATCTAGTTAAATTCCATATCTTGCGACTACGAATCTACCCAAGTGAATCCATCACCTACGTTATTCGATTTTATTTGGATTATAAGTTTAAAATAACCTAACACACAAATTAATTATCATATGTAATGTAAACTTTCTTAAAATTGTATACTTTACAAATATTGCGATATCTCGATAAATCCACAAAACAAATCCTCGGACAACTCCAAGAATTGCAAACAACCCACAAGATGATCCCCTTCTACTTGGCATTTCACTAAACCTCACCCTGTCAACTACCATTCCCTTTCACAAACCTCCACTGCTCCCTAAAATCAAAGACCAAACTCCCTTATATTCCTGAACACCGCTGCACCATTGACAAACCCCATCAGTTACCTCCAGACTTTCTCATATCAACGCAGAAACAAGAACTCCTACTTCCGAGCAGATCGACGCCATCCCAGTCAGTCTGATGTCAGCAACTCCAACTCGAATCGCTATACTTGAAATTTTCATCAGTGTAACTGCCTTAAACCAACGTCGATCCCAAGAACCGAACCTCCATAAACACAAATCGAGTTCATTGTTGAACTCGAGTTCAACTCCTCCCTCGGTGTTGGCTCATATTCCCATCGCAAACCTCATTTTCTAGCGCTCCAGAACTTCATCGAGTTTGTAGATTTTGAACTAATTCCTTTTTCGAGTTTGTACAAGTTGTGAACCCTTCTCCTACATCGCGACTTCTGATGTTGAACTCAGAAAACCACTCGCGGCTTTCCTGCTCCGACAATACTCCCTCATGCCTGAATCCCACGCGCCTCCATCCTAATCTCGAACTCACGGTTGACCTTATTGAATCGCGATTTTGATTGCAGATGAAACAGGTGAATTCGGAATTGTTTGAGAGCAGGCAGCGGTTTTTGTTTCCCTTTCATCTTAAGCTCATTCGATTTATGCCAGAAGAGGGATCCGATTTGTTTAAGTAGGGAAAGGAGAAGTCTGCGTGGACTTGTTTTTTTACCAGTGAAGAGGAATGGATTTAGCAGTGGCCACGAATATGGTTTGTTGGCAGAAGGAATTCCACTAATTTTTTTATTTTAGTTTTAATTTACCGATATGATTAAAATTAATTAAATTATCCCACGGGTTTCGAACTCCTTTCTGAACCCAGCAACTGACATTTCTATGGTTTAACCACTATTCCGAACTCATTGGAATAAGTATCGAAGTCCAGTTCGATCATCCAAAACAGATATTAATTTAAATTAATATAAATTAAATTTCAAACCATTTAAATTCTTTGATAATAATTTAATATTATTATTCTAACTCAAACTGAATTTTGTATTGATCATCTGAACTGTTTTCGGTTTACTTTTAAACTTCGAATTGAATTAAGTTTGTATTATGATCAAATTAATATATCCGACATTAAATCGTATTTCGATTATTAAATCGATAATTCAATTTAAAAATTCATTTATATTATCAACTAAATATTTAAATTCATAATAAATATTTAAAATTAACCGACGAAATATCCGGGTCATTACATTCTTCCCCTCTTAAAAGAATTTCGTCCCCGAAATTAGTAAGGTAGAAAAATGTTACTAACCTATTAACCATTCGAAACTCATACATGTTGAACTCAACTCTTCACATTTCAAAAACTTTTAATTCCCATAAACTTTGGTTTCCATTAATTTAATCTGAATGATTTATTTTAAGTATACTCATATCCACTTCATATTCCATTCATAGGCATTTAATTTCAATCAAATGGATTCTAAATCAATTTATTCACTTTGATTCATTTAACTTGCTTAAATTAAATTTAAATTCCAAAATTCAAATACCCGGGTTTTCTATTTCAAATCCTTCAGAATTATATAAATATATACATATATTTATTTTCAATTCAAAACATTTGAATTTCCAAACTAACTTGTTTTCCTTTAAAATAAATTTTCATCCAAAACTTTTCTAAGGTAGCAATCCATCACTTAGAAACTCGAAAATGAACACTGATGATGTTTGCAATCATCATCAGAATTATTTTCCAGCCACTGAAGTGAGTTCAGTGCTTTACCACTTTCAAAATCCACTCAAATA
Source organism: Allium sativum (assembly GCA_030737875.1). Classification (NCBI taxonomy): domain Eukaryota; kingdom Viridiplantae; phylum Streptophyta; class Magnoliopsida; order Asparagales; family Amaryllidaceae; genus Allium; species Allium sativum. The sequence continues at coordinate 559,376,498 of CM060920.1, read as the reverse complement.
TGATTTTGATTCACAACCCTTGCAAAACAAAGCTATATTTTTCTAATATACTTTAGAAAATATTTTCCAACTTCCCAGGATTTAAATTCCAAAATCTAGTTTGAATTAAATTTTAATTCATCTCATTTGTATATTTCATTCATATACAAATTATATTTGGTTATAGATAATCATTTAAAATTTATAATCTCATTGGATTATAATAGTAACAACCAACTCAGCTAATAATTTCAGAAAATTATTACTTCTATATCAAAATAGAATTTTGGGTAAATTATTTCATTTACCCACTTAAAACAATATCGTGTTCAATCTTCTGTTCAAGTTTTTACAAACTCTTATCGACGTCTTGGCGTCCCACGATTTGACCAAAATTTATAATCCGCTCAACAGACAAGTCAACACAATATTAAACATTTGTTTTAATCACTTAACAAATACACTCTCATATATATATATATACACTCAACTCATTCTAGGGTACTACTGACCCTATCTCTACAACAACAACAACAAAGCCATATATCCCAAACAAGTTGGGGTTGGCTAGATATGGAACCCAAAATTAAAATAAAATAAAATTAACAATGATGATAATACATATATATATATATATAAAGGGTTTAAAATAACCAATCTAATAAAAAGTCGTCCGATAAAGGGTTTTTTAAATAATAATAATAATAATAATTAAAAATGTTCAATAAAAGTGAAATAAAATCTAAAATAGTAAATAAAAAGTAAAAAGGTTAAGTAAACGTGAAATAAAGTGTATATATATATATATAAAAACCTATGGTTCTGGTACATGGATTGCCAATTTCCATGCACTCCTATCAACTACCAACTCTTCCGATAAACTCCAGTTACTTAAATCTCTCTTTATTATCTCCTCCCATGTCATTTTAGGTCGACCTCTACCTCTCTTTAGGCCTTCGGCGCGACCTAGAATTCCAGCGCGTACAGGTGCATCGTATGGTCTACGTTGGATATGTCCAAACCATCTCAAGCGGTATTGGACTAACTTCTCTTCAATAGGTGCAACTCCAAGTTTTTCCCGAATATCCTCATTTCTAATCCGATCTCGTCTGGTATGCCCACAGCTCCAACGCAGCATTCGCATCTCTGCTATACTTATCTTCTGGACGTGTTGCCTCTTAGTAGGCCAACATTCTGCACCATATAACATTGCAGGTCTGATTGCTGTCCTAAGAACTTTCCTTTAAGCTTCTGAGGAATCTTCCGATCACAGAGAATGCCAGATGCTAGTCGCCATTTCACCCATCCTGCTTGAATTCTAAAACTAACATCCTTATCAATCTCACCATCAAACTGCAACATAGATCCTAAGTATCGAAACGATTCCTTCTTGGGTACTACTCTACCGGCCAGGGTAACATCTCCGTCATCTGACCTGACACTGCTAAACTCACACTTCATATACTCTGTTTTAGTTCTGCTAAGCCTGAAACCCTTTGATTCCAGGGTCTCCCTCCACAACTCCAGTTGTCGATTAACCCCTATTCTACTTTCATCAATCAGCACAACATCATCAGCAAAGAGCATACACCAGGGAATCTCCCTTTGTATATCTTTTGTGATTTCATCCATCACTAATGCGAAAATATATGGGCTCAAAGCCGAACCTTGATGTAACCCTATGTTAAATGGAAAGTCTCTGGTCTCACCATCGCATGCCCTAACACTAGTCACAACTCCCTCGTACATATCCTTAATAAGGATAATATACTTTAATGGCACTCTCTTCCTTTCTGGCGCCCACCACATAACCCTCCTCGGTACTCTGTCATAAGCTTTCTCCAGGTCAATAAAAACCATGTGGAGATCTTTCTTTTGCTCCCTGTATCTCTCTATAAATTGCCTAACCAAGAAAATTGCCTCAGTGGTTGACCTTCCCGGCATAAAACCAAATTGATTCCTAGAGACACTTGTCAACCTCATCAAACGCTGCTCGCAAACTCTCTCCCAAAGCTTCTTTGTATGACTCATAAGCTTAGTTCCTCTATAGTTTGTGCAACTTTGAATATCTCCTTTATTCTTGAAGATTGGAACTAAAATGCTTCTCCTCCACTCATCTGGCATTTTGTTTGATTTGAAAATATTGTTGAACAACTTAGTTAGCCATTTTATCTCTGCATCTCCAAAGCATCTCCACACCTCAATAGGAATATCATCAGGCCCTACCGACTTGCCTGATTTCATATGTTTCAACGCCCCCTTTACCTCAGCTTCTTGAAATCTCCACACAAAATGTCTATTGGAGCTATCGGCTACGTCTTCCAACTCGATCGAAGAGCTATCACTTTCTTCGTTGAAAAGCTTATCAAAGTATTCTCTCCACCTATTCTTTATCTCATCTTCCTTCACAAAAAGTCTATCATTTTCATCCTTAATGCATTTAACCTGATTGAAGTCTCTTGTCCTCCTCTCGCGTAGTGTAATGACCCGCATTGGCAGGGGTATTATGATTAATTTATTTAATTATATCAATGGTGATGTAGTGAATTAAATGGTCGTGGAAATAATATAATGGTGAATATTTAATTAAAATAATAAATTAAATAATATATTTAATTTTGAAATAATCAGAATTGGCTAAAATGGCGATATGGTGTGAACTGGATCATCTGTGATATTTAATTCAGTTTAGAATTGAATTAGAATAACGAATATATTATTTGAACGACAGTTTGAACGTAGAATTATAATATAATTAAAATCGAGCACGAAATGGCGCTGCAGTTCGTAAATTGGCGATTCGAACTTCAACTGAATGTACAGGATTCGTTTTAAATCGGATTTCTATGAAACAAGAAACGTGTGGAGCTGGTGAAGGATATTTTTCTAGTGGAAGAGAAAAATCGAGATTTCGTCGTGTAGATTTTGATTTACGTCCAAATCAAATTTTAGAAAAGTCGCTGTGGAATTCCTTTATAATTAGTAACGCTTTATTTACGTTATAAAAGGGTTTTCAATATATTTGAATATCGGGCTTAGATTTAGACAAGGTTCTTTTGAGACGTAGCGATAATTTAATTTTTAGAATTTTTCTATAATTTTTAATTAATTAAATAAGCGACTTTTATTTTGGAGTGTTTTGCACCCTGTATCAATATTTTTGGGTTTCACAATATGAGTTAATCTACTGATATTATTATATTTTTGGGATCGTGAGACGGTGTTGATCACAATGGTATTTTCATTTCAGTCTGTAGCGTTTCTGTATGGATACAATTTTATTGAGCGGGACATGTTAAATAACTTGAAACAAATATCCGACCCGTATAGAAATTTAATAGAAAATGAATGGTTCCCATCAATGCAGCGTGATATAGCCCATCGCCACACAGCTAAGAAGGGAATTTGCGGCCTATATGTTGTACACGTAATTAAGAGTAAGCTAGTACGTGTTATAAATACTACGAGTAAACCTAATTTTCGTTCCAGCAAAGAGAACGGCCGCCACCAAATGAAGCTCGTTCTCCACGAAGATCTCAGCTAAAAATGGAGCCTCAAAAATCAATAGAAAAAATCAAACAAAATTCGTATAAATTCCGATTAAATAGGAAACGTATATTTTCGATCTCAGCAGGAGTTTCTCTCCATTTGGCTTTCCGTTTTGGGGTGTACGACGGTTTCAACGTTGGGGTTCCTGTGATGTGTCTCGGCTGCGAGACTGGAGAACGTGGGAAGGGTGGATTGTAAAACGTGGAGTAGTTTTCATCGAACTGGAGGAGCAAACAAGTATGAAGAGGGGATCAGCGTTCAACCAATGAAGGGCTCGGAACTGTTTTCGTTCGACTGTTACTGAAGTGGGGGCGTGAGATGCTGTCAAGTCGACGTCGGAATTTGAGGAGGGGGTTGTGACATTTGTTTGAACTGGAGTAGGGAGGATTCGAAGCAGGAAATTATGGTGGGGTTTGTTGAGCAATGATGGAGAACGGGATGGGTTGAAGGAGCACTTTGAATGGGGAGTGTGGGAGGTGACTGTGTGTATTCGGTGGTGTGAAGTTTGGGTACAGGAATGGTGTAAGAAGAGGAAGAGAATATGGGGAGTGTGTAAAACGTGAAGGAAGGAGTAGTGGGTGCTTTCATGATTACTGTGGTGTGTAACACAAAGAAGTCGGCACCCCTGCAACAAGAAGAAAATAAAACAAAAGGGGATGGGGCAAAAATCAACACGTGGAGATTTGAAATGAAGACCAGGCTAAAACAAATGGGAACAAGAATATACGGGTTCAACATGAAAGCAGTTTTTAACTGATACTGGTATTAAACTAGTGGCAGAACTAGAAGGACGAAGTGGCAACATTTAAACATGAGGGAAGGGGTACTTTAACGTCGGCCTTAGGCATTTTCAAATGGTAAAGAAAAGGGAAGTACGGTTGTTTTGTGAAATGAGAGAGAGCGTTGTGTTCATTAGTGAAGAGGAAGACATACTGAATGGATAAGTCGTTCATGGTATTCATTTTGGAGCATCGGGATTTTTCAGTTTGTTCGGGGAAGAAGGATAAATACGGCCTAGGCTTGAATGGGTTGGATTGGCCATTTGACGAAGGTGAGGCCCAAGTGGAAAAAAAGGGATTTAAATTTATTTAATTTAAAATAGTCTACAAACTGGTTAACAACGTATATTTCTCATACGTTATCAAAATTCAGCGAAACAAGATCCGACAGGACCGTATGGACGGTGGCTACGCCATGGAACTGACCGAGACCGAATCGAAGCTCGTTACAATTAATGGCGAAATAAATTGTCCATCTGAATCGAGCGACAATTATCGTTATTTAACAATGATAGTCCAATGTGAGTAAATCTCACTAACTCTGAACAGTTTATAATTTCATGTTGTATTTTTAGAACTGTTAGATGTTGGCTGATTGACTGTGTGTTGACCGTTTGATTGAACTGCTAGTCAATTAGTTAAATTTCTATATTGATTCTGTTTAACAGAATATATCATATAGAACTGAAAGTGATGTTATCTATATTGTTTAACATCTGTGATGCAGGGAAACAGGTTGGAGGAATCCAACTGGATTCCTCAATATTTATTTTACTGCTTTCATATATTGTTATATATGATGTGTGATATAATCTGTTATGGATTATGGGTGTTGGAATGATGTTGATCATTTTTATTCGATATTTTAAATATCATAAAAGACCCTGGGATGTAAAAGGAATTATTTCAATGTATATTGAAAAAAGGGATTTTATAAAATCAACAGATTTTATAAAAGGAAATATTTTGAAAATAAATAAATGGGAAAAATGTTTTTAAAACGAATAGAGTTTTAAAAAAGGAAATCATTTGTAAAGTGAAGAACTGTTACTAAAAGTAAATCTTTATAAATGAATAGTTCATTCGAACAGAACAAAGGAGTTAATCGATGTTAGTAAATCGATTAGTGTTAAAGAACAAAGGAGTTAATCGATTAGTGTTAAAGTAAAAGGAGTTAATCGATGTTAGTTAATCGATTAGAGAATAAAATAAAGGAGTTAATCGATGTTAGTAAATCGATTAGTGTTAAAGTAAAAGGAGTTAATCGATGTTAGTCAATCGATTAGTGTTAAAGTAAAAGGAGTTAATCGATGTAGTTAATCGATTAGTGATAAAGTTAAAAGGAGTAAATCGATTAGTGTTAAAGTAAAAGGAGTTAATCGATGTTAGTTAATCGATTAGTGTTAAAGTAAAAGGAGTTAATCGATGTTAGTTTAATCGATTAGAGTTAAAGCAAAGGAGTTAATCGATGTTAGTAAATCGATTAGAGTTATAGTAAAATGAGTAAATCGAATATAGTTTATTCGAATAGAAAGTAAAATGAGTAAATCGAATATAGTTTATTCGAATAGAAAGTAAAATGAGTAAATCGAGTATAGTTTATTCGAATAGAAAGTAAAATGAGTTAATCGAATATAGTTTATTCGAAAGGAGTTAAGTGAAATGAGTAAATCAATAGCGTTAGTCCAATAGAGTTAATTGATAAGGGTTAATCGAATAGAGTTAAGTGAAAAGAGTCAATCGAATATAGCCATTCGAAGGAGGGTTAAGTAAGGATGTTAGTAAAGGGATATAAAGTGAACTTTGACTATTTCAAAGTTAGAAATGTTGTTCAGGTAAGGTCTGAGAGGTAGTTCTACCCCAACTTGATTGGCTTCGTTTTTAACTAAGTAATAGTTAAGGTTCGGCAGTAAAGGAAATGATTTGAGTTGGCATGCGATGGTTTGTTTAAACATCTGTCTAAGTCCAATGAAGAATCTTTGGAAATGTTTTTCAAATAAAAAACCAGAAATGTTTTCAAATAAAGAAAACAAGAAATGAAAATGTTTTCCTTTATTAATAACGTATATTTTCCAAATTTAGAAAATAGGAAATATTGAATATAGGGAAACATGAGATAAGTAAATTAATGGAATAAAGAGATAAATGTTGAATGATGATTGATCGATATAATTTCCATTTGGAAATAATATCGTTGTTTGCACACTTGTTTTTATTCGATAGTTAAATCACAGATTATCGAAGTTTTGACCATTTTAACGTTGTTAATATGGAGAGACCGGTTGGATTATTATCCAAAGAACCACTCTGTATTGGCATAAGCGTTGTGAATCATATATGCCAAAGGAAATTGAAGATGGATTTATGCAAGGGCTATCCTGTTTACAGAATAGTGCCTTCGGTTCATCCTGTTCCTGGATGACTTGTATGGGCGGATGTCTGACAGAGTATTTCCAGACGATCACATACATTGATTTCTCCAACCGTACCAAGAGTGGAAGCGGAGAAGGAAACTTCTTTAGCTAACACATAATGTATGGTTGAGGAGGTCAATCGGTGATTTGATGGATTTGACGATGTGGCATTCAAAGTGAATCTGGTATGATGATAAAGTGTAGCTTCTAGCCTCATCATCCGGTAAATGACAGAAATCGGGCAGGCAGCATGGCTAAGTCGGTCGCACCGAAGTAGGGTGTATAATCACCTGATCTAGAGTATCATTTACTTCTAAAAATCTATTGTTGATGCTGTCCCATTCGGGAAACGGTTGCTGATCCCAACCGTTGGTGATATACATTCGATACGCTCAAGCGAAATGAGTGGTCGGTCATGTGTGGCCGGGTTGCAAGATGTTCTTGTTGAACCCAGTGTATTCCTCTCTAGAGGTACACGAGCGATAGGTGGTTCCATACCTTGTCATAATTGGAAATCCATTACCCAATACGTGCTTGCGGTTTTGATTGTATACTATATATGTAGAACGTGAGATGAAAGCGTTTCTGCTAGATGATTATATATACTGTGGTTGATAGACATTATTATAATATCAAAAGGTTTTTGATATAAAGATAATTTGGATTCTCATAAGGGAAAAACCCGTTCCGTTATGCGGCGTGGTCTTATGAGATATCGATTACTTGTTCGAACTGTTTTTAAACTGTTTTACTCATACCAGTCCCATGACTGACCCGAAGTTTACTTTGTTGTTTTCCCTAAACTCTTGGGTGCCTAAATTTGTATGGGCAGTCAAGTAGTCAGGATTTTACAGATATAGTTGAAGAGCTGGAGCAGGAGGCTTCAGGATCATATAGCTATAGTTATTTCCGCTGTGTTGTAAGTGCTGTACTTTGACAATGATATGTATATTCAAGTACAGATTTGTATTTCAAAGTTATGTTATGAACTATATTTATTCGTTCCGCTGTGAGATTCGTGTTACTCTGATGTAGTGTTCTTCTTCTTCTATTCTAAGTTTCTATCTTATCTTTTCTCACCCTCTAATTTCTTTCACTAATTACCAGGATTTTTCGATGTTTTGGTTATCGACATCGTGTTTATGTCGATAACCAAAGTCGCTCAAAATCCGGGTCGTTACAGTTGGTATCAGAGCTTAAGTTAAGAATTACTTGGCTCTGTGGCGTGACTCGGTAGAGATAGGGTTAGTAATACCCTAGATTGAGTTTGAGTGTATATATACGAGTGGACGTATTTGTATTTGATATAAAAATAATTTTATATTGTGGAGATTCATTGGTTGAGTTGTTTATGAGTTCTGGTCGATCAGTTTGATCCACTGTATCGGTAGGAGTTACTAAACACTTGAATACGATGGGTCGGCACGATATGTTTTGAAAAGGTGGTAAATTAAAATAAGTTTACCCAAGGTAAATCTTGATATAGAGAAGATATATATATCAAAATTATAATATATTGGATACATTGGTTGTTATTATAATCGAGTAAGATTATAAATTAAATGGTTATGTAAATAACCAATCAGAATTCATATAAGTGAAATACGTGAAATCAGATGAGTTAAATCTGAAATTTAAACCAGAAATTGAAATAAAATTCTGGAAAATTGGATAAGTGTTTATAAATGGATTTGGATTAAAAATAAGGAAAATTTAAGATCCTAGGAGATTTTAAATTGTTTTATAAGCAGTGTGAATTATATTTTGAAATGAATTTCAAAGTGGAAATGTTTAGAAATGGTTTTATAGTATTGAACTCACTTCGATCGTTGGAAAATAGATTCTGATGATGATAGCCGCATCATCAGTGTTCATTTTCGAGTTGTAAGTGACGAATTACTACCAGAGATACTGTTTTGGATTTGTTTTGGGAAAGACAAGTTGTGTTGAATTTCAAAATGGGATTGAAAATATAGAATTTGAATTTTTAAATAGATTTGAAATATTAACTCATTTTAAAAGAAATAAAACAAGAAGTTCCTTTATAAACAAAGTTTATAAATAGTTCTTTTATAAACGAAGTTTATAAATGAAGTGAAGAGAATTATCATTGGATAATTTAGAAATAAAAATACAAGTGTGAAATTGAAAGGGAAATCTATTTTCCAAAGGTAGAAATATCTATTTCAAAAGGAATTGAAATCGAGACTTATGTAAAGAATGAATAAAGAAAGTTTGAAAAAGGAATATGCAAAAAAAAGAAGTTCAAACATAGAATGTAAATAAGAAAATTCAAAGGGGATTTGAATATAGAAAATTCAAAGGGGATTTGAATATAGAAAATTCAAAGGGGATTTGAATATAGAAAATTCAAAGGGGATTTGAATATAGAAATTCAAATGAGATTTGAATAAAGAAGATTTAAATAATGGAAAATTGAATATAGAATTCATATAGAGTAATAATGAAAATTTGAATATAGAAGATTCAAATAGAATTGAAATGAAATTCAAATATAAAATTTGAATAAGAGATTTGAAATGAAATTCAAATATAAAATTTGAATAAGAGATTTGAAATGAAATTCAAGTATAGAATTTGAATAAGAGAATTGAAATGGAATTTGAATATAGGAAATTCAAATAGAATTGAAAAGGAATTCAATTAGTTGATAAACAAGTTAAAATATATTTGAACATGTATACTCAAATATGGAGGTGAAATGGGCAAACCAGTATTTTGAAAATCACTTAACGAAATAAGTTAAAACGATTGGATTAAGTTGGAATGAATTAGAAATGTATGGATATACATGAGATAGGTATGGATAAGGATGATGCAAGAGTTATAAATAGAATGCTCGACGAAAGGTTTGTATTTAATTCATATATGAGATTTTATGTGCCGTATCGGCTAGCCGCTTGGCTTTCTTTTTCTTTTGGATTGGTGAGGGCCATGGGAGGCCATTTGAAATATCCCGATGCTCCCGATACAAAGGAGGTTATGGCGAATTCTTTCGGGAATTTAAGGAGTTAGAATATTTTTAAGATAATTTGATAGTTAGAAATCAACGTATCGAAATATATAGAAGTCGATAAGGAACGAACTTAGAAATAGAATAGTAAAATCAAAAAGGAAGACTAACAATAAAATCTAGTAAAAATAGAAAGAGGAAGCGTATACGTGTTTAAAGGTGAATAAGTAGTTGTATGGTATTGATTATACGAGTAAGTAGTCATATCTGTTTTGACGTTATAAATGTTATTCAGTCAAGGTCTGAGAGGTAGTTATACCCCAACTTGATTGATTTCATTATTAACAAATAAATGGTAAGATTTCAGGCTTGAAGATCAATGTTGAATAAGAGTTAGTTGGAATATAGTATTTGGGTTGTCGTAACGATGTTTTACACAACATCCGTTTTAACCCAAATAAGTGTAAGCTTGGAAATAGAATAAAAAAATATTTCCTATGTATAGAAATAAACAAGATCGGAAAAGAGATAAGTAATTGGAATATTTTCCAATTTATAAATAGCATATATTTTCTAAAGTTTAGAAAATAAAGGAAGGCGATATTCGAAGATGTTTTCCAAATAACATAAAAGGCCAATATGGTTGTTGAAAATATTTGGTTGACAAATATTGATAAAGAAACAGAGAAGTGATTTAACTAATGGAATATTGATTATGGGCTCAGTTGAATTTCAAAAAGGAAAATTTGGTTTTTTTTGAAAAAGTAAACTGTTTAAAATTCCCAGGAAGAGACTGTTTGAATTAAGAACAAATTTAAATAGAAGTTTGCCGAGGTAAGATGAAATTGAATTGAAACAGTTAAGTGAAAACTGAATGGAAATAGAATGATATCAGGAAAAATTTATTCTTGAAAAAAAAATTGGATTGTCGAGATAAGAATCTGAAATGAAAATTGGATTGGGAAGTTAAGAGTTTGAAATCGAGAATGGAACTCGAATTTGAAATAAAATTCAACTAAGGATATAAGCGAATCGTTGTGTCGTGGATAAAAGAAGATGGGGATTTGATTGGGATAACCCTTGTATCCGCTGAATTTAATAACAGGTGGAAGGGATATAATGGTATGCCGACAAAAGGTACAAGTTTATATTTCTGTTGGATATAAGATTTATGAGCCGAATTGGCAAGCTGCTTGGCTGTTTGATTTTCCTTTGGGTTGGAGATGGCCCAGAGAGGCGAGTTGGAGTTTGACCGATTGAGCCGTACAAAGGAGGTGCTGGCGAAATTTTTTGAAGAGTTAAGGCGTTAGAAAATTTTCAGGATTTTTGAAAATTTTCGATAATAGGAATTAATTAGCAATTTAATTGAAATTAAATTGGTTCAGTTGAAACTGAAGTTAAGAAGTGAACAAATATGTTCTAACCAGTCGATAGGGTCGTCCTCTACCTTTTAGCAATTTCGAGGACGAAATTATTTTAAGTGGGGAAGATTGTAATGACCCGCATTGGCAGGGGTATTATGATTAATTTATTTAATTATATCAATGGTGATGTAGTGAATTAAATGGTCGTGAAAATAATATAATGGTGAATATTTAATTAAAATAATAAATTAAATAATATATTTAATTTTGAAATAATCTAAATTGGCTAAAATGGCGATATGGTGTGAACTAGATCATCTGTGATATTTAATTCAATTTAGAATTGAATTAGAATAATGAATATATTATTTGAACGACAGTTTGAACGTAGAATTATAATATAATTAAAATCGAGCACGAAATGGTGCTGCAGTTCGTAAATTGGCGATTCGAACTTCAACTGAATGTACAGGATTCGTTTTAAATCGGATTTCTGTGAAACAAGAAACGTGTGGAGCTGGTGAAGGATATTTTTCTAGTGGAAGAGAAAAATCGAGATTTCGTCGTGTAGATTTTGATTTACGTCCAAATCAAATTTTAGAAAAGTCGCTGTGGAATTCCTTTATAATTAGTAACGCTTTATTTACGTTATAAAAGGGTTTTCAATATATTTGAATATCGGGCTTAGATTTAGACAAGGTTCTTTTGAGACGTAGCGATAATTTAATTTTTAGAATTTTTCTATAATTTTTAATTAATTAAATAAGCGACTTTTATTTTGGAGTGTTTTGCACCCTGTATCAATATTTTTGGGTTTCACAATATGAGTTAAACTACTGATATTATTATATTTTTGGGATCGTGAGACGGTGTTGATCACAATGGTATTTACATTTTAGTCTGTAGCGTTTCTATATGGATACAATTTTATCGAGCAGGACATGTTAAATAATTGAAACAAATATCCGACCCGTATAGAAATTTAATTGAAAATGAATGGTTCCCATCAATGCAGCGTGATATAGCCCATCGCCACACAGCTAAGAAGGGAATTTGCGGCCTATATGTTGTACACATAATTAAGAGTAAGCTAGTACGTGTTATAAATACTACGAGTAAACCTAATTTTCGTTCCAGCAAAGAGAACGGCCGCCACCAAATGAAGCTCGTTCTCCACGAAGATCTCAGCTTAAAATGGAGCCTCAAAAATCAATAGAAAAAAATCAAACAAAATTCGTATAAATTCCGATTGAATTGGAAACGTATATTTTCGATCTCAGCAGGAGTTTCTCACAATTTGGCTTTCCGTTTTGGGGTGTACGACGGTTTCAATGTTGGGGTTCCTGTGATGTGTCTCGGCTGCGAGACTGGAGAACGTGGGAAGGGTGGATTGTAAAACGTGGAGTGGTTTTCATCGAACTGGAGGAGCAAACAAGTATGAAGAGGGGATCAGCGTTTTACCAATGAAGGGCTCGGAACTGTTTTCGTTCGACTGTTACTGAAGTGAGGGCGTGAGATGCTGTCAAGTCGACGTCGGAATTTGAGGAGGGGGTTGCGACATTTGTTTGAACTGGAGAAGGGAGGATTCGAAGCAGGAAATCATGTTGGGATTTGTTGAGCAATGATGGAGAACGGGATGGGTTGAAGGAGCAGTTTGAATGGGGAGTGTGGGAGGTGACTGTGTGTATTCGGTGGTGTGGAGTTTGGGTACAGGAATGGTGCAAGAAGAGGAAGAGAATATGGGGAGTGTGTAAAACGTGAAGGAAGGAGTAGTGGGTGCTTTCATGATTACTGTGGTGTGTAACACAAAGAAGTTGGCACCCCTGCAATAAGAAGAAAATAAAACAAAAGGGGATGGGGCAAAAATCAACACGTGGAGATTTGAAATGAAGACCAGGCTAAAACAAATGGGAACAAAAATATACGGGTTCAACATGAAAGCAGTTTTTAACTGATACTGGTATTTAAATAGTGGCAGAACTAGAAGGACGAAGTGGCAACATTTAAACATGAGGGAAGGGGTACTTTAACGTTGGCCTTGGGCATTTTCAAATGGTAAAGAAAAGGGAAGTACGGTTGTTTTGTGAAATGAGAGAGAGCGTTGTGTTCATTAGTGAAGAGGAAGACATACTGAATGGATAAGTCGTTCATGGTATTCATTTTGGAGCACCGGGATTTTTCAGTTTGTTCGGGGAAGAAGGATAAATACGGCCTAGGCTTGAATGGGTTGGATGGGCCATTTAACGAAGGTGAGGCCCAAGTGGAAAAAAAGGGATTTAAATTTATTTAATTTAATATAGTCTACAAACTGGTTAACATCGTATATTTCTCATACGTTATTAAAATTCAGCGAAACAAGATCCGACAGGACCGTATGGACGGTGGCTACGCCATGGAACTGACCGAGACCGAATCGAAGCTCGTTACAATTAATGGCGAAATAAATTGTCCGTCTGAATCGAGCGACAATTATCGTTATTTAACAATGATAGTCCAATGTGAGTAAATCTCACTAACTCTGAACAGTTTATAATTTCATGTTGTATTTTTAGAACTGTTAGATGTTGGCTGATTGACTTTGTGTTGACCGTTTGATTGAACTGCTAGTCAGTTAGTTAAATTTCTATATTGATTCTGTTTAACAGAATATATCATATAGAACTGAAAGTGATGTTATCTATATTGTTTAACATCTGTGATGCAGGGAAACAGGTTGGAGGAATCCAACTGGATTCCTCAACATTTATTTTACTGCTTTCATATATTATGATATATGATGTGTGATATAATCTGTTATGGATTATGGGTGTTGGAATGATGTTGATCATTTTTATTCGATATTTTAAATATCATAAAAGACCCTGGGATGTAAAAAGAATTATTTCAATGTATATTGAAAAAAAGGATTTTATAAAATCAACAGATTTTATAAAAGGAAATATTTCGAAAATAAATAAATGGGAAAAATGTTTTTAAAACGAATAGAGTTTTAAAAAAAGTAAATCATTTTTAAAGTGAAGAACTGTTACTAAAAGTAAATCTTTATAAATGAATAGTTTATTCGAACAGAACAAAGGAGTTAATCGATGTTAGTAAATCGATTAGTGTTAAAGAACAAAGGAGTTAATCGATGTTAGTCAATCGATTAGTGTTAAAGTAAAAGGAGTTAATCGATGTTAGTTAATCGATTAGAGAATAAAATAAAGGAGTTAATCAATTAGTGTTAAAGTAAAAGGAGTTAATCGATGTTAGTCAATCGATTAGTGTTAAAGTAAAAGGAGTTAATCGAGGTAGTTAATCGATTAGTGATAAAGTTAAAAGGAGTTAATCGATGTTAGTCAATCGATTAGTGTTAAAGTAAAAGGAGTTAATCGATGTTAGTTAATCGATTAGTGTTAAAGTAAAAGGAGTTAATCGATGTTAGTTTAATCGATTAGAGTTAAAGCAAAGGAGTTAATCGATGTTAGTAAATCGATTAGAGTTAAAGTAAAATGAGTAAATCGAATATAGTTTATTTGAATAGAAAGTAAAATGAGTAAATCGAATATAGTTTATTCGAATAGAAAGTAAAATGAGTAAATCGAATATAGTTTATTCGAATAGAAAGTAAAATGAGTTAATCGAATATAGTTTATTCGAAAGGAGTTAAGTGAAATGAGTAAATCAATTGCGTTAGTCCAATAGAGTTAATTGATAAGGGTTAATCGAATAGAGTTAAGTGAAAAGAGCCAATCGAATATAGCCATTCGAAGGAGGGTTAAGTAAGGAAGTTAGTAAAGGGATATAAAGTGAACTTTGACTATTTCAAAGTTAGAAATGTTGTTCAGTTAAGGTCTGAGAGGTAGTTCTACCCCAACTTGATTGGCTTCGTTTTTAACTAAGGAATAGTTAAGGTTCGGCAGTAAAGGAAATGATTTGAGTTGGCATGCGATGGTTTGTTTAAACATCTGTCTAAGTCCAATGAAGAA
The DNA here is from genome assembly GCA_030737875.1 of Allium sativum. Taxonomy (NCBI): domain Eukaryota; kingdom Viridiplantae; phylum Streptophyta; class Magnoliopsida; order Asparagales; family Amaryllidaceae; genus Allium; species Allium sativum. Next base: position 559,361,471 of record CM060920.1, on the reverse strand, counting down.
GCTTTGGAAATGTTTTTCAAATAAGAAACCAGAAATGTTTTCAAATAAAGAAAACAAGAAATGAAAATGTTTTCCATTGTTAATAACGTATATTTTCCAAATTTAGAAAATAGGAAATATTGAATATAGGGAAACATGAGATAAGTAAATTAATGGAATAAAGAGATAAATGTTGAATGATGATTGATCGATATTATTTCCATTTGGAAATAATATCGTTGTTTGCACACTTGTTTTTGTTCGATAGTTAAATCACAGACTATCGAAGTTTTGACCATTTTAACGTTGTTAATATGGAGAGACCGGTTGGATTATTATCCAAAGAACCACTCTGTATTGGCATAAGCGTTGCGAATCATATATGCCAAAGGAAATTGAAGACGGAGTTATGCAAGGGCTATCCTGTTTACAGAATAATGCCTTCGGTTCATCCTGTTCCTGGATGACTTGTATGGACGGATGTCTGACAGAGTATTTCCAGACGATCACCTACATTGATTTCTCCAACCGTACCAAGAGTGGAAGCGGAGAAGGAAACTTCTTTAGCTAACACGTAATGTATGGTTGAGGACGTCAATCGGTGATTTGATGGATTTGACGATGTGGCATTCAAAGTGAATCTGGTATGATGATAAAGCATAGCTTATAGCCTCATCATCCGGTAAATGACAGAAATCGGGCAGGCAGCATGGCTAAGTCGGTCGCACCGAAGTAGGGTGTATAATCACCTGATCTAGAGTTTCATTTACTTCTAAAAATCTATTGTTGATGTTGTCCCATTCGGGAAACGGTTGCTGATCCCAACCGTTGGTGATATACATTCGATACGCTCAAGCGAAATGAGTGGTCGGTCATGTGTGGCCGGGTTGCAAGATGTTCTTGTTGAACCCAGTGTATTCCTCTCTAGAGGTACACGAGCGATAGGTGGTTCATTTGCTTCTCCTTCCACATTCCAAGCTCCTTCTCCTTTGAGTTTCCACCATTTCGTCATGCTAATCTTCTCTCTCTTATCCTTCACCACCCGAAGACGAAACACGCATACCAACAGCTGGTGTTGTGCGACGACACATTATCCAAGTATGACCTTGCAATCCACACAATCTCGTTTACTATCTCTTCTAGTTAGGACAAAGTCAATCTGACTAGCCTGTTGGCCACTACTCAAGGTGATCAGATGTGATTGCCTCTTTCTAAAAAAGGTATTAGCAATCATGAGATCAAAAGAGAGAGCGAAATTCAAAATATCTTCACCCTCTTGGTTCCTACTGCCAAATCCAAAACCACCATGCACTCGCTCAAAACCCCCGCTAGATGAGCCAACATGGCCATTGAAGTCTCCTCCTATAAAAATTTTCTCGCTACTATGCACATTCCTAACCACGACATCCAAGTCTTCCCAGAACTTCCTTTTGGCTTCTTCACTTAGACCTACCTGTGGGGAATATGCGCTAATGACATTCAAAACTGCCTCGCCAACTACTAGCTTAACTAGGATGATCCTATCCCCTCGTCTTCTGACGTCAACCACATTGTTCTGAAGGTTCTTGTCAATCAATATGCCTACCCCGTTCTTATTACGTACTTCTCCCGTGTACCACAATTTGAAGCTAGTGTTCTCCACCTCCTTCGCCTTCTGACCCACCCATTTAGTCTCTTGAACGCACAAGATGTTAACCCGTCTCCTAATCATAGTATCCTCTATCTCTCTTAATTTTCCTGTTAAGGACCCTACATTCCAACTACCTAATCAAACCCTACTATCGTCGACCAGCTTCCTTGCCCCTCGCATCCGCCGAGAAAAATGCGAGGACCCTTGCTCACTTACCACTACACCGGGGCGTCGGTGTAGCGCGCCACTAAGAGAATGGCGGCCCAGCCCTTGCATATTTAACACCATATCCGAGCCTCGATATAGCGCGTCGCTAAGAGGGTTACGCCCTAACGATATATCATAAGGTTCCATATCCATAAGAGTGGCTAAGTTTTTACGTTGGCTCGCCAAGCCTATCACAACCCTCCTCCTTTACCCTGGCTTGGGACCGACCCTATCTCTAATGAGCACAATTTCTCAAAGCCTAGGTATTCGCTCAACCTAAGCTATGATACCAACTGTAATGTCCCGCAAATCTGTAATATCAGAGTTAACTACATACACCATACATCCAACCCAAATATCACGAAAATACGAATCATTTTTTTTAGAAGAAAAAGGTAGAAGAAGAACAGAAAGAACAACACAGAATCTCACATCGCAGCGGAACAAAATATACTATATCATAACCTTTGAAATACAAAATTTTAACTGTATAACAAATCATTATCAGAGTATCACTATCGGAGTACAACTTACAACACAATGAAAATAACAGTACCCGAAGCACATTCAATGAAAAGTTATATTTCAAATGTAAAACCACCAACCTGGTATGAGTAATGAGTGTGAACATCAACCGATGACATGAAACATGACTGCATCGGATGCGTCTGCAAACAAAGATGCTTTTAATACAAGTTTGGTGCTACTTTGATGAATGGAGCCTACACAATGAAAATTCAAACTGAAGTTCCACAATAAAAGTTCTTGCAGCCTAGTATCCACTCACTGCCACCAAATCCAAATATGATCGACGCAACTATCATTACGCTAGCATTAACCACAAGTTTAAACACAGGAAAGTTTACATATTTAAGATCATACATTACATAACATCAACTCAAACTTAAATCTTAATAACTTATAAAATTTTCATTCAACTTTTTGACTTTAACTTTATCACCACTGACTTCCTCTTCTTCTCCATTAATCAAAGCCACACCAGACCTTCATCCCGGACAGTACAACAAAGTTTGTTTCATGCACTCTTTAAATTATGCCAGTTACCAGCCAAACTAAAGTTAAGCACATTTTTGTACTTTTCAACAATTCTAAATAAAATCAACCTATTACTATATTTTTGATCTAATTACCATACAACAGCCAAACTAACTCAATAATTGAAAATTTAAAACATAGGAAAATTAAAGTCCAAATTAAATAGTACTGGTACCTTCAATTGGATTTTAGAATTTATGCAATTTTTTCAGCTTGTGTTGTCTGTAGTTATCGAGAAGATGGAGCCAACTATTGTGTGATTATTCCATAACTATCGAGATGGAGCCTGCACAGCGTAGAGGAGATGGAGAGACTTTCTCGCTGCCTAGATAGAGTACAGTCGCCATTGGTTTCCGCTTCGGCACATTCATGGATCGCGATTTAGGTTATTCGACGGATTGTATTATGAGAGTTTGGTTCTCTAAGCGGATGCTTCTACCACATTGGTAATGGGTCAGGCCTGACGCTGACACAGACGGAGGAGGAGCATAAGCAGGAGGAGGAGCATGATAAAGAGACTAAGGAGGTTCCCTGTACAAGCTGCTAAGTGCATCACGATGACTATGATGATACTCAGCAAGATGAGAGTTATGAGACAACCACAAAATTAGAAGAAATATAGCTACAACCTCTTGAACATATGTCAATATCCATACTATATGGTAAGGCAAAGTTCAACCTGAAAAATCACAATCAATTATGATATAACTCCCTTACAACAAATAAAATATATGAACTCCTTTTCCTTTCACTTAACCTATAAACAAATGTTTACATGATCCTATGATGGAACTACATCAGTAGACCGATTAAAAATTTGGGAAATGATGAAAAACAGACATAAGAAATCAAGCGATATTGTTTATACTTTAGAATAAATAAAGCATTTTTTTTGAAGCAGAGCGCACAAGTTCATCACCATCGATACCAAGGTTTCAAAAGTAAGATTATTCCCAGAATCATAAATAAATCAAAATTATTCTCAGAAAAATCAAGAAAAAATCGAAATAAAGCATAACCCTAGATGGGTAAGAATCAGACCTAGGTCTTGGCTTTGACATTATCAATATGTGTCACTGCTTTTGACTTCAAGTGTAATCGTCTTCCCTGTTAGGGTTTTCACGAAAATTTGGGGTGGAAGTAATTTAGAAGATACGGATGAATAGTCAGCAAAACTAATAAAAAAAATTGATGTGTTGGGATATAATCTAATGGATCAGAATAGCCTAATCCATAATCCTTGGATTACTAATTTGATCTAACGGATGATATCAATACTACATGGATCACAAATAGCAGCGGAAAATACTCGTCGGTATTCCGCCTGGATTTGCACGGAAAATAGCAGCAAAAAATTTCTGTCGGTAATTTGACGCAATTTGTAGCGGATTAGCGAGGGATGACAGAAGATGACAGTATTAAATAAAAGAAAAAAATCGAAAAAAAACAAAAAATTATCCCTTGCAGATCACATGGAAATCCGTCGCAGATTAGCATGGTAATTACAATGTTTTCTTGTAGTGAAAAAGGAGAACGTTATTTAAGCATGGTAATTACAAAAAAGGCAACAAGCTTGTAACATAAGAACCATTGTTAGAGAATAATCCAGAGTGGACTAATCTTATACATCAATTCCAAAATAGATCTAAAATAAGAAAAGCAAAAGCAGAAGGAGGAAAACTAGGTGGAGTTATTAATGGAGGTGTACATAAGAAGTAAATGTTTTTTTTGGTATTCTTCTCTATGTCTTTGTGTGTTAGCTTGGTTTTTCAGTTATGTAGTTGGTGGCTTTTATGGTTGTTGCAGTCATTTATATGACTATTTTCTTTCCTGGTGGAGGGAGATATTTAACTGTCGGTTATGGGCCTTCTCCTGTGTTGTGTTTGAATGTTGATCAGTGTGCTTTCGTGTGTATGATGGGATTTAATTGTTGGAGATCTAAGTTTTGTGGTTTTGAGTGCTGAAGATTTTCGTTGGTTTAGGCTTTGGACTCTAGAGTAATGTGCGGGTTCTTTCTTGTATGACAATTGGTTTCTTTCTTAACTGATGTTGTTTCATGGGGAATCAAGTTCTGTGGTGGGCTGGACTTTCAGAGCTTAGGTGATGATGCTTTGTTGCGTGTTCCTGGGATGAGAGAAGGTGGATATATACTTGGCATCATTATTTAGTCTTCTCTGTTGTTATGTTATGTGTAATCTAAGAATGTAATCTTTTTAGTTTTGAGTTGGTTCCTATGTTGTTGTAAAGTATTAGTTTGCTTAGTAGTTGTATTTTATACCAGCTCAAAACTTGTGTAACCCTTCTTTATGTGACCATATATATTATTTATGTGACCATATATATTAATTTGTGCTACACACTTGAAAAGGGGATTTTATCCATCAGAACTGTTCCCCTGCGAGTCAAAATCTCATATTACATAGCATACAAAGAGAAGAACCATTTACATTACAATAAAAGAGCCATAATATTGCAAGGTAAAATTAAGGATGATATGAATAGAAGATTATTCATTAGTAGTAGTTTCTAAATAATATGAATTGAAAAAAGCCTACCAAATTATTGTATTTGTACAAATAGTGTAATAGCATTTAATTTGTAATAAAAATGCAATAAAGCTATAAGACTTAATGGGTTTTTTTTGGTTGTTTTGCAAAGCATGGAGATAAAAGATAGGGCTCCCAAATTCCAACTTTTTATCCTAATTCTTTGTTTTTCATGCACATCCCTGAGTTTTATTTCTCTAGTCTCAATGACATCCATAAACTAAAGGGTATTTTTTAAGCAGAAGTAGTTAGATTAAAGCATTAATCAATATTTATAGTTTAATTTTTCAAAGACCTCAATTGCAACAAAAAAGACATGTACTTAAAAGTGTACTTAAAGAGATTCAATTACGTAGTTTTAACATGGTAAAAAAGAATGAAATTTTGCGAAAATGTAAGCCCATTAAAAGGGAAGAAAATCCCCTATACCCAAAATCCTCTATTCCCCTACATCCAACCAATCAGGACCCCATAAATTCCACCTTTTTGCAATTAAGCCCTCTTTCTTTCTCTGACTTAATCGCAAAAAGGTGAAAATCAAGGTTCCTGATTGGTTGGGTACAAAGGAACACGAAATTTTATGTACAAGGGATTTGCTCTCCATTAAAAGAGACCAATGCATGTCAATAACTAATCCCTCTACCCTCTAGGATAAGAAACTAACTTAATGTTAAACCTCTTTAACATAATACAAATGTAACCATGTAATATTTTCTCATACCCATGCATGGAAGATGTTGGTCAAAACCAAAATGACAATTTCCTACAATTAGAAATCAAATAAACTGAAAAAAAATAAAAAAATCTATTACTACTTCATACTATCCATCACAGTGAAAATTAAAAAAGATAAAGTAAACTTTGAAAGATTAGTACTTTTAGTTGTTATTAACCTATTTAAAGTACTGCATGAACAAAAGCCAAGAGAACGTGAAAGAGGGTAGGATTTCCAAAAGGGATCGTCTAAGAATATATTCAATGAAGCGAAAAATGAAGTAAGTCAACTATCAATAAACTACTCAAAGGACTGGTATTTGTTTCAACATGACACCTATCATGTTAATTCATGATGGCTCATGCAGATATAACTGGTGCAAGAAGGTAAGAGTTTTGAATAATAAATCACATTAATTAATTTCACTTGATAGTTTACGATCGTAATCACGGTGTACCATTAAAAAAATCGTATAAAGAAGACTGAAAATGGAATATTATCAACAATGAATTACCAACAAATGGTTCTACCAAAAAATTTGTTGAGTAAGCAGTAATAACCTGCCAGGACTGTTTAGTGTTATTTACCTCAAATAGATTTTGTTAAACCCTTTTGTTTTGCCTGGTCTTTAGAACCTTTCATTTTTATAAAGTTTAATAAATATTACTATGTTTTTATGAATGTTGGTTAGGGTGTAGCATTCGAGAATTTGGACACTCGAATCAAGACACTAATACCTCCCATATCCAAAACTCAAGTACCGAAACCCCAGAAGGCTAGAAGAAAGAAGTTAGAGGGTGAGATAGGAAAGAAAGAAAGTTAGAATAGATGAATAAGAAGAAGAACCAACAGAACAAAGAGTCTTACATCGCAGTGGAACAAAATATAATATATAAATAGACTTTATTTAGAGCTTGAAATTTAAACTTACAATCATCAGAGTACATTACCACATATGGAATGTTATAATAACCTGTCCTCATATACAACACATAGCGGAATAATAACTATATAATACTATACGTCTGAACTCTTCCAGCTCATCTCTTCACAACATCCGATAACCTGAACCAGTAAAACCCGCGCGAACCCGAGCATTACAAATGCTAGATCAGTCTGGTGAACCAAAGTGAGAAAAACTCGCTAAGTTTATAATATCATTCAACTTGATTTTAAAGTAAAAACATTTCTTTCCAAAAGAAAAGGATAATCGTAAGACCAAATCCGCACATCAATACGGACGGTTTTTACCTTACGATAACCCAAAATATTTTTGAAATCAATATCTTATCGTGATATTATAATAGTGTCTAAATACAAATAAATAGGATCTAGCGGAACACTTGCATCTCACGCTCCACATAAATAGTATACAATCAAAACCGCGGGCGCTTATTGGAGAATGAATTCCACCTGGCAAGGTATGGGACCATCTTCCTATAGTGTATCTCTAGAAAGGAATACACCGGGTTCAACAAGAACATCTTGCAACCCAGGCAAAACATGAGCGGCCATTCATTTCGCTTGAATGTTCCAAATATATTTTCACCTTACATATTTTTGTCACGAGAACCGTAGTTCCCGCGAGATACAGAAATGAAAAGAAGTAACAAATATGAATATTCTCTAGATGGTGATAATACACCCTAATGGGAGCGATCCACATAGCCATACGACCTACCCGATTTTATACTATTTCCCGATTGATGAGGTTTGAGGTTTAAAATTCTTCTTTTAGAACATCTGGCCACTATTCAATTTTTGAATCCCACATCATCCATACAATTCATCCAGGGATAGGATGAACCGAAGGCACTCTCCTACCGTATCCTAGGAATCACCCTATAGATCAGTAGCGAGCAGTCCTTGCAAACCGTAGATTTCAATCAGGATAGAATCACTGTCAAAATATCTCTATGGATCAGCTAGAGAATCCAACAAGCATTTCTCCCGCTCATGAAGATTTACGGTCTTCAATTGCTCCATCTCGATCAGCATCAGATATCTTTCTTCCTTTATGTAATTGCTGATTTGGAGTGGTATTCGAATATAAATTCAATCTCGGTCTTTCCGTATCACAACCTGTTAGGTATGATTTTGATAGTCAGTTATTTAACTATCAAAATAAATAATCATCAAAATAAATAAATCCATTGGTTTATTATACAGCATCACTTGGCCATTAAAAATAACATATCAATTGTAATACCAAAATAATATATCAGTTTTAATATATTAATATACTCAAATCATTTTATTTTAATACGTAGAAAAATATCTTAAAACCATATCCAATTTCATATCCAAATTCCTCGTTTACTATCATTTCAAAACATTGCTACAACATTACTTATTATCTATAATTGCGAAACCCTTTCAACTTATCATTTTAAACAATCGTTACGATATTTTGTTTGTTTTGTTAATTAAACACTAAAATCGATGCTTTCCTTTCCAGAATGAACTCATTCCAAATCTCATTTCCTTACTTTGAAAATATCGTTGTATTTTCACAAATCCCTTTTTCTTTATTAGAGAAATACCATTCAAACTCTTACGTCCTTGTTATTTCCTTTTATCTCGGAATCCGATCATATATATTTCAAAATCCTTCAGATAACGCTACACTATTATTTCACAAAGTAAATCACTTCTAACCCTTTCACCATTACAACTAATATCGTCTTCCGGTAATCCTGAAGTCGTTCATGTTGAGTTATTTTAACTACCTCTTAAACCTTGATCAACATCATTCTTAACTTAAGATAAACATCGGTTGTAATACAAAAATAGATATTCATTCCCAATATCTAAACAAATTCCATTTTAGTTATATCTTAGTGAAACCTCATCTTTTATTTAATATAGCGAATTTAAATCGCGTCTTTATAATCCAACTCGCCTAACCACTTTAATTCAAACTTGGGTTATTTTTTTATAGCGTTATCAATAATTTCATAGCACATATTCATTGTTATGAAAAATGTTTTCCATTTTGTTCTTTTAAAAAATTCCACTATTATTTAATTCCACATTGATATATAGCGTTCAGACCTGACTATGTTAAATACTCTCTTTTTTATAGCATTATCGTTGTTTTCATAGCTCATATTCAGTGATACGAAAAGTTTTCCACATGGTTTACATTTTAAATAGAATTTCACATTTTGATTTCATAAGAGGAGTTTTCCGCTATGAATATCTGTAGTATATATATCGTTTTTAGTGTTTTCATAGCATGCATTCAATGATATGAAAAGGTTTTTCACACTATTAAATTTTTTACATAGCATTTCACCTTTTATTTCCATAGGAGCAATTTTGCGCTATTAGCAGTTGAAATATATAGCACATATTTCAGCTATGATCTTTAAATAACAAATCTCTTATTTAATATATGCACAATTCAAAATTTTAAGTAGTAAATTCCTAAGACAAAACTGTCAATAACAAAAAATTAGTGCCAAAAGCATATTTGATTTCAATTACAAAGTCATATCTAATAATTCTACTAATAAACATAGAAATAAGTCAACATACATATTGTTCTATCGTTTCAAGACAAGGTTGCATGAAAATCACTCAGTCTTCAGCTAGTACACTCATCAAACTTCCAGAACCTGCAATTAACAAGCACAAATTACAGTCTTATAACAAAGAAAATTGTAAGACATACAATTAAAATACAAAAATGAAATACTGTTAGATGTCATCTCAATTTTATTAGCAGTAGTTTTGGAGAGAACAACGTTAGATGACAAATTGGATTTCCAAAAAATTGATGTAATGAATATTAATACAGTAAGAATAGAATCATACTGCAATAGAACAAACATAGATAATTTTGAAAAGAATAATGCAATAGGGATAGAATCACTGCATGTGTTGAATATTGATACCTTAGTTATTGCAATAAGCAATAAGGAAGCAAGAGTGAAAAGCATAAAAGATTCCACTTGATCTGTCAAAAAGAGCATGTTAAACAGAGCGTAACAAGCAGAAAAAAGCAAGCAGAAGCAAGAGCTGAAATGTAGATTCGACAACCTGTAAGAAAGAGTGTTGTTAATTTTGTTATCCTCAATAAATCATATATCTAACATGGGACAGAAAGCCAGAAATCACAATTTGTTTTTCATTTACAATTTATTTTCCATCTGTCTCCAAAATTCACAAAACCTACCATCGCTACAGTCAACCCAGTCATCTAAAGTACAAAAAATGTATTCATGTTGCAAGTTACTAGGTGAAATTTTGACATATATGGATTAAGATAAAAGGCTTGTATCAATTTGTGATACAGTCTAATATTTCTTAGCATGTGTACTACTTGACAAACTAATACATCTACCCAAAAATGGTATATGTGCTAATTTTCGTCATATGGTTTTTGAATTAACATTTTGATCCAGTATAGAAGATGTACAGATGACTACTCTAAATGAATGAGACACAGTAAAATCTAACTACAAACCATAAAAAAAAATCTCCTATACCTGAATTTCCTTTACTCTCTGAACTTTCTGATGTGTTTCAGCTTCAGCAACAAGATCAATTCCAACTTCAAGTGCAACTGCCTTAGTAGTACCCCAATTGTCCCCGATTACCATAATCCTCCTTACATTCATTGACTTCAAGACAGATTTAATCTCCGAAGCTTCAGGTTCTAAAGGATCGGATATCGCTGTAATACCAATTACTTAACCATTAATAGCAACAATTATTCCAGTTTGTGCCATCCCTTCCATTTCCGTCACGGTTTCGAATGCCTTTTCCAGGATGTTAATTCCTGAATCTATGATTAAGCTTTTGTTACCTATAATTAGTTTATTTTTTACAAATTATGGCTTTAATGCCTTGTTCAGTGATAGAATTAACGTCATAGGTTTCAGGCAATATTTGTATGCTTCATTTGCTTGCCTGAGATTATTGGCATGGTATATTATGGCCTTTGCTAAGGGGTGTTCACTATTTACCTATAAATGAACTAGCATATCAATTAAATGGCCACTGAATATCAAGTTACACGAAAAAAATTGTGAAGAGAACTACCTCAGCGGCTGCTACATAATAGTATAACTCATGGATATGCATGTGCTTAAAGAGTTTTGTGCTAACAACTATAGGTTTATCAAGAGATTTGTGCCATCACACTTATCACAACCACTTCAGTACACTAAAGTCCTATAATACATCAACTCCTCTTCCATCTATAGCCTACATACAACATAACAAACCACGACTGACTGACCTACAACTCACTAAACAATTGACCTGCACCATCTCCTTTAATCACCAGAAATCACACTACAACTTGCCATAACACAACCACATGAACTACAGCCTCATCACTGTAACCATATCTACACTTTGAACTATCAACCAGCTTGACACCCAAAACCAAACTGTCCCCTTCCCATATCCAACAACATTTATGATTTACCTACTCCCTATCATCATCACCTTCACCCGCATATACTTCAATATCACTACCCTAACTATTAGAACCATCTACGTCCTCACAACCAACCTTCCAAACCCAGCAAACACAACTGCTTCAATAGATCCATCAACCATCACGAATCATCACCAGCTTCTAAAATACCTCCTATACGTACATCGTCACTGGTTCAGCCTCCGCAACCATCCATATGCATCACCTCACAGCACTGTACTAACTTGATATTGATGAATATTGAAAAGAAAAAACTAATATTAAAAAATTTGAAGAAAATTTAAAAAACTTGCATGAATATTGAAATTTCAAAAAATGAATTTTTTAAAATGAAACTTAAATTTGAATACTGAAAACTTGAATTTTGAGAATTTGCAGTAGAACTACTAGGCATAAATTATTATTTTTTCAGTCAAACCGAAGTAGTATGCATTCTAATTTTGATCCCAATTTACAATAAAACAATATCAAGTGGTAAAATTGATTGTAAAAGGTTATTATGTAGTCTAATTTTAATTTTACTTCCAAATTGTTACTAACACATGTATTCTAATTTTATGTCCAAAACAGAAACATGCATTTCTTTTTGTTCTTGTAGCATAATAACAAATATGTACACATTTGGTTTTTTAAACACCCCACCTCCGTTAAGGTCACTCACAAAGGGAATGCCTTAACTTCGGTGGAGAGTTTAGGTAAAAGATGCAGATAAATTACAAGGCAGACAAATAAAGCAGCGAAAAATAAAGTCATTTTATAAACAATGTAGTTCAGTCAAGCTTTTACAACAATTTGTCTCAATCATACTTAAAAATAATACATAGAACTTCTGTCTTGATTCAAAAGCTTCTAAGTATAAAAGAAGCATAAAAATAACAATAATATTCCCCAATAAAGCATGAACCATCCATAGCAATGGAAGAGAGAGTCCAAAGCAATACATCGACTATCTTCGAGCTTGGAAAGAAAACTGAGCTAAGTGGTAATATTCCTCCCTGTGAACCCAGGAGGGGGGGGGGAATCGGAAGAAAAGAGGCGAAATAAAATTGGTCAGACATAAGTCTGGTAAGTCCAGTGACTTTCAGCATATAAATAGGAAAAAGCATTATGACATGAATAAACTGAATACAAGACAATACCGTGATAACAAGGATAACAAGATAACATTCAATTAGCCTAGATATGATAAGGCAAGATAAACTAAATGCGCTTCTACTCTTTCTCTGCTTCGCTACTACCTTGTTATTCCAATTCATATATCTCTGCACAGCCTAACTAGGGTCCCAACTAGTAATCCGTGTAAAATGATAATACTACAATGTGATCCCAATCCCCGCAATTATGGTAGCCTTTAGGTGTACATCTAGTATGAGGATCCTACCTCAACCAGCCTAATTGCCATGAAGATGTTAGATGTACCCTTACTACCCTATCGATCGGCTCCCCACTTGTATTAATGTTCCATGTGTCTGTGTCAATCGGCCCTCTCTTGCATGTAGATACCCTGTGTTGGTCCCACCATAAGGTGTATCAATCCTTATGATAGCTACCCGACACGATTCAAGATGCACAGTGTAAAATTACAGGTACCCAATGCCTGCTTTTTCCCACTCCGGAGTACGTGCACGTCCGTAAACTGTCGGAACCTACACTGACGTACCCCCTGCTGCTATTTTGACTGCTTATAATTAGCCCAGTAATCGTGCCCCACCCTGTCTAGTTTCAGGGTACCTTGATACATCTATGTGGGTTACTGCTGAAATGGGTCTCCATTACTCGGGTTTCTTACTGGTTAAGTTTGTGGGCCTATATTTACTAATATTACCCACCAACCTGATATGTACTTAACTCTCCCACAGATTCGAACATGTTTACTTAATGGTTAAGTTTGTGGGCTTATATATATACAAATATTACCCACCTACACGAGATGTAGTTAACCCTCCCACACATTATGTCATATTGGTTAAGTGTTGTCCATTCATGTTAACTTAACCACCCACTCATCATGTCATGTTGGTTAAGTGTTTCTTATTAACCCTTCTCACTCCTTATGTTGGATTACTTAAGTGTTTCCTATTAACTAACCCCGTTCATTCATCATGTTATATTGGTTAAGTATTTCCCATTAACTTAACCCCATTCGTTCATCAAGTTTCATTGGTTAAGTGTTTCTTATTAACTTAACCCCATGTGTTCATCATGTTGTATTGGTTAAGTGTCATCAATTTAATTCAAGTTATTTTAACCCACCCGCTTGTCGTGTTACATTGGTTAAGTGCTGCCTTTTTGTGTTAACTTAACCCTTCCACACATCCTGTTATATTGGTTAAGTGTTGCTCTCTTGTTTTAACTTAACCCTACCCATTAACCCTTTTCACTTTTCTAATTAACATGTTATAACAGTTAAGTGTTCTAAATTTACTTAACCCCACCTTCTTGTCTAATTAACATGTTATAACGGCTAAGTGTTTTAAATTTACTTAACCCCATCTTCTTGTCTAATTAACATGTTATAACGGTTAAGTGTTTTAAATTTACTTAACCCCATCTTCTTGTCTAATTAACATGTTATAATAGTTAAGTGTTGCCTTAGTTAACTTAACCCTACCATTCTTATCATGTCTTGTTCATTAGCATTAATTGATTTATTAATGCATCAACCTCTCACATTAGATCTATGTTGTTGCGGTTACTGGATGTGCCGGGAGGTTCCGGGAAGTTTTACACCACAACTCAATCTAACTTCGGGATTTTCTTGGGCATGATGCACTAACCTCTCACATTAGATAGGTGTTGTTGCGGTTACTGGATGTGCCGGGCGGTTCCGGGCAATTTTACACCGCAACTCAATCTAACCTCGGATTAGGCATGTTTATCTTTTAGCATATTTACCATACATGTCCAAGTATAGATTTTATATGCTAATTATCCCAAATTCACAAAACTAGTCATGTTCCAATTCTCAAGTTATACCTCAACAAAGCTAATTTCAAGTTATGCCCCACAAATTCGCTTTCAACAAATTTCAGCATATTAATCAGTTTAACAAATTAAACCTCACTTAAAGTTCCATTAACATATCTCGCCTAATAAATTAAACCTATAAACTTACATGCCCAAAATCATGGTCATAATTCACAATACAACACATGCCCTAAGGTTTAGTCATATTGCACCATACAAAATATTCCCCAAAAACCCCCAATCATGATTCACAGTATAAACTATGCCAAATTATAGCCTTTAATTATAGTGCATGCCAATTTACCCAAAATCCCAATTCAGGCGTGTTCACATTTAACAATTATCCCTATCTTACTATAGGTTTTCATGCATAATCTCCTTCTTCCAAGTCATAAACTATTATATATAATATGCCCCAATTTTTAGGTCTTAAACCACAACATGTACTATGCCTTACATGTTTACAATTCAATTTACGCTACAAATCCCAGGTCATATGTCCAATATACTTTATGTTTTAAATACAACGTATGTTATGTCCTCAAATCAGTTACAAGTC